>CM077663.1:99413754-100046936 GCA_039707655.1 Elymus sibiricus
GGCAATGGCGGAAGACAAACGCCGCCGCTCCGGCTCCTCCGGCGTGTCAGATTACTCCGCCTCGTCAGCAACGACGGAAGAGAGACGCCGCCGCTCCGGCGGCTAGCAGTACAAGCAGAGGCGAGAGCCAATTCAGATATGGTCCATCTCTCAAGCCTCTAGAAAAGTTACCATATGAGAGGACCGAGCAGGAAAACGAGGACATATGTCGTGCCCAACTGAGGGACCATTTTGCAAACAAAGCTCCACCTCCGAAGGAGAAGGTAGATCCGGTGAAAGTGAAGCACACTATCAATGCCCTAAAGCGACCACCACCGCCTCCGCCGGATTCCAACTATGACCGCATAATTACTAAGACACATGCTAAAGCGCAGCAGTCAGGAAGTACTTCCAGTGCTGCAAGAGCGAAAAAACGAAGAAGTGGGAAAACAATTCCCCAGCTCGGCGAACAGGAGAAGCAATCGTGCCCCCCGCTCAAGGTGTCTAGCGATATCGCTAATCATCCGGTGCTACTGCCCGGTACCACTCTTGATGATTACCTGCCCGATGATGTACAGTTTGAAATGGCTGAAGTAGTAGACGTCTTTAGATACGAGCACGGGAAGCCTCTCGTCAAACCTGATCATCCTCATCTAACAACAATGATGCAAAAATTGCATGACTGGTACATGGAAACATGCAGGAAGTCTAGGAAAGACAGTTTGTTAGTCGGAATTAAAAAAGAGCATGACTTCCCTGGAGTCGACCTGCTGCCTGTTGAATTTGTGGAGTTATTTCAATTATACAATCAAAAGGTCCTCGACAAACAACTCATGACTTGCTACTGTCTGTAAGTATTACTTCTATAATTAAGTCTCTAGCTCAGCTCGTTCATTTCATGTATATATAATTATCCTCACTATATTATGCAGATTGAAGATGGTCGAATGCCAAAAAATAGGAATCTTCGACGTTGGGTTCATTAGCCCAAATACCGTAAATGAATGGTCGGTACGAAAGGCGGCTGAAGATACCGAGAACAACTTACTACAAACGTTCCTTACACATCAAAACAAAAGGTAAATACTCTTTCCTTACAACTTCAAGTGAGTGTTACAGTCTTCTGCATATTCGGTTCCGCTTACTCGTGGTTAAGTAATGTAATTGATGAGTTATGCGTGCACAGCTTCCACTATATTCTGCTATCCATTAACCTTGACGGGGCATTAGTAACTGTCTTAGACTTGCTCCATAAAGATCCCAAGTATTATGCGGACATGACTGCAATGCTCCAGAAGTAAGTTCAATCAATACCGGGACCATATCGGCAACTTTTGTTCATTTCCTGATATCAAGTAATCATTTTCTTTGCCTGCCAGGGTTTGGAAAACGTTCACCGCTAAGGTTTCGGGTCTGAAGAAGGAGCTGCGATTTACACACCCCAAAGTAAGTAGTACTAGCTAGTTCCGCACATCTCTCATTGATTCTAGTTTCATCAATACCATTATCATGCTTGCTTATCAGTTTGATTGAACTCTATTCTCGTAAAGTGCTTGTTGCAGGCACCCAACACTCATTTATGTGGATACTACGTATGCGAGTTCATTCGCTACTATACCTCTGAACGGGCCTCCTCTGAGAAACAATTTGAAGTACGTAAACAATATTCACAATTTTATTTTATATATTACCATCAATTGTGTTGAGTTTCATTCATATATATGTATTGACCCCTTCTTTAAATTAGATCTGGCAGATGCGGGATGAACTCCTACCACATGATCGCATACGAGCAATTCAAGAGGAATTGGCGGGATTCTTTCTTGACCACGTCATACCTGAACAAGGAGAATACCATGTGAAATTGAAATTGTTGTAAGGGATGTTATATATTGTACATATGTAGCAGCGTCTGATAGATATACGAAAACTTGTTGTTCGACCAAGCACGAAGAAAGAGATGTCACTTCTCTCTATATATGTTCATGACGATCTTGTGTAATTAATGGTTTCCTTTATTTGCATACTAGCTAGCGTCGAGTTCTCTCTATATGTGTAGTAGCTAGCGTCGACCAAGCACGGAAAAAGAGAGGTCACTTCTCTCTATTAGCTCGCTAACACAATATGAAACCCCTAAATTAACCCTCCAAAACCCCAAAACCCCCCCTTCCAAAAAAAAAACAAAACCCCCAGCGACTGCGAGCTGCTGACGCGTGGCCGCCTTTACCAACCGGGACCAAAGGTGGAGCCTTTAGTCCCGGTTGGTAACACCAACCGGGACTAAAGGTCCTCCCTCCCCCGCCCCAGGCAGCGCCACGTGGAGGGCCTTTGGTCCCGGTTCGTAAGCAAACCGGGACTAAAGGTTTTGGGTATTAGTCCCGACCCTTTAGTCCCGGTTCCAGAACCGGGACAAATGGCCCTCTGGAACCGGGACAAATGGCCCTTTTTCTACTAGTGACACATAAATATCTCATATATCGGTTTACACTTTACACTGTTATAAGTTGCAATTTATTTATGCGGCGAACAAAGAAGCAAACCATATATAGATATACCTGCACCAGTAGTGGTTGTATCTGCAGCAGGTGCTCTGAAAAGAATGAGCCACAGCTTCCTCGTTGTTATCCGCCTTCTCCACCCGTCGATGCGTCGTAGCAGCCTGCACACAGATTCAGTCCTCCTTGGCATCTAAAGAATTCAGTCCTCCTTGTTAACACAGCCTGCAGCACTTGGCGTGGTGCCAATGTTATAGCAGATTAGCTTCGAGGAGCAGAAGAGGACGCACACACACACACAATATCCAGCGTTGAGCGTTCACACAGACAAATACACATACTGACTGAACATTTGAATCGAATATGAATCGACCACAGGAACAAGCATCTGAGACGAGATGATACCTTCAGGAGGGGGCGCGAGCGTGTAGTAGAGCATCACGACCACATCGGTGGGGGTCTGGATCTTACTCCACTCGATCTGCTCCACGTCGCCACTGCAGGACGCACAGCACAGCACAACTGTCAGAAACCAACCAACCACGCGCGAGCAAGCGAGCATACACATGGCGGCGGGGGAGATTCGCATTATTACCTGAGGCTGATGAACCCAACCTTCTCATTCGCGTTCTCGCTGGGTTCATCAGCGGCGAAATTACTCCTCCGTCTCCGGCTCTGGCTCATGCATGTTCAGGCATCCCTTGATTCCCTTCACAGAGATGATGTAGAGGTTCTTGGCACTAGTGTTATCAGCGCAATTCACAGTGGCTGCCACCGGTAGACCCAGTGACATCTGGAACTTGTTTCCAGCGGAACCTCCACGCCCTGCAGCTCAAGAACAGGCATACGCAAGAAGATGGTTAGATAAAAGGACCACATATATTTACAGTACACTAAACCAATAATCTAGAGAAACACGACAGCCACACATCAGCGCTATGATTACATGATTCATGAAAGTCCCCTCATAGCTAATTAAGGATTATATCTATTTACTCAGCCAAGATAAATACAACACAACCATCTGAGAAACACGCCAAGAAGAAATAGAATAAGGCCATCACCATGCACAACATCTCTTGCACTGGAAAGAACCTTTAATAACAGACTAAAACTTGAAACAAAAACACTAATTTACCATGCGTGAGAGCAATTTTCGACTCAGTGAAGCTACAGCCATATGCATCTACCAAAGATGGGAGCACATATTCTATAGATACGTGCTCATTTCCAAGGCATGTGAAGCCCTAAACTGGATCTAAATACCGATAAAATCACTACAGCCGAACAGAAACACCATCGGTAAAGCATCATCTACACCATATCTGACAACCGACGAAACTTAAGCTAGCACCAAATTCGCACTAAGAACAGGAACAAAGCTGATAACTGTTACTCGTGTCCAAACATGATACTCTTCCCAAGGTGTCAAGAGATGAAAGAAAAGGAGGAGACTCATCGGGTCGATCTTGTGTCTTCTCTAGATAACAATCCAAGCAGCAGTAGGAGGAGGTTAATCGGGGGTGGGGTACTGACCGCGGGGTGGTGCTCGAAGGGGTGCTCCTCCTCTAGGTGCACAACGAGGGAGGCGACGCCGTGGTCCTCGCAGCAGTAGGGGCATGCCAAGTCGGGCCTGCCCGTGTTCTCGTCGCCGTCCATGTCTAGCTCGTCCATCCCCGCCTGATCTGTGCCCACGCAAGAACCGGCAAATCAATCAATCAAGCTACCAATCAATCAGGAAATCCACCGCGGAGCGAAAGGGCGAATCGATCCAATCGATCAATCCCGGGAGAGCGGGCGGATGTACCGGCGTGGCCAAGCTGCGCCGCGTAGAATCGCTTGGCGGCGGGCAGGTGCGAGATCCAGTGCTCCGAGTCCATTTAGACAGATAGATAGGTAGGTAGGGCCTCCCGCCGAAGCCGCTCGTCTCTCCTCCGCCTCCTGCTCTCTCCTCCGGCTGGATGGATGGAGCTTCTCCCGGGTTAATGAGAGGAGACAGGGGAGCGGGGCGGAAGGGAGGTGGTAGTGGTGGGGAGAGGAGGAAGGAGCCTAGGGTGGGGCGGAAGGGAGCGGTCGGAGGTCGTGGCGCCGGGTGGAAGGGAGCGGCCAGAGGTGGTGGTGGTGGGGAGGGGGGGGGGAAGGAGCCGAGGTAGAATGAGAGGGTGAATGGGAGGTTAGGGTTTTGGTTTCTCAGGAGAGGCTCCACTGTTGGATAGGTGATGATGGATGGCTCAGATCGCGTCTAACTGGGTGATCCGCGTGAAGGCAGTTTCTTGCCTCTCATTAGCCGGCTCGAAACTTGATTTTTTTACACAAATCTCTAGAAAAATTTACAGAAAATAAAAAATATTTGTTGCAAAATTGGACTACACCATTTTTCAAAAATATTATACCACATTTTGAGTGTCAAGATGTTTCCATCCACGCTTATTAAAAATACAAACATCCGGCGCCCAATAGCTATTTCAAGGCAAATGGTCAATGTTATGACAACATTCATGGCATAGTTTGTTCAAATGACATCATATTTTGCATAAGTTTGCATGTTAAAATGACAAACAATGTTTCTAGAGGAAGTTTTCATTTTCTTTGCACGGAAATTTCATTTTCCATTTTTCGAGTACCCAAAATAAGTTTCTTTGTGAAGGACCTACCATATATTTGTTGCAAAATTGGACCAAATCAATTTTCTAAAATACTAGGCCATATTGAATGTACAATTGACGAAATGGTTGGGTGTCAAAAGATTTGAGCCACCTCTCGTGAAAAAGACAAATTTCCGCCGATTTAGTAGGAAGCGGGTCAAATTTGAACTGCAGCTGCCTTATAGTTTTCTCATGATTTTTTACAAAAAATATTTCTAGGTACATAAGTATCTATTTAATCACAGAAACACCAAAAGTTTTCAAGATTCAACCACTAGCTAGGAACGGGCATGCCCGTCGTTTTGAACGCATTTTGAAATGGGCATGCAAAATTCAAAAAAATCAAAAAATTGGAAAACCTTTGCATTGTGTCATTATATGTAACCAAGTTACCATGAAAAATAATAAACATGTAATACGACAATTATTTTAAAAAAGTGTTCTAAAAAATGAGCTATCATGTGTGAAGATTCATGGCTTTCAAGCCAAATGATCAAATCTTATGGCCACATTCATGGCATAGTTTTCTCAAATGATCTCATATTATGCAAAAGGGTGCATATTGGAATGACAAACAATGTTGTCTAAGGAAGTTTTCATTTTCTTTGGACGGAAAATTCATTTTTCATTTTTCGAGTGCCCAAAATGAGTTTTTTTGTGAAGGACCTACCATATATTTGTTGCAAAATTGGACCGAATCATTTTTCTAAAATATTAGGTCCTATTTAATGTACAATTGACTAAATGGTTGGGTGTCAAAAGCTTTGAGCCACCTATCGTGAAAAAGACAAATTTCCCCCGATTCAGTAGGAAGCGGGTCAAATTTGAATTGCAGCTGTCTTATAGTTTGCTCATGATTTTTTCCAAAAATAATTTCTAGGTACATAAGTATCTATTTAATCACAGAAACACCAAAAGTTTTCCAAGATTCAACCACTAGCTAGGAACGGGCATGCCCGTCGTTTTGACCGCATTTTGAAATGGGCATGCAAAATTCAAAAAAAATCAAAAATTGTAAAACCTTCGCATTGTGTCATTATATGTGACCAAGTTACCATGAAAAATAATAAACTTGTAATACGACAATTATTTTAAAAAAGTGTTCTAAAAAATGAGCTATCATGTGTGAAGATTCATGGCTTTCAAGCCAAATGATCAATCTTATGGCCACAATCATAGCATAGTTTGCTCAACTGATCTCATATTATGCACAAGGGTGCATATTGGAATGACAAACAATGTTGTCTAAGGAAGTTTTCATTTTCTTTGGACGGAATTTTTTTTTTTTTTTCGAGTGCCCAAAATGAGTTTTTTTGTGAAGGACCTACCATATATTTGTTGCAAAATTGGACCGAATCATTTTTCTAAAATATTAGGTCCTATTTAATGTACAATTGACTAAATGGTTGGGTGTCAAAAGCTTTGAGCCACCTCTCGTGAAAAAGACAAATTTTCCCCGATTCAGTAGGAAGCGGGTCAAATTTGAACTGCAGCTGCCTTATAGTTTGCTCATGATTTTTTCCAAAAATAATTTCTAGGTACATAATTATCTATTTAATCATAGATACATGGTTTGGTGGCGAGACATCGAGGTTTGGACGGTGGACGATGGCCCCAACTCCACAACACGCAAACTGGCATGCCAGCCGCGTAGTCACCACGTGACCTTAGCGTTGCCGCGCATTCTGAGCAGCCTAGGCATGTCTGATGACTTGGTCACTCCCCCAGTAGGTGCTAGGAAGAAGAATACAACAGAAGAATCTCATGAGGAGACTAAACTAAGCTCAAACATGAATTAGCAACCAAGTGTTTGATTAGTGGTGGGGGAAATGACCATGGCCAATGGACCTGGGTTTTGGCTGACGATGATAATCTACTAAGTAGACTGTCTTGGCAAAATTTCAGCTCAAATAGAGGAGCCTAAGTGGCACTTGCTTTACAAAGTACCACACGGGACATAAATATGAATGTTGAAGCTGGGCTCAAATGAATAAATGGATTGAGCTCAAAGTTGGTGGAGGATAGTAATTTGGGCATAGGAAGGCACTGTAAAAATTGTATACCATTTGTACATGCCAAAGTGGTACTTCCTTCACAATCCTCTTCTTTGGATAGAAAATAGAAATTGATGCTGGGCCCACATAGATGATTCGATTGAGCTGCAATTTGGAGGTGGATGTTAATATGGGCATATGAAGGAACTGTACAAATTTTATACCATTTGGACAAATACAAATGGTACTTCCTTCACAATGCTCTCCACTAAACAGAAAATTAGGAAAAATATTGAAGATAATTGGCTACACTAAAATCAAATAACATTTGGTGTAGGGAGGTTCTATGTGCAGGGTTATGTCCTGGTAAATTATCAGCAATTATAAAGCAATATAAAATATAGTTGCTTCACAAATTGAAAATATTACCATAAACAAAGATTGGACGGTGAGATCACATGGATTATTAGATGGGGGTCAAATTTTGTGTAGAGCTATTATATTGGCATATAGAATATGTGGAAAAATTGCAACGCATTAGGAGATGCCTAGCTAGTACCTACTTCACAATACTTCTAGTTGAACAGAAACTTTGGAAATTTGCTGAGGAAGATTTAATAGGAAAATGGAGCTGAATTTTGTGATGAGGCAATTATTTGGATAGAAAAGAGTGCCCAAAAATTTTGAGGGCGATCCCAGAAATATAAATATCACTTCCTTCACAAAGTGTTGTTCTGAACAGAATAGGAAAATCAATATTCCTGAATTATTTTTGAACTAGGCAAGGAAGGGTTTTTACATATTTGAGGAAGATATGATCCAAAGAATTTATGAGATTTTTCTGGGAATTTTTGGAATGAAAGAAATGTAGGCTACTTCACAACCTAGGGCAACAATTGACACATGGACATGACACATAGGCAAAACTGATGAGGTGGCGCCTAGTCATAGCAATGCACCACAATTTACAAGGCTATGATCATCTATATTGGTCGTTATCAGCTAGAAATAAGGCAACATCCAGTGCTGTCTGCTTTATGACCATTCGTGTAAGGAAATTACGACCTTTCTGACCAAAATGGTTGTTATGGTTTAGCGTTTGGAGCCCCCCGAACAGCTTACGACCAATTGGTCTCAAATGGTCATAGTTTTACGACCATTTCTTCCAGGGTCACTTCCAGAAGGTCACAAGTTGACATATTTCTTATAGTGAATCACCGCCGCCACCTCGATCATCACTACACACATTGCATTCCTCTCCCAGCTCACCGCCAACCGGCCCTCTCTCCTCCCCTGCCCCACCACTAGCTGCGCAAGCCATCCACACCAAGCACCTCACCCAACCATCTCCTTGCGATCCTTCTCTATCTCTCCCGCAACCCCTCGCTGTAGCCACCAATGCTGGCCGATTTCGATGAGCCTCGACGGCTATGGCCGGCGTGTAGCTCTGCCCGGACATCGCCTACCTTGATGTGTCATTGCCTCCTGCCAGATCCACCGCACATGGCCTCTAGTGCTCGTGCCCAACTATATGGATGAATGTATGAATTATATAACTGATATATATGAATATATGGATGAATGTATACATATTTGGATGCATGAGTAAATTGTATAACTATTTTTTGAAAAAAATTGATAAATACATAGTGGTGGCGTTCGTTGGTTTTGCTCACATCACTACTAGTAGTTAATAATACTGACATGTATAAATGTCAATGCCATTGCTATTTTAAATAGTGGTGGTGTGAGTGAATAGTGCCACGCCACCAGTATGTGAAATACCAATGGCGTGGCGGCATGAACGCCAACGGTATTTTGTTAATAATGGTGCCATATTTGTGGCATCGGGTGTCTACGCCAGCAAGGCCCTTTTTAGAATGCCAGCACTAGGCTTTTCTACACTAGTGATCGGTCATTGAACGAAGGGGCTTCATTCATGTCTATGAGTTACCAAACCTACGGGGTCAGAAGCTTAAGGTAATCACGATCTGCTAAGTGTTGGTAGGATGATAGTATCAAGGATTTATTTGTGAAATTGTTTCATTAATATTTCAAATAGTTTCGAGAGGAACCAGAAGCATTTTGGGGTAATCGGAAGGGTTTCGGAGACTATCAGGTAATACCGGGTATTACTGATGAATAATATATAGGTGGAAAATGTTTCCAGGGCTGTTAATTTATATATAAAAGGGTCTAATATTTATTAGAATGCTTTTATATTTAATTTAATAAAAACGGCCTTAAAAGGCCAAGAGGTGGAGAGCTACTTGGGCCACTTGGGCCCAAATAGGTGGAGGCGTTCCCTTCTCCTTGTAGAAGAAGTTGGAGGGGATTCCCCCTCCTAGGCCGGCCAAAGGGAGATATTTTCTTCTCTTGTGGCACCCCTCTCACCCTCCCTCCAACATATATATACTTGAGGACTTTCGCCTATAGGATAGACAAGTTTTGGAACCTCCTCTAGTTCTTCTAGTTCTAGTTGTTGGTTCTGGTTGACTAATTACAGCTAGGTATAATTCCTCTAATCCTTATAATTAAAAACCTAGTGTGGTTCTAATCTTCTTCCTCTAATTCTCTGCCGACGATTAGCTCTAGACGGCGAAGCGCTGTCTGATCGTGAAGACCGTACGTTTGCAACCAAGTAGAGAGGTTGTGCTTTCGGTCTTCAGTTCGAGGGATCGGTCATCTACGGTTTGAGGGACTCCAAGTACGATTTACATTGTGACGCTCTTCTTTCGACTCGGTGATGGTACAGATCGTAATCTCACCATTATTGTATCTTCGTAGTGTTCCTGGTGGATCGTAGGGCAATTTTTTTGTTTTCTACTACGTTTCCCAACTTCATATACTAGTCAAAGGATATGTTTCCGCATAACCTTGTCAACTAGAGACTATTAGAACGATCATCATACAGTACGTAGTTCCATAAATAAGTCCCATATTTATTGATACATATCACTGATGATGTTCAAGGACAATACAAAAGACTCATTAATACATAGGGAAATATCATCTTCACATGATTGCCTCTAGGGCATATCTCCAACAGTCTCTCACTTGCACTAGAGTCAAACATGTAAGTCGTGTATGCCCATGGACCTCATGTGAGCCTTCATAACCCACAAGTATAGGGGATCGCAACAGTTTTCGAGGGTAGAGTATTCAACCCAAATTTATAGATTCGACACAAGGGGAGACAAAGAATATTTGTGAGTATTAGCAGCTGAGTTGTCAATTCAACCACACCTGGAGATTAAATATCTGCAGTAGAGTGATCAGTAGCATAGTAATATGATAGTTTTGATAGCAGTAGTAACAGTAACAGTAACGGTAACAGTGATAGCAATGATTTGGTAGCAGTTGGAACAGTAGCAATAGCAATAGTAACTCAGCAAGAACAATATGTGGAAAAATCGTAGGCATTGGATCGATGAATTCGTTGGATGATATTCATCATATAACAGTCATAACCTAGGGCGATACAGAACTAGTTCCATTTCATAAACATAATCTAGGCATGTATTCCGTAAATAGTCATACATGCTTATGGAAAAGAACTTGCATGACATCTTTGTCCTACCCTCCCGTGGCAGCGGGGTCCATAAGGAAACCAAGGGATATTAAGGCCTCCTTCTAATAGAGAACCGGAACAAAGCATTAACACATAATGAATACATGAACTACTCAAACAACGGTCATCACCGGAAAGTATCCCGATTATTGTCACCCCAGGGTTTACGGATCATAACACATAGCAGGTGCATATGACTAGCAAGATCGGATCAAGAACATAGATATAATGGTGATAACATAAACGTTTCAGATATGAAATCATGGCACTCGGTCCCTAGTGACAAGCATTAAGCATGGCAAAGTCATAGCAACATCAATCTCAGAACATAGTGGATACTAGGGATCAAGCCCTAACAAAACTAACTCGATTACATGATGAATCTCATCCAACTCCTCACTGACTAGCGAGCCTACGAAGGAATTACTCACTCCCGACGGGGAGCATCATGGAATTGGCGATGAAGGAGGGTTGGTGATGACGAAGACCGATGATTCCCCTCTCCGGAGCCCCAAACGGACTCCAGATCTGGGCTACCGATGAAGAACAGGAGGTGGCGGCGGCTCCGTCTCGTGAAACGCGATAAAACTTTCTCTCCTATCTTTTCTCCAAAAATAGGAATTTATAGTGCTGGAATTAGGGTCAGGGGGGGCCACGAGGCGGGCACAACCCACCAGGGTGCGCCTGGAGGGGGTGGTTCGCCCTGGTGTATCGTGCCCAGCCAGGGCACCCCCTCCGGTGGTTCTTCGCTCCAGTATTTTTTATTTATTGTAAAATAATTCTCCAAAAAGTTTCATCCGATTCCGAGAACTTTCATTTCTGCAAAAACACAAAACCATGGTAGTTCTGCTAAAAACAACGTCAGTTCGGGTTAGTTTCATTCAAATCATGCAAATTAGAGTCCAAAACAAGAGCAAAAGCGTTAGGAAAAGTAGATACGACGGAGACGTATCAACTCCCCCAAGCTTAACCTATTGCTTGTCCTCAAGCAATTCAGTTGACAAACTGAAAGTGGTAAAGAAAAACTTTTACGAACTCTTTTGTTCTTGTTTACATATATATGCTTAAGTAGCACCCAGGTTTTCAGCAAAGATTATGACTAACCATGTCAACGATAACTCTTAGAAATTATATTAACTCATATCATTGACATAAGAAACTAGCGAGCAATAATAAAATATCTCAAATGCAAACACTTTGTCAAAATAATCATGATATAATATGACAACAGTGGTATCTCGCTAGCCCTTTCTGAGACCGCAAAACATAAATGCAGAGCACCTCCAAAGTTCAAGCAGCGACTAAACATTGTAATTCATGGTAGAAAAGATCCAGTCATGCTGCATCCAACATTAACTATATACAATGCATGAGGATGACAATAGTGCTCTCAGATCTGGCACTTATTTGAGAAGGTGATGACTCAACATAAAAGTAAATAGAGAATCCCTTCACAGAGGGAAGCAGGGATTTGCAGAGATGCCAGAGCTCAAAGCTTAAATCAGAGATAAATATAATTTTGGGAGGTGCACCCTTCCTGTCAATGTCATGACCAAGAGTTATCAATATCTTCCATGCTTAACACATTAGCGGCGGTTCCCAAACGGTAAAAGTAAAGGTTTACTCCCCCTCCACCAACAAACACACTCCACGACTAGCCGAATCCACGGGTACCGTCCATACCAACAACATTCCTGGGGGAGTTTTGTTTAATTATTTTCAATTTTTGATTTCGAGACTGGGAATCCCTATTACCGCCCCTCTCGTGCAAGGACGAGTGAATAAACACTCATCATGAGAATAACCCGCTTAACATGGAAGATACCGACCGCCCCCTGTCGCTCCATGAGCGGTCCAGGCACACAAAACAGATGTTCATTTGAAATATTAGAGGTGGCACATGCAAATTTACTTGGAACGACAGGGTAATACCGCATATAGGTAGATATAGTGGACTCATCTGGAATTACTTTGGTTTAAGGATTTTGACGCACAAGCAGTATTCCTGCTTAGTACAGGTGAAGGCTAGCAAATAGGTTGAGAAGTGGCCAGCTAGAGAGCGAAAACGGTCATGAACATGCATTATGAATAATAAACATTGAATACTAGCATGAGTATGATATGGACACCATGAACATAAATGTCGTGAAGGCTATGTTGGTTTTGATTCAACTACATGCGTGAACATGTGCCAAGTCAAGCCGCTTGAAACATTCATAGGAGGATACCATATCATCATACTACATCACAATCATTGTAATACATGTTGACAGCCAAGATAAATCATTATCCACTCCTAGCTACATAAGCATGGCATGAGCAACTATAATCTCTAATTGTCATTGCAAACATGTTTGATCATAATATGCTAAATCATGGATACTAGGTTAAACATATTTACAAAAACAAAAACAAGTTGAGTTCATACCCGCTTCTCTCTGCCACAGTCACTTCATCAAATATCGTCATTATTGCCTTTCACTTGCACGACCAAATGATATAAAAATAATAATAGTGCAAGAGTGTCGTGGACTAAGCTGGAATCAACAAACATTTTATTCAAAAGGAGAAGACAAAGTAATTTGGGCTCTTTGTTAGATTAACAATAATGCATGTGAGAGCCACTCAACATTTTCATCGTGGTCTTCTCCTTGGTACGACTCAAATAAAAGGAAAATAATTTCAGAGAAACACACTGAAATAATTTTTTTAGTTTTTGATTTTTCTTAAATAAAGCAAATCAAAGAAGGAAAAACAAAGACGAGAAAAAGTTATTTACACGGGAAACCTCCCAACAAGTAAAAGAAGAAACGAGAAATCTTTTTGGGTTTTCTTTAAATACTGCTACTGATTAAACTAGGAAGAAAAACCGAAAAGAAGCAAGAAATATTTTTGGATTTTCTCAAAGTTTTTCAAACTCGCAAGAAGAAAGAGAGAAAATAAATCTAGCAAGGATAATACAACGAAAAGGTGTGGACACCGACAACTGGAATGAAATGTGTGAACATGAATATAATGTCGATGGAAATACGTACTCCCCCAAGGTTAGGCTTTTGGCCTAGCTTGGTAATCACCATCCGCGGCCCGGGTAATAGTCTGAGTGATAGCCCACCGAGGCTCTTGGTGCAGCCTCCTCAGCCCGTCTGGCAGCTTCGACCTCCACATTGTACGTGCGGGCCTCGCTCTCAAGAACGTAGTATCTTCTTTTACTCTGGCCATAAGCATGATTTGGTAGCGGCATCCCGCATCGAGCTTGCACTTGGCTCAACATAAGACCGTCGTATTGGACCACCACTCGATGATGCCTCCGAGGACCTTCTCCTCGAAGAACTCCTTCCAAAGAAGTTCATTTTATTCGCATACAAATATCTGAAATTTTTTGGGTCCCAAAATTTTTGTCAACAAAACTTCGTAAGATTGATAGCAACTAGTCCTAAGGATGCATAGAGGCCATATTAAGCACGCAAACTACTTAGAACTCTAAGAATTCAACATGCAAGCCCATCTACAACAGCACCAAGAGTAGCTAATTATTCTAAAAATAAACCACTAATTCAAAAACTAATTGGAGTAATGGAGGAGTCACATACCAAGTAGCAATCCCCCAAAACAGTTTCGGAAACGGAGCTTCGAGCAAAGAGATCGAAATCCGCGGGTTTGAGAGCAAGAACTCGAGAGAGAGAGAGCTATGGTGATTTTTTTCCTGTAGGTGGGAGATGGAATGGGCTAAAGAGGTAAGTGAGGGGACCCACGTGGGGACCACAACCCACCAGGGCGCGCCTGGGGTTGCTGGCGCGCCCTGGTGTTTTGTGGACACCAGGTGCACCCCCCTCTGATGTTATTTGCAATAGTAATTCAGAAAAATTCCGAAAACAATCATGTTAAATTTTCAAGACAGTCTGAGAACTTTTATTTTTGGTTTCATTTTTATTGCATGGAGAAATCAGAAAATAGGATAAACTTGGCATTTTATTTTATATGACTAAAAGAATAGAAAACAAAAGGTGGGAGCAGAAGGTTGTGCCTACTAAATTCATCAACTTCATACCTCTCAAAAATGATCCATTAATAAGGTTGATCAAGTCTTATTAACAACCACTTCCGATTAGCATGAAACCGAAGAATTTTCCTAAATCACTAAGTTACCTCAATGGGGATATGCATATCCCCAACAATAAGTATGTCATATTTCTTTTTGGTAGTAGCTAGAGGTAGTTGAAAACTTCCAATAGTGAGTGTCGGAGATTCTTCAATAACATTTACACCATTCACTTGGAATTGTTTCTTCGGAAAGTGCACCGTATGCTCATTACCATTGATATGAAAAGTGACTTTGCTTATAACAACCCCTGCAGTATTCAAAAAGGGTCTACCAAGGATAATCGACATGTTGTCGTCCTCGGGCATCTCAAGAATAACAAAGTCTGTTAAGATAGTAACATTTGCAACAACAACGGGAACATCCTCACAAATAGCGATAGGTATGGTAGTTGATTTGTCAGCCATTTGCAATGATATTTCAGTAGGTGTGAGTTTATTCAAATCAAGTCTTTTATATAAAGAGAAAGGCAGAACACTAACACCAGCTCCCAAATCACACAAAGCAGTTTTGTCATAATTTATTTTAATGGAGCAAGGTATAGTTGGTATTCCAGGATCTCCAAGTTTTTTAGGTACTCCATCCTTAAAATAAGAATTAGCAAGCATAGTGGAGATTTCAGCTTCAGGTATCTTTCTTTTATTAGTGATGATGTCTTTCATGTATTTTGCATAAGGGGGCATCTTTAAGATATCAGTTAAGCGGGTACGCAAAAAGACTGGCCTAATCATTTCAGCAAAGCGTTCAAATTCTTCATCATCCTTTTTCTTAGATGGTTTAGGTGGAAAAGGCATGTGTTTCTGAACCCATGGCTCTCTTTCTTTACCATGTTTTCTAGCCACAAAGTCTCTTTTATCATATCGTTTATTTTTAGGTTGTGGGTTATCAAGATCAACAGCATGTTCTATTTCAACATCATTATCCAGTTCTTTATCATTGTTCGGTTGAGTATCCTCATGAACATCACTATCATTTTCATTATCACTAGGTGAATGTTGATTACCAGATTGAGTTTCAGCATCAGAAATAGAGACATCATTAGTATCAGGAGGTTTTTCTATCTCAGGTTCACTAGAGGTATGCAAAGTCCTATCATTTTTCTTTTTCTTTTTCTTTTTGGAAGGACTAGGTGCATCAGTGTTAAATCTTTGAGAGTCTTGTTCAATTCTTTTAGGGTGTCCTTCAGGATAAAGTGGTTCCTGAGTCATTTTACCTCCTCTAGTTACTACTCTAGCAGCAAAATCATTCATATTATTGTTCATTTCATTAAGCAATTCTCTTTGAGATTTAGCAACTTGTTCTAACTGGATTTGAACCATAGAGACATGTTTTCCTACACCTCTAACATCATTACTGATTCTAAATAACAAGTCACTCAAGCGAGCAATCATATCATAATTATATTTCAATTGTTTCGGAACATTTGCATTAAAGGGATCTTGTTTCCCAATGTAGTTGTCAAACTCATATAAGCATTGACTAGGATGTTTATTGTAAGGGATATCACCTTCATCAAACTTTAATAAATAATTTACCTCTACCACCTGTTGAGGTGGTGGTGTGTCAAGGCCATGTATTTCTTCAATAGGTGGTAAATTCTTAACATCCTCAGCTTTAATACCTTTTTCCTTCATACATTTCTTTGCCTCCTGCATATCTTCAGGACTGAGAAATAAGATACCCCTCTTCTTCGTAGTGGGTTTAGGTGGTGGTTCAGGGAGAGTCCAATCATCATAATTGTTCAATATATTATTCAATAGTTCCTCAGCTTGTTCAATAGTTTGTTCCCTGAAAACACAACTAGCACAACTATCTAGGAAGTCCCTAGAAGCATCAGTTTGTCCATTATAGAAGATATCAAGTATTTCATTTTTCTTAAGAGGGTGATCAGGCAAAGCATTAAGAAATTGGAGAAGCCTCCCCCAAGCTTGTGGGAGACTCTCTTCTTCAATTTGCATAAAGTTAAATATTTCTTGTAAGGCAGCTTGTTTCTTATGAGCAGGAAAATATTTTTCAGAGAAGTAGTAAATCATATCCTGGGGACTACGCACACAACCAGAAGAAAGAGTATTGTACCATATCTTAGCATCACCCTTTAATGAGAACGGAAATAATTTGAGAATATAGTAGTAGCGAATCTTCTCATCATGAGCAAAAAGGGTGGCTATATCATTCAACTTAGTAAGATGTGCCACTACAGTTTCAGTTTCATAGCAATGAAAAGGATCAGATTCAACCAAAGTAATAAACTCTGGTTCGACAGAGAACTCATAATCCTTATCGGTAACAAAGATAGGTGAAGTAGCAAACTTAGGATCAAATTTCATTCTAGCATTCAAAGTCTTTTCTTTATACTTGCATAATAATTTCTTAAGATCATCTCTATCCTTACAAGCAAGGATTTCTCTAGCTATCTCCTCATCCATAACATAACCCTTAGGTATCTTAGGCAATTCAAATCTAGGAGAGCTAGGTCTAATAGGTGTTTCATAGTTCTCAGTTTCAAGGACTTCATCAGTTTTAGTAATCTCATCAGTTTCAATAATTTCATTCTCTTTAGCTCTAGCAATTTGTTCATCAAGAAATTCACCTAGTGGCACATTATCATCAAGCATGGTACTAGCATCATCATAAGCATCATTCATAGCAGAAGTAGCACATCAATAACTTGCGACATATCATGATTAATAGCATGTGGTGGTGTTGCAAGCTTACTCATAACCGAAGGTGAATCAAGTACAGAGCTAGATGGTAATTCCTTACCTCCCTTCGTCTTAGAGGGAAAAATCTTGGTTCTTGTATCCTTCAGATTCTTCATAGTGATCAATTGATATAAATCCCAAGTGACTCAACAAATATAGCTATGCTCCCCGGCAACGGCACCAGAAAAAGGTCTTGATAACCCACAAGTATAGGGGATCGCAACAGTTTTCGAGGGTAGAGTATTCAACCCAAATTTATAGATTCGACACAAGGAGAGCCAAAGAATATTTGTAAGTATTAGCAGCTGACTTGTCAATTCAACCATACCTGGAGATTAAATATCTGCAGCAGAGTGATCGGTAGAACAATAATATGATAGTTTTGATAGCAGTAGTAACAATAACAGTAACGGTAACAGTGATAGCAATGATCTGGTAGCAGTTGGAACAATAGCAATAGCAATAGTAACTTCGCAAGAACAATATGTGGAAAACTCGTAGGCATTGGATTGGTGAATTCGTTGGATGATATTCATCATATAACAGTCATAACCTAGGGCGATACAGAACAAGCTCCAGTTCATAAATATAATGTAGGCATGTATTCCGTAAATAGTCATACGTGCTTATGGAAAAGAACTTGCATGAAATCTTTTATCCTACCCTCCCGTGGCAGCGGGGTCCATAAGGAAACTAAGGGATATTAAGGCCTCCTTTTAATAGAGAACCGAAACAAAGCATTAACACATAGCAAATACATGAACTCCTCAAACTACGGTCATCACCGGTATCCCGATTATTGTCACCCCGGGGTTTACGGATCATAACACGTAGCAGGTGCATATGACTAGCAAGATCGGATCAAGAACATAAATATAATGGTGATAACATAAACGGTTCAGATATGAAATCATGGCACCCAGGCCCTAGCGAGAAGCATTAAGCATGGCAAAGTCATAGCAACATCAATCTCAGAACATAGTGGATACTAGGGATCAAGCCCTAACAAAACTAACTCGATTACATGATGAATCTCATCCAACTCCTCACCGACCTGCGAGCCTACGAAGAAATTACTCATTCCCTGTGGGGAGCATCATGGAATTGGCGATGAAGGAGGGTTGGTGATGACGAAGACCGAAGATTCCCCTCTCCGGAGCCCCAAACGGACTCCAGATCTGGCCTCCCAATGAAGAACAGGAGGTGGCGGCGGCTCCGTCTCGTGAAACGCAATAAAACTTCCTCTCCTATTTTTTTCTCCAAAAATAGGAATTTATAGTGCTGGAATTAGGGTCAGGGGGCCACGAGGTGGGCACAACCCACCAGGGCTCGCCTGGAGGGGGTGGCACGCCCTGGTGTATCAGGCCCAGGAAGGGCACCCCCTCCGGTGGTTCTTGGCTCCAGTATTTTTATTTATTGTAAAATAATTCTCATAAAAGTTTCGTCCGATTCCGAGAACTTTTATTTCTGCAAAAAAACAACACCATGGTAGTTCTGCTGAAAACAGCGTCAGTCCGGGTTAGTTTCATTGAAATCATGCAAATTAGGGTCCAAAACAAGAGCAAAAGCTTTAGGAAAAGTAGATACGACGGAGATGTATCAAGCCTCATGCTTTGGCCGCGGGAGAGGCTTTGTCAATGGATCAACAACATTTGCATCCATGTGTACCTTGCATATGTTTACATCACCTCTATCCATAATGTCACGAATGAGGTTAAACCGTGTGAGTATGTTTTGGATTTTATGATTGGTTCAATGATTTCTTTGCTTGTGCAATAGCACCACTACTATCACACCAGAGGTCCAAAGGATTGCACGCGCCCTAAACCACACCATGCTCAAAAATAAAATTCTTGACCCAAACACCTTGTTTTGCATCTTTAGAAGCCGCAATGACTCAACCTCCTTTGTAGAATCAACAACCTTATCTTGCTTGGACCTCCTCCAACTAAATGCTCCTCTGTACAGAATAAACACAAACCCAGGTTGCGTTCGACCATCACCCTATCGGTTTGGAAACTAACATATGTGTAACTCTTTACAAAGAGATCATTCTCACCTCCATAAACAAGGAACATATCCTTAGTCCTTCTCAAGTACTTAAGAATATTTTTAACCGCCATCGAGTGACTCTCACCTGGGTCTGTCTGGTATCTGCCCATTACACTTAGAGCAACGTAGACATCTCGACGAGTATATACATACATGATGGATCCGACAACCGAAGCATACATATTCGTATCCATGCGTTCACTCATCAGAAGTCGCGGGGCTCTATCTCTTGTTAAGAAAAATGCCATGCGACATGGGCAAGAACCCTTTCTTGACATCTTGCATATTGAACCGCTTCAACACCTTGTTGATATATGTACTTTGGTCTAATTCAATAAACCTTCTTGATCTGTCTCTATAGTTCTTGATTCCGAGAATATAAGCTGCTTCTCCCAAGTCCTTCACCGAAAAACTATTTTTCAACGAGTCCTTGACAAATTCAATCATTTGAACACCATTTCCAATCAATAATATATCATCCACATATGAGATTAGAAAATGTGACTGAGCTCCCACTGACCTTCTTGTATACACATTGATCATAGACGTTCTTGATGAAGCCAACCTCTTTGACCGCTTCATTAAAATAAATGTTCCAACTCGGAGATGCTTGCCTCAATCCATAAATGGATCTATGAAGCTTGCATACGTTACTAGCATTCTTTGGATCGACAAAACCCATGATTGTATCATGTACACATCATCGGCAAAATTTCCATTACGGAAAACCGTTTTGACATAATATATCATATCTCATAGTCAAAAATATGCAGATATAGCAAGAATGATCAGAATTGAATTAGACATTGCTACGGGAGAGTAAGTCTCGTCGTAGTGAACTCCTTGAACTTGTCGATAACCTTTAGTGACAAGTCGAGCCTTATGGACTTGAACATTTCTATCAATACCCGTTTTCTTCTTAAAGATCCATTTGTAGTCAATAGCTTGAACGCCATCTCGCAGATCAACCAAGTTCCAAACTTGATTGTCATCCATGGAATTTAATTCGGATCTCATGGACTTAAGCCATAACTCAGAATTTGGGCTCCTCATCGCTTTTGCATACATAGTCGGTCGTCGTTGTCCAACACCAAGTATAAATCGCACATATTGCGCAACCTTTCCGACCATCGCGATACCGGTATCAACTCTACTACGGGTTCCTTGACTAACTTCGGTGTGATGGAATCACCTACCGGATTGTCCCCGAGTGGCTCTCGAATTTCTTTGAGTTGGACCAACCTCCCACTAGCTTTCCAGCTGAGAAACTATTTTTCAAGGAAAACTCCACGAGGGACAAACTCTTTGTCCTCTTCACGGTTATAGAAGTAATATCCCAGGGTTTCCCTCGCATATCCCACAAAGATGCACTTGACTAACTAGAGTCGCTTGATATATGCTTCACAACCCTAAATCTTTAGAAAAGATAAACTGTGACTTTTCGCAGTTCATATCTCATATGGTGACTTATCTACGGACTTTGATTGTACCCTATTTAGTACGAAAGTTGTAGTTTCTGGAGCATATCCCCAAAATAACAAGGGCTAATTCCGACTGACACATCATTGATCGGACCATGTTTAGCAGAGTCTGATTCCTCTGTTCTGACACACCATTTCTCTGTGGCATACCCAGAGGAGTGAGTTGTGGAACTATTCCACGATTCTTCACTAGTGTAGAAAAGCCTAGTGTCGGGGTGGCAAAACGATCTTGCTGGTGTGGGCGTCCAACGTCACCAATGTGGCGCCACTGATAAAAATAGTTGTGGCGTTGGATGCCCACGGTAGCAGTAATCTAGGTGCTTGTGGTGTGCTACGTGTCTCACATCACCACTATAATTTCTCACCTAGCGACGTACCATGTAATATGCACGCCGCCAATGTTTTCTGCAGCCAAAAATATATATTTTCTCACATAACTCACTGTTTTGGCCACTTCCGCTGCCCCTCTACGCTCACATATTTCCTTATGTGTTTACAAATCAATAAAGTCCTTGTACGATATCAATGTTACATGTTAGCAAGTATGTGTCTTGTCTGTGAGCTATTACATTGTATGATACATTTTAAATAGGATCTGAGAGTAATGTGTGGGTGCACATCAAACTAGACAGACATGCAACACGTAGATGGCTCAGTCTCGCTAGCCACGTGTGCAAGGAATCACACACAATTGTGCTTTTAAAATCATGTACAATTATAAGTTACATTGTACACACATTGCAAAAATTGTATAGAGAGCATCACACACGGTTGCATTTTTAAAACTTTGTGCAGTGGTAGGTTACACACATCTTTTACAAAAATTGTGTGCAAGAAAGCACACAGAGTTGTTTTTCTAAAACCATGTGTAATGGCAATGCTACATCGTACACATATTTTGTTTTGCACAAACCGTGTCCAAAACATCACATACATTTGCGTTTTTTAAACAATATGCAATGATAGGCTACGTCACACATAAATGTTTTGCAAAAGGCCAGTGCTCTGCGCCGGCGCGCCGGCCCAAATTTGGGCCGATCGGCTGCCAAGCGTCAGATTTCGGATGCTTCAACGGACCAGATCACCGCGACCAGGTCGTCTTCCTCCTCCGCACGCACGTGAGAACGAAAAAAAGGGAAAAAGATCTCCGCATGTCAGTCTCCTCTGTGCTCGTCCTTGGCCATCCCGTCGCAGTTCGCCGGGGCCGCTCGCCGGTTGCAGCTCCGCGTGGCTTTCGCATCTCGACGTCTCCCCCCCCCCTCGCGGTTGCAGCACTGCCGGGCGAGGTTTCCAGCATCGCCACCAGCCGTCGTCATAGCTCACCACGCTCCCGTCGCAGCACCGCCGCGCAACTCCGTCGTCGTCGCTCGACATTGTTGGCTAGTCATTCTTTGTTTGAAGCTTTTTTGGAAGCGGTTTGATGCTTTTCAAAAATAGGGTTGAAGCTTTTCATGTCAACGATTGCAACATTTTTTCTGTGCGCTCGCGGTTGAAGCTTTCTATACAGCCGGTTGAAGCTTTCTATACAGCCGGTTGAAGCTTTTCAATTCAACGGTTGAAGCTTTCCAGTTAGATGGATGTAGCTTTTTTTTATTTCAAAGTGGTTGGATAAAACTTCTCTATTTTGCCGGTTGAAGCTTTTTCAAATATGGTTTGAAGCTTTAATGTGAACGGTTGTAGCATAAAGTGTGCGGGGTGTTTCTTGAAGCTTTTTCAAACTACGGTTGTAGTACGTTACTAGCATTCTTTGGATCGACAAAACCCATGATTGTATCATGTACACATCATCGGCAAAATTTCCATTACGGAAAACCGTTTTGACATAATATATCATATCTCATAGTCAAAAATATGCAGATATAGCAAGAATGATCAGAATTGAATTAGACATTGCTACGGGAGAGTAAGTCTCGTCGTAGTGAACTCCTTGAACTTGTCGATAACCTTTAGTGACAAGTCGAGCCTTATGGACTTGAACATTTCTATCAATACCCGTTTTCTTCTTAAAGATCCATTTGTAGTCAATAGCTTGAACGCCATCTCGCAGATCAACCAAGTTCCAAACTTGATTGTCATCCATGGAATTTAATTCGGATCTCATGGACTTAAGCCATAACTCAGAATTTGGGCTCCTCATCGCTTTTGCATACATAGTCGGTCGTCGTTGTCCAACACCAAGTATAAATCGCACATATTGCGCAACCTTTCCGACCATCGCGATACCGGTATCAACTCTACTACGGGTTCCTTGACTAACTTCGGTGTGATGGAATCACCTACCGGATTGTCCCCGAGTGGCTCTCGAATTTCTTTGAGTTGGACCAACCTCCCACTAGCTTTCCAGCTGAGAAACTATTTTTCAAGGAAAACTCCACGAGGGACAAACTCTTTGTCCTCTTCACGGTTATAGAAGTAATATCCCAGGGTTTCCCTCGCATATCCCACAAAGATGCACTTGACTAACTAGAGTCGCTTGATATATGCTTCACAACCCTAAATCTTTAGAAAAGATAAACTGTGACTTTTCGCAGTTCATATCTCATATGGTGACTTATCTACGGACTTTGATTGTACCCTATTTAGTACGAAAGTTGTAGTTTCTGGAGCATATCCCCAAAATAACAAGGGCTAATTCCGACTGACACATCATTGATCGGACCATGTTTAGCAGAGTCTGATTCCTCTGTTCTGACACACCATTTCTCTGTGGCATACCCAGAGGAGTGAGTTGTGGAACTATTCCACGATTCTTCACTAGTGTAGAAAAGCCTAGTGTCGGGGTGGCAAAACGATCTTGCTGGTGTGGGCGTCCAACGTCACCAATGTGGCGCCACTGATAAAAATAGTTGTGGCGTTGGATGCCCACGGTAGCAGTAATCTAGGTGCTTGTGGTGTGCTACGTGTCTCACATCACCACTATAATTTCTCACCTAGCGACGTACCATGTAATATGCACGCCGCCAATGTTTTCTGCAGCCAAAAATATATATTTTCTCACATAACTCACTGTTTTGGCCACTTCCGCTGCCCCTCTACGCTCACATATTTCCTTATGTGTTTACAAATCAATAAAGTCCTTGTACGATATCAATGTTACATGTTAGCAAGTATGTGTCTTGTCTGTGAGCTATTACATTGTATGATACATTTTAAATAGGATCTGAGAGTAATGTGTGGGTGCACATCAAACTAGACAGACATGCAACACGTAGATGGCTCAGTCTCGCTAGCCACGTGTGCAAGGAATCACACACAATTGTGCTTTTAAAATCGTGTACAATTATAAGTTACATTGTACACACATTGCAAAAATTGTATAGAGAGCATCACACACGGTTGCATTTTTAAAACTTTGTGCAGTGGTAGGTTACACACATCTTTTACAAAAATTGTGTGCAAGAAAGCACACAGAGTTGTTTTTCTAAAACCATGTGTAATGGCAATGCTACATCGTACACATATTTTGTTTTGCACAAACCGTGTCCAAAACATCACATACATTTGCGTTTTTTAAACAATATGCAATGATAGGCTACGTCACACATAAATGTTTTGCAAAAGGCCAGTGCTCTGCGCCGGCGCGCCGGCCCAAATTTGGGCCGATCGGCTGCCAAGCGTCAGATTTCGGATGCTTCAACGGACCAGATCACCGCGACCAGGTCGTCTTCCTCCTCCGCACGCACGTGAGAACGAAAAAAAGGGAAAAAGATCTCCGCATGTCAGTCTCCTCTGTGCTCGTCCTTGGCCATCCCGTCGCAGTTCGCCGGGGCCGCTCGCCGGTTGCAGCTCCGCGTGGCTTTCGCATCTCGACGTCTCCCCCCCCCCCCCCCCCCTCGCGGTTGCAGCACTGCCGGGCGAGGTTTCCAGCATCGCCACCAGCCGTCGTCATAGCTCACCACGCTCCCGTCGCAGCACCGCCGCGCAACTCCGTCGTCGTCGCTCGACATTGTTGGCTAGTCATTCTTTGTTTGAAGCTTTTTTGGAAGCGGTTTGATGCTTTTCAAAAATAGGGTTGAAGCTTTTCATGTCAACGATTGCAACATTTTTTCTGTGCGCTCGCGGTTGAAGCTTTCTATACAGCCGGTTGAAGCTTTCTATACAGCCGGTTGAAGCTTTTCAATTCAACGGTTGAAGCTTTCCAGTTAGATGGATGTAGCTTTTTTTTATTTCAAAGTGGTTGGATAAAACTTCTCTATTTTGCCGGTTGAAGCTTTTTCAAATATGGTTTGAAGCTTTAATGTGAACGGTTGTAGCATAAAGTGTGCGGGGTGTTTCTTGAAGCTTTTTCAAACTACGGTTGTAGCATTTTCGAACTACGGTTGTAGCATTTTCAAACTATGGTTGTAGCTTTTTCAAACTAAGGTCCTTCAAGATTCGTTGGGGGAGAGAAGGTGGTTGCAGCGATGGGGAAGGAGGTCGCTCCGCCGTGGTTGTAGCATCTCCGGCGGACGGTTTCAGCGCAAGGAACTGTGAGCATTAGCTCGCCGATGCTGCATCCATGGCGACTTCCAACCGTCACTCCGAGAGCTGCAAATTGCAGGTTGCGTGGGTGGCGAACGACGACATGGACGGCCGGCGGGGGTGGCGAACGGCGACGAGGATGGACGGAAGGGGCGGGGATCGGCGAGCGGGGGCAGGGACCGACGATGCGATGCGGTTGCGCGGCCAGATTTTTTGTGCAGAAGCGAGGAAGAAGAAAGGGGATCACTAGTCTCGCGCGGGTCCACCATACCACGTGGTCGCCTTCGAGTGGGTCGCGCGCGTCCTGCGTGGACAAGACCGGCCGAACGCTCAGCCGGACTGTCGGCGTAAAACGTTTTCCTTTGGAAAAACTGTATGCATGACCTCAAACACGATCGTATTTTTTAAATTGTATGTGATATTACGACATAGCAAACACTTTTCTTCTTCTGAACTGTATTCGATGTTACATCACACACAACTTTTTCTAGCGTGTAATAAGTGTGACTTAATAGCACCGTTCTATACACTGGCGACTCGCTAGTTTTGGTACCGACCTGACCGACAATACTTACTTTCTCACGATCGACATGACCAACAAGGCAACAACCAAACTAGCTGGCAGCATGATTCTACTACTCAGATAACTACTGCGCTCCACGTGATCCCGTGAACCATAAATAAATGGAAAACTCTTACCTCCCACCGGCTGATCCGCGCGATCTATCCGCCGCCCGCTCGTCCGTTGATCTTGCCTCAATCTGAACGAACGAGACCTTGCCCGTGCCCAACGGAGCAGCAACCTAGTCGCGAACCGTTTCTTGAAACTGGATCGTTGTTTCAGAAAAACGGTCCTGAAGCTGGGGCTCCTCACTTGTCCACGCCGCGCCTCCGCCTCGGCCCTGACGACCTCGCCCGCCGTCTGCCTAGTGCCGCGCAGCCCTCGCCGGAACTGCAGCCGTTGCCATGGCCGCCCCGATGTGCTCCACCTCGTCGCCGCCCTGAGGCCCCGTCGACGCCCAGATCCGGCAGCCGCCGCACGGTCTCGTCCCGCGCCGCCGTCCGGCCTCCTCCCGGCCCCGCCGGCAAGCTCCCGCAGCCGCCATGGCCTCCTGCACGAGCCAATAGGAGGAGGAGCTCCTCCCGCATCGCGCCCTCCAGCCGAATGGGCCGCATCGCCCGCGCTCGGCCTAGCACCGCCTCGCGTGCTGGCCAGATCGCCTCGCCTCCCGCGGCCAGGGGGGCAGCCGCCCGTCGCCCCGCGCCGCCGGAGCGCCGCCGCATCCCAGCCCGCTCGCGGCCCCGCCGCCCTCCGCCGCCGGCCTGCCCGTGGAGAAATGGAAGGGGTTCGTCTCCAGCAGAATTCGCAAGTGAGTTTCTGAAACATGACCTTTGTTGCAAAAAATTCTTCCGCAACAGTACCTATGTTGCAGAAAGACGAAGAGAAAATTTCTATAACAAAGCGATTGTTTCTGGAACTCGACCTTTTTTTAGGAATTAATGGGTCCATAGTTTATTTTTTGCAACAAAGCGATTGTTTCTGCAACTCGACCGTCGTTTCAGGAATCACTGGGTGCCGGCCGGAGCCCCGCGCGCGGATCGGACGGCTGTGCGTGTAGATCGGACGGCCGTCGAGGTGGCGGATGTTTACTAAACATCCGCCGGTGGACGCGTAGCAGCCCCCTAAATAAATTGCCTTTTTAGTTGTTTGTCCGCACTCCGTCGTATACAAGGCAGCCTCAAATCATTGATGGTAGACGAAACAGTACGAAAGATGATGAGATTGATCACGTCATGTACTTATGTGCTAACGATATGCAGCGAGCCTTAATTCTACGGTTGCAGCTCCGCTTCACGATAGCAAGGTTGTGCGTGCACTCCACCTCCACGGCCAGGACATGGATGGCATTCATACGGTTGGTCCCTAGCATGTGGCATCCACTCATACGACAACATCGTAACTGTAGCTCACATGCCAAGTGTCATGTACTTATGCTTACATAGTACTTCCTCCGTCCCAAAATAACTATCTTAATTTTATACTAGCTCTAATACAAAGTTATATTAAGCTTAAGACACTTATTTTGAATCGTAGGGAGTAGTTAGCTGCACTCCTTAGGCCTTTGTTTGTTTGATAAGTTTCACTGCATGCATGACCCTTACGACCATGTATTTGTGAACAAAACTGATGGTGGTGAAAGCTACTAAAATTAGTTGTAATTATGTTAGTACAATAATATGGACGTTGCATGTATGCATGGAAAGACAGCCGTCGTCATCGTATGGAGAAGGAAGGAAGTTTCGTCTATACTACAGCTCACGCCGATCTTCTGTCCGAAAGGTACTGATTGGGTTTAGAATATCCAATATATATGAATGTTGATGCCGTCACATTCCCTCGAGTATTGCAATCACATTCAGTCTGTTGGTTGATGAGATATTAATGGTAAGGAAGAGGAGGAAGGGGAAAAATCTGATAAAACATCTCTGGCTCTAGTTGTTCACAAGATAGATTTTTTTTTCTTCGAAGGTTACCCTTGGCCTCTATATGAAAATATCGTCACAAACATATTATTTGAATGATTTGAAAAAAAATCATAGTGAACATCCAAACATATTACAAAGTTAAAATCTGGTATAGGGAAACAAGATTTGAGTGTGGACGTCCTGAACCTGGGTACATATGAACCCGTTTTTCAAAAATCTACTTTAAACACGTTTTGTAATGTCAAAAATTTTGAAACAAAATTTTGTGCATACATGTTTGCACGAATATGTCCACGGCACAAAGTTTTGTGAAAAAAAGTCTTTTTATTTTGTCTCCGCAAAAAAGACAAATTTTAGTGCTTCTAAATAGCGTTTCGCGACAGTATGTTTTGTCTTTTTTGCACAGGCCACAATAAAAGTTGTTTTTCCGTGAAACCTTATGCACACACATAGAATATGAAGACGTCCACCCACACTTTTTTCAGAACTTTTTGTCATTTTAAAATGTGTTTTTCAAAGTGGGTTCATCCATGACTTTCTCAACAAGATTTGGATTTTTTTTTTTGAAACGGAGGCAAAAGCTTTGCCTCATCTCATTAATAAAGAAGAAGGGTAACAAAAAGTAACAAGGTCTCAAGAGGTTCATTACTCCTCCACAAATGAAAAAGCAAAGCCTACTCTCGCTGCATCAAGGAACCCAAATGTTTTGCCCCGGCCAGAATCCAATTTCTGGCCTCCCCCTTGATGTGGTCCATCACGACCATTGGCATCGTGGCCTTCTGTTGGAAAACCCTTGCGTTCCTCTCGTTCCACAACTCCCAGGTTACAAGCAAAAGAAGAGAGGACACGGCCTTCCTCCTGTGCCCGCGCCCGAGGACAATCATTTCCCACCATTGCTAGACCGTCGGCACCCCAGCCCAGGCATCGACATTCAACTCCGGAACGTCGAGCCAACCCTTAACCGCCTTCCAAATGCGTATGAAGAACCTGCAATGAAGGAGTAGGTGTGCCGCCGTCTCAGGCACCCTCTTACAGAGTTGACATAAGTCGCAGTTTGGCCATCCTCTCCGCTTAAGACGGTCAGTCGTCCAAATCCTATCCATGATGACAAGCCACGCAAAGAATTTGCACTTTGGAGGCCCCCAGTTCCCCCAGACGACCTCCGACATATTGGATGCCATGGTTCCTTGGAATTGCGCCTTGTAGGCCGAGGCCGAAGAATAAGCTCCATTGGCAGTGAGGTTCCAGACAATACCATCCGCCCTGTTGTCATGTAGCTGCACCTGCCGAATCCTCTCCCACAGCACGTGGAATTGCTCAATATGTTGCACTGTGAGCCCACCAGACATATTAATCCATTGAACCCAGTTAAGGTCCAGGAGGGCCTCCCTCACCGACTTGTTCTTGTTCGCGGAGATCGCAAAAACTAGTGGGGCAATATCCTTGGGCTTCTTCCGCCCTTCCATCCAAGGGGAGTGCCAGAACTTCGCCATTCGGCCGTCCCCCACAGTGATAGTTGAGGCCGCGTAGAAGAGCTCTCTGTCCGTTGAATCGCAAGGGTTGCCCATGCCAACCCATGCACGATCTGGCTCTTTCCACTCATACCAAAGCCATCTCAACCGCAGTGCCCGAGCATACATGTTCAGATCAAGGACCCCCAACCCACCGAGGCCCTTCGGCCGGCAGACCAGCTTCCAGCTAACCTTGCACTGCCCACCAGAGACCTTATCGGATCCCGCCCAAAGAAAGGCCCTCTCAATCTTATTAAGGGCGCCCACTGTGCCCTCCGGCAGCTTAATAGCGGAAGCATGGAAGGTTGCCTGCGCCGTGAGTACGGATTTGGCCAGCTCCATGCGGCCGATGGCCGTGATAAATCTGCCCTGCCAAGGCACGAGCTTACCGGCGGTCTTGTCCACTAAGTGTTGAAGGTCAATTTTCCTAAGTCGGTAAACCGATAGAGGGAGGCCTAGATAGCGCATAGGGAAGGCCGAGCGCGTCGCCGGGAAGCACTCCAGCACATCATCAAGGTTGATGCCGCCACAACGGATAGGCTCGACACTGCTCTTTGCCAAGTTTGTAACCAGGCCGGTGACCTCCCCAAAATTTGCCAGGATGGAAGTGAGCTGCTGGATGTCCTCCTTAAAGGGGGCCACAAAGATTGCCGCGTCATCCGCATACAGAGAGGTACGCATGTGGGTCGGCCTACCGCCAATCTGCTTCAGCTTCCCCTGCGTGGTGGCGGTCTCGAGGATGCTCTGAATGGGATCAATGGCAAGGACAAAAAGCAGTGGGGAAAAAGGGTTCCCCTGTCGAAATCCTCTGCCATGCCAGATGGGCTCGCCCAGCACCCCGTTAAGCAGGACCCTCGAGGAAGATGATCGGAGGAGAAGATTTGGATTATATGACTTGAACATAACCTATACTAGACCGTCATCCAAAGTGCTTGGGCATATCCCGCCCTATCGTCTTCTATCTACTGCACCCAAAGGTCATTGGCGGTTGATCCTCCGGATGTTGCAAAAACACCACATATGGATCCATCATGTATCTATGTAGATAACCTTCAGAACATTTGGAAGCTACTTGATAGATAAGCGGACATCAGATTTTTAGCACTAAAACGCTGATCTTTGATTTTTAGCACTAAAAAGCTGATCTTTTATTTTTAGCACTAAAAAGCTGACGAGCAGATTTCCTATGTGATAAAAGATAAAATTACCATGCTTGCATATAAAGATCGACATGTTCTACAGTGAAAATGCAGTGTAAAAAAATGAAAATGTTAATAAATCTGACATTAGGAAATACATTTACATATGATACAAGAACAAGCATTTTTTTTTACGGAACCTCGTTAGAGGGCGAGGAGCTCCCGCATTGCATTAAGAAGAAGAGAATTGGTCCAGTTAATAAGGGAAACCGGACCCAAAAACCGTACATGGCACGGTTAATCAAGGAAAAACCGGCGAAGGCCACACAAGAACAAGCTTTTGAGAAAAATAAATAATATATATGTACAACTGCTCCAAAGTCCTAATTAGCTACATAATATTACCCAGAAACATAGCTGTGTTTTGATATACAGAAATCCGAAAATAGCGTTTCTTTATCTCGGCACTACTTGAACACGATACATCACCCAACACATGACTGAATCGCAGACACGCGGCACATACGTTTGCAAGCATGTGGGAGTAACTATAGCTAGGGACAATGTTCAGTCACGTTCACTCATTCAATCGGAAAACATCAAAGAAAGCATCGTGACCAAGTTTGAAAAGTAGTCCACGGAGCTCAACTGATTGCTCCCTCTGGCAACTTGTCGATTGGAGCTGGAGCGCATCCATCCATCCATTCACAACTCTATCACCCCGCCCAAGACTCACGTAAAACAGCCTCCTGATTGCATGCATGTCAAAACCATCGAGTAGTAGGAGTAGAATTTAGCCTATAAATTCAGCTCTGTTTCCTCACGACGTTCATCACTTCATCAGCCTCTTTACCAACATGGCTTCTTCCTCCTCTCGGGTCTCCCAGCTGGGCGCCATTGGCATGGCCGCGCTGCTGGCGGCGGTCTGCCTCCTCCACGCCGGCGGGGCGGCGGCGGCGGACCTGTGCGTGGACTACTACGACTGCACGTGCCCGGACGCGTACAAGATCGTGCAGGGGGTCCTGGTGCAGGCGCACAAGTCGGACCCGCGCGTCTTCGCCAGCATGATCCGCCTCCACTTCCACGACTGCTTCGTGCAGGGCTGCGACGCGTCGCTGCTGCTGAACACCTTCAACGGGATGGAGACGGAGAAGGACGCCATTCCCAACAAGAACTCGGCGCGCCGCTACGACGTCATCGACACCGCCAAGGCCGCCCTCGAGGCCGCCTGCCCCGGCGTCGTCTCCTGCGCCGACATCCTCGCCATCGCCGCCGAGATCTCGGTCCAGCTGGTACGTGCTACTTACTCCCAGTTACTAATTACGTACAGTGGTCGAGCGGGTGCATGAGCATCATTTTTTTTCTTTTTCGACTTCCATGAGCATGATTGGTAGGTACTACCTCTATACGGAAATACTTGTAGTTGGGAGAACTTGTATTACTTTCGCCCAACTACAAGTATTTCGGTACAGAGGGTATAGGTTCTATGTAGCTTTCGGAGTGCGTGATTTTACTGAGTCTTCTCCGTCAGTACCTGCATATATACAGGCAAAACGGCACAAGGATCATATATACAGTACATGCATGCATGCAACTGAACGTAGGATGAGTTAGGATTCGCCATATTTGCATGCAACTGTCCAAGCAAGTCGATGGTAAGAATGGAATGGACACTAATTAAGTTGGCATGCATATGCAGTCCGGAGGACCCGGGTGGAGCGTCTTGCTGGGGAGGCTGGACGGCTTCACGTCCAACTTTACGGAAGCCGGGAACCTACCAGGCCCATTCGACGGCCTGAAAAACCTGACAGACAAGTTCAAACTCGCCACGCTTGACGGTACTACCGACCTCGTCGCTCTCTCAGGTAACCGAGCTCGCGCACAAGCACAACGTCAAAAAATACTATGAATACTGTTAATAAACTTGATGTAACAGTGGGTCAAAAAATTTAACGAAGTTTCGCATATTCCAGTGGGGTTTGAAACACATTTTATCCCGAAATTTCGAGGCTGATTCAAACTGATTTCAAAATAAAATAATATTATGTTAGAATTCATTAAAAATAAGTGAAAAATGAAATCTGAAAAGCGGAAATAATTTCGGAAATATGCGAAATTTCCAAAATTTAGCATATTTCGGTGAAGTCTAAATTATTTTGTTTCCAAAATAAATAAAAAAACTTAACACTACTTTCAGGACATCATCTCTGTACTTTTTCTTTTGATGAAAAAGAAGATAGAACCTCCGGCCTATCCTCTCTGTACTTCTACCTTCATATATGTATACACCATTTTTTGTGGGAATATATGTATGCACTATTGACGATGAAAGCTTTATAAACATTAATAAAACTCAAGAAAAAGCTGATCATAAGAACTCCAGAAGAAACCCAAGTTTAAATACAGATTTATAAATCGAGGGAATTGTTATATATGGTCCTTGTTTAACGCTTAATATTAACTTTATCTTTGTTTCAAATGTTTAGGCGCCCACACTTTCGGCCGCGTACAATGCATGTTTGTCACGGACAGATTATACAACTTCAGTGGGACGAACCGGCCCGACCCGACCCTCAGCCCGGGCTACAGGGCCTTCCTGTCCCAGCGATGCCCAAGGAACGGCAACGGGGATTCCCTGAACGACCTCGACCCGACAACACCCGACAAGTTCGACAAGAACTACTTCACGAACCTCGAGGTGAACCGTGGCTTTCTCCAATCCGACCAGGAACTCAAGTCAGACCCACTCGCAGTGGGGACAACGGCGCCGATCGTCGACCGGTTCGCAGCCAGCCAGGAGGCCTTCTTCAAGGCCTTCGCGAATTCGATGATCAAGATGGGGAACATCAGGGTGATAACGGACCCCTCCAAGGGAGAAGTCCGGAAGCGCTGTGCATTCGTCAATTGATATTAGGGGGGAGACCACGTGCGGATATACACTACAAGTGTGGGTGTGGCATGTGATGTGCGTGTGATCACGGACGTAAGGATGAATTCATCTCTTATTGTCCAGTGCAATGATTGGTATGTGTGTCAACCAAATGTAAACATTTCATGCATGCATGCTTGTTGTCCGACGTGGAATAAAGTGTAAAAGGTCATTTCAATGTTTCCGTTCAAACAGTGAAAAAGTGTTTGACTCTCACCACGCAAATATGATGTGAAGCTTGGCGACCAAGTCGAGCCGGGTGGTTTGTTTGCTTTTTTTCTGATTAGCTCCAATTTCCTTTTGACGGAAACAAACAGGTGCTCCGCATTTTTTTTAAATAGAAGACGGTATTTTCTTTGAATTGCTAAAACTCAGCTATACCAGAGTCTTTATTTGGTCTCATTCACCGTCTCAACCATCCGATCTACTTGCGTTGTGATTCATGCCTTTTGCAGCTTAGAACATCTCCAGCCGTTCGGTGCCCCTAGAGGCAGAAATAGCGCCGCCTGAGGGTCAACCGGCGTAAAAAACGGCGTGAGGGCGGTCTGGTTCCCAATCGCGCCCCCAAGCTGCCCCCGACGGCGCTTTTTGAACACAAAAAAAGTCAAATTTCGGCCAAAACAACCCATGTTTGGACAAAGTTCAGGCGATTCAGTTGATATTTGTACAAAAAGTAAAATAAAAACATAGTAAGAAAAACTAAACTACGCCGCTACTTCGCCGCTGCCGTCGCCGCCGCCTTCTACATGCCAAGGAGGTTGTAGAAGGCAGTGTAGACGCCGCCGTCATCATCGTCGCTGTCGTCGTCGGCGTCCTGCACGCCGCCGCCGTCCCTGCTGCAACCCTGCCCTGGGTCGCCGAGGCGATGCAGCTCGGGGTTGGATGGCCCGGGCGCATCCTCATCGCTATCGTCGAGGATGACGACGCCGCCCTCCTCGCGTCCACGGCGGCGAGCGGCGATCTCCTCGAGGGCGCGGCGCTGACGCACCATTTCCTCGCGGACGTAGTCGTCCCGAGCCCATTTGAGGGCGGTTTCGTCGGCGGCGGCCATGTCGAGGTGCTCCTGCTTGACGGCGACCGGCGTCGCCACCGCGTCCGGCTCCGTCTTCGGCCTGACATGGCGGAGGTGGCCGCGGGAACGGGGGGAAGGCTGGCGGCGACCACTGCGCCGGAGCTTAGTCTCGCCGGGCTCGGTTTTCACGGCGACAAGGGGCGTCCATGCGCCGGAGGAGGTGCACTGGGATCCGGACGATGACGACGACGCCCCGGCCATGCGCCTCGGCTGCCATGAGGAGCCGCTCCGGCACGAGAAGGACTGCGCCGGGTAGTCAAGCCGCGGTGAGTTGCGGCCCTCGATGTGCTCGAGGACGGCTTCGAGGGTGCGCCCGGGACGCCCCACCACCGCCGCCGCCCCTAGGAGTTGTGGCGCCCGCGGCTGGGCGGAGCGCCGTTCGTGGACGCGAGCTGCTCCTCGTGGCGGCGCTCGAAGTACACCGTCCACAGGTTGTGGCTGTCCGGGGCGTACCTCGGCTGCTGCCTCGCCGTCTTCGACAGCGATGACCGGATCCTGGCGATCTCGGCGCGCCGCTCAGCACCGGTGGGCGGCGGAGGCACCGGGACCCCGCCGGCGCTGAGCCTCCAAGAGCCCGGCAGCCGCATGTCGGGCGGCGCCGGGTACTCCGCCTCGTACAGGAGGCGAGCTTCATCCTCGTGCAGGTGGCGGCGGCCGAAGCCATTGGTCGCGGCGCCGTCGCCTGGGAAGCGCTTAGCCATGGCGCGCGTTGGAGAAGAAAGGTCGCCGGGGAAGAGGGAGAGAAGGTCGTCGGCGGCGAGATTGGGAGAGAAAGCTGTGGCGAGAAGTGCCTAAACACCGGCGAGGAGGGCGGCTTTTATAGCGGCGAGCGGGCGACGCCGTGTGGCCGCGTGGCGGGAGAGGGCTGGACGCGCGTCGGCGCGCGTTCACTGCGCCGCCCGTGAGAAATCAATGGAAGGTTGACCGGCGGCAGCGCGCGGTCACTTCGCATTGATTCCCGCGAGAAACCGAGGCGATGAGGACGACAAAGCGCCCGGTCGCTGACACGGCGGACCCACCCGTTTTCGCGCCAAAAACCTTTCCCCCGGCGCCCCCAAGCGCCCTCAGCGCGCCGGGTTCGGCCTGGGTCCGTCGGCGCCAATTTCGGCCCTAACCGGCGAAATTTGGGCTCCTGGGGGCGCGACTGGGCCGATTTTTAACAGCCGGCGATAAAAAATTGGCCTGGGGGCCCTGTCGGGGGCGCGGCTGGAGATGCTCTTAGGAACCCATCAAAGCCGGGAGCAACTAGTTAGCGAGCATTCCTTCGGGAGCCTCCTAGCGGTCACTCCCACACGCCGCTACTTGGCACGCTCTCAGCCGCCGCAACATGTCGCGCTCTGAGCGTCTCCTTCGGATTTTTTTTTATATTTTCGCACGCATTTTTGGATTTTTAGATTGGGTTTTTTACCGGGTTTTTTTCGGGTTTTTTAGATTGGGTTTTTTCCCGGTCTTTCTTAGCTTTTGGACGAATTTTTTTTTTTGCGCAAAAAAACGCGTTTCTTGTTTTTTTCGCGAGAGGCTCGATTTTACTTTCGCGAGAGGCACGACCGTGCCTATCGGAAATGGAAAAAAAATGCGTTTTCTGTTTTTTTTTTTGCGAGAGGCACGGTTTTGCTTCCGCGAGAGGCACGGTGTTACCTTCGCGAGACGCACGACCGTGCCTCTCGGAAAGGAAAAAAACGTGTTTTTTTCGCGAGAGGCACGGATTTGCTTCCGCGAGAGGCACGGTTTTGCCTTCGCGAGAGGCATGGCCGTGCCTCTCGGAAAGGGAAAAAAACGTGTTTTCTGTTTTTTTTCCTATTGCGAGAGGCACGGTTTCTTTCGTCTGTTTTTTTTTTAAGTTCGTCAAAACCTATCAACATGGGATTTAGTTTTGAAGATCTCGACGCGAGGAACCCAAGGGTGAAAACGGTTCGAGATTTGGACTCACGGTTTAAGAGGTAAAACGTTTTGAAAATACAGATTTACGAAAAATGGCAAAACTCTCATGTTGCGACAAGTGACACACATGTAGTGCGCCATTTGTCGCAACCTGGGGGTGGGAGTGATCTTTGAGAGGTGTACTCGTGAATTACTGATTTCGGTCAAAGCCCCGATTTTGTTTTTCTCTGGCGGCCCATTTTTCTGTTTCATTTTCCCTCCTTTTTTATGGCCTATCTCAGCCTGTTGTTGTATAGGAGGACAACGACAGGGCATTCAGTCTCACGGCCCATTTTTTTGTTTTTGATTGTGGCCCATTTTCCTGTTTTGTCTCTCAGCGACTGAGAGAGTGAGAGAAGAGAGGGCCCGACGATGAAGAAAAATTAAATGGAAAATGGCCCCAAACGATCGGGAGCGACACTTGAATAAATATTTGGGGGGGGGGGGGGGGGGGGGGGGGTCAGGAGATTTTTCTTTTCTTTTCCCCATCTTTTGTTTTTATTTTGTGAAAAATACATTAAAGAGAAACCCGACAACTTATTAAGTTTCAAAGGGTTGTAACTACTACTTTTAATGGGACCTTAATTAAAGTGTTTTTAATTCCATTGCAACTACACGAGTCACAATGCGACTGCAACCGAGTCAAATAGGGAGCTTGTCGGGTCACTTGCATGTCCATCAATAGACATTAAACTACAAGCGATCTAAAATGACTATAACTGCAAGGGGCACAAAGTGACTCCAACTGAGGTCAGCACTACTGGAATCTGGTAATTCGCCATCTGTTGCCTCTTTGCCGTCCGCCAGCTGACGGCAAAGAAAGGACTCATGGCATAATTCAACTATGCCGTCAGTCCTTCCTTTGTCGTCTGCTAGCTGACGGCAATGAGACCAGCGGCAGACGGCAAAGAGGATGGTAGGCCCCACTGGAGCACGGCGTTGGCTAGGTCATCTCTCTGCCGTCTGCTGCCTCTTTGTCGTCCGCTAGCAGACGGCAAAGAAGGCCAAGGCATACGGCAAAGAGGGGAGGTGGGGGCACCTAATGGACGACCCTCTTTGTCGTCTGCTAGCAGACGGCAAAGAGGGCATCCTTAACGGTTGCCCCGCGCCCCACCGTTCGCTCATCTCTCTCTCCCACTGCCCCCCGCGCTCATCTCTCTCTCCCTCTCCCTCTCGCCGCCGCCCCCGTCGCCGTCGCCGTCGCCGCCCCGCATCGTCTCCCCGCTCCCCGCCCCAGCCGCCGCCCCGCTCCCCCGCTCCCTGCGCCCCCGGCCTCTCTCCCTCTTCCTCTCGTCGCCGCCGCCGTCGACGTCGCCGCCGCCGCCCCACCGCCCCTGTCGCGCCCACCCCCCCCCCCCCCCCGTCGCGCCGCCGCCCAACCGCGCCCGTCGTCCCCGTCGCCCCGCCGCCCCCGTCATCCCCGTGCCCTGGCGCCCCGCCGCCCATGCCGGCCCCGCCGGTGAGTACCCCCCGCCATCCGCCCCCTTTTTTCTGTTTCTTATTTCTGTTAAATTAGTTAGGTTAATTAGGTTAGTTAGTTAGGTTAGTTAGTTAGGTTAGAAGAAAAAAAAAGAAGGAAAAAAATGAAAAAGGAAAAAGGAAAAGAAGAAGAAGAAGAAGAAGAAGGAAAAGAAGAAGGAAAAGAAGAAGGAAAAGAATAAGAAGAAGAGAAGAAGAGAAGAAGAAGAAGAAGAAGAAGAAGAAGAAGAAGAAGAAGAAGGAGAAGAAGAAGAAGAAGAAGAAGAAGAAGAAAAGGAAGAAAAGGAAGAAGAGGAAGAAGAAGAAAAGGAAGAAGAGGAAAAAAAAGAAGAGGAAGAAGAAGCCACTGACCCCCGACCCCCGACGCCACTGACCCCCGACGCCACTGACCCCCGACCCCCGACGCCACTGACCCCCGACCCCCGACGCCACTGACCCCCGACGCCACTGACTCCCGACGCCACTGACCCCCGACCCCCGACGCCACTGACCCCCGACGCCACTGACTCCCGAAGCCACTGACCCCGACCCCCGACACCTCTTCCAGAGGCCGACGGGGTCATAGTTTTGTAAATTATGAGTTAGGTCACATATTTTCCGATTTTGTTATAAAAACATCATATTTGTATTGATCGAGTGGATTTCATTGTGCAGTTGTTCGACGACCTCCCCGTGCGTTGGACGAGCTCCGCCCCTGCGTTCGTGGGTGAGCACAAATGACATCTCCTCCTCCCCCCTTAATTTGATCTGTTCCGATCTTCATGCCGATGAAACTTGCTAGCTATAGGTGTCTTCAATCATCAGTATGCGTGACCAGTATGAGTCTCCCGTTTGAAAGGGCGACATCTATAAATATGCATGTCTTTGCATATTTATAACCGCCATCCTTTCGAATTGTCCAACGTTATCCATGGACAGCCCGAGTATGTGTAGATTGGGTTCGTTTTCCCATATGCTCTGCTCCAGATCCGATGCAGAATTTCATCAGTGCCTCCCTGTTGTTCTCCGGGTACACATCCTCTCTACTTATTGCCGAGACGTGTATCAGGAGAACAGCGAGGAGGTGCTGCCGAAATTCTGCGTCGGATCCGGAGCAGAGCATGGGAAAACGAACCCAATCTACACATACTCGGGTGGGATTAGGACCTATCTTTACCTATTAGCGTGTAGGTTGCATGGGCGTAATAAAATTGACAAACTTGATTAACTGATGAATATATATGATGAATTATATATATATTTCATGTGTGTTTAGTAGGTAGGCAAGATGAGTGATCGTGCGTGGATGTACATCGGTCACACTAGTCAGGAAGACATGACCAATGAATGGTTTACAAAAACCAAGGGGTTTGTGAGAGCCGCATTTGCAAATGGCCAGGAAAGAACCTGGTGCCCCTGTGTCCGGTGCGACAACTTTAAAAAGAGGAGAGAGGGTGTAATGGGTAAACACCTGCAGAAGTGGGGTTTTACGCCTGATTATACGGTGTGGACTTTTCATGGTGAGTCCGCCCAACGTGCCAGAGCTGAGGTGGTTCGTCGTCGTACCGACGAGCATGGTACCAGGATCGAAGACATGGTGCAAGACTTTGATGATACTCGGGATTCGTACGATGAGATGGAGGAATCTGCAAAGGCCTTTTATGAAATGTTGGAGTCTTCAAAACGTCCTCTCCATGAGCACACTGAGCTTTGTCAGCTGGATGCCATCGCGCAAGTAATGGCTCTGAAGGCTCAATTCAACCTGGGAAGAGAATGCTACGACGCGATGATGACAATATTTGGACGCTTTCTACCCAAAGGCCATGTACTGCCTGCAAACCTGTACTAGTCGGACAAAATCCTCCGTGTACTTAAGATGCCCTATGAGAAGATAGATGCCTGTGAGAATGGATGTGCCTTATTTAGGCTTGAGTATGCGGACTTGAACTATTGTCCCATTTGCAAGTCTTCCAGGTATATTGTGGTAGACAACGGTATGGGTAAGAAGATTCAGACCAAAATCCCCGTTAATGTTCTTCGGTATATGCCAATCGTACCAAGACTTCAATGTCTTTTCATGGTCGAAGAGACGGCCAGACAGATGACATGACACAAATTGGGCAAAAGAACCGAACTAGATGTAGATGGGAATCAGATGTTGGTACACACTTCAGACACTTTCGCGTGGAAGCACTTCGATGCATTACATAAGGATAAAGCGGCAGATCCAAGGCATCCTCGAGTCGCCATCAACACTGATGGGTTCAATGTGTTTGGTATGACGGCAACCCAATACAGTTGTTGGCCTGTATTTGTCATTCCACTCAATCTCCCCCCGGACAGATTATGCAAAGAAAGAACATTTTCCCGACGTTGATAATTCCAGGGCCCAACTATCCGGGGAAGAATATGAATGTGTACATGCAGCCGCTTAAGGATGAATTGCAAAAAGCTTGGGATAATGGGATCAAGACATACGACGCCGCTACAAAACAAAACTTCCTGATGCATGTGTGGTACATGTACTCGATGCATGACTTGCCGGCGTATGCGCTATTCGTTGGCTGGTGTGTGCATGGAAGGTTCCCGTGCCCCACATGCAAGGCAGCTCTTCAGTTCCGTTGGCTGCAGGTGGGTCGCAGGTTTTCTTGCTTCGACTTGCATAGACAGTTCCTGGATCCTCGCCATAAGTTCAGAAAAGACAAGAAGAATTTAATCAAAGGTAGAGTTGTCAAAAACTCTGCACCACCTGCGTTGACAGGCCAACAGACCCTGGATCAGTTAAACGCTCTCGAGCCTGATCCAGAGCATCCAGGGTATTTCAAAGGGTATAATTCGGAACACGCCTGGACTCACAAGACATGCTTATGGGATCTGCCTTACTTCAAAGACCTCCTTTGCCCACACAACATCGACGTGATGCACACTGAAAAGAATATCGCCGAGGCCCTTTTTGGTACATTGTTCGGCATAGAGGGGAAGTCAAAGGATTATCCTAAGGCTAGAGTTGATCAGGAGGCTCTATGTGATAGACGGTTGCAAAACATGCGACAACCGAAAGGAAAGCAGAATTGGACGAAGCCAAAGGCATGGTTCAATCTTGGAAGGCCAGCTATGAGGGAAATGATCTTGTGGGTGAAAATGCAGTTGATGTTCCCCGATGGGTATGCAGCGAATCTAAAGAGGGGAGCGAGTCTTGACAAATTGAAAATATTTGGTCTGAAGAGTCATGATTGGCACATATGACTTGAGCGGGTAATGCCGGTGATGTTGCGTAGCTTTATCCCTGAGGATGAATGGCTAGTACTGGCAGAGCTGAGCTATTTCTTCCGTGCTCTTTGTGCGAAAGACCTATCGCCTGGCGTGCTAGTTGAAATGGAAGAGTTGGCGTCGGAGTTGATCTGCAAGTTAGAGAAGATCTTTCCACCGGGCTTCTTTAATCCAATGTAGCATTTGATTTTGCATCTCCCGACCGAGGCAAGATTGGGGGGGCCGTGCAAAATCGTTGGTGCTACGCAACTGAGAGGATACAGAAGACGCTTCGAGCAAAATGTAAAAATAAACGTAGAATTAAAGCATCGATGGCTGAGGCATTCATTACTGAGGAGGAGGCAAACTTCATGACAGCACATTACGAAACCAAAAATCGTCGTTTGCATAATCCGAAGCCTCGGTACAATGTTGGCGACCCTAAAAAAGGTCGATCCAACCTCAGCCTATTCAAAGGGGAGCTCACACCAACCGGTGCTTCGAAAGCAATAGCGTTGGATGTCGAAGAATGGCGGACCATTTCGTTGTATATCTTCAACAACCTAACAGAAGTGCGATCGTACATCGAGTAAGTTCTCGGTACATTGTTTCGCAACTTCTAATTCCTTTTAACTGCTCTTATTCCCGGATATTTGATACAGTCGATACGTCGCCAAATTCTCGGATGGAGCGGTGATCCAAAAGGATTCCATCGAAGAGTATGAGCTTTTGGCAAAGCATGGAGGCGGCTATCCCGGTTTCATCTCTTGGTTCAAACAAACAGTAATTTCCATTAGACCATTTCATTTCTTCGTCTAATTTGCGGCTAATGCAACAATCCTTTCATATGAAACTTGTAGGCTAATTCAGAGTCTATGGACGCCAAATTGAGACAAGTCGCTAATGGTTTTGACTATATGGTCTGTTCATTTGACAAATACGACATCAACGGGTATTGCTTTCGTACCTTTGGCAAAGAGCTATCTATGGCCGACCGAAAGTCTACAAATTGTTGTGTCCCTGCTATCGGCGAAGGAGGTACCGAGTATTATGGAAGAGTTGAAGCAATTTATGAACTTCTATTCTATGGTGAAAACCCACCGAACGTCGTAGTCTTCAAATGTTATTGGTTCCAGCCGAAGGAGACTAGAAGGACTCATGAACATATAGGGCTAGTCGAAATCAAACAAAGCACCCATTGAGATGTTCCCGATGTCTATATTACGGCTCAACAGGCGACCCAAGTTTTCTATCTACCGTGGGCCTGCCAAACTGATCCAAATCTGAATGGTTGGGATGTCGTTTATGAAGTGCCGCCACGTTTTAAACCACCTCCCCTCAATGAAGAGGATTATGAACCTCACATTAACCCAGACACATATGAAGGAGAATTCTTCCAAGAAATACGTCTTTCCAAAAAACGTTTCAAGAACCGCTCTACTTCACCCCAGAACATTGAAGTAGACAGCGACAGTGAATCCGACTTCACCCCTGAGCTGGAACAAGAAGAGCCGGAAGAAGAAGAGGTTACTGTTGCAGATAACCTGTCAATGCTTGACCGATTACATAAAGGAGGCCTTTCACATGTCGTTCCCGATAGTGATGATGATGCATTTATTGATGATAGTGATGATGATGATGCATTTATTGACCCCGAACCATATATAGACGATCAAGATTATTATTAGTTCGTGTCAGGTATTCAATTATTATTATATACATGATGATGATACACTTAAATTATATACATATTATTATTCATGTCGGTATTCAATTTTTTATGTTGTACTAATTTCGTTTACTCTTTGTCATGGCAGGTGTTGAAAGATATGGTAGGCGCGGGTCCAGAGCGATCCGCAGCTTCTTCATCGGCGCGTGGTGGGAGGGGTACTACCATTCCACCCGAGCATCTCCGGAGAGCGTTGCTCGCTAGTTTGCAGACACAGGCGGGCGCTTCTTCGTCGACGCCGATGCCCACCGGGAGAGGAGGCCGGAGGAAGAAGAGAGGAGGAGGTAGAGGTACACGTGCCCGCGGGATACGTACGGAGGCTGATGCGCCTTCCTCGCCGCCACCCCCAGCTGATTCACCCGAGCACAAGACTTCTAGGGTGGAGGCGTCTGAGGTGGAGGCTACGCAGACTCCTGTCCATGAGCCTCGGGTCGACGAGCCTTCGACCCATGAGACTCCTGTCCCAAACGCTTCGTCCCACGAGACTCCGGAGTAGAGAAGGGATGGGGCTACGTCCCAGCAGACCCCATGGGATACCTGGCCGGATCTGCGTCAGGAGGAGCCGAGTGGCCATGCTGATGGTGGCAGGGATAGCGATGACGAGGTGGTTGAGGGGGCCACCGTCTACCAGCGTGGTAGTACACGGCTCCCGCCCGTGCCGGTGACCCGCGAGAAGTAAGTGCATTTACTATTTTTAACCTTTTGCCTTCACGTTCTTCAAATATCTAATGTGTTGGCTTTGTCATACTGCAGGGGTTGGGATCACGCCAACGATGTCCGCAGGCCCAACACCGTCCTTGGTGTGCTTTGCCGGCACAACTTCCCGGGGTTTGTCACGTTGCCCGGTGAGGGTCAGCTTCCAGAGCTAGGATTGACCTAGGAGCACTACTTGGCTGCCCCGGCCCCGCCGGAGGAGGTGATCGACGGTGTCTTGTGCCACACGAGGGCCGACATGGTGATCAGAAAGTTTTGGGTAATTTCTCCTTTACACAATTAAAAATCAACAATAGCTAGTTATTATACTAATCAGTGTTGTCTCGTTTGATTGCAGACCTTCTACAGGTGTGAGGAGGGACACGAGGAGGCCGCGGCAAAGGTTATCGATGGCGAGTGCAGGCGCCTACTACAGAACTTACGGCACGAGGCTCGGCCGCAGGCTGTTCGAGACTACTACGCCTCGCGTGGTGTTAAGAAGGACAAGTCTTCGTGCCGTGGAAAGTTTCTGGAGAAGGAGCAGTACATGAAGGTAATTACCTATTCTTAAGGCCTTGTACTTAGTTTCCTTGATTTGATTCGTAGGTGTACCGCTCAAATTTCTCTTTACTAACTTAGGCTCCCTTGAGATGGTGTGCGGATAAGATGGATTGTTGGGAGGCGTTGGTGGACCAGTGGTGCTCAGACGAATGGCGAGTCATCCACGACAATGCCCAGAACCGGCGTGACAAAATGGTTGGTGTGCCACACCATCAAGGCAGCGCCAACTTATATCAGTTCGGGCGGAACTAGGTATGTGGTTTGCATCATGATTCGTGCAATCCATTTCTTGATGCTAGATTGAGCCCTTTACTAATACTCTGTTCCTCTCTCTCTCTCTTTTAGGCGAACTACAATAAGACGGAGGTGCCAGGGGTGTACGACCTCTATGCCATGGCCCATACTGCCTCGTACAAGAAGGCCAAGGCATTCTCGAAGTCTGACCTCCTCGATCATCCCGAGAACTTCACCAACATCGCCTCCCACCACAAGCTCGTGAGGTACAGAGATGAGGGGAAGGTGAGGAAAGGGGAGGACTTTAACCCGAGCTAGCATCCTATTGATCCAGAGCTGGTGATGATAGCTGGCGGCGAAAGGCCCCATGGCTCGATAGCCATTGGAGATGGACTTATACGGTCTTCTAGCACTCTCTGGGAGATCAAGGCGCGCCAAACGAGCTCCTTTCCTGAGATAAGGCCTCGTCCACGGCCAGTCGAGCTCGCCATCGAGGTTAGTCATACGGACTCAGATAGCTTTCCTCCATTACATCGTGTGTGCGAACAAACATGATTACAATGCTAACGAGGAGTTGTTTTGTAGGCTGCTCTTCAGAAAGAGAGAGAGGCATACCAGGCGCTTCTGGAGGATAGGGACCGGCAGGCGGCGGAGAAGGAGAAGGAGTTGGAGGAGAGGAAGGCTAGGTTGTTGGAGGAGGAGAGGGCACGGAATGACGCGTCTCACCGGGCCATTTACGAGCTCCTCGTGGTAAGTTTCTTCTTCATATTAGCCAAATCATGCATGTAATGTTCGTTTCATTAATAACTAATATGATTGACTTGTCAAAACCAAATGTGCAGTCTATGTGCGAGAAGTCCGGCCAGACCCCTCCGCCGATGCCAGTCATTACCACGGCGGGAACGGTGAGTTTCATTTGAATGGTCATTAGTTAATAGTCTTAACATTGCAGTGTCATCATGCTAACGCAAATGATCTTTGGTGCAGCATAACTCCCGAGCCGCATCGCACGATCCTTCTCCAGGGCCAAGTAGTGCTCCAGGTGACATCGGCCCGAGCAACCACGGTGCTTCACCTCCGTGATGATGAGGACGGTAAGTTTTCTCTAGTGTTTTGCTTAACAAATGCATAATGACCTTTACTTAGCTCATTTAGTTCATTTATGTCATAATTAGCTTACTTAGTTCAAAAATGGCATAATAACCTTGGTTAGCTCATAAATCTCATATGCTTGGCTTATTTTCCTCCAAAGGGACATAATAATCTTACTTGGCTCCAAAATGACCTAGTTTACCTTGGTTAGCTCATAAATGACCTATACTTAGCTTATTTTCCTCCAAAGGGACATAATAATCTTACTTAGCTCCAAAATGACCTAGTTTACCTTGGTTAGCTCATCAATGACCTATACTTAGTTTTGTTTCCTCCAAAATGACATAGTAAGCTTACTTAGCTCCGAAATGACCTATTTTACCTAAGTTAGCTCTAAAATGACCTATACTTAGCTTTGCTTCCTACAAAATGAAATAATAAGCTTATTTAGCTCCAGAATGACCTATTTTACCTAGGTTAGCTCTAAAATGACCTATACTTAGCTATGTTTCCTCCACAATGACATAATAAGCTTAGTTAACTCAAAAATGGCATAATAGCCTTGGTAACCTCATAAATCCCATATACTTCGCTTATTTTCTTGCAAAATGACACAATAATCTTAGTAAGGTCAAAAATGGCATAATTACCTCATAAATCCCATATACTTAGCTTATTCTTCTACTTCTTCTAGTATTCTTCTTCTAACTTTCTTATTTCCAATTTTGCAGATTGATTCACTTCACGGCAGCTTGCTTTGATGTAGTGCTAGTGTTTACTTTCTGTTTTCATTTTGTATCGATGAACTTATGTGAAACTTTCTACCTATGGATGAAACTATGTATGTATGGATGAAACTATTGTAATATGGTGAACAATGTGACATTTGATACTTTCAATTTGGTATAATTGTTGGTTGATCATATCCATATGGCAGGGATATTGTTTCTGTGAAATATATATATATATATATATATATCATATATTTGCGTGTGAAAATTCTTGAATATAACAAAAACAGGCAAAAAAGAGGCAATACTGGCTCTTTGCCGTCTGCCACCGTCGGCAAAGACCTCTTTGCCGTCTGGCACCGACGGCAAAGAGGGCACGTGGCAGCCGCATGTGCAACCTGGGAACACCAGGCCTGGGGCAATTTGGCCTCTTTGCCGTCTGCCACCGACGGCAAAGAGGGCACGTGGCAGCCGCATGTGCAACCTGGGAACACCAGGCCTGGGGCAATTTGGCCTCTTTGCCGTCCGGGGCAGACGGCAAAGGGCTTGTGATGGGGCAGACGACAAAGGCCTTGTGACGAGGCAGACGACAAAGGCCTTGTGACGGGGTAGTCGGGGCCAGACGGCAAAGGGGCTTGTGACGTGGCAGTCCGGGGGCAGACGGCAAATGATGTCCTTAGCCACCTAACGGGGCTAACGTCAGTGCTACACCGTCCAGCCTCTTTGCTGTCCGCAGGCTGATGGCAAAAAAACTTTGCCGTCCGCTGAGCCTAGGCAGATGGCAAAGAACCCCTTTACCGGAGTTTACAGTGCCGAAACTGTGGCCGTCTGCTAGCGGACGGCAAAGGCCTCTGCTGTCAGTGGGTCTTCCCTTTTGCCGTCGGCCACAGCAGACGGCAAAGTACCTGATTCCAGTAGTGCAGGAGGGAGTTGTTGGGCTAGTTGCATATCCACCGCTACACTTGAAACTGCAAGCGTTGTAACCTGACTGTAACTGCATTGACACAAAACGACTGAAACTGGGTCAGGGGGTTCTTAGTTGCAGTTGCATGTCCACCACCAGATATCCAACTACAAGTGTTGTAACCCGAATGCAACTGCACTAGGCACAATACGACTCCACCTGGGTCGGAGAAGGAGTTCTCAGTCCAGTTGCATGTTCGCCAATTGACACGCAATTACAAGTGTTGTATCCCGACTGCAACTACACGATCACGGAATGATTCAACTAGGGTCGGGAAGGAAATGCCGGGGCCAGTTGCATGTCCACCACTAGATATGCAACTGCAACATTTGCAACATGAATGCAATTGTGCGGGTACATAGTGACTGCAACTCGGTCGAAAAGGTGTTCTCGAGGTGAGTTGCATGTCCACCACTACACATGAAACTGCAAGTGTTTGTAACCTAGATGCAATTGCAAGCCATAATGCGACTGCAACTGGAGGTGGGATTGTAGTTGCATGTCTATCATGAGAGTTGCAACCCAATTGCAATTGCACAACCCTAAACACGATTGTAACTTGGCTAGTAGGGGGTTGTTGGCAGTTTCATGTTCACAACCCCTGTTCAAGAATTCGTCTGATTAACCGGTTAACTTGCCTATTAATCCCTACTTATAGGGTCACCGAGTAGCCTATTAACTAATAAATCACCCGATTAATTGATTAAATGGTTGATTAAATTGTCGATTAACCTATTAATCCCCTACTCACCAGCCAACCGAGCAGCTACTAGTTAACGATTTCCTCAACAATGTTCACAACTAAACTTGCAACAGGAAGTGTTGCAACACAACTACAACTAAATGCCCCTCACCCCCAATGTTACTGCAATTGGGATGGAAGGTGGCGAGGCATATCGACCAGTCGCATGTCTACCACTAAAAGCTTTTGTAACCCGACTAAAACTGCATGGCCCCAATAAATTAAATTGGGCCAGTATATAGAGGGGGTTGTCGGGCCACTTGCATGTCCAGCACTACACTTGCATCCGCAAGTGTTGCAACCTAACTACAATTGCATAGGCCCCAATGCAACTGTAACTAGGCCGACTGGGGCTGGGAGTTCCTGGCAGGGTGCATGTCCACCCACTTAAGAGTTGCAAATGCAAGTGTTGCAACCCTTCTTATTGAGCTAGATGCTCTTTGCGAATCATTAGATCACGGTACGCCTGTCGGTGTCAAAACCGGCAGACCATGGGTAGGGGGGCGAGCTATGAGATCGTACCGATGGATTACAAGAGATGAAGGACTAAATAGGTTTGTGCCCTCTTGAAGGAGGTAACACCCTACGTCCTGCTCTTGTTGTATTATGGGTGTAACAAAGTACAGAGTTGATCTACCTCGAGATCGTAAGTTGTGCTCTAAAACCTAGGGGTGAAGATGATGAATGTATGCTTCTATATCCTCTACGTGCTAAACCCTCCGGCTTATATCGGTACTGGGGGTATCTAGGGTTACATAAAGGTCGACCGCCATCTAGAGATTACATGCCGAATAAACATCCATCCTTGGAGTGCACACCAGGTCTTCGGTTGAAGTCCGATGTACTCACGCCAGGGGTTGAGGGCCTCCGAAGTCCTTCCTTCTTGACAGGCCATCAAGCCGGCCCACGGACTGGACTAGCTCGGTTGGGACCCCCTAGTCCAGGACACCGTCAATAGCCCCCGAACTAGTCTCCGACGCTGGGGATGACAATCTTCTCGGACATGCAACTTCGTCTTAGGAGTCTTCAGACGATAGGCATGTTCCTTTCCCTACTTAGGAGCGTTGAGTTTGAATACGAGAGTTCACTTCGGCCCTGGCCCCACCACATGCCACCTTGAACCTCGCGTTGCATGGGGAGCCGAGCCACCTTTATGACCAGACGTTGAAGCATCGTGTTTCCTTATTTAACCAGCACTTGGCCCAAAGCAGCGTCCAAAGGCACCCTGGTATTCCCTTTACCGCTCGGCGCCATTTTCTTCCCAAAAGCCCAGCTTTGAGAGCTCCAACCATGGCCAACGACGCAGGATCCTCTAAACGTCCCGATGGTACCTGACGAGGTCACCTACCCTAGGTAAGGTCATAGACCTCTTATCTAGGACACACTTGGGGTCCTACAAGTTCATAGAATTCCCTGGACTACCTCAGCACTCGGACGAATGTACAAGATGCACTCTGATCCTTGGAAGTCACTCGGACGCTATAGCCACTTGGCCTGGCTGAGGCACCCGGTTGTGAAGAAGCAGAGATGACGTGGGAGCTACAACGTTCGAGGGACTTAACTCACATTGAATACCGTAGACGCTACGTTACCTACAACGCTCGTAGTTAACACGGCAGTTTCCAGTAACTCCAGCAGTTACTAGCATTAATGACCCTTGTAATGGCACTCGGCTGGTGGTGGCGCATTTTATATAAGCCACCCCCCCGACGCCAGAAGAGGGGTTACGAACTCTCTGTAATCAGAAACATATACAAAGCAACACATAGCCCCAGGGCTCGAGATGTAGGACTTTTACCACTTCCGAGTGGGGTTATGTTGAGCCCACTGCCGCCATCCATCAAGACTTTGCGTAGTCAGACTCCATTTACAGCCGGATCATCCCTGGGAAGAAAGCTGAGTCGCTCGGTCAAATCGCTCTGGACGTCGTGTTCGGAGGGGAGAAAAATTTCCGAAAGGATCGCCTGACGTTCGAAGTGGTTGACTTTCGGAGTGCATATCATGCTATCCTGGGTAGGCATGCCTACACACGTTTCATGGCCCGACCATGTTACGTATATCTTAAACTCAAGATGCCAGGACCGAATGCAGTGATCACGGTGACCGGCGACCGGAAAGTCGCTGAAGAGTGCCTCCAGCAGGGCTCCAAAATTGCAAATGAACAAGTACTCGCAGTCGAACTCGACGGGTACAAGAAGGCAGTGGACACAGCAGATTTACTAAAGTCTAAGTGACCGGCAACAGAATCAGCTTTCCAGTCGGCTGGCGAAACTAAGCAGGTTCACATTCACCCCACCGATCAGAGTGCGGCTCCGACCAACATCTCGACAACACTCGGTGAAAAATAGGAAGCCGAGCTCATCCAGTTCCTCCGTGAGAACTGGGATATCTTCGCATGGAAGCCGTCTGACATGCCGGGGGTTCCCAGGGGACTGGCTGAGCACCGACTCTGAGTGGATCCGAAAGTCAAACCAGTCAAGGAGCACTTGCGTCGATCCTCCGTCGAGAAGCGCAAGGCGATTGGTGAAGAGATCGCTCGGCTCCTAGCTGCTGAATTCATTCGCGAAGTCTTCCATTTCGAGTGGCTGGCCAACCCAGTGTTGATGCCCAAGAAGGACAAGTCCCTCCGGATGTGCATTGACTTCAAGCACCTTAATCGGGCCTGCCCGAAAGATCATTTTCCCCTTCCCCGCATAGATCAAATAGTAGATTCCACCGCCGGATGTGAACACCTGTCGTTCTTAGATGCGTAGTCCGGGTACCATCAGATCCGAATGTATGGACCAAATGAAATAAAAACAGCTTTCATCACCCCATTCGGGTGTTTCTGCTACATCACTATGCCATTCGGTCTCAAGAATGTTGGGGCAACTTTTATGCGCATGATTTAGAAGTGTTTGCAAGAGCAAATCAGTCGAAACGTAGAGGCTTACATGGATGACATCGTGCTCAAGTCCAGGAAAGGTTCTGACCTCTTGGCTGACCTCGCTGAAACCTTCGCCAACCTCCGCCGTTTCCAAATAAAACTCAATCCAGCAAAATGCACATTCGGAGTGCCCTTGGGTAAGCTACTCGTTTTTCTCATTTCCGAACAAGGAATCGATGCTAATCCGGATAAAATTGGCGCTATCGTCCGAATGAAGAAACCTGTTCGTCTGCATGATGTTCAGAAGCTCACGGGATGCCTTGCAGCCCTAAGTAGATTCATATCTCGACTCGGTGAAAATGCCTTGCCTCTTTACCAATTGATGAAGAAGTCAGATACCTTTGAATGGACCCCCGAAGCGCAAGCCGCATTAGATCAGCTCAAGGCCTTGCTTTCCACCTAGCCGGTGTCAGCTGCTCCGAGGAGCCGAGAGCCTTTGCTCTTGTACATCACGGCTACTAGCCAAGTGGTCAGTATTGTCCTCACTATGGAGTGCGAGGAATCGGGAAAAGCATTCAAAGTGTAGAGGCTCGTTTATTTTATTTCGGAGGTCTTGACTCCTTCCAAGCAAAGGTATACACACTATCAGAAGCTAGTTTATGGCATTTACCTCACTATGAAGAAGGTAGCTCATTACTTCCAAGAGCACTCGGTCACAGTTATCAGTGATGCTCCCCTGTCGGAGATCCTGCATAACAGAGACGCCATGGGCCGAGTGGCAAAATGGGCGATTGAGCTCCTCCCGCTAGAGATCAAGTTTGAAGCCAAGAAGGCGGTCAAGTCTCAAGCACTTGTGGACTTTTTAGCCGAGTGGATAGAACAGGAACAGCCAGCATCAAGTGTTCCCAAAAACTGGACCATGTTTTTGATGGATCTAAGATGCTTCAAGGGTCTTGAGCTAGAGTAGTTCTCATTTCCCCCAGAGGAGACCGACTGAGCTACGTCCTTCAAATCCATTTCGACTCGTCAAACAATGAAGCCGAGTACGAAGCCCTCCTGTATGGGCTCCGAATGGCTATCTTGCTCGGTATCCGACGCTTGATGATTTTCGGTGACTCGGACCTCGTGGTCAATCAGGTAATGAAGGAATGGGATATTCGGAGTCCAGTCATGACTGGATAATGTAATGCAGTCCGGAAGTTGGAAAAGAACTTTGAAGGTTTGGAGCTACATCATATACCCCGAGTGATGAACCAGGCCGCCGATGACCTGGCCAAAATTGGCTCTACTCGGCGGGTCGTTCCGAAGGGCATATTCCTTGAGCATCTGCACTCTCCTTCAGTCAAGGAAAATCCTTTTACTGAAGAGCCCCCGCAGGCAGTCGGACCTTCCAATCCGACTGAGGTTGATATTCTGGCTATAGTGGATCTCGTTCAAGAGATGTTGGTGATCACTCCTGAGTGGACCCAACCTTACTTAGCTTACCTGATCCGGCAAGAGCTCCCTGAAGATGAAGAGGAAGCCCGACGGATAGTCCGACGATCCAAATCCTTTGAAGTGATGGGAGAGCAGCTATACAAGAAAAGCACTACAGGCGTGGCACAGAAGTGCATATCCCCAGAGGAAAGGCTGCAGATCTTGCACGAGATTCATTCGGGACCTGTGGCCATCACGCGTCCTCTCGGACGTTGGTCGCAAAGGCATTTCGTGCAGGGTTTTACTGGCCCCGAGCCAATGTAGCGGCAAAAGACATGGTCGATCTCTGTGTTGGATGTCAGTTTTTCAAGTATCAGACACACAAGCCTGCATCTGCACTCAAGACTATTCCGCTCACCTGGCCGTTTGCCGTGTGAGGCCTCGACATGGTCGGCCCCCTGCGTACAGGGTCGAGTGGGTTTACCCATCTATTGCTTGCAGTGCATAAGTTCACCAAGTGGGTCGAAGCAAAGCCCATCGAAAGCTTGGATGCAGCTACTGCTGTTAGTTTCATTTGGCAGATTATCTCCAGATTCGGAGTTCCCCATGATATCATCACTGATAATGGGAAGAATTTCAATTCAAATGAATTCCGTGAATTTTGCTACACTCAGGGCACTCGGGTCAATTACGCTTTCGTAGCTCACCCGCAGTCGAACGAACAAGCAGAACGAGCAAACGGGGTGATTCTTCAAGGCCTGAAGCCTCGATTGATGAGGGATCTGAAAATTGCTGCTAGCGCTTGGGTTGAAGAACTACCGTCTGTCCTCTGGGGCATTCGAATGACTCCGAATTGTTCGACCAAGCGCACTCCTTTCTTTATGCTATACGGGTCCGAAGCGGTTCTGCCGAGTGATGTTCGCCACAACGCTCCCCGAGTGGAAGTTTACAATGAAGATGAAGCAGAAGTGGCACGCTAGGATGGTCTGGACCTCTTAGAGGAAGAGAGAGTTAGCCTTGATCAGGTCGACGCTATATCAGCAAGACTTCAGACGCCTTTACGACAGACAAGTCAGAAGGCGCGCTTTTCAAGAAGGTGACTTTGTTCACCGATTGGATTAGCAGAAGCCACACAAGTTAGCGCCTCCGTGGCAAGGGCTTTATGCAATCTCCAAAGTCCTGAACAATGGAGCTTACTAGTTGTACAATTTCGAAACCGATGCGGAAGAGCCCCGAGCGTGGAACGCGGACCTGCTCCGCAAGATCTACACTTAGTTTAAAAACACTCTCTCATTCCTGTAATGAACTTCCGAGTGAATTCGATAAATAAAAGTCTTTACTTTCCATACTCTTTGTCGAAACTTTTTTACTTTTGTTTGTTTTCCTCATCCCCAGTGGGTGCGTGGATAAACTTAGATGCGAACCTGATTTCGCCTAAGTTACAAACTATTCTGAGTGAGAACATTGTTCACAATCGGGGGCTTAGCTGTGAACCTGATTACGCGTAAGTTACAAACTACTCCGAGTGAGAACATCGTTCATACTCGGGGGCTTAGCTGCGTACCTGATTTTGCCTAAGTTGCAAACTACTCCGAGTGAAAACATTGTTCACATTCGGGGACTTAGCTGCGAACCCGATTTTGCCTAAGTTACAAACCACTCCGAGTGAGAACATCGTTCACACTCGGGGGTTTAGCCGCGAACCTGATTTTGCCTAAGTTACAAACTACTCCGAGTGAGAACATCGTTCACGCTCGGGGGCTTAGCTGCGAACCTGATTTCGCCTAAGTAAAAAACTACTCCGAGTGAGAACATCGTTCACACTCGGGGTCTTATCTGCGAACCTGATTTTGCCTAAGTTGCAAACTACTCCGAGTGAGAACATCGTTCACACTCGGGGGCTTAGCTGCGAACCTGATTTCGCCTAAGTTGCAAACTACTCCGAGTGAGAACATTGTTCACACTCGGGGACTTAGCTGCGAACCCGATTTCACCTAAGTTACAAACTACTCCAAGTGAGAACATCATTCACACTCGGGGGCATAGCTGCGAACCTGATTTCGCCTAAGTTCCAGGGGACCTATGTCCGGCCGCCGGACTCCTCCGACCTAAGCAATGTTGTCCAAAAGGCAGGCAATTCGGCTCGACAATTCTGGAATCGGTTCTTAACCAAGAAGAAGCAGATTGTCGATTGCCCAGACGCCGACGCAATAGCCTCCTTTCGGCACAATATTCGGGACGAATGGCTGGCTCGCTAGCTCGGTCAGGACAAGCCTAGGACCATGTCCGCCCTTATATCACTCATGACCCGCTTTTGTGCGGGCGAGGATAACTGGCTAGCTAGACGAAGCCACAACCCCGAAGACCCCGGCACCTCCGAAGTCCGCGATGCAAACGGTAAACCACGACGTAACAAAAGTAAACGCCGGCGCAACAACGGTGATGCCTACGACACGGCCGTTAACGCCGGTTTCCGCAACCCTCGATCCGAGCAGCGGAAGAAGCCATCTAAAGGCAATCGTGACGGACCCACCCCGCTGGACAAGATCATTGATAGGCCCTGCCAGATCCACGGCACTCAAGACAAGCCCGCCACCCACACCAACTGTAAATGTTGGGTGTTCAAACAAGCCGGCAAACTCGCAGCCGAAGAGCAAGGCAAGGGCCCACGTAGCGAGGACGATGACGAGCCCCGCGGTCCGAGCAATGGAGGACAGAAGCAGTTTCCTCCAGAGGTAAAGACTATGAACATGATATACGCCACTCATATACCTAAAAAGGAGAGGAAGCGCGCCCTTCGAGAGGTCTACACCGTAGAGCATGTGGCCCCGAAGTTTAACCCATGGTCGACCTACCCGATCACCTTTGATCGACGAGACCATCCGACCAGTATCCGTCATGGGGGTTCGGCGGCCCTCGTCCTAGACCCCATTATTGATGCACTACTGGAATCAGGATCTTTGCCGTCTGCCATGGCTGACGGCAAAGGCATGCATGCCGGACGGCAAAGGTCTTTGCCGTCAGCCAGCAGACGGCACCACATCCGGCTGAACAAGCCACGGTAAAGGGCACTTTGCCGTCTGCTGGCAGACGGCAAAGATGCAAAGATCTTTGACGTCTGCCAGCAGACGGCAAAGGGCATGGACGGCACACGCGGCAGCTTAGGTCCGTTAAGGGGTTAACGGCATGCTTTGCCGTCTGCTAGCAGACGGCAAAGTAGCCAAATAGGCCAGCCCAGGTTCCCCCCAGGTAGCTACCACGTGGCTCGCTTTGCCGTCTGCCAGCAGACGGCAAAGATGCAAAGTGCTTTGCCGTCTGCTGGCAGACGGCAAAGCAACCACATAGGCCAGCCCAATGCCCCCCAGGTTGCACAGGTAGCTGCCACGTGGCTGCTTTGCCGTCTGTTGGCAGACGGCAAAGATGCAAAGTGCTTTGCCGTCTGCTGGCAGACGGCAAAGCAACCACATAGGCCAGCCCAGTGCCCCCCAGGTTGCACAGGTAGCTGCCCCGTGGCTGCTTTGCCGTCTGCTGGCAGACGGCAAAGAACTTTGCCGTCTGCCAGCGGATGGCAAAGTGCCTTTACTACCCCTGTTTTTTCTGTTTTTTCTTAAATTCAATTAATTTCACAGATATATATATATATATACATTTGAAAATACTTTCAACAAGCATACATATCCCTGCCATATGGATATGATCATCCAACACATATACATACCAACTCAAAAGTCCATGTCCAACATATATATATAGCCAACATATATCCAACAACAAGCATACAATGGTTTCATCCATACATACATATATAGGTAGCAAGTTTCACATTGTTCATCCTACAAAATCAAAACAAAAAGGAAGGACAAGGAGAAGAGTAGACTCCATCAACGCAAGCTTCCGTGATCTAAAGCAAATCTGCAAATTGGGAAAGAAGAAAGTTAGAAGAAGAACAAGAAGAAGAAGAAGAAGAAGAAGAAGAAGAAGAAGAAGTAGAAGTAGAAGAAGAAGAATTTTTCTTCTCTTTCTTTTTCTCCTCTTCTTTATCTTCTTCTTCTAACGAAGGTAACTTAGGTAATTATGCCATTTTTTAGCTAAGCTAGGTAAAAATGATAAGTGTAGGTCATTTTAGAGCTAAGCTAGGTAAATAGGTCATTTTGGAGGTTAGTAAGGTTATTATGTCATTTTCGAGGAAAATAAGCTAAGTCAATGTCATTTGGGAGGTAACCAAGATTATTATGCCATTTTTGACCTAAGTATGCTAAGTATGTCATAAATGAACTAAAGAAGCTAAGTATAGGTCATTTTTGAGCTAACCTAGGTAGTTATACCATTTTTAGCTAACTAAGCATATTTATTCATTTTGGAGGACAAAATGGTAAGTGTAGGTCATTTTTGAGCTATCCTAGTTAAAATCGGTCATTTTGGAGCTTGGTAAGGTTATTTTGTCATTTTGGAGGAAAATAAACTAATGATATGACAGTTTGGAGCTAAACCAAGGTTATTATGCCATTTTTTACCTAAGTAAGCTAATTATGTCATAAATGAGCTAGCTAAGCTAAGTATAGATCATTATTGAGCTATCCTAGGTAGTTATGCCATTTTTTAGCTAACTAAGCATATTAAGTCATTTTGGAGGAAAAAATGCTAAGTATAGGTCATTTTATAGCTATCCTAGGTAAAATATGTCATTTTGGAGCTAAGTAAGGTTATTATGTCATTTTCGAGGAAAAAAAGCTAAGTATAGGTCATTTTGGAGCTAAATAGGTCATTTCTTAAGCTAAGTATGCATTTGTTAAGCAAAACACTTGGGAAAACTTACCATCATCACGGAGGTGAAGCACCGGTCGGGCTTGCGCCAGTGTGAGACGGAGAAGAACCGGTCGGGGTTGCGGCAGACGCAGAAGGATCGGTCGATGCTTATCGGGAGGCATGCTGCACCAAAGATCATTTGCAATGTCTCGTTAGCATGATGCAACTCAAATGTGAATACTAGTAACTAATGACCATTCAAATGAAACTCACCGTGGGCGCTATACCAATCTGGGGCATCGGCGGAGGGGCCTGACCGTTGTTCTGGCACACAGTCTGCACATTTTGTTTTCACGAGTCAGTCATATCAGGCTCGAGAGCGTTTATCTGATCCAGGGTCTGTTGGCCTGTCAATGCAGGTGGTGCAGAGTTTTTGACAACTCTACCTTTCATGAAATTTTTCTTGTCTTTTCTGAACTTATGGCCAGGATCCAGGAACTGTCTATGCAAGTCGAAGCAAGAATACTTGCGACCCGCCTGCAGCCAACGGAACTGAAGAGCTGCCTTGCATGTGGGGCACGGGAACCTTCCATGCACACACCAGCCAACGAATAGCGCATACGCCGGCAAGTCATGCGTCGAGTACATGTACCACACATGCATTTTGAAGTTTTGTTTTGTAGCGGCGTCATATGTCTTGATCCCATTATCCCAAGCTTCTTGCAATTCATCCTTAAGCGGCTGCATGTACACATTCATATTCTTCCTCGGATAGTAGGGCCCTGGAATTATCAACGTCAAGAAAATGTTCTTTCTTTTCATAATCTCTCCGGGGGGGAGATTGAGTGGAATGACAAATACAGGCCAGCAACTGTATTGGGTTGCCGTCATACCAAACACTTGGAACCCATCTGTGCTGATGGCGACTCGAGGATGCCTTGGATCTGCCGCTTTGTCCTGATGTAATGCATCGAAGTGCTTCCACGCAAAAGCGTCTGAAGTGTGTCCCAACATCGGATTCCCATCTGCATCTAGTTCGGTTCTTTTGCCCAATTTATGCCACGTCATCTGTCTGGCCGTCTCTTCGACCATGAAAAGACGTTGAAGTCTTGGTATGATTGGCATATACCGAAGAACATTAACTGGGATTTTGGTCTGACTCTTCTCACCCATACCGTTGTCTACCACAACATACCTGGAAGACTTGCAAATGGGACAATAGTTCAAGCCCGCATACTCAAGCCTAAATAAGGCACATCCATTCTCACATGCATCTATCTTCTCATAGGGCATCTTAAGCGCACGTAGGATTTTGTCCGACTGGTACAGGTTTGCTGGCAATACATGGCCTTTGGGTAGAAAGCGTCCAAATATCGTCATCATCGCGTCGTAGCATTCTCTGCCTAGGTTGAACTGAGCCTTCAGAGCCATTACTTGCGCGATGGCATCCAGCTGACAAAGCTCAGTGTGCTCATGGAGAGGACGTTTTGAAGACTCCAACATTTCATAGAAGGCCTTTGCAGATTCCTCTATCTCATCGTCCGAATCCCGAGCATCATCAAAGTCTTGCACCATGTCTTCGATCCCGGTACCATGCTCGTTGGTGCGACGACGAACGACCTCAGCTCTGACACGTTGGGCAGACTCACCATGAAATCTCCACACCGTATAATCAGGCGTAAAACCCCACTTCTGCAAGTGTTTACCTATTTCATCCCGTGTCCACTTTTTATGGTTGTCGCACCGGACACAGGGGCACCAGGTTATTTCCTGGCCATTTGCAAATGTGGCGCTCAGAAACCCCTTGGTTTTTGTTAACCATTCAATGGTCATTTCTTTCTGACTAGGGTGACCGGTGTACATCCACGCACGATCACTCATCTTGCCTACCTACTAAACACACACAAAATATATATATATAATTCATCATCTATATTCATCCGTTAATCAAGTTTTTTCGGTTTTATTACGTCCATGCAACCTACACGCTAATAGGTAGAGATAGGTCCTAATCCCACCCGAGTATGTGTAGATTGGGTTCGTTTTCCCATGCTCTGCTCCGGATCCGACGCAGAATTTCGGCAGCACCTCCCCGTTGTTCTCCTGATACACGTCTCGGCAATAAGCAGAGAGGATGTGTACCCGGAGAACAACAGGGAGGCACTGACGAAATTCCGCATCGGATCCAGAGCAGAGCATAAGGGAAAACGAACCCAATCTACACATACTCGGGCTGTCCATGGATAACGTTGGACAATTCGAAAGGATGGCGGTTATAAATATGCAAAGACATGCATATTTATAGATGCCGCCCTTTCGAACGGGAGACGCATACTGGTCACGCATACTGATGATTGAAGACACCTATAGCTAGCAAGTTTCATCGGCACGAAGACCGGAACTGAGCAAATTAAGGGGGGGAGGAGATGTCATTTGTGCTCACCCACGAACGCAGGGGCGGAGCTTGTCCAACGCATAGGGAGGTCGTCGAACACCAGACCCTCGCAGCGACGAAACAACTGCACATTGAAATCCACCCGATCAACACAAATATGATGTTTTTCATAACAAAATCAGAATATATATATGACCTAACTAATAATTTACAAAACTATGACCCCGTCGGCCTCTGGAAGGCCGAAGAGCACCTTTTCGGTCAACAGGAGGCCGAAGAGGTGTCGGGGGTCGGGGTCGGGGCTAAGTGGCGTCGGGTGTCAGTGGCGTCGGGGGTCGGGGGTCAGTGGCGTCGGTGGTCGGGGGTCTTCTTCTTTTTTCTTCTCCTCCTCCTCCTCTTCTTCTTCTTCTTCTTTTCCTTCTTCTTCTTTTCCTTCTTCTTCTTTTCCTTCTTCTTCTTTTCTTTCTTCTTCCTTATATTCTTCTTCTTTCTTCTTCTCCTCCTCTCCTATTTTTTCTTCTTCTTCTTCTTTTTTGCTTTTTTCCTTCTTTTTTTCTTCTTTTTTTTCTTCTAGATTTTTTTCTTTTCTAACCTAATAAACTAAACTCTAACCCTAACCAAACCTAACCTAATACCTAATAATCTAAACCTAACCTTAAAACAAAAAAACAGAAAAAAGTGGAGAGGGGAAGAGTTCACCAGAGGGGGGCGGGGCAGGGGGCGTCGGGGAGGGTTGGGGGAGCGTCGGGGAGGGGCGGGGGAGCGTCGGGGAGGGGCGGGGGAGCGCCGGGGAGGGCCGGGGGAGCGCTGGGGCGGCGGTGGCGGCCGGGCGGCGGGGACAGGGGCGCTCGGGCACCTGGGAGCAGTGGGTGGCAGGGGCGCAGGGGGGTGGAGGGGGGCCGCAGGGCATCGGCCGGGGCGTTGGGCCGGTGGGGCGACGGGCGGCGGTGGCGATGGGGCCGCAGGGCTCTGGGGCGGTGGGGCGCAGGGGGGCCGGGGCGCGGCGGCGGGGGCGACGGGGCCGCGGTGGCGCCAGGGGGCGGCGGTGGCGCCGGGGCGGTGGGCCGGTGGGGCGGCGGGGTGGTGGGGCGACGGGGCGGCGGCGCGCGTGCGGTGGGCGGCAGGGAGGAGAGGGAGAGAAACAGAGAGAGAGAGGCGGGGTGGGGCGCGGCCATTAGTTAAGTCAAACCTTTGCCGTCTGTCCCGCCTTTGTCATCTGCCTTTTTGCTCTTTGCCGTCTGCTAGCAGACGGCAAAGAGGGGGGCCGTTAGGTTTTTTTGTAAGCAGCTCGTTAGTGGGCCCACCTCCCTCTTTGCCGTCCGCTAGCTGACGGCAAACCTCCTTTGCCGTCTGCTGGCAGACGGCAAAGAAGCGGCTGATGGCAAATATTATCTTTGCCGTCTGTTTTCTGGAAATGGATGGCAAAGAGCTTCTTTGCCGTCCGCCAGCTGACGGCAAAGAACTGGCAGACGGCAAATTAGCTGATTCCAATAGTGATGGGTATCACCTCACTAAAGTCCTAATGGCCGGAGGAAGTAGCCTCAATCTGATTTACTCAGACACGGTGAAAAAGATGGGTATAGATCCATCAAGGATCAAGCCTAGCAACACTACCTTTAAGGGAGTGATCCCAGGCATCGAAGCCCGGTGCACGGGCTCTGTTAGCCTGGAAGTAGTGTTCGGTTCGCCCGACAACTTCCGCAGCGAGGACTTGATCTTCGACATTGTCCCCTTCCGCAGCGGTTATCACGCCCTGCTGGGCCGCACAGCGTTCGCTCGCTTTAATGCCGTCCCACATTACGCATACCTCAAGCTCAAGATGCCCGGGCCCAAGGGGGTCATTACTGTCAACGGCAACACAGAGCGTTCCCTCCGAACTGAGGAACATGCATTGGCCCTGGCGGCCGAATTCCATTACGATGACGATCGGCCAACATCGAAATCTGCCATAAAGGCACGTAAGGCTGACAAACGAGCTCGGTCTCAGTCCGAACTCCCGGAATCTTGTTCTCCCCAGAAATAGGAACACGCTCCTCACTGCACAGCCCTAGTGCCCGTCAAACATGTGCCAAGACGGCACAACTTTGCACTCAAGATTCCATGGGGTGCAGTGAGGAACAACTATCAAAGGGAAAGTGTTCGGCTGGACCGAACTACTGCAAGTACATATCCTCGGACATACCACAGGTACCATCAAGGACCTGCTAAAGCGTAAAGCTCATCCATACTTCGGCGACTTCTCAAGATCTTCTTCCCAAGGTCCGCTCGCCGACACCATCACCCTTAAAGGAATACAACTCCCTAGGAGGCGCAGGAGCGGTCATGCGGCTGGGCACATCAAGGTCGTCAAGCCACCCATCGAAGACCCCTCGTACAACCACTCCTCTGTAAACTTTATATTTCCTCGTCAAATACCTGTAAACAGTGGCTTCGGCAATTTGAGTTATAACTAATGAGCAAATAAATAGACCATTGTACATGGCTTCTTCGCTGTATTTTCTGCTACATACTCTGTTCTTCCCTCATCAACACTTCTTGCGAAACTGTTCGGTATACATTATGATGCAACCGGCTAATAGACCGGGGGATTGAATTTAAAATATCACCCTAAGCATCACCCCGACACAATTGATCGTGTGTTCGTCATCTTGGATTTTGCTTTATATGCATCGGATCCGAACTATGTCTTGGGTCAATAGTTGGGTTGCCCGGCTCCTGTGTTTCCCCTTTTACGTTCCGCTCGTTCGGCTAAAAGGGCAAAGGGAGAACCACTGCAATTGTGCTTCCAGCTCGCCTGGTCAAGCACCTAAGGGGAGAAAGCCGAAAACCGACTGTCATAGTAAGCGAGAACCGGTCTGCAAATCCGAGCATAAGTGTCATACTAACAAATCGATAGAGGTTATTCCATGTCATACGATGGGTTTCGTACTTGTACGAACCATGTGATGCTGGCTTAAGCCTCGGTACATCCGAACATCACAAAACACTGGGGGCTAGTCATCAGCCCCCGCATTTTTTTTCCTACGGCTAAGTGAAAGCAATAAAGCATTATAGTCCGATTTAGGGATGGCAATTTTATCCATGGATCCGGGTATCCATGGATACCCGACCCGGTTGGGCAAGGGTATGGAGCACATTTCTGCCCATGGATGCATGGATCTGGATACCCACGAACAGCTAGGTTGGGCATGGTTATAATTTCTGCTCCATGGATATCCAATGGATACCCGTATGACATGTGGGCCCATTTGGCAGAGACACTAGACCAGCCCCAGGTCACAACTCGCAGTCACAAAAGGTCAAAGCCCGGCCCATGTTCCCTAATCCCCCACCACCCCACTAACCTAATTATTAAAGCTAAACCTAATCTGACTGCCTTGCATCAACTCCTCTCCTCATTCTCGAGTCCTCCCCTGCGCGGCGGCGCTCTGCACCGCCTCCAGAATTGTCACCATGCCCCACCGCCTCTCCCTATCCGCCTAGCTATCCGCCCCACACCTCGACCAGCACCGGCAACCAGCAAGATGGCGACTGCCCCAAGCCCTGTGACCCTGACCCACCCCCTATCTCCCTTTCCCAACGAGAAATCGGTCTCCTGACCAAGGCGGCGAGCCGGCTACTGCCACAAGCCGTGTCCTGTCTTCGTCCAAGCATGAAAGGAGAAGTCAGACGACATCAATGAAAGGGAGCAACAACGGCGGCAACCAGCAGAGGGGCAAGTGCGGGGCTCTTGGCATCCTGCGGAGGAGTGTGCATGGTCAGCAACAAGCAGATGAGCTGCCATGCACTGGCGAGCAACATGTTGTCAATTGCAGCATCGAACAAGGTCATTGCTATAGTTTTTGCAACCCAGTGCTCTCCTTGCCGGCATCTTTGTTATAGTGTTCATTCCATTGCCTGCTAATGGATCTGTTATTGCTAAAGTGTTTGTCATATTCTTCCCTTCCGTCAGTGGATCTGTTATTGCTATAGTGTTCATCATATTCTAGGTGAGATTTTATAAGAACTAGCTTCTGTATTGGTTTATAAATTCTGTTCTGTTGTATTTGTAGAATTTACGCTTATTAAACTTTTCATAAACTAGTTTTATTATCAACATTTCTTCTGGAATTGGAAACAATTTACTGACTTGTGAACGAACGTGGTGAATCAATTTGATGTTTGTAAGGCTTAGCATGGTCATTTTTCTATGCCCATGGAGCTCTATTGGTACCCGGATATCCAGTGGGTTTGGGCATGGGCACAAGTTGTGCCCATGGATACATTGGTGGATGGGCAGAGGGCAGGAAGATGGGTCATGGGTTGGATCTGGACCAGCTCCACCCGCCCCAAACCCGACCCATTGCCATCCCTAGTCCGATTGCCTTGTTCCCCTCGCACTACCACCTTCGGGCACCGATACCTCGGCTAAGGGTCACAATGCGGAGGCAGAAACACCTCGCGTAGTATCTATGTAGGGGCTGAAGCCGATGACTCGCAACTTTCAGATAGAACGGCCACATAGGAGTCACAATAAATACAAAACTCAAAAAGACATGATAAACCATGCAGCCTCATTATAAAGCGTTAACAGTCTTCGGACATTTTACAACTCGCTCATTCATAGAAAACATCCTTAGAGCATTGGGCCTCTATCGCCCGAGCACCCTCCATCACTGCGGAGAAGTATAGCTCGGGGTGCCTATGCTCCTTTCCAGGGGGCGGAGGTGCGGTGGCCATCTCGGTCGGCTTGAGCTTCGGCCAGTGCACCATGGTCTTTGCAAAGGCCATCCGAGCTCCCTCGATGCATGTAGAACGCTTTAGCACGTCAATCCGAGGCGCAGCATCGCACAGTTTTCGCACCAAGCCGAAGTAGCTGCTCGGCAACGGCTCTTCAGGCCACAGCCGGATGCAGAGATCCTTCATGGCCGGCTCCGCCATCCTGTGCAGCTCCATCAGTTGCTTCATATGCTCGATCAGAAGAGGAGAGCGCTCGAGGGACTCAAACTGTGCCCGGAATAGCCGAGCCTCATCATCCTCCACCCGCGAAGCATAGAACTTGTTCGCGTCCGCTGCACTCTTCTGGAGATCCGCACAGACGCCTGAGGAACGCCACACCTGGGTAAGAAAAGCAAACCTGCTACCACCAAAGGCGCATTGTAGTGAATACGGCTTACCATCTGTGATAGCCTTGACTTGGCGAACCTCTTCTTCAAAGGACCGCCTATCCACCCGCTCCTTTTTGAGCAGAAAGGCAAAGAGCAGATAGCTCAGTGGCTTGCTCTTTGCCTTTCTGCTCAAGGGCCTCGCACTTCGTGCTGGCATCCTTGAGCTCCTGTTGCACCTCCTCCACCCGGGCATCATGATTATCGCTCGCAGATTTTCATGCGGATAGCGCGGCTGCTGCTTATTCGGCCGCCGCCTTCTCATCTGCGGCCGCTTGCTTCATCTTTTTTAGCTCGGCCTTGAGGCTCTCGACCTCCGCAGCCGAAGCTGTGTTAACAGTAAACGAGTCATTACACTGGGTTAAGAGTCTGGATTAATAACGATAGATAGCCCGGACATTTTAATTTGACTTACCTTGCGCTTCGTCGAACCTCTTATTCAGGCGATCGAGCTCCTCATCGGAGCTCTTGAGCTTCTGATTTAGCTCGGCAAGCTCCGCAGCGTTGACGGCCGCCGCCGCCGCCGACGAGGCCTGCAAAAAAATAAATTGTACAATATGAAATTATGTGGGTTCAAACCCTCGAGCTGTTAAACATATGACCCTGTGCTCGGTCTTCTTAAGGGCTTTTAGGACAGTGCAGGACAAACGATGCCTTATGCATCGTTGGTCCCTCCGGAGGTATTTGACCCCCGGGTGGGTTTTTGCAAACCCACCCAGGGCTCGGGGGCTACTGCATATATAAAGATAGCGCAAACTTAATAAAACTAATTTTTTTTGGGAAAAGAGTATTACGTGGCTCACCTTGAAGCCCGTCAAGAGACCATTGAAGGCCTCTTTCAGTCCGCTGTCAACGGACTGAATACCTTGCAAAACCGCACCAATAAGAGTGCAGTGATCCTCGGAGATGGAGGCGCTTGATAAAGCCTCCCCCATCATGACCGGCCACCCAGTCATGAGTGGCACCGGTGGTGACCGGCCAACCCGATCTCTGATGGGGGATTGAGCCGGTAGCTCTGGAGGCACAGTGCTCTCCGGAGATGTCCTCGGAGGGGACTGGACAGTATTTCATCCCCCCTCCTCGGCAACCAGGGGAGTTTCCCCCTCCTGGTCTTTGGCGGTCGAGGCGTTAGCCTCGGCCATGACATCGTCACCCCCGTCGCCGGTGTTCGTCTCCTCAGGAGCCGGGCGGGATGACACATCCGCGGCTTCCTTCGCGGCTCCCCGTCTGATATTTGCTCGGTGGGGAGAACGCTCGGTGGACTGCAGATTAAAAGGCATTCGTCCATTTAAAACATTAAAAACTTCACATAAACGACCCAGGGAGTCTTCGGATTCGTACCTTTGGGCCGGGGGCTTGACCCTTAGGTTCCTTCGAGGAACCCTCTCGAAGTCCTCGGACTCAGCATCGAAGTCCGAGCTGTTGTCGGCCAGGATTAACCATGGCCTACGCGCCCTCTTCTGGGCAGGAGGAGGTAGATCCTCCGCGGCATCCTTCGACGCCGCCCTCTTTCTTGTAAGGGGGGAATCGCCTTTCCCCCCGTCCTCATGCTCTTCCTCATGAGTAGAGGAGGCATGGGTTTCCTCGGACATAGTGTCCGGCGGGTCCCTTGTGCGGAGGCCTTCTCAGCTTGTCTTCTTTTCTTTCTTCTCCGGCGCTGTGTACGGCACAACGACGAGCATCGCCGTCAGCAGATCCGACCCGGGGCCTTCGGGCTGGGGGGTCGGGCAGTCCATTTTTACGGCCTTGCTTATCCACTTCTGTAAAGATGAGAGGGGGGTTGTTCAACTCTTGTCAAACGACAGGGCCGGAGTATCAAGGTAATATCATACCTGGGTAGGAGGGTTATCGGCGCTTAGGCCCGAGTCCTCCTCCTCGGCTGGCCAATTCTTCTGGGGCTTGAATAATGCCTTCCACAACCTCTGGTGGGTAGTGCGGAAGAATCCTTGCACTGTAGGCTAGTCCTCGAGCTGATAGGCCCACATTGGAGAGGCCCGGCGCTGGCAGGGAAGAAGGCGGCGGTGGAGCATGACCTGGACAACATTGACCAGTTTGACCTTGGTCGCGATCACCGAGGAAATGCGCTTCTGCAGCGATTTCACCTCTGCGTCCGACCCCCAGTCAAGGCCCTTCTTGAGCCACGAGGCTAGCCTCGCAGGGGGTCCAGATCTAAACTCGGCAGGTGCCGCCCAGCCCTCGTCCCTTGGTTCGGTGATGTAGAACCATTCCTTTTGCCAAATCTTGATTGTATCGATGAAGGTGCCGGTCGGCCACTCGATGCGGGGGAGCTTACTGATTACCGTCCCTCCGCAGTCCGCGTAGTCACCCGCGACTATCTTCGGCTTGACATTGAAAACCTTGAGCCACAGGCCGAAGTGCGGCTCGACCCGCAGGAAGGCTTCGCAGATGATGATGAATGCCGAAATATGCATGAAGGAGTTCGGGGGAAGGTCGTGGAAATCCAGCCCGTAGAAGAACATGAGGCCCCTAACAAAGGGGTGGAGCGGAAAGCCTAGTCCCCGGAGGAAGTGGGGGACGAACACCACCCTCTCGCCTAGCTTGGGGGACCACCTGGTTCGCCTCTGGAGCGCAGTGGAAGACGTTGGCGAGGAGGTAGCCGGCGAGCTTTAACTCCCGGATGTCCTTGTCGGTGACCGTGGAGGCCTCCCACTTGCCCATAGAGCCGGAACCCGCCATGGCTAAGCTCGGAGGAGAAGTTGAGGGAGAACGGGATCCGGGCTCCTGTGGCTTGGGAAGATTGAGGAAACAAGGGATGCGAATGGGAAGCGTGAATAGGCCTTGAGGTGTTCTCCCCTTTTATGAGACGTGACGCCGATGAGCCTCCCTCTACTACGCCGCGGATCTCTCCGCTTCCCGCGATATCCGTGCCGCTACGCACGCGTGAGAAAACCTAAGGCGTTAATCATATCCCGTGTGAAACGGAGCACGATCTGTACATTGATGAGTCATGCCAATGTAAAAACGGCCTCGAACCGCGAATCAAGTTTTCATGACTGGTTCAGTGGTCGTGATAGGCCGCGACCCTTCGTCAAAAGGGCTGACAGGAAGCACTGTTTACACTTTGACGGTTGGCCTTTGGGGCCAAGCGACTCATGGCGTCTGGACGATCGTATGATCGGAAAAATTACGCGTCATCGAGAGCCGGACTAGTCTCAGCCGATCATTAATGGGAAGGAGAACTCACCCCGCAAGCCGAAGACTTCGATCACGTGGAACTGCCAGTGCTGTGACCCTTGGCGTTGGGGGCTAGTTCGGCGGCTACTGACGGAGTCCTGGACTAAGTGGTCCTCGGGCCGCTGGCCTATCTCCCAATAGGCCGGCTTGGTGGGCCGCTCTCTGACTATCGCAGGAAGGGCCGGATATGCCATGACCCCGTGTTCTAGAAGGAAGCCTCGAAGGCGCGTCGTGCACTCCAAGTCGAGATGAGGAAATCGGCATCTCCATCCCCGGCAGGAGGCCTATCATGTGTAAACCTATATACCCCCCCGGTGTCTATATAAACCAGGGAGGTTTTAGACTGTAGACAGGGAAACTCATCTAGGGTTTTAGCTAGTCGATCTCGTGGTAGATCAACTCTGTAACCTTCATACACATCAATATATTCAAGCAGGACATAGGGTTTTACCTCCATAGGAGGGCCCGAACCTGGGTAAACGTCGTCTCCTTTGTCCCCTGTTACCATCGATCCTAGACTCACAGCTCGGGACCCCCTACCCGAGATCCGCCGGATTTGACACCGACACTGACCGAATCCATGGATGCCCTCCAATATATCAACTATCCCAAGAGTTTTGTTTAATTATTTTTTATTTTGCAGGAATGGGCATCCTTTTTACCAGCCTCTCTCGTACTCCATGAGCGGTACGAGCGCACAAAACAAATGTTTATTTGAATATTAGAGCTGGCACATGCAAATTTACTTGGAATGGCAAGGTAATACCGTATATAGGTAGGTATGGTGGACTCATGTGGAATAACTTGGTTTAAGGATTTTGGATGCACAAGCAGTATTCCCGCTTAGTACAGGTGACGGCTAGCAATAGATTGAGAAGCGACCAGCTAGAGAGCGAAAACGGTCATAATCCTGCATTGTGAATAATTAACATCGAACACAGCATGAGTAGGATATGAACACCCAGAATTTAAATATCATGAAGGTTGCATTGGTTTTGAATCAACTACATGTTTACACATGGGCCAAGTAAGTCGCTCGAATTACTTAGAGGGGAATACCATACTACCATACCACATCATAACCGTTTTAATGGATGTTGACACATAAGATAAATCATTATCCACTCCTAGCTATTTAAGCATGGCATGACCAACTATAATCTCTAATTGTCAGCATAAACATGTTCAGTCATGATATACTGAATCGAGATCGAACGAGCTAAACATATTTACAAAAACGGAAAACAAGAAGAGTTCATACCAACTTCCTTTACCGTGATCACTTCATCAAATATCATCATTATTGCCTTTCACTTGCACGACCGAATGATGTGATAATAATAATAGTGCAAGAGTGTCATGGACTAAGTTGGAATCTGCAGGGCAGTTTTGTACAAAGGAGAAGACGAGGTAATATTGGCTCTATGTTTGATCAACAATAATGCATATGAGAGCCACTCAACATTTTCATCGTGGTCTTCTCCTTTCACGACTCAATAAAAAGAAAAGAAATTCTGAGAAACACACTGAAATATTTTTGGAGTTTTTGTTTTCTAAAAAAAGCAAATAAACAAAGGAAAAACAAGAACGAGAAAAATTATTTACATAGGAAAGCTCCCAACATGGAACGGAAATCGTTTTGGGTTTTATTTTAACACTATCACTAATTAAATAGAAAGAAAAACCGAAAATAAGTGAGAAATATTTTTGGATTTTCAAAGTTTTTTCAAACACACAAGAAGGCGGAAAAATAAAGCTAATCATGAATATACAATGAAAGAGGATGAACACCGACAAGTTATATGAAGTGTGTGAACATGAATGTAATGTCGATGAGAAATACGTACTCCCCCAACCTTAGGCGTTTGCCTAGCTTGGTAATCACAATTGCTGGTCTGGATAATAGTTGAAGTGGTAGCTCGTGGAGGCATTCCGTGCCGCCTGCTCAGCCAAGCGAGCGCCTCTACTGCAGCGTTGTACTCTTGCACCTCGTCCTTGAGAACATGTATCTCCGTCTAGTCTGAAAGTCAAAGAGAGAAGGTGCAGGCAACGTATTAGAAACAGGCTTATATTTATAAAACGTCAGGTTGTACTCATAACCCCTAGCACCGACCATAATAAAATCATGACGATGCATGGCTTTAAAGTCTAAATATCTCTCGGGTAACATAGGGTCATTCGGTTGAGGTGAGACTCCTAGTTTTGCAGCTACGCGAGCGGCATAAATTCCTCCATACAAATCACCACTACCTGTGTTAGAATGCAACCTCCGCGCAACAAGTGCACCGAGGTTATAATGTTTTTCACCAGTCACCGCAATGTGAATAAGGCTCAAATCAGGAGCGCACGGAGCACTGCAATCTTGCTTACCCATGATACGTCTCCAACGTATCTATAATTTTTGCTTGTTCCATGCTGTTATATTATCATTCTTGGATGTTTTACAATCATTTTATAGCAACTTTATATCATTTTTTGGGACTACCCTATTGACATAGTGCCAAAGTGCCAGCTGCTGTTTTTGCTTGTTTTTTAGTTTGCAGAATACAGTATCAAACGGAGTCCAATGGCGAAGAAACTTTTTGGAGATTGTTTTTGGGCCAGAAGACATCCAGTGGGCCAAAGAAGTGCCAGAGGGGAGGGTCGAGGAGACCACAACCCACCAAGGCATGCCAGGGGCCCAGGGCGCGCCCTGATGGGTTGTGCCCTCATCGCAACCCCTCTCCACCGCCTCTGACGCCTATAAATTCCCTAATATTCAAGAAACCCTAGAGGAGTTGACGAAAACCAAATCCAGCCGCCGCAAGTTCCAGAGCCTAGAGATCCAATCTAACACCATCACGGAGGGGTTCATCATCCTCATTGGTGCGTCTCCGATGATGCGTGAGTAGTCCACCATAGACCTACGGGTCTGTAGGCAGTAGCTAGATGGCTTCCTCTCTCTCTTTTGATTCTCAGTACAATGGTCTCTTGGAGATCTATTTGATGTAAACTTTTGCGGTGTGTTTGTTGGGATCCGATGAATTTTGAGTTCATGATCAGTTTCTATCCATGAATATTATTTGAGTCTTCTTTGATCTCTTATATGCATGATTACTTATAGCCTCGTATTTCTTCTTCGAACCTTTGGTTTAGTTAGGCCAACTAGATCGATTTTTCTTGCCATGGGAAGAGGTGCTTTGTGATGGGTTCAATCTTGCGATGTCCTCTCCCAATGACAGAAGGGGCAGCGAGGCACGCATGTATCGTTGCTATTAAGGATAACAAGATGCGGTCTATTCCTACATGAATAGATCTTGTCTACATCATGTCATCGTTCTTATTGCATTACTCCGTTTTTCCATGAACTTAATACACTAGATGCATGCTGGATAGCGGTCGATGTGTGGAGTAATAGTAGTAGATGCAGGCTGGAGTCGGTCTACTTATCTTAGACGTGATGCCTATATACGCCTTGGATATCGTCATGATTATTTGATCTTCTATCAATTGCCCAACAATAATTTGTTCACCCACCGTGTGCTATACACATGAGAGAAGCCACTAGTGAAACCTACGGCCCCCGGGTCTACTTTTCCAACATATTGCTTTCCGATCTATCTTTTTGCCGCTTTTGTTTTCAGATCTATTATTCCAAAAACCCAAAAATACCTTGCTGCACTTTTTATTTGCTCTTTTTATTTTGTGTTCTTGAGAGATATATCTCTCCAATCTATCATATCCTAATCTATCTTTTTACCGTAGAGAAATTGGCAACCTCTCTTTCGCGTCGGGTTGCAAGTATGTGTTCTTTGTGTGCAGGTAATGTTTATTAGGTGGTGGTGATCCTCCAACTGGTTCGATACATTGGTTTCATAACTGAGGGAAATAGTTACCGTCGCTGTGCTGCATCATCCCTTCCTCTTTGGGGAAATACCGACGCAGTCTCAAGCCATGTCAACCCACTACACATTTCCCATTAAACAATGCAAAGTACCGAATAGAGGGAAAATGGATGCTTTTTATTCTCGCTTGTGTCACCCCTCTATCTTCTCCAATGCAAATACTTTGAAGGAACATAATACAATCAGAATTTTGTGGTTTTTCAAGCGAGCCCCAATATGGAAGCTTGCATGCATTAGAAAATTCTTCTAGAGTCAAACTAAAAGATTTATCATAAAGGTTAAACAACACCCTAGAAGTATGGTGATGATATCGAAATCCATGCGTGAATGAACGGGTAAGATTATAGTGTTGGACACACTTGTCAGCAAGGAAGTTGTTGAGGCCGGACACTACAAGAAATATGGCAACTTGCGACCATCAATATTGGTCACTGAATGGTCATTGTTATTCACTTGTGACCTTTTTGACAAAAAAAGTTGGTCAAAAGCTGGCTGTCTTTAATGAAACTTAACGACCTTCGTTGTGAAATGGTCGTAGAAGACCAAAACAAAAGGTCATTGGCTCTACGAGGCTGTTTGGATTGTGCCTTTGTCAGCCCTGCCCTCCCCGCCAAATCATTACCAGCCAAAAAATTGGCAAACCATTTGGGCGCCCACTACTTGCCAATGATTTGGCGTGCAAATGAACCGCAGCTGCCAATGCAGCCTAGGCAAGCCAAATAATTGGCTCCCATCCAGACAGTTGCCCAGCTTGCAGTCAACACCAATTTTTTGGCCGGGCTGCTGTTGGCTCAAATCCAAACAGCCCCTACGACCAATTGTTTTGGTCAATGACAATCTGCCCACACCACGTCGGATCCGACATGGCAAGCTGACGTGGAAAAATGGCAACCAAATGAAAAGGTGGTTTATTAGAATCAGCCCGGTCCAGTTCGGTCATCTACATGGGCCGAGCCCAACAATCCAACCTATTTATATTATTTTTTATGTCAATTTTGGTCAGCTAGATGGGCCAAGTCCCAAAATCCAGCCCTTTTATTTTTGGGCCGTGTCCTTTTTACTCAATTGATTTTCTATTTTTAGCCATTATTTTTGTGTGGAGGTCCTACTTGTCATCTTCTTCTCATAATTTGTCCCACATGTCAAGAAGTTCAAAATTAGTTATATTGCTTTCATAAGAGGTGCCCCTGGTCAGGTTTCCATTTCACACATTTTCAAATCGCATATGAATATTTCAAATAGAGCAAAGAGAACTCATGAAATTCGTCAAATTAACACTAAAGTAGTATATTAGAATTTTTTTTAGTCTGTTACAAAGTAGATCTGTGTACTATTACAATATATATAATATGCATTCTTGGATAAGTAGGGCTTCACACAATTGGCACTTCAACTTTTTTAGGCCTGGAGGTCCTGTAAAAGAAACAACCATATTTTTAAGAGCTACAAGATACAGATCAAGAATAGAAACAATGCACAAAAAATGGCAATTCTCATCACGATGTTAAATTGTCGAACATCATAAAATAAAGCAGAATAGTGTTTCTGTATTTTGTGCCTCCGCGTGTTTTATTTCTAATACAACTTGCACTTTGTTTCTAACGAAGGTACAATCTTATTCTGTGGATGTACTTGAAAAAAAATAGGCCATGTTTCATGTTTAGAATGTAAATAAATTTCTATATGATATGAAGCGACAATCTTATTTCTAAGAGTCTGAATCACCAAGAACTCCATTCACAACAAATAAACTTGTCATACCAACATTTTCATTGATGTTGAATAATTTTATGAGTGCATTTTTAGGTTATTAGTACCCAATTTTGGGTGACAAAAACAACAGACAACTGAACATTATCGTAAGTCATAGTTTAAACATCAAATCAGATTTACAAGTGAGCATGGATAGAGTTCACAGAAACGATCCAATTCCAAAACATAGGGGGGAGAACACAGGGGAGGCACCACTGGAGAAGAGGGCGACACCGAAGGAGGAGTCACCATAAATGCTACTGGTGCGCTCCAGTCGCCTACATGTCAGGAGTTTTACGACTCTTAAAGATACATCTATGCACCAAAGCAGCAGTCCATTTACCAAAAGAAAATAATATTTCAAGCATCATGGTACCAACACCAATTAATCGATAGAACAACACCAAAAATGGAAGTTAAATTGACAATGACAAAGCATGATTGTAACAGAGGAAAGGGAGGAACTCATAGTGGTAGTTTGTGTAGCCGATGTCGAACATCCTTCGCTCGTCGCTTGCGATCACCTTGCACCTTGGCTGGCCATGAAACCCTTGTCCTCTGCTCCACAGATGAAATCCAAAGGATCACTATTGCACATGGATAGGAGGAATCGCGGATTTTTAGTTCAAATCGGAAAAGAAATAGCATAAAGTCTGCAGGTGCATGAGGAAGGAAAGAAATACACGAGCATCACTTCGAGGAGTAGAATCCTAACCACAAGAGCATCCATCAGCATCATGTATATAGCTAGTAATAATACCATGTATTAAACAGCAGCGACACTTGAACCGTGACTTGTCCATCAAGGAAACAAAAAAGGGGGCAATAATTTATTCTAGTCTAGATAGCAACTGAACTACCCAACGTCCATCCAACTAGACAATGTAGGGAAAAATATCGGGGAAAAAACTCTGTATTATTACTTCATTTGAACTGTATAATTAAAATTTAATGTACAATTGACCAAATGGTTGCGTGTCAATAGCTTTGATCCACCTCTCCTGAAAAAGACAAATTTTCGCCGATTCAGTAGGAAGTGGGTAAAACTTGAACTGCAAATGCCTTATAGTTTCCTCTTTATCTTTTCCAAAAATCATTTCTAGGTACATAAGTATCTCTTTAATCATAGATACATGGTGTGGTGGCGAGACGTCGAGGTTTGGACGGTGGCGGAGGGCCCCAACTCCAGAGCGCGTAAACGGGCATGCCAGTCACGTGGTCACCTCGTGACCGTGGCATTGCCACGGGTTCTGGGCATCCTAGGCATGTCTGGTGGGTTGGGCACTCCCCCGGTAGGTGGTAGGAAGAAAAAGACAACAGAAGAATCTCACGAGGAGACTGAACTAAGCTCAAACATGAATTAGCAGCCAAGTGTTTGATTAGCGGTGGGGGAAATGCACATGGGCGATAGGCCTATGTTTTGGTTGAGGATGATCATCTACTAAAGACACTGTCTTGGCAAATTTTCAGCTCAAATGGAGGAGCCTAGGTGGCACTTGCTATGCAAAGTACCACACTGGACAGAAATATGGATGTTGAAGCTGGGCTCAAATGAATGAATATATTGAGCTGAAATTTGGTGGAGGATGGTCATTTGGGCATAGGATAGCACTGTAAAAATTTGATACCATTTGGACATGCAAAAGTGATACTTCCTTCACAATGCTCTTCTCTGGGAGGATACTTGGGAAAATTATTGAGTGAAAATTGGCTAAATTAAATGAGCTCATATTTTGTGGAGGGAAGTTATATATGTAGGAACATTCCCTCGTAAAGTTTAAGAAATAATAAAGTAATATAAAATATAGTTGCTTCACGAACTGAAAATTGACCAGAATAAAAGATTGGATGGAGAGCTCACATCGATCTCACATTTTGTGGAGAGTGATTATTTGAGAATATGGAAGATTTGGAAAAATCCCAGTTCATTTGGATAATCCTAGCTAGGACTTCCTTCACAAAGCTTCTCTCCGGATAGAAACTTTGGAATTTTTTTAGGAAGATTTACTAGGCAAATGGAGCTGAATATTGGCATTTGGCAATGATTTGAATATGGAAGAGGTCACAAAAAGCTTGAGGGCAATAGCAGGGGTGTCGGGGCAGGATGCACACGATCACCTATGGGACCAAGGGCCCCTTTGTGGTTCGGCAGGGGCGAGGTCACGTTGCACAAAGAGCAGAGGTCATGGGACAGCACGACAATGGGACGCTAGTGTTTTACCCAGGTTCGGGCCGCTGAGAAGCGTAAAACCCTACTCCTACTTTGGTGGATTGATCGGAGGAACACGAAGCACACACAGCGCTCTAACTCAGCAAGGGTGCCTTCGGGAGAGCTGCTACGCTAGTACAAGTGTCCCCGGGTCCGAATCTTGAGCTAGGTTGCCTTGGGCGTCCTTTTATAGGTCAAGGGGCAGCCACAGTGGCAAAACAGACATTATCTAGTGATTACATAGCTAACAGTGCTATCATACCTAACTCTGGCACTTAGGACAAAATGCCATAAATGCTAGCCTAGGTGGCGTGCGGGGGTGCATCCCCGACAGGCTCTTACCACCGCCTAGCTGCCTGTCGCTTAGTATCTTGACACGCTTCTGGACGGGTGTCAAATGGGCGTAATCTGCCTTCCGGTGCGTTGCCACGTGCTTAGCGGGAGCCACTTAGCCACCTGAGGGCTCGACACCGCATCGACAACTAATTGGCGTTGCAATGCGGTGGAGCAGTGGCTGATCGGCTCGCGCCTGCCGGGGGATGTCTTGCCGGGTCTTCTCGAAGGTGTGCGCGCCTCGGTCCTCGGCAGGTACCGGGGACATGGCTGGCGCGGCTCGGGCCTGTCTTGGGCCGTTGCATCGTCCTTGCCGGTGTTGCTAGCCAGCGTAGACTGCTTCTGCCGGGGTCTTGGATGTTGGCTTTGTCTTCTTGATGCGCTCCTTGATCTCACGTTGAGCGGCTTCTCTGGCTTGGATTGGTGTTGACGGGGCAGTAGCTTTCCCCGGCAGGCTTAGGCCATCGGGTTGGAAGCTTATCGTCCGTGCACAAGTCAGGGGGAAATAAACAGCCCTGTTTGAGTACCCCGACACAAGCCCCCGGGCCTGAGCCATACGTGTCGCATGGCATCGTTGGGTTAGGCCCCAAACTGTGCATGGACACACGTCGAAGGAATGCTGCCCTCACGTCCTTGGCTTTGATGACTTGTCAAACCCATGTCCACTCTGCGTAATTACCGCATGTCGTGGGGTCGTGGAACAGTAGCCGTTGCCAGTTAAAAAAATGGCATTTTTCCAAAAAGATCGCGAAGAGCCAGCCCCCGCGCGGGTTTCCAATAAAAAGGGGAACGCGTAGGGGCGCTGCTCATTTGCGACCGTTTCTCTGTCCTTCATCTTCCTTCTCAAGCCAAGAAACCGCTTCCGCCGCCGCCATCCACCACCAAACGCTGCTAGATCCTCCGCTGCCCTGGAGAGCCCAAGAGATGGGGAAGAAGACAAACGCCGTGAAGGGGAACCAGGCGGCCGCGCCGGCGGACCCAGCGGCTGAAGAGAGGAAGAGGAAAGCAGAAGAGCTGGAGAAGCGGCGACAGAAAGATGTCATTTTCTCCCCGTCGAACCTGGATGGCAACGCCTTGATCGCAAGGTATGCCTATATGTGGGGGAGGGAAACAAATGGCATGGAGCGCCCGTAGTTCTCCCGGACAGCCCGAAAGAGAAGACGCCATCAGATTCTTACCGCTTCTTCTGCGCGTACTTTCTCTGTGGCCTCTCTCCCCCCTTCTCTGACTTCTTCTGCGCCATGATGATGGTGTAAGGATTCCACCTTTTGGACTTCACGCCTAATGCAATGGCGTGCATGGCAATCTTCGCCCATCTGTGCGAGAACTTTGTTGGAGTTGCCCCCAATGTGGATCTGTTCAGGCACTTCTTCGTCCCTCGGATAGAAGATAAATCCCACCGCTCGGGGAACATAAGTTGGATTCCCCGGTGCAAGAGAGAGGACTGGGATTATCTCCCTGGCCAGCAGCGCGGGAAGTGGGAGGAGTGGAGGGGCGATTGGTGTTGGATCAAGGATGAGAAAGCCCCCGAGTTCTGCTCGACGCGGACTCGATGTGTCACGCGCGGAAGCGACTGGAGCAAGTTAGGCCTCACTGATGACAAGCTCCGCCCGGCGCTGAACAGGATCACTCGTCTGAACGCTGTCGGGCTAACCATCGAACATGTGGGGGCTGACTTCCTCCGGCGCCGCATTGCCCCGGTGCAGAAGAGGGACAGATTTGCATGGGAGTTCAACGGCTCCGCCAACAGGATGCGGCTGTACCCAGGCCCCGTCAACAATTTCACAGTTTACGGCCATGGCTGGCTGTGCGAACAGCTATTCGGCCATCTTGGGCCATTCCACCTGCCGGCAAGAATTGTTCCCCTGCATCTCAATTCCGCACGGAGTCAGATTCTGCAATGGATGCCCGACTGCAACGCCTCTGGGGTCAAGCCTGATTGGGAGCTGCCTGCCCTGGATGATGAGATAGACTGGGTCTCTCGCTTGGAAGAAAGAGCTTCCAAGGCGGAGGACAAGCTGATAAAGCCAACTACCAGGGTGGAGGAGGCATTCATTGTCGCTTGGATTGCAGAGGACAAGGAGGTCAGAGCCGCCAGGAAGATGGGCTTCGGGGAAGAGGAAGAGGAAGAGGAGGAGCCCGAGGGTGGTGATTCTTCTGAGGAGGAGAGTGAGAAGCGCGCCACGGAGGAGGCTGCCGGGTTCGAGTCTGCCGGGGCCGGGGCTTCCCAAGCCACGGCGACAGGAACCCAAGGGGAGATGGAGGAAGAAGGGCTTGAAATGGGCCCTCAAGCTCCAGAGCTGGGGCGCCGCCTCCGCGAGTGCGTCAACCAAGAGGCAGCTGCCCCTGCGTCTTCGCGGAGCACCCAGAAGGTGAAGCAGACGACCACCAGAGGAGGTACACATGACATAGCACACCGCCATTCCTCCCGCATCTCTCAGGCCAAGGCTCCTCCCACCAAGTGACGGTTGGTCACTTGGGTGGACCCCAGCCCTCCGGCAGGCCCAACTTCTCCGCCAAGCTCGACCCTGCCGGAGGTCCCGGTCCCTCCGCCAAGCCCTGCTCCTCCAACTTCGAAAAGGGGCAGATCAACTCCGCCGCCTGTTTCATATGAGCTGGGCTCCATGCTCATCGCCTCAGAGTAAGTTACTTAATGACGATCTTTGTCAAATGTTTTCTGTCCTTGATTTCTTGACGGATCTTGTATAGTTGAATCTGACAGGGATGGAGATACCCGTGTGCATCGAGCCAAACGGGTTAAGTCCGCGGCAGAGCCTGGTTCCGTGGCAGGCACGAGTCTGGCAGGAGGCGCGGAAGAAGATCCTGTGCCTAGCCCCCGGTCCAGACCTCTTCGCGAAACTTTAGGGCTGACTTCGACTGCTGGCGGGGATGAGGAAGGGCATCTTCCCATGCCTGACAGGAAGGTGGGAGAGATCTGCCAAGGAGGGACTCACCAAGGGGAGCCCTCCTTCCAAGATCCTCCATCGACCATCACCCATGGGGAGGAGTCGCTGGCAAGGGCCTCCACCGAGGGGTTGGCCCGTGCTGAGGTCACCACCGAAGTGATGGTGACGGACCGCACGCCGACAACTGATGTTGCCGGGGAAGGGGATATCCCTCTTCAAAAACCTCCATCGGTTATCCCACTTGCTTGCGTATTCACTTCCCCCTTTTATCTCTTCTTGTTTCTTTTGTTGATTCCTAACTTTCATTTTTCTGCTTGGTGTTTTTGTCTGCAGCTTCGCCATTTGAAGAGCCTGAGTTGCTGGAAGAAGTGGCCAGCATCGGGAAGGATGTTGCTGAGGAGGCGATGAAGATTGCTGCCGCGGAGGGCCATGGGCAGGTTGCCGGGGACGTTCAGGAATCCTCAGAAAGGACGGAACCAGCCCCCGGCAGTGCACCTGGCCCGGATACAGTCATTGAGGAGAAGACTCCTCTCCAGTCCATGGGGCTCTCCTCTTCAAGCTATCCTCTCGGCCCTGCGATCTCCCCTGAGCCAACTGGCGCTGGTCACTGCTCAACTTGGTCCCACAACTCCTGGCTCACCCTTCTCAGCGGGCACAGACCTTGATGAGGAAATTAGAAGGATACTGGCGCCGCTGTCTCAGAGGGTTGAAGAAGCTGACGGTTCCGCCGATGGCACCAAAGACTTGGCTTTCTTGGAATCCATGGCAGCATGGCTCAAGGACGTGCAGAGCAGGTACAACCTCAAATGGCAAGCGGCCAAGGAGCAGCGCGACTCGGCTGAGCTCGTGGACCAGCATCTGAGGGACAAAGGGAACGAGCTGCGAGGGTGGTACAACCGGCAGGTCTCTTCTCTTAAGAGGCAGTATGAGATGCTATCCATGGCCAAGGAGGACGTTACAGTCCGGGAGGCTCGACTGGTGGAGCGCGAAGCGCTTCTGAACACCAGAGAGATGAACATCTCCACCCGGGAAGGGGCCCTCGAAGCTACTCTCCGCGGCAAGGATGAGGAGCTGGAGGCCCGTGTTCAGCAACGCACCAAAGAGCTGGAGGACGGCCACAAGGCCACTCTCGACGCGCTCTCTCTGGAGTCCTCAGCTCAACTGAAGAAAGTGGCCGACGAGCTCGCTGCCGCATCCGCCGCCAAGACCAATCTCGAGGCCCAACTGAACAAGCTGACGGAGGACCTTGCAGGGAGTAGCAAGGAGATCGGGGCCCTCAAGTAGGAAGCGCGAAAAGTGAAGGCCACTCTGGAAGAGGCGCAATCGCAGCTTTCCTCCAAGAGCCAAGATCTCGACGCCACCAATGACACCATCTCCAACATGAAATCCAGGCTTGCTTCCTTGGAGAAAGACCTTGAATCTGCCGGTGTTCGTGAGAAGATGCTGCTGACGGACTTGAAAAATGCGAAGATCCTCCAGAAAGATACAGAAGACAAGCTGGAGAACCAAATTCAGTAGCGCGACCTCTGGATCAAGAGCATGACTGACATCGCCGAGCGCCTCATTGCCCAGATTGCAAATATGGACATGAAGAGCTGGGCCTTCTCCGTCGACAAGCATGAAGTTCCAAGCGTCAAGCTGACACTCTTCTTTGAAGGCTTGATCGAGGGGTTGAAGATGTACGAGGACGACAGAGCCTCCTGCTTTGCCAACGAGTCCCGGAAGCAGGCTCGCGACGCTCTCTTCCTGGTCCTGAGCAACCTCGCCTTCTTCCACCCGGAGCTCGACCTCTCCGATGGTTTCAAGAAGCTGCCATCGGGTGCCGACACCTCTGCTGCCGTGGATAAGGCCGGTCCCCTTGCTGACAGGGTCCTCTCCGTCCCAAGGACCCAGGGGAGTCGCCGGGGTTAGGCTTGAGTCACTCTTGCTGTCGTGATGTCCTTTACTTAAGACACAATATGTGTCCTGTATTAGGCCATGCACTATCTTTGCTTTAATGTTTGCTGAACTGATATCTTTATGTAAATGCATGCTATCCCCCTCGCTTTATTTCTGGTATTCGTATAGTCGTTTTCTTTCACGCGCTCTGGTTACCCGCCAACAACATGCTGCTGCGATTGCTTTGAGGAATGGGTCCTTAGCATTCTGCTGGCAAGGACACGCTGCCGGTGAGTTTTTCCTTGACGGTGTTTGATGCTGCCGCATGTTTTGTTGAGTGGGCTCGAAACAAAACAAAGGCGCAAATAAATGCAGTAAGGTTCCATCGTGTGCAATACTCGACATACGAAACCTGGGCTATTAAGGAGGGGGAATATAAAACTGCGAGTTCTAATGCAAGTTAATGATCATGTCAACTTAGCTTTCATTATGGCTCCCCTCCCATCCTGGCGCGTATTTGTTCACGCACACCGTCCCTTCCTCCATTCATGGTCGCCCCTCCTCTTCACGTTTCCCGGTGAATACACGCGCGTGTACCTGCCTTTGCCCTGAGATAAAGGGGAAAACAAAGAGGGGCAAATGGAGAAACTTGGGGGCCCGTTTGTTATGAGTACAATCCTCGGTTTGAGCCTGTCGGGTTATTGTAGATATTCATAACTAAGGAAAAACGGGGGAGTAGCTATGAATGGCTGAGCCTTCTCTCCTTTCCTTCGCGTCTAACGGCCCCGTCGTGATCAATGCAATGGAGGCATTGGCGAATGGGACCTTGTCGTGGTTCGCTTGCCGGGGGTGTCAATCGGTGGATTCGCTCTAGCCTTCAGCTCGGGATTTACCCTTGGCGGAGTAAATGCAGGACCAAGCCTCACGCGAGCTTATCGATACTGGCGGCACCACCGCCATGCAGAACTTATCATAGGCGGGGAAGGAGAGGAGAGAGGAGTATAGCCGAGTACCTCTTTCCTTTCTTTGCCTATCGGATCAAGCTGCACCTCCCTGGGATTAGGCGGGCTTGCTCCTCTTCGGCGTTCCTCGCTCCAGCTTCGGCCGTGGGGGATACGACAGTGGCGCCGCCTGCGCCAGCCGCGTCGCCCACGACGCCCACCTCATTCGCCGCCGCCGCGGCACCGAGGGCGTCCGTAGCTGCATGCGAGGGGGCCTTCGAAGTGGAAGGACGCGCGGTCGCGTCGGCCTTCTTCTTGGGAGCCATGGATGAAGAAGACGACGATGAAGATCAACCCGCCGCTCACGAACTCAGGTTCGCGCAAATGACGTGCCCCCTACCTAGCGCGCCAAAGATGTCGGGGCAGGATGCACATGATCACCTATGGGACCAAGGGCCCCTTTGTGGTTTGGCAGGGGTGAGGTCACGTTGCACAAAGAGCAGAGGTCATGGGACAGCACGACGATGGGACGCTAGTGTTTTACCCAGGTTCGGGCTGCTGAGAAGCGTAAAACCCTACTCCTGCTTTGGTGGATTGATCGGAGGAACACGAAGCACACACAGTGCTCTAACCCGGCAAGGGTGCCTTCGGGAGAGCTGCTACGCTAGTACAAGTGTCCCCGGGTCCGAATCTTGAGCTAGGTTGCCTTGGGCCTCCTTTTATAGGTCAAGGGGCAACCACAGTGGCAAAACAGACATTATCTAGTGATTAGATAGCTAACAGTGCTATGATACCTAACTCTGGCACTTAGGACAAAATGCCATAAATGCTAGCCTAGGTGGTGTGTGGGGGTGCATCCCCGGCAGGCTCTTACCACCGCTTGGATGCCTGTCTCTTAGTATCTTAACACGCTTCTGGACGGGTGTCAAATGGGCATAATCTGCCTTCCGGTGCGTTGCCACGTGCTTAGCGACACCGCATCGAAAACTGACTGGCGTTGTGATGCAGTGGAGCGGTGGCTGATCGGCTCGCGCCTGCCGGGGGATGTCTTGCCGGGTCTTCTCGAAGGTGTCACTACTGCAGGATGTTGCTAACACGACACATCAATCAGAGACCCTTCGACAAAACTGTGTGCGATGACCAAATCGCAAACGGTTTAGTTATAGCTCCGTCGCTAATGACGTAAATTGTGTGCGATGACGGGTCCATCAAATACGATCTAAAAAATAGTTGCGTGTGCGATGTTTGGCAAACAGTTGGCCTAGATAAACTGTTTGAGATTGGATAATATAACCCAAACGCTTATAAAAATACAAGTGTGTGCGATGTACGGCATACAGTTCACCCCGATAAACTGTTTGCGCTGATCAAGCAGAATACAAACAATTGTCCAGATGATCACGTGTGCGATAGACGACATACAGGTCACTCGGATGAACTGTTTGTGATGAGGTAAAATAACATAAACGGTTACATAGATCAAGATGTGTGTGATAGACGGCATACAGGCCACTGGGATGAACTGTGTGCGATAAGCAAAAATAACACAAACGGTTATTCAGATCAAGATGTGTGTGATGTACGTAGGCCACTCGGATGTGTTGTGGGCAAACGGTTCCGGATAAAGAACTCTCAGGGACTGATGAAATCATCACCGACGGATTTGGTTGTTTATTCCGTATGTGATGTGATTTGCTCAATCTGCCCACAAACATCTATGCTCTGTTTAGAAGAACATGATTGCATAACCAAATTAAGCATCCAATACACACATAACATTGGCGCACACCTTAATAAACTATTACATGCATAATAAATTTATCCCTCTAAAACTACGAATATTTCTGCATAGAGGGAGTATGAGAATTGAGAAACGATCATCAAATCATCTACTTCTTGTGACGCTTGCCACCAGCGCTCTACTTGTGGCTCGATCCCTCGTTGTCTTCAGGTAGGAGGCACTTCCTCATGTCAACGATCCGCCTGAACATCTCGTAGCATGTGTACGCTTGCTTGGCCGCGGTCTGGAGGTGATATTCATTCAGTTTCTTCACCCAGCCCCCAGACAGGCTTGTTCTTGTCGCACTCAACCTTCATGTCAGCGTAGTAGGGGTCGATGATGGCCTCGGCCAGGTCAACATGGGAGTCCATGTGCTTCTTGCTGCCCCAGACCCTGTAGTGGCCACGGATGTCGACAAGCTTCTGGCAAGCCAAGCCCGAAGTCTTGAGCACCTTTGGATTGTTGGCGCTGTCCACCATAGCAAACCAGTAGTTGGGGCTGTTGACAAACCTGGTGAAATGATCGCAAGGCACTGTGGCCAGGCAGTAGTGGTAGAGGAGGACGTGATGGCCCACGCACAACAGGGCGGCGGCAACCTTCTGATCATGCTCGGCACGACCGCCGGTGTAAGCGAGCTCGAAGCCGACCACTTTGTACTTGTCATCCGCATCAAGAAGTCGCTCCATGGTGTCGATGGAGTCCTCCACCATGCTCGGGTCGTTGGTATACACCACCGTGAGGTCCGTCTTCCTCATGTGGGTCTCCACATGATGCACGCCGAACTCCATGGAGCGCCGCTGGACATCCTCTCTGTATGCGTCGTCCAGGGTGCGCTTATTGTGTTGTGGGGCGCGATCGAAAGTGTGAAGAGACTATGGTTAATGGCCGTGGATATAAATGGGGGCCAGACGTCCTGGAAAACCGGCACGTCCGGATGGCAGTTTTTGCAGCGCGTGATTCAGTCGTGGAGCATGTAACTGCATGGGGCGACGTGCGTGGCGCAACCGCATGCATATGGAGCCCCGAACGTGATCGTGGGCCGGCCCCAACCACTAGCAGAGCGCGCGCGGAGGGGCGCGAGAGCAGAGCACGCGCAGGGGCACGAGAGCAGAGCACGCGGTGGGACGTGAGAGCGAACCAGACCACTATGTACTTGTCCTCGTCAAGTAACAGGTCCATAACGTTGGAGTTCTCCATCCAGCTCGGATGTTTGGTGTACACCACGAACGAACAGGGAGTGTCTACGGCATGCATGGTCTGAACACGACACATCAATCAGAGACCCTTCGACGAAATTGTGTGCGATGCATGAATCGCAAACGGTATAGTTCAAGCTCCGTCGCTAATGGCACGAACTGTTGCGAAGGTGGATCCATCAAATACGATTCAGAAAGTAGTTGCGTGTGCGATCTACGGTAGACAGTTTGTTCTTATAACAAAAACGGTTACCAAAACTACATACGTGTGCCAAGTAGGGCATACAGTTCACTCAGATAAACTGTGTGCGCTCATACAGCAGAACACAAACGATTCGGCATAACAAGATATGTGCGATATACAGCAAACAGGTAAGTAATGAGAATCGTGTGCGAACACCAGATATAACACAGACGATTGGTGCTAATAACCTGTGTGTGTTGTGGGGAAACGTTTGCTGGTATACAACTGTCAGCGATTGATGAAATCATCACCGACGGGTTTCGTAGTTTAGTCCGTGTGTATTGTGATTTGCTCGGTCTGCACAACATCAATGCTGCGCCTACAGGACAACAACATATGTACGTATAGGAACATGATTGCATAAACAAAAAAGAACACAATGCAATTTCAAATATTGCATCACAAATACCAGCAATATTACAAGGTTCAAATTCTAGCATAACGAGGCCCAAATTCAAATATTACAAGGTACAAACTGACATTAGAAATCATCCAATCTTCAGGATCCATGGGATGAAATATTTCTGCGAAGGGATCATCCACCGAGAAGTCATATATCGGCTCGATAGAATCGCTTCCGAATAATCTGTCATATGAACTTCCAAAGTGAAAATCAGCTTCTGCAGAGCCTTTTCCATTCCGCTGTAGACGCCGCCGCTGGTCAGTAAACCATCCATTGTGGCACACTAAATATAGTGCAAACCTCATTACCTTGAGCACCCTTGCTTTCTGAACAAAGAAACTGGCAAATTGAATCTCTGGATTGGTGCCTCGGTACTCATTCAAAGTAATTTCCGTGAGATGGAATTCAAGGCATTCGATGGGATTGTTATATTGCGCCACCTTTTCCACTCCAACTCCTGCTTGTATCTGCAAACGAAGACAACATATCAGTGCTTAGATGCAGTATCGAACACTACAGGCCTCGTTGATTTGCATGATTTATAAAATACACTAATAGATTGACATGCCATCTTCGATCGTTCATGATTAACATCTCAAAAAAAAGTATAGTGCACATTTCATTGTAATCATGGGTAAAAGTACCAACAAATTGAACTCCGTTGTGGTTAAGAATTAACAGGAAAGGAACATCACCTCGAGGTATAGCTTCTCCGTGCACGGAAAGCATATAGGGAACTTAACAACTTCATCCAGATTGGGGCCGATAGATTGTAGTGCCAAGATCTTCACTATGCGCAGAGACAATGCGAGGCTTGTGGGAATCATTTTCTGGATGACAGCCGAACATAGATCAACAAAAACTAGATAAAATGTGATGTACAATAATAAGAATGAGAAGAAGATTGTTGTACCTGAACGGGTATGGATCCAGCTGTAACAAGTTCAGAGAATTCAGCACACGAATACCCCAACACTGTCAATTTCGGTGCGCCAATGACCCTGATTCTTGTTCGGCCTTCTTTATCAAGTACAAACAATCTCTCTAGGAAAGGCGCATTCTCAATGACCATATCATGAAACTCCCCAACTGACAGCGTGTTGCGGCACCAGCCATGCACATAAATCGTACGGAGATTCGTCGTAGCGATGTGGAGGCTACTGAACCCAAACATCATCTAAAGACGAAGGTACTCGAGCGTTGTACAGCCGCCGAGCAGGCATTCCAAATACGACTTCGAGATGCTGACGCCAATGAGCTCGAGGTGCTTCAGTTTAGGGAGATGAAGAGCGTGCGTGGCATTAATCTTGGGGAAAAGGCACTGCATGAACGTAGCGCGGCGCAGCGTGGGCGCGAGGCGGAGGACGGACTGAGGCAGCGAGCGCCCATGTCCAGCATCAAAGTTGAGCTCCTCGAGCTGATCTAGGGCGGGGGATAAGAACCAGTCGTGAAACTTGGGTTCGGCCTTGCAGTTTGAATGGAAAGTGCCGATGGTAAGGCGTCTGACGGGCGCAGTGTGCGTGGCGACGATGTGGGACAATGCGTCCAAGCATTTGCGATCCCCGCTGCAGAGCTCGTCGTCGTCGAGGAGATCAATGGGGGTGGAGTGCCATAGGGGGCGCCACCGCTTGGAGAGGATGGTGGTCTGCACGGCAGATTTGATGGGGAGGAGAGACATGATGGTTACCAACATCTCGTTGGGGATGCTGCTGATGAAGTCCACGCTCGCCGGAGGCTCGTGTGGTTCAGCCTCCACCTGCCCCCGCTTGTTGGCTGCCTCGTCGTCCATCGAAAAAGGAGGCGATCCGCCGCGGCGGCCCAAATAGATAAGACCGAAGGAGAAGGTGTAGCACTAATGGAGAACTTGGGAGAGAATAGGGCTGTGGGTGGTAGTCCGAGGTCAAAGGGCTTGATTCCCGGTGAGCCAGTTGCGCCTACACGGCGGACTACTCACACGCATCCCTTTGAGCCTACGCGGCGGACTCCTCGCATGCATTCCGTCTAATCAAACCTGCACCCACAACACAGGCAGGGCCATGCGTCTGCTCGATGATCCCGTTCCCAAACGGTTTCTAAAAACCATAAAGCGTTCCGTGCTTGGGAACTAAAACCATCAATAAATATTGAGCTTGTTTCCTTTCACATTCCAAATTACCACGCGCTAATTTTTTCGCAAATCAGTTCACACCTACCAAACCTAAACGTGTTCAAACTTAGTAGCCGTTTACTGTAGTAGGCTATAAAAACACAAACTCGTACTAGAAAATTACCGCACATTCTTCACCCTCGCCACCAAAAAAATAGGCCTTTCTTTGTTAGTCCTTCATTCCGTCTGCCATGGCCGGTAGGGGGGGTTTCTGGGTCGATATATAACCAGGGAAGAAAGACCAAAGCCGCGGAAGCAACCGAGAGGTCCCGCCGCCACGTCGCGGAAGCGCCAGAGAGCTCTAGCCACACTACTTTGGCCGCAGTAGAGATGTCCGGTGGCGCCGCGGACGCCCGGGAGGATCTTCCGCGGAGAGGCGACGACTCTCACAGTCACAAGCGCATTCGCCTCGGAGGCGAACTGGACGATTTGGCAGTCTTTGATTCCTCAGCCAGCGACGACATGCGCACTGAGCTCGATAGGAAGGACGCCATGATCGATGACCTGGTGAAGCTGCTGGAGAAGAGCGATGCCTCGGTTGACAGGGCGACCGGCCTCGTGGAGAAACTTATGGAGGAGAACGACGCCTGGAGGAAACTCCCCGAGAAGAAAAGTGCCTCGGAGAGGAGGCTGAAAGAACTCTCCGAGGAACTTTTGGAAGATTTGGCGAAGCTCTACATCGAGCGGGAGGGGCTGGTGAAGGAATCCGTGGAGCGTGTGAAGGAACTTCATGCGTACGTGACGCAGGCCATCGACGCTCTCGAACAAAGAGCCCGCGCCATGGCCACAATGCGGAAGATGTCGAATGAGAGGCGACAGGAGATGGAGGTCGTGGAGGCGATGAAGAAGGAGATTGAGGAACTCTGCGCCCAGCAATCCATGAAGAATTAGATAGTAGCGGGCCAGATTGTTTTCTTTGTCTTCCTTCTTCAACCTCTTCCTTCTTCGTTTGCCCCTGTGTCTTTGGGGAGTTGCCACATGTGGCATTTTTTATTATCATGCATATGTAAGAAAATTATTATCTTTGTCGGTGCTAATTTATTGTTATATTATTTCATTCGTTTGTACATGTATACGAGTCGAAAACAGACGAAACGTCAAGTTCTCGGCTAGGCACGAACAAAACAGTGATCACAAGCAAACTAGTCCCTCCATCTAGGCGATTAACCACATGATAAAACAGCTGGTAGGAAGCCATTAATTCAGAAGTTGGGAGTGAGCCGAGCGCGGGGGTGGAGGTCAAAGTATCGCTTCCCGATGAGCAATCGCAGTAGACTCTCATGCGTCCCGTCGAGCATGCACGGCGGACAGCTCTCACGCATCCTGTCAAGCCTGCGTGGCGGACAGCTCGCACGCGTCCCGTCGAGCTTGCGCGGCGAAAAGCTCACATGCGTCATGTCATCAACCTGCAGCTACACGCACGGCTCCCCCATATCTACTCCCTCCATTTCTTTTTAGTTAGCATATAAAATTTGGTCAAATTCAAAAAGAAACGAAGGGAGTAAAAAATGGACGCGTGGCACCAAATGGTTATCATACAAGTTTTGTATGTACAGGAATTCAATAAACCAATATTATCAATGATTGTGGCCGAGCTATCATGCCTAAATGTTTCTAATTCATTCACATTCGTATGAAAAGGGCCCTAGAAAACTCAAGTGATGTATAGAAAGGGCCGAATTGGTGCAGTAGAGGACACGTTGAATGTAGTTTTGTCACAAAAGGTGCCATGTTCCCTATCGAAACCACGAGGTCAGAGCACGTGCCTCTAGTTCAAAATTTGAACTACGCATATTAAATCCCTAGAAAACTCAATTAATGTATAAAAGGGGCCGAATCGGTGGACTAACGACTCATTGAGTGTAGTTTCACCAACAAAGGTGACATGTTCCCTATCGAAATCACAAGGCTTCTTGAATAAGCTTTGGCTTGTAAGATGCAGGTCCCAATATTTGTCCCAAATTCATCAGAAAACAAAATGCACACCGTAGATGTGCCGTGGCATGACACTGTGTAAGTTTCGTGAATTCATGGCGAGCTTTGGGTTCTCTCGGACTTTGAAACCAAGATTATCAATGTTTGCGGTCTAGTCAGGACACCGAGATGTTTGTAATTCAGTGACCATCAGTGCATGGGATCTAAACATGGACCCAATGACACAAAATGGTTTTTAATCCATTTTGGTGCGCTGGATCCCGTGCTTGTAATTCAAACTTAAGTTCTTCACATTAAGTGCAGGCCTAGAAAACTCATATGTCGTTTCGACCACAAAGGTGACATGTTCCATATCGAAACCACCATGCTTGTCGTGGGAAGCTCCAATTTGTAAGAGGTTTGTCCCAAAACTTATATACCATGCCCTATAAGTGTCGTGTTGACACACCAGTTTCAATAATTTCACATTTTAGCATTGCACTTGTATTAGCCTATGTTGCATCTAGAAAAAATATCAACGCAAGAAGAGACATCGAATACCGTTCCCTCCATAGAGGTGACATGTTCCGTATCGAAACCATAATGGTTCTTGAGAGAAGTTTTGGTGTGCAAGAGAATTGTCCCACATTGGACAAAAAATTATCATGTCGCATAAGTGCCATGTCATGACACCGGGGTAAGTTTCAAGAATTTCAGACGAGTTGTGGATTTATGATGATTTAATAGCCAAGTTTCTCAATGTTTGTGGCCTCGTCATGACTTCGAGATGTTTGCAATCCATTCACATTCATTTGCATTTGACCTAAACAAGGAACCCAAGGACACAAATACCTTTTTTAACCCATTTTGGTGACAGGAAGCATGTTCCTTTAGTTCAAATTTGAATTATGCACATTAAATGTCTACAAACTTGATTAGTGTAGCATACAAAAAGCTAAACGAACCATGAATAATTTAAAGCAGTTCTATACGCCCGTCTGAAGCTCGTGCGTGTGTAAGCACGGTGTGCGCATGTCGTGCTAGCTCGAGCTTCCTTCTTTCAGAAGTTATCCAATTTGTATTAAAATGATGTTCTATCCAAACACGCTTCTCCCGCCACTCCCCCAATCGGTCTCCCGCCACTCCCCCAATCAGTTTCCCGCCGAAGCGCCGGCCCCGTCATCAACCTCCTGGACGAGGAGGACGAGACGGAGCAGGCCGGAGAGCAGGCAAAAGTGGCATCACGCCATCGAGCATCAGCAAGACATCATCATCAGCCCCCATGCCACCATCACACACGGTTTCCAGTACTACCAGAAACGCCTACAATGCGTGTCTGGTCCCACCAGGTGCCCATCGGGGCATGCGTTGTATATGATAGGAGGCAACCGTTACCAGCAAGACGCGGCTTTCCAGCCCGTAACCCATTCGAATGGAACTCGGAAGTTAAGCGTGCTTTCGGTGGAGTAGTCAAGGATGGGTGACCGGTTGGGAAGTTGCTAGATTTCAAGGTTCATTTAGGCGGTGTGATATGATCACTATAGGCATAAATAAAATGCATGTAGTGATATGTCATTCCGGCTAAATAAATCTTGAGATCCTTATTTTGAAAATATCCATGATTTTCTTTTGCTTCTTTTGTTGTTTTGAAAATGTCAAGGATCGAGTGAGTGAGTGTGTGTGTGTGTGATATGTCATTCCGGCTAAATAAATCTGATCCTTGTTTTGAAAATATCCATGATTTTCTTTTGCTTCTATTGCTGTTTTGAAAATGTCAAGGATCGAGTGTGTGTGTGTGTGTGTGTGTGTGTACCAATGCATGTGTGTGGACCATGTGCCTACATTGTGCAGTTTCTGATGACAAACATATCGGTGGGCCCTTAGGATCTTCCATGCCTTTTACTGACAACGCTGGAAGGCCAAGGATGGGTGACGATGTGTGTGTGTGTAAACCCATATGCTTGTGTGTGGACCATGTGTACATTGTACGGTTTCTGACGACAAACCTATTAGTCGGCCCTTAGGGTGTGTCATGCATTTTATTGACAATGTTGGAAGGCAAAGGATGGGTGACGGTGTGTGCGTGTGGGGGGGGGGGTGCGCGCGTGTGCGTGTGTGAACCCATGCATGTGTGTGGACCATGTGCCTACATTGTTCGGTTTCCGACGACAAACCTATCGACGGGCCCTTAGGGTTTGTCATGCCTTTTACGGACAACGCAGGAAGGCCAAGGATGGGTGACGGTGTGTGCGTGTGCGTGTGTGCGTCTCTCTCTCTCTCCCTTCCTCCCTCCCTCTCTCTCTCCCTCCCTCTCTGTGTGTGTGTGTGTGTGTGCGCGTGTGCGTGTGCGTGTGTGTGTGCGTGTGCGTGTGCGTGTGTGTGTGTGTGTGCGTGTGCGTGTGTGTGTGTGTGGACCATGCATGCGTCCATTGTGTGGTTTTCGACGACACGCTTATATACCGATGGGCCGCTATATATCATCCATTTGAGTGACAACGATGGAACGTCACCCTGCTACGTGTCATGTGTGTGTGGGGGTGGGGGTGGGGGGAGGAGAAGGATATATATATATATATATATATATATATATATATATATATATATATATATATATATATATATATATATATATATATATATACGTCCATAACGATCTAGGTAGTATATATATAACCAATCTTAAGGGGGGTATATATATATGTCCAGTTATCTCAGCTAGGTGCACACCACATCATAGATAGTGTACCATTGTGTATTAATTGTTGAAACACCGGACCACACCATTTTCGCATATACATTTGGCCATATGCAGGGGGATGGTGTTCTTCTAGCCCCTCTCAACTGTTCTTCGACGACGCGCCAACTCGTGGGACCGCGTGATCTATATATCTCTATTGTCCGACAACAATATGTGATGGTTTGGCCATATTAAGGTATAAATTCTCTTGGTTGTCTTACGAAAATTCAGACCTGGATAAATGTGTGACAAAGTTTGAACCAGGTCATGTGTTCATAGGACCACATATATCCTCCGGCACATAGTGTAGGGGGCAACACCCTATATTATGTTTGTCATGTAACCCTTTTCTGTCACATTGGACACTTTTAGGCATGCACATATGCAGCATGTGCCACACATTAAAGTTGCGCATTGCGAATTTAAACATGACAACACCATGTTCGTACATATATATACTTCATACGAACCTAATTACAAGTCTTTTTTACAGATTTCACTACGAACTACATATATATTTAGGAACGGAGGGAGTATATATTTGGGTCACTAGCGAGTGTGGTTGTGTTTTGACCCTCTCTTGTGTTTTTTTTTCTCGTTTATATCAAAGATGCTAGTATTATGTAAAATAGCAAACGAAACTGACGAAACAACCGTATGTGATTGTACCCCGAGCAGACACGAGTGTGCTACTCTAACCGTGTGCGATGCCCGTACACAGCAAAATCGGCCTTGCCTAGTGGTGCCAACCACAAGCGTCAGCCAATGCAAAGGGGTAATGTGCATAGTACAAACCCAAACCCGACAGCGACCTATAAAAGATCTCGCCGGCGGCGGCTAACAGCTAGTTTTTCTGCCGATAGCTCGCCACCACCACCACACACACGAAATGGAACCGTTGCTCAACCATGGGGATGTGCATGGCGCCGTCCTGATAGTGTTGGACGATGACGTGATAGAGGATTCTAACACGTTGGCCGCCATGGTGGGCAATGGCAAACAGCCAACTGCCGCGGCCGACGACGACAGGATAGAGGATTCCGACGCGCTGTCCTCCATGTCGGTCAACAGTTAACCGTCATCTGCCGCGGCCGACGACGACGACGACGACCCTAAGTTTCAGCGTCGGATGCAGATGGCCATCGCTCTATCCGTCCAGGAATTGGGCCTCGATGCGTTCCTGCGCGATGAGGAAGAGCGCTGTATCAGTGTCGGTGTGGAACAATCTATCGCATCTGCGGATGCCATCCGCAACGCGGCTAGGGATCTGAAGCGGCAGAAACGGCGGGAGAGTGCGAAGAGGAAGCGGAACTCAAATGCAGAGGGCAAAAAGAGGCGGGAGCAGGACCAGAAGGCGGCGGAGCAGGCCGCCGCATGCCTCTCAGCCGCGTTGGAGGCTAGTGCAGGCCTTGCAGCTGCGGCGGCAGCCATGGCAACAGCGGCCACGGCGACCAGGGAAGCAGCTCTAGCGAGATCGGCGCCCGTCTGTATCCCGATGGCCCACCTGGACGCCACGACATCTTCGTTAACAGCGGCAGACCTGGCGAGAGGCGCCGCAGTCGCTCCGGCCGAGGTAGCCCCGCCGGTCTCCGCCGTGGAACCAGTGGAGCTCGTCGACTTGACGAACTCCTCTGAATACTCGTTCTGAGGCGAGGAAGGTCATGACGACAGTGGAGGCGCGGCATTTGTATGCATCCATGGCGTAGTGAATATTTTGTGCAGTTCATCTTCATGTAAGTTGACGAACTGTTTGTAAATTACTAAGCGTATGAACTAATGTCAACTAATCCGCTGCAAAATAAGTCATTTTGTGTTGAAAATTTGCCAAATGTTTGTGTCATCTGTTTGTGGGCATGTGGAAATTTAGGATGAATTTGACGTCTACGACTAAAATTGAGGATGAACCGTGTGAGATGAACCCGCCTTGAGAAATCTCAGAAAGAGCTACCCGCCTCGAGCGATGCAAAAAATTCGTGGTTTCGCGGCACGACATTTCGTTACAGCGTAGAGCGTACACACTTTATTATGTTTGGACCGTGTGCGATCTTGGTTGCTCCCGCCCAGTTCGTTTGCCAAAATTTAATTGGAAGCGGTATTTCAACTGCATGCCGCCTTTCCTCGTCCACCGCACCGACCCTATAGTAAAATTTCAGCTGCCGAGGCATTAGTATCGTCACCATCCCTCGCCCACCACCATCTCCACCCACACCATTACTACTAAAATTTTCAGCAGCAGCGGCACATCCGCAACCCCCCCCCCCCCCCGTCCGCACAACACCCCCTCCCCCTTCCTCCCCTGCTTGAACCCTAGCTCGCCCCCACCGCCGCCTCCAACCACCAACCTTAGCCGGTCTGCCCATGCCTCATAGCTAAACAAGTTCAGGGTCCCCAACGATCCACATACACCATCGCCGCCCTGAGTTTTTAGATGAGGCCATCGGTGTCCCTTTCCCCCAGATCCCCATCCTGTACTCCAGAGAGTCGCGGCCTAATCAGCCCGACCACATCTCCCGTGGACCTCGAGGAGTGTACAAGCAAAAAGAGGTCTATCATGGCCTCTCCACCGTACGCTGGTGAGGTGGGCGCCATTCGCACCGACCCTTCGATCCCGGACGAACACCTCGCCGCGGGAGCCAGTGAGGACGCTGCCTACGTTGCCATGCCAAAGGCTTCAATTCTGCGGGAACGCGTGTTCCTGTATCTCAGGAGAGCCGACTATGACATCAAGCTCGTCAACATCACCGGCTTCACCCGGGCCATGTCACAAGTTAAGTGGTCCACCGGCAACGCCTCTCGTTCAACCGCCGTCGATCTATCTAAAGGCCCCGCCGCTGATCTCCTCCACCTCGCGGTCATGGATTTGCGATCCTTCTACGCCATCGAGCCCCTTTTGTCATTTCTGAAGGAAACGTTCTACGGCGGTGGCTTGGGATCCTTAGCTTCAAAGTCAGATCTCATCCACCAAGATAATGGCACACACTACGACTGTTACAAGGGGAAACGTGCCATCTGCGACATCAGGGAGCGCACCCTGGGCACCTCATATCCCAAGTGGAAGGAGCCCATCCATGACAAGTGAGGCAACATCCTGTGAGCAAAGCATACCTTTTGTAGCTAGCCGTCTCGTACCCATTGTTGTACTAGCTTTTGCCATGCGATAATCATGCAGTGTTTAATTGAGCATTTGTCCAGTTGTCAAGCAGATGCCTTGCTTTTCTGTATCTGGTTGTTAGGTTGGTTGCATTGAGTATTTGTCCAGTTTTCAATGGCTATAGTTGGTTGTTACAGTGAGCATGAATGCCTTGTTTCTTTTAGTTATTCACAATGTGATGTTCATTATGTGCAAGTATGAACTGTGTAGTTCAATTTCATCAATACCTCATGTTATGCCTGGTGTTGTTAACCTGTGCCCTTAACTCCCGCTTTAAACATTTATGCCTTGTTTCTCTGAATTTGGTTGCCAGGTTGGTTGCAGTGAGCATTTGTCTAGTTTTCAAGCAGATGCCTTGCTTTTCTGTATCTTGTTGTTTGGTTGATTGCAGTGAGCATTTGTCTAGTTTTCAAGTAGATGCCTTGCTTTTCGTTATCTGGTTGTTAGGTTGGTTCCATTGAGCATTTGTCCAGCATCAAATGGCTATATTTGGTGTTTATAGTGAGCATATATGCCTTGTTTATTTCAAGCAGATACCTCGTATACTTGGTTGATGTTAAGCCTGATGTACTTATCATGACTTTACATGTACTTGCACAGGACAACAATGGGAGTGGCCAACGTTTTCCACCGAGGTTCTTTTCATCTCTCCGCTTATGCTCCATCTGTTCCATCATGTAGTGCATATAGATTTTTGTGATGTATCTACATATACCATCTAAAATGTATACAATATAAAATTTTGTGATGTATCTAATGAAATGGAATTGCAATTCTAGATGTAAATGTGTATCTCTACAAACTTGGTCAAAGTAAGTAAATGTTGACTTCTCAAAATGTTTATATGCAACACATTGTGGAACTGATGGAGTAATATATTACACGATTCTGCAACTACATTTTCGCTTCTAATATTGGCTTCTTGCTTGTAGGTACATATGTCTTAGGTAAAGATCCATTCTTGGACCCTTTTTGCGTGTGGGGTAATGAAATATTCATGAACCAGCATCAAGTGAGGAAACTGAAAATGATTGTTATGGAAAATAGACGAACAATGCCAATTAGACTATTTGTTTACGCTCTATCCAACACAACAGTGAGTTGTAGGATGGTAACTACGAACTCCGTAGGCTTCTATTAGTACTGCCCATAATGAGTTGTCACACAACAATGTCTGAATCTTTTTCTGTTGCAGTGGTTCCCAAAGCAGTTTACTCAAGACTACCTCGCAAAGTACATGATTGCTGGACATGCAATGAAGGTTAAAATATATCATCGAGACTACAATGAGCATCGAGAAGTTGTAATGAAGATAGTGAAGGATGGGCGGGCGGCAATCACTAGGGGCTGGCCTAGAGTCGTTCGTGCGTTGGGCATGGAGGAGGGCACAATATGGGCATTCCGCTTCACCTTCTCCAGCATACAAAATGCCTTTTGGCTCTCTCTTTACCGTCTTTAGTACAACCGTGCTTCCATCATTCTTTATTTGTCCCTTCTGTACTTTCCTTTTTTTGAGAATTGATGCTTATGTAGTTCTTGAGTATATGTACATGTGAATCGAATTATGCATTCGTTCTTAAACCTAAACATGCTTCGATATGAAATACATGAATTCCTACTTTCAAATTTAAATTATGTGAATTATGAACAAAGGTATTTAATTAGGGGCAAATCCTGCTCTGCAGGCCATTACAATGGACATAGTTTGAGAAAGCAAAACGTCTGCGATCAACTCCAACATCACACACGTTTCTCCATTCGAGGCGTGTGTGATGAATCTCGTCTTCGCGCACGGTCAGACGAGAAAGAACGTGTGAGATTAACAACACCAGCGTTTGTGCTAGTCTCTTTATCACACACGATTTCGTATTTTGAACTGTGTACCATCGTAAACATTGGTCAAAGAAGAACGCGTGCGATAGGCCTTCATACGACAAAATTATTCTGGATGACACGTTTGGGAAGTATGGATCACATGTTTGGGACGTTTTATAAATCAGAAACGTTTATCAGAAACCTCGCGTGTGGGATATATTCAACCTCCGCATACGGTTTTACAATGATAAACGTATGCACTCTTATATCATATCACAGACGGTCAAAGTGGAACTAAATGTGTGTGATTGTCTCCTTATCGTACACGCTTTATAATCGTGAACTGTTTGCGATTCGGTGCACATCGTAAACGATGCTTCACAGAATAGTGCGTGCGATGTTGTGTGATCTCACACGAGTTGCAAGGATGAACGTATGGGAAATACACATATCTCAAACGATTATCCGGTGACCCTCGTTTGTGATAGATGCGGACATCCCATACGCTTAGTTTTGCCAAACGTTTGCGTTCGTTGGCCACCATCACCGACGGGTTTGCCGTGTCGTGTGGGATGGACCCCCCCATCGCCCACACATGCAAGGCGACGGTTTAGAACTACGTCGCGGAAAGGGGTTAAAAACCGTTTGTATAGCACGTCACTCCACCAGTGTGTGCGCGCCTCGGTCCCCGGCAGGTACCGGAGACGTGGCTGGCGCGGCTCGGGCCTGTCTTGGGCCGTTGCATCGTCCTTGCCGGCGTTGCTAGCCAGCGTAGACTACTTCTGCCGGGGTCTTGGATGTTGGCTTTGTCTTCTTGATGCGCCCCTTGATCTCACGTAGAGCGGCTTCTCTGGATTGGATTGGTGTTGACGGGGCAGTAGCTTTCCCTGGCAGACTTAGGCCATCGGGTTGGAAGCTTATCGTCCGTGCAAAAGTCAGGGGGAAATAAACACCCCTGTTTGTGTACCCCGACAAGGGGTCTAGATAGCACTTGGTTTGCAATGTGTCAATCTAGCCAGAAAATAGAAATTCAAGCTGGGATCACATAGATGATTGGATTGAGCTGAAATTTGGAGGAGGGTGATAATTTGGGCATATGAAGGCGTTGTAAAAATTTCATACCATTGGATAAATAAAAATGGTACTTCCTTCACAATGCTCTCTACTGAACAAAAAATTGGGAACAATATTGATGCAAATTGGATAAATTAAATGAGCTAAAATTTGGTGGAGGGAGGTAATATGGGCAGGGTCATGTACTGGGAAATTTTCAGAAATTATAAAGCAATATAAAGTAAGTTGCTTGCCAAACTGAAAATATTACCAGAAACAAATATTGGATGGTGAGCTCACATGGATTGTGAGATGGGCCTAAAATTTTGTGGAGAGATATGATTTGGGAATATAGAAGATGTGGAAAAAATTCAACTCATTAGGATATTCCTAGATAGTACTTCCTTCACAAAGCTTCTAGCTGAACAGAAACTTTAGAAATTCCCTTAGGAAGATTTACTAGGCAAATGGAGCTGAATTTTGTCATGAGGCAATTATTTGGATAGGAAAGACTTCCCAAAAATTTTGAGGGTAATCAAGAAAATATGAATAGCACTTCCTTCACAAAGTGTTGTTTTGAACAGAATAGGAAAATGAATATTCCTGTATTATTTTTGAACTAGGCAAGGAAGGTTTTTGACATATTTGAGGAAGGTATGATCCAAAAAAATTATGAGAATTTTTTGGGAATTTTGGGAATGACAGAAATGTAGGCTCCTTCACAACCTAGGGCAAAAATTGACACATGGACATGACACATAGGCAAAACTGATGACGTGGCTCCTAGTCATAGCAATGCACCAGAATTTAAAAGGCTATGACCATCTATATTGGTCGTGATCAGCTAGAAAGAAGGCAGTGGACCAGTGTTGTGTGCTTTACGACCATTTCGTGTAAGGAAATTATGACCTTTCTGACCAAAATGATTGTTATGGTTTAGGGTTTGGAGCCCCCCGAACAGCTTACGACTAATTGGTCTCAAATGGTCGTAGCTTTTCGACCATTTCTTCCATGGTCACTGCCAGAAGGTCACAAGTTTACATATTTATTGTAGTGGGCATTGTAAATGTACTGATCAAATCCCTCCTTAATACCTACACCTCTCATGAACTCATCGCATGGCCAGCGACATGATTTAGCGTCGGCCATTACTAGCAAGCTTGTCCTGGGCTCAACATAAGCTTGCCGTATCGAGCCCTCGCTCAACGACTCACCCGAAGAACGCCTCCTTGAAGAACTCCTCCTAAAGAAACTCATCTTCCTAAGCACAAATTTCTGAAATTTTTGGGCCACAAAATTATGTCAATAAAACTTTGCAAGATTGGTAGCAACTACTCATATAGGTACCTAGAGGCCATATCAAGCATTCATATTACTTAGAACACAAATAATTCAACATGCAAGCTCATTTTCAGTAGCACAAAGTGCACAAAAATATGCAAAATATAAACAACTAAAGCAAAAACTAATTGAAGGAATGGGAGAGTCACATACCAAGGAGCAATTCCTCAAAACAGTTTTGGAAACGACGTTCCGAGCAAAGAGGTCGGAAATTTCAATTTCACGAGGAAGAACACGAGAGAGAGAGAGTGTGTGTGAATGAATTTTTGCTGGAGGTAGGGGATGACATGGGCTGAACAAATAAGGCAGGGGGGCTGTGGGCCCCACAAGCCAACAGGGCGCGCCCAGGATGGTGGGCGCACCCTGTTGGCTTGTGGCCCAGAGGTGCACCTCCCTGATGCATTTTCTGCACCAAAAAATCTTAAATATTCCGGAAAAATTCATGTTAAAATGTTGTGGCAATCTGAGACTTTTTATTTTTGGGTCATTTTTATTGCACGAGAAATTCAGCAAACAGGATAATCATGTCATTCTATTTTATTTAACTAAAAATAACAGAGGGTAAAGTTATGATACAAAAGGTTGTGCTTACTAAATTCATCTACAACATGTCTTTCAAAAAGGATCCATTAATAAAGTTGATCATGTCTTATCAATAGCCGCTTTCGATTGACATGAAACCGAAGAATTTTCGTATAGAACTAGGTTACCTCAATGGGGATTTGCATATCCCCAACAATAAGAATATCATATTTCTTCTTGGCAGTAGGAAGTGGAAATTTGAAACCTCCAATGATGATTGTGGCACTTGGCTCAATGACATTAATATTATTAACCAAAGTTTGCTTCTTCAGTAAATGCACAGTATGTTGTTTGCCATTGACGTGAAAAGTAACCTTGCTTTTGTTGCAATCAATAACAGCCCCTACAGTATTTAGAAAGGGTCTACCAAGGATGATCGACATGTTGTCATCCTCGGGCATATAAAGAATAACAAAGTCTGTCGAGATAGTAAAATTTTCAACTACAACAGGAACATCCTCGCAAATTCCAATAGCTAAAGTAGTGGATTTATCAGCCATTTGCAAAGATATCTCAGTAGGTGTAAGCTTATTCAAATCAAGTCTTTTATATCGAGAGAAAGGCATAACACTAACACCGGCTCCTAAATCACATAAAGCAGTTTTTACATAAGTTCTTTTCATAGAGCAAGGTATTGTGGGTATACCTGAATCTCCCTACTTCTTAGGTACTCCACCATCAAAAGAATAATTAGCAAGCATGGTAGCAATTTCAGTTTCAGGTATTTTTCTTTTGTTGGTAATAATATCCTTCATATACTTAGCATACAGAGGTATTTTCAATATATCAGTCAAGTGAGTATGCAAAAGGACGGGTCTAATCATTTCAGCGAAGCATTCAAAATCTTCATCGTCCTTACTTTTAGAAGACTTACGAGGGAATGGCATGGGTTTTTGAACCCATGGCTCTCTTTCGCTTCTGTGTGTTCTAGCAACAAAGTCTCTTTTATCATAGCGTTTATTTTTGGGATGTGGGTTATCAAGATTTTCAGCGGGTTCTATTTCCACATCATTATCATGTTATTTATTATCATCTGGTTGAGCATCTACGTGAACATCATCATTATTATCAACATTTTCATTATCACTAGGTGCATGTTCACTACCAGATTGTGTCTCAGCATCAGAAATAGAAACACCATTATGTTTCTCAGCAGGTTTTTCTATAACAGGTTCACTAGAAGCATGCAAAGTCCTATCATTTTTCTTTTTCTTTTTTTTCTTAGTTCTATCAGAATCTTGTTCAATTCTTTTAGGATGACCTTCAGGATAAAGAGGTTCATGAGTCATTCTGCCTCCTCTAGTCATTACTCTCATAGCATGATCATTCATATTCTCATTTAATTCAGCAAGCAAATCATTTTGTGACTTAGCAACTTGGTCTAGTTGGGTGTGAACAATAGAATCATGTTTACCTAGACCCTTAACATCATTAGCAATTCTAAACATCAAGGCACTCAAGTGATCTATCATCTTTGATATAGTTATTGAAATGTTCTTGCTTAACAATGTAATTATTGAATTCATCAATGCATTGACTAGGAGTCTTAGTGAAAGGTATATCACTTTCATTAAAGGCACAGAGAAATTTTACCTCTACTATCTGTGTCGGGGTGTCAAGTCCATGTATTTTTTCTATGGGTGGCACCTTCTTAACATCTTCAAATACCTTTCTCTCTCATAGTTCTTTTGGCTTCTTGTATATCTTCAGGCATGAGGAATAGAATACCTCTCTTCTTTTGAATAGGTTACGGCTGTTGCTCAGGAAGTGCCCAATTATCAACATTTTGTAATATGTTATTCAATAATTCTTCATCTTGCCCAACAGTTCTTTCCCTAAAAACACAACCAGCACAACTATCTAGGTAGTGCCCAGAAGCATCGGTTAGTCCATTATAAAAGATATCAAGTATTTCATTTTTCTTGGGAGGATGATTAGGTAAAGCTCTTAATAACTGGAGAAGCCTCCCCCAAGCTTGAGGGAGACTATCTTCTTCACTTTGCACAAAGTTAAATATTTCCTATAAAGCAGCTTGTTTCTTATGAGCAGGAAAATATTTTTCAAAGAAGTAATATATCATATCCTGGGGGCTACGCACACAACCAGGAGCAAGAGTGAGGAACCATTTCGTGGCCTCGCCTTTTAGCGAGAAAGGAAAAAATCTTAAGGATATAATAGTAGCACATCTTTTCCTCATTACTAAACAAAGCGGCAATATCATTTAGTTTAGTGAGATGCCCAACAAGAGTTTCAGTTTCATAACCATGGAAAGGATCAGACTCTACTATACGGATTAACTCAGGGTCTACACAGAATTCATAATTCTTATAAGTAACAAATATAGGAGAAGTAGCAAATTTAGGATCATGATTCATTTTCTCCATCATAGATTTTTCTTTCAGTTTGCATAGCAGTTTCTTCAAATCATCTCTATCATTACAAGAAATAAAGTCCCTAGCTACCTCTCCATCCATAACATAACCCTCAGGTACATCAGGCAATTCATATCTATTAGGAGAGCGAGGTGTAACAGGTGACTCAAAATCTTCATCAGCTTCGGCATTTTCAAGTTTTCTAGCTTTAGCAATATGAGCATCAAGTAATTCATTCAGTGACACAATTTCAGTTTCATCAAGTGTATCAATAGTACCATCATTAATTTCAGAAGTAGCATCATCAAGTTCATGCGATATATCAGAACGAGCAGCAAGTGGTGGTGTTATAAGATGATTCAAAACAGTAGGTGAATCAAAAGCAGAGCTAGATGGAAATTCCTTACCTGCTCTCATACGAGAGGGGACGATCTTGGTTCGAGAATCTTTCAAATTCTTCATAGTAGCAATTGGATATCCTCAAGTTAACGCAATAAATATATCAACGCTCCTCGACAGTGGTGCCAGGAAAGAGTCTTGATAACCCACAAATATAGGGGATCGCAACAGTCTTCGCAGGTAGTATTTCACCCTGATTCATTGATTCGACACAAGGGGAGCCAAAGAATATTTATCAGCCTTAGCAGTTGAGTAGTCAATTCAACCACACTTGGGATATCTCTCTGCAGCAAAGTTTTAGTAGCATGGCAAGTGATAGTACTAACAGTAACAGTAATAGTGACAGCAATAATTTTGTAGCAGTTGTGACAGTAGCAGTAGTAGTAGTAACTTAGCAAGTTTCAATATATGTAAAGTGTAGGCATGTGCATCGGTGATGGATAATGATATGGATGACATCAATCATGTCATAGTTACACACTAGGGAGACACAGAACTAGCTCCAATTCATCAATGTAATGTAGGCATGTATTTTGTATATAGTCATACGTGCTTGTGATAAGAACTTGTATGCCATCTTTTGTCCTACCTTCCCATGGCATGGGGGTCCTAATGGAAACTACGGGATATTAAGGCCTCCTTTTAATAGAGAACCGGAACAAACCATTAACACATGGTGAATACATGAACTCCTCAAACTACGTCAATCACCGGAAAGAATCCCAATTATTGTCACCTTGGGGTATGCGGATCAAGACACATAATAGGTGCATACAACTTGCAAGATCGGATCCAAATCACTCTTATATTCGTGAAAACATAATAGGTTCAGATCTGAAATCATGGCACTAGGGCCATAGTGACAAGCATTAAGCACAGCACAGTCATAGTAACATCAATCTCAGAACATAGTGGATACTAGGGATCAAGCCATATCAACTTAACTCGATTACCTGATCAATCTCATCCAATCCCATCACCATCCAGCAAGCCTACAAAGGAATTACTCACTCTCGGTGGTGAGCATCATGGCGGTGTCGATGATGAAATCTTCTCTCCTATTTTTTTTCTCTGAAGATGTAAATTTATAGGAGTGGAATTAGGGTCGGGGGAGGCACGTGGGCCCAACAAGCTAACAGGGCATGCCGAGGGGGGTGGGCACGCCCTATTGCCTTGTGGCTCACAGGCAGCCCCCCTTCGGTGGATCTTCGCTCCATAGTTCATTATTTATTACAAAAATAATTCACAAAAAGTTTCATCAAATTCCAGGAACTTTTATTTCTGCACAAAAATAACACCAAGGTAGTTGTGCTGAAAATAGCGTCAGTCCAGGTTAGTTCCATTCAAATCATGCAAATTAGAGTCCAAAACCAGAGCAAAAGTATTTGGAAAAGTATATACGTTTGAGATGTATCATTGTTCTACTTTTTATTTTCTGTTATATTTTACTTTATAAAAAAATAAAAATTGATTTGCTTGTTTGCTTACTTATCTAGTTTACTCGTTCGCTTGCTAGTTTACTTGATTGTTTGTCATTATGGCTAGTTCTTCTATCGTTTCATATACTCCCGAGAATGAAGTGCTTAATTGCAAACAAATGTGAGGAGAGAGTTTAAAAGATGTGTGGTATAGGATTTGCAATGCTCAAAATAGGTCAACTCATAAGCTATCTACCCACGTTTTGCTTCGTAACTTTTATGCGGGTGTGACCACTTGCTATAGATTCATTCTTGACACCATTACCAGTGGTAATTTCTTAATGAGTCACACTTCGTATGCTCATAATGCTATTAAAAATGTTCTAGGATCACCTCCTACTATTATTAATGGAACCGTTTTAACATTGGAAGATGTTATGTGTAGGCTAGATGCTATAGAAAATAAGATGCCTACTATTGAGCACATTGAAAATCTAGACAAGGAGGTCCATAATAAAGTAACTCAAGTTGGTTCCAAAGTATGAATTATTCTAAAGATGCTAAAAGAAAAGGAGCCAAAGATTAGTGAAGAGCTAGGACAAAGTTCTTCTCGAATTGATAAGTTGGAAGAAACTATCAATAAAATGGACTCCGCTTTCGTTCCTACTAAAACTACGGATAAAAATCCTACAAACAACATCCCCAATTTTATGTATGTTCCTAAGCCTACGAGTGGTACACCTAGTAAGAAGAATGAGGATCTTAAAATGATTAGTGTGCAGCCCAATTTTATAGACATAATAAAAGAACCTATTCTCAAGTCTCCCTTTTTATCCCTAGGAGTGTGGTCATCGAAAACTTATGTGCTAAACCTCCTAGGAACAATAGTTGCATAACTAAGGAGTTGGAAGTCAAGGATGACAACACTTGATACTATTCATTATGCCTAGCTAGGGGCATAAAACGATAGCGCTTGTTGGGAGGCAACCCAATAGTTATCTTTAATTTATTGTTCTTACTTTCTATCTTGGTGTGTTTAGATGATTATTGGTTCTATAATGATTGTGTTTCTATGTTTTAATTAGTGTTTGTGCCAAGTAAAGCCTTTGGGATTGATTTGGAAGATAGTAGAATTCATACAGTGCAAAAACACAAACTTTTGCGTCCAGCGCAGAAATTCATTGATTTTACTGGAACATATTTTTCATATGAAGTTTTTACAAAGTATTCCTATACAAACTTCCCATGTTTTCCTATTTTTCAGAATTTTTGGAGTTACAGATGTATGATGTTTGTGCAGATCATTACAAATTGTTTTGTTTTAGACAGATTCTGTTTTTACTTGCATAGTTTGCTTGTTTTGATGATGTTATGGATTGCATCGGGGGGAATAAGCCATGCATAAGTTATAATACAGTAACTTATGCAATAATAAAATATTAACCATTTTATAACAGTACCTAAAGTTTTTGATTTACCTATCATACTAAATGATCTCACGAGTTTTCTATTGGGTATTGTGTGCTGAAGTTTTCAAGTTTTGGGTGCGATCGCGATGGATGAAGGAATAAGGAGTGGCAAGAGCCTAAGCTTGGGGATGCCCAAGGCACCCAAGGTAAAATTCTGGGAAGACTCAAGCATCTAAGCTTGGGGCTCTTTCATCTCCATTCCATCGGTATGTCACTTGGAGCTATATTTTTATTCATCACATGATATGTGTTTTTCTTGGAGCGTCGTGTATTATACTTTGCTTTATTTTTAGTTTGAAACAATCATTGTTTGCTGGACACACCTATTTGAGAGAGACACACGTTCATCATGATTTGTTAGAATACTCTATGTGCTTCATTTATATCTTTTGAGCTAAGCAGTTGCTCTAGTGCTTCACTTATATCTTTTAGAGCACGTTGGCATATAGATTTTATAGAAATAATTGAAATCTCGTGCTTCACTTAAACTTTTTTTATATTCTAATAAATAGTAATGGTAATTTGCATGGGTTATAAGACTAGTCCAAAAAGGACAGGTATCCAATGAGTGTATAATAAAAACCTTCATGTGGCTCACCATATAAGAGAGATTGTGGGTTAATGATATTGATGTAGTAATATGAAAGGGCATGAGTACATAATTGTTGTTTAGTAGAAATATCGGTGATAACCCACAAATATAGGGGATCGCAACAGTCTTCACGGGTAGTATTTCACCCAGATTTATTGATTCAACACAAGGGGAGCCAACCTTAGCAGTTGAGTTGTCAATTCAACCACACCTGGGATATCTCTCTGCTGCAAAGTTTTAGTAGCACGGCAAATAGTAGTAGCAATAGTAACTATGACAGTGATAGAAGCAAGTGTGTAGCAGTTGTGACAGTAGTAGCAACGATAGTAACTTAGCAAGATTCAGTATATGTAAAGTGTAGGCACGTGGATTAGCGATGGATAATGATTTAGATGACATCACCCATGTAATAGTTACACACTATGGCAACACAGAACTAGCTCCAATTCATCAATGTAATGTAGGCATGTATTCCGTATCTAGTCATACGTGCTTGCGATAAGAACTTGTATAACATCTTTTGTACTACCCTCCCGTGGTAGCGGGGTCCTAGTGGAAACTAAGGGATATTAAGGCCTCCTTTTAATAGAGAACCAAAACAAAGCATTAACACATGGTGAATACATGAACTCCTCAAACTACGACAATCACCAGAAAGAATCATAATTATTGTCACCTCGGGGTACGCGGATCAAGACACGTAATAGGTGCATACAACTTGCAATATAGGATCCAAATCACTCTTATATTCATGAAAACATAATAGGTTCAGATCAGAAATCATGGCACTTGGGCTCTAGTGACAAGCATTAAGCATAGCAAAGTCATAGCAACATCAATCTCAGAACATAGTGGATACTAGGGATCAAGCCCTATCAAACTTAACTCGATTACATGATCAATATCATCCAATCCCATCACCATCTAGAAAGCCTACAAAGGAATTACTCACTCTCGGTGGTGAGCATCATGGCGGTGTTGATGAAGAAGGTTTGGTGATGACGACGGCGTTCAATCCCCCTCCCCGGAGCCCCAAACGGACTCCAGATCAGCCCTCCCGAGGAAGAACAGGAGGTGGCGGCGGCCCCGTCTCATGAAACGCGATGAAATCTTCTCTCTTTTTTCTCCAAAGATGTGAATTTATAGGACTGGAATTAGGGTCGGGGGAGCCACGTGGGCCCCACTAGCCATCAGGGTGCGCCCAGGGGGTGGGCGCGCCCTGTTGGCTTGTGGCCCACAGGCAGCTCCCCTCTAGTGGATCTTCGCTCCATAATTAATTATTTATTCCAAAAACAATTCACAAAAAGTTTTGTCTAATTCCAGGAACTTGTATTTCTGCACAAAAATAACACGAAGGTAGTTCTGTCGAAAACAGCGTCAGTCCGGGTTAGTTCCATTCAAACCATGCAAATTAGAGTCCAAAACCAGAGAAAAAGTGTTTGGAAAAGTAGATACGTTGGAGACGTATCAACTCCCCCAAGCTTAACTCATTGCTTGTCCTCAAGCAATTCAGTTGATAAACTGAAAGTGATAAAGAAAACTTTTACTAACTCCACATGCTTAGCTAGTTTTCAAGTTTTCAGCATAAATCATAAATAACCATATCCATGATAACAATTAAACATCATATTCACTCATGGCAATACATAACCAACTAGCGAGCAATAATAAGATATCTCACATACCAACAGTTTGTTAAAAAAATAATTATACAATATGGTGACATGGTATTTCTTTAGCCCTTTTTGAGACCGCAAAACATAAATGCAGAGCACCTCTAAAGTTCAAGCAGTGACTAAACATTATAATTCAAGGTAGAAAAGATCCAGTCATGCTAACATCCAACATTAACTAGACTCAATGCATAAGAATGACAATAGTGCTCTCCGGTCTGGTGCTTTTAGTAAGAGGGTGATGACTCAACATGAAAGTAAATAGATAGTCCCTTCGCAGAGGGAAGCATTGATTTGCAGAGGTGCCAGAGCTCAAGGTTTAAAATAGGATTGAAATTATAGTTTTTGGGTGATGTACTTTTCCTTTTGACGACATGACAAAGGATTTCAATATCTTCCATGCTAAACACATTATTGGCGGTTCCTAAGCGGAAATATAAAGTTTACTCCTTTCCACCATCCATACACAAACCATGGCTGACCAAATCCACGGGTGCCTGTCAACATATCAACTATCCTAGGAGTTTTGTTTAATTTATTTTTGATTATGCAGGACTGGGCATCCTTTTTACCAGCCTCTCTCGTGCAATGACAGGCAAATAAACGACCATCTTGAGAATAACCCATTTAGCGTGGAAGATATTGACCGCCTCATCGCTCCATGAGCGGTACGAGTGCACAAAACAGATGTTTATTTGAATATTAGAGATGGCACATGCAAATTCACTTGGAACGGCAGGGTAATACCGTATATAGGTAGGTATGGTGGACTCATGTGGAATAACTTGGTGCAGGTGAAGGCTAGCAATAGATTGGGAAGCGATAAGATAGAGAGCGAAAACGGTCATAATCATGCATTATGAATAATTAACATTGGACATAGCATGAGTAGGATATGAACACTCTGAATTTAAACATCATGAAGGCTGCATCGGTTTTGAATCAACTACATGTTTGCACATGGGCCAAGTCAAACGGCTCGACTTACTCAGAGGGACATACCATACTACCATACCACATCATAACCATTTTAATGCATGTTGAAGCATAAGATAAATCATTATACACTCCTAGCTATTTAAGCATGACATGAGAAACTATAATCTCTAATTTTCATCATAAACATGTCCACTCATGATATACTGAATCGAGATCGAACGAGCTAAACATATTTACAAAAACGGAAAACAAGAAGAGTTCATACCAGCTTCCTTTGCCACGATCACTTCATCAAATATCATCATTATTGCCTTTCACTCGCATGACCGAATGATGTGATAATAATAATAGTGCTAGAGTGCCATGGACTAAGCTGGAATCTACAGGGTAGTTTTATACAAAGGAGAAGGACAAGGTAATATTGGCTCTCTGTTAGATCAACAATAATGCATATGAGAGCCACTCAACATTTTCATCGTGGTCTTCTCCTTTCATGACTCAATAAAAAGAAAAGAAATTCAAAGAAACACACTGAAATATTTTTGGAGTTTTTATTTTTCTCAGTAAAGCAAATAAACAAAAGAAAGACAAGAACGAGAAAAATTATTTACACAGGAAAGCTCCCAACATGCAAAGCAAATCTTTCTAGGTTTTATTTTTAGTATTGCAATTAATTAAACAGGAAAGAAAAACCAAAAAGAAGGCACAAATATTTTTGGGTTTTCAAAAAATTTCAAACACACAAGAAGAAGGCGGAAAAATAAAGCTAACATGGATATACAATGAAAAAGGGTGAACACCGACAATTGATATGAATTGTGTGAACATGAATGTAATGTCAGTGAGAAATACATACCACCCAAGCTTAGGCATTTGCCTAGCTTGGTGATCACCATCTGAAGAATCCATCTGGTCTTGGAGGAAAGTAGTTGGGCTAAGGCGCCTGAGCGTCCCAAGCCTGGGTTGCGGCCTCCGCCTCGGCCAACTCGTTCTGGTAAACAAATATGTCGGGTGGCATGATGGTGTATCCATTCCTGGCATGATAGTTAAACAAAGAGGGTGCAGGCAACACAATAATATCGCGAGTATCCTTGTTGGATACCAAGTTATAACGAATGTGCTGCGACGGCTGAGGTTCCTCAATGAACCGGTGCTCTAGCATGGACTGGTGATCAAGATAAACCTTAGGCAACAAGTAGTTAGTGGGGCGTATTGCGACATTAAAACGTCTTGCTAAGCGCGTGGCATAAATACCACCATGAACCTTGACTTTGGTTCGGTTAAGATGCAAGCGACGCGCGACAATAGCTCCTAAGTTGTAAGTGCTATCCCCATAAAATGTGTGGCGCAAAATAGCAAGGGTGGGGGCACTGACGCCACCACCCTGCTCCATAGCAGTTATACATTTTCCTATAAACAAAAAAAATAGTGCACAGATAGAAAATGTATGCTAGTGGCCCTAGCGGTTGATACACCCCTGGTTTCTCCCACGGTTAAGGTGAGGAGGAAATCCTCAAACTCCTCTGGCTTAGGATCACACATTCCCCCGTTAGAGGGAAGCAAGCATATTTCACAAAACTCAGCCAATGGTATTTCATAATTTGTTGCATATAAATCGAAGCGTACCATGGGAGCACCGGGCCTATTCGAGAAGTGAAAATTTTGCATGAAGGAATTAGTAGGGAGATAGTATTGGTCACAGTCATCTGCGAGGTAGTTGGTCAGCTCGGCGTTTGCAACGAATTGCATAAATTCTTGATGGAAACCCGCTTCGTTCATGAAGGGTTCATGTGGCCATTCACAGGGCCTAACCTTCCTGTTACGAAAAATGTTGATGTCACGATCCTAAGTCCTCCCAACAACTCCTTTGGGGCTCCGGCTTGAAGAACCCCTCCTTAGCAAACTCATCTTCCTAAGCACAAATTTTTGAAATTTTTGGGCCACAAAATTATATCAATAAAACTTTGCAAAATTGATAGCAACTACTCATATAGGTACCTAGAGGCCATATCAAGCATTCATACTACTTGGAGCTCAAAGAATTCAACATGCAAGCTCATTTTCTGCAGCACCAAGTGCAGCAAAATATGCAAAACATAAACCACTAAAATAAAAAATATTTGGAGGAATGGGAGAGTCACATACCAAGGAGCAATTCCTCAAAACAGTTTCGGAAACGGAGTTCCGAGCAAAGAGATCAAAAATTTCAGTTTTAGTAGGAAGAACATGGGAGAGAGAGAGCTAGGGAATTTTTGCTGGAGGAGAGTGATGAAATGAGTCGAACGGATAAGGCAAAGGGGCCCTATGGGCCCCACAAGCCATCTGGGCGCGCCCAGGGGGTGGGCGTGCCCTGTTGTCTTGTGGCCCACAGGTGTACCTCCCTCGTGTATTTTCAGCACCAAAAATTCTTAAATATTCCATAAAAATTAATGTTAAAATTTTGTGGCAATCTAAGACAAGTGATTTTTTATTGCACGGTAAACTCAGAAAACAGGATAATCATGGCATTCTACTTTATTCTTAACTAAAAATAACAGAGGATAAACTTGTGATATAGAGAGTTGTGCATACTAAATTCATCAATAACATGTCTTTCAAAAAGGATCCATTAATAAGGTTGATCAAGTCTTATTAATAGCCGTTTCCGATTGACATGAGACCGAAGAATTTTCGTATCACACTAAGTTACCTCAACGGGGATTTGCATCTCCCCAACAATAAGATTATAATATTTCTTCTTGGCAGTAGGTAGAGGGATTTTAAAACCTCCAATGATAACAGTGGCACTAAGCTCAATGACATTAATATTATAACCAAAATTTGCTTCTTCGGAAAATGCACAGTATGTTGTTTGCCATTGAAGTGAAAAGTAACCTTGCTTTTGTTGCAGTCAATAACAGCCCCTACAGTATTTAGAAAGGGTCTACCAAGGATGATCGGCATGTTGTCGTCCTCGGGCATATCAAGAATAACAAAGTTTGTCAAGATAGTAACATTTGCAACTACAACAGGAACATCCTCGCAAATTCCAATAGGTAAAGTAGTGGATTTGTCAGCCATTTGCAAAGATATCTCAGTAGGTATAAGCTTATTCAAATCAAGTCTTTTATATAGAGAGAAAGGCATAACACTAACACCGGCTCCTAAATCACATAAAGCAGTTTTGACATAAGTTATTTTCATAGAGCAAGGTATTGTAGGTATACCCGGATCTCCCAACTTCTTAGGTACTCCACCATCAAATGAATAATTAGCAAGCATGGTAGCAATTTCAGTTTCAGGTAATTTTCTTTTGTTGGTAATAATATCCTTCATATACTTAGCATATGGATGTATTTTCAATATATCAGTCAAGTGAGTGCGTAAAAGGACGGGTCTAATCCTTTCAGCGAAGCGTTCAAAATCTTCATTGTCCTTTAATTTTAGAAGACTTACGAGGGAATGGCATGGGTTTTTGAACCCATGGCTCTCTTTCGCTTCCGTGTGTTCTAGCAACAAAGTCTCTTTTATCATAGTGTTTGTTTTTGGGATGTGGGTTATCAAGATTTTCAGCGGGTTTTATTTCCACATCATTATCATGTTGTTTATTATCATCTAGTTGAGCATCTACGTGAACATCATCATTATTATCATCATTTTCATTATCACTAGGTGCATGTTCACTACCAGATTGTGTCTCAGCATCATAAATAGAAACACCATTATGTTTCTTATCAGGTTTTTCTATAACAGGTTTTAACAGCCCAAGTGCATTCCCTTGCCACCATTGTAATATTTCCATGTGTGACCTTCCATGTTGTGCCCTCATGTGTTTGGGATTAATAAAATAAGTCATGCCATCCTTGTTGCATCATGGCATCATGCCATCATGTCATTTTGCATCATGCTTTGTTGGATGTGTTATGTGGTGGAGTGTATGTGTGGTGGTGATGTTGTGTGTGTTGCAACCAACTTGTTTTATTGTGTGAAAAACCCCTTTTGCCAACTTGCCTCATCTCTTTTAATAGCCATACCATATATTTGGTGATTTAACTTTCCCTATTCCATCTAATAAAATGTTGCTCTCCTTCTAAATATTCTGATAGGAATTTTAAAATAGTTCTCTACAATGTTTTTATATGTTTGCCTTTCTATTCTTTGCAAAACAGATTCCAATAATAAATCTATGTGATTAATTAATTGCTCTAAAAATGCCCAACACATTTTTATAAAATAGTGCTGATTTTTATGAGTGCAAAGGTATTTTCTTTTCTCTCAACTCTCTATCAAAACACCCTGGCTTATTTTAGGTTGTGGTTGTTTTATTTGAAGGAAAAATCACTGTGTTTTTCTTCAGGTGAGAGAGAGAGCGCAGCCCTGGGCCTCATTGCGTCCTCACGGCCCAACCAAGCAACGCCAGCGCAGCCCACAGCGTGGCGAGCGCTTGGCCCACGTGCCAGCGAAGGAGAGCGCGTCGTCGTCCTCCCGGTCCCCTCCGTGCTCTCTCACAAGAAAAGGTGCGCGCCCGCCATGCCGTGGCCACGGCGGCAGCCAGTCGGGCACCCCCGGGCCCTATTTAACCCCGCCTCGGCGTCCGAGCCACCCCTAGGGTTCCTCCCATCCACCTCCGCCGCCGCCAGGTGAGCGAAGCCACCCAGATCCGCCGCCCCCTTCCTTCCCGAGCGGTGAGAGAGAGTCCAGCTCGTCGTCGGCGTGCTCTCCGGCGATCTCAGGCGAGCGCAAGGTGTCCAGGAGCTTCGCCTCAGCCGTCTGCTTCCACGACGTCCGCTTCATCGTCAAGGGATGCCAAGGCCCGAGCGCTTCTTCCCGTTCTTCCTCCGCGGCCGACGCTCGTCGCCGGCTAAATTCGTCGCCGTCCGTCTCCCGCGAGCCCGTTCATCGACGCCAAGCCCCACAATGTGAGCATCCCCGCATCCCCGTTGTCTTCTCGCGCCTGATTGCACGATGTAGCACTGTTTTCTTCAAAGCCCGAGCTCGCCGCCGTCGGACCTCGTCGCCGGCGAATGCTTCGACCCTTTTGCACATGCTTGAGTAGACACTCGAGCTCGCCGTCGTGCGTAGGTCCCGTTCCCATAGAAAAGTGGACGTTTGCGCCGCCGTACCCCGCCGTAGTAGTCCGTCGCCGCCGCCTCTGTTCCTCACCGCCGGCAACAATTCTGGGCATCTCTGGTTGCGTTCGTAGCATGCGTGTGTGTGGAATCATCTTGCGAGGCTAGTGGTGCCCTCCACCACGTTGCTAGGTCACCAGAGCTCCTCCGACGCGACCTCGACGTCCTCTGCCTCACCGCGTTTAGCTGTTGCATGTGTTGTGTGTGTGTGTGACTGACGGGTGGGCCCTGCCTGTCCTCGAGGTAAGGTCAAAAGGGGCGAGCCCCCCCCCCCTTTTGTCACATGGCCCATGCCAGCCCAGCTGGTTCGACCGAACCTAGCCAAGCCAGCGACCAGGGTTCGAGTCCCCTTGGCGCCTCCCTTTTTCCCTATTATTCCAAACACTGACAGTGGGACCACGGCCCACTTGTCAGCCCCTGTAGGCCCTGGTGTCTATGCCAGGTGGGCCTATGGTTTTTTCTATGTTTTTGTTTGGTTTTTATTTTATTTCTGTGTGATTCTGAGATAATTTCCTTTTAAGGAAATTTGCCAGATTTGTCAGTTTCCAAAATTGTCAGTGTTTTAGGACATGCAAAATCTGGCATGTACTATGTTATGTGTGTATAGGCAGATTTCGCGAATGGGATTGTGGGAGTTTTGTCCACAGGAACCTATGCTTATGATATATGATTTTGGGGTAGAAAAATCCAATGAATCCAATGGTGGTATTAGTTTTATCATTTGGCCAAGTTTGTAAAAAATGTTGTGTTGTGATAATATGCCATTTTGTCATTTTCACATGATTTAATTCTTGCAATATATGTTAAACTTGTCAACATGAAAGATGTTCATTTGTGTGTGCTCTAGTCCCTGGTATTTTGCTTGCCATGATAGTTCATGATATGGATGGGATTCTTGATGTCAACATGCCACCAAAATTCTATTTTCACATGCTCAAATAATTCTAAGTGTTGAAATCTATTATTTTGTTGCCATGTTGTCTTGATGATTCCTAAGTATATGTTGCTCCTTTGGAGATGGCACATTGGAATGCATTGTTGTGCTTGTCATCCTCTGTTATTGTGTGTCAAGTCCTTATAGGTAAAGCTATTTCATCTTATTAAAACATTGATGTCAACATGCCATTCTGTTAATAAGTGCCCTGTTTGCCCCTTGCTGAATTTCACTAAGTCTGTGAATCTTCTATTCTCAATATGTCATATTGTGAGGATGGTAGCCATTGATATATGCATATTTTGATGTTGCCATAATGTAGTTAATTGAAGTACATGTTGTCCTCTATCACCCTGTTAATTTTCATGCCATGGAAGGCCATGTAGCATATGTAAATGTTGTTGTCAAGAGGCCATCATGTTAACTCAGATTCTGTAAAACTGGAATTTCCACTAAGTCCCTAAAATTTGTTTCAACATGCCATCTTGTGAGCTCATTTGCTATTGATCCTTGCTTCCTTTCATGTTTCTGTAGATAGATGAATTGTTGAGCATGCTGTATACTTCATGTCCATGCCTTGGTTGTGATTTGAAACTTGTTGTAGCTCTGGCTATGTGTGTTACAAGATGACATATTGTTGTTTGTGGACAGATTGTGTGTTTGAATGTTTTGTGACTTGTGGGAGCTATACTCCATTGTTTTGCATGATCTTTGGGCCTATTCTTGCTAGAATTTCATTTCCAATCCAGTGGCATCCTTGGAATACCAAGGAAAAGCCCATGGCCCTCTTCATCTTTGTTTTTGTCTCTGTTAACGTTCGTACCTTGCCGTGAGTGTACTGTGAGCTTCGTTACTCCGTTTGCAACGTTCTACATATGCATTTGCATAGTTTTTACATGGAGCATTCATATTTGCCATGATCATGCATGTTCAAATAACTAATCTTGAGGTTCTGTCCAGAATACTAAAGAACTTAATAATTGCATGAGAAGCATGACTAGCATAGGGTTGCCATGTTAAATACTTCAAATTGGTCATGCATCATCTTGTTTGCGCATTGCACTTTGTTTGTATGTTTATTTGGTGTTGTTTCTCTTTGGGTAGACCCGAGTGTCGAGCCTGAGTATGAGGATCCCGGAGAGTACAACTACGAGGACCCAGCTCTTTGTTCCTCTGAAGACCCAACATGCAAGATGATCGTACCCGGATCCCAACACTATTTTTGCTATGCTAGATGTCTCGCTTCTACCGTTATGTTTCGTTACCTACCACTTAAACTGTTAGCCTCCTAAATTTCCATGAAAGCCTCTAACCCCTCCACTTCCTAGCAAAACATTGATTGGCTACGTTACCACTGCTCAGCCCTTATCTTATAGCGTTGCTAGTTGCAGATGCAAGCTGTTTACATGTGCCAACATGGATATCTCCAGATATCACCTTATTTACTATTATTTAATTTAATGCACATATATATTTGGCAAAGGTGGAAGGCTTGGCCTTTTGCCCGGTGTTTTGTTCCACTTTTGCCGCACTAGTTCCGAGTACCGGTGTTATGTTCCATATTTTGCGCTCCTAACATGCTTGGGGTTGTTATGGGGACCCCCTTGACCATTTGTTTTAGATTAAAACTTGTTTGGCAAGACCCAACATTGGTACTACATTTGCTAAACAACTTAATAAAAATGCATAGGGCATAGCTACCCCGTGGATAATCAATCAACCCACGGGCCAGTGCTCCTCATGAGTGTTGGTCCAAACCAGAGCCACTTGCAGGGCCACCCGAGGCAACTCGGGGATGTCTATCAGGCCACCGTACGTAGTGCTCATCTGGTCGTGTCTTGAGAACGAGATACGCGGCTCCTATCGGGTTCGTCGACACGTCGGGCGGTCTTGCTGGACTTGTTTTACCTTTCTCGGATGTCTTGCGTGAGGAATTTCGAGGATACTTTGGGCTATCTCGAGGTTGAGGTTTTCCAACGGAATTTCCTAGGAGATCGCGGGATTCGTGGTCGAGGTTATTCCTGCGGCGTGTGGTTAGTTTATGATGTATGAGTTGGAGCACCCCTGCAGGGTTAAATCTTTGCGAGAAGCCGTGCCCGCGGTTATGTGGCAACTTGGAGATTTGTTTAACACCCGGTTATAGCAAACTTGAAGTAAACTCAAATAAAATACACCAACTGTGTGCGTAACCGTGACCGTCTCTGCTCGTGAACATGAACCGAGAGAGAACACGGTGGGGTTATGATTGACGTAAGTAGGTGTTCAGGATCACTTAGTGATCATTCTAGTACACGACCGCTATGCGTAGGCCACCATATTTAATTCTTGTTCTCGTACGTTAGCCACCAAATACATGTTTAGTGCTTGTTGCAGCCTCACCACTTAATCATTCCTCACCTATTGGCTTACATAGTCTTGGTACCCGGGTTATGAGATTGTTGAGTCCCTGTGGCTCACGGATTACAACAATACAGGTACAGGTGTTGACGAGTTCGTGCCAGATGATGTGTCTCAGCTCCAGTAGGAGTACGATGAAGAACGTAGCCGTATGTACGTGACGTATCCAGATGAGTAGGGGAGCTTCGTGGTTGTGTTCCTGGGCTAGCAAGACAGTTTCATTGCTTTCTTTTATCGTTTGATTTTGTCCGTAGTCGGACCCTGTCTTCTAGATGAATGTATGAATAATTGTGTGGATTTGTAAGTTAGCTTGTGGCGAGTGTAAGCCAACTCATATACTCATCTCTTCATTACATGTATGCAATGATTTTCTGTACTTGCGAAACGACTAGATGCGCTTCTATCCCCGTCGAGGCCCTCGCGCCTTAATAGGGATAGGACCGCATCTTGGGCGTTACACAGGTTCACTAGAATCATGCAAGTTCCTATCATTTTTCTTTTTCTTTTTATTCTTAGATGTACTAGGTGCATCATCATTAATTCTTTGAGAATCAAGTTCAACTATTTTAGGGTGAGCCTTAGGGTAAAGAGGTTCCTGAGTCATTCTACCTCCTCTAGTCATTACTCTATCAACATGATCATTCATATTATCATTTATTTCAGCATGCAAATCATTTTTTGACTTAGCAACTTGGTCTACTTGGGTGTGAACTATATATAGAAGCATGTTTTCATAGACCCTTAACATCATTAGCAATTCTAAACATCAAGTCACTTAAGTGATCTATCATCATGGCATTATGTCTCAATTGATTCTTGACATAATTATTGAAATGCTCTTGCTTAACAATGTAATTATCAAATTCATCCATGCATTTATTCGGAGTCTTAGTATAAGGTATATAACTTTCATTAAAGGTACGGAGAGAGTTTACCTCTACTACCTGTGTTGGGGTGTCAAGCCCATGTATTTCTTCAGCAGGTGGTAATTTCTTGACACCTTCAGTTTTAATACCTTTCCCCTTCATAGATATTTTTGCTTCTTGCATATCTTCAGGACTGAGGAATAGAATACCTCTCTTATTTTGAATAGGTTCCGGCGGTGGTTCAGGAAGTGTCCAATCATTGGCATTTTGCAATATGTTATTCAATAGTTCTTCATCTTGTCCAACAGTTCTTTCCCTGAAAACTCAATGAGCACAACTATCTAGGAAGTCCCTAGAAGCATCGGTTAGTCCATTATAAAAGATATCAAGTATTCATTCTTCTTAAGAGGGCGATCAGGCAAAGCTCTAAGTAACTGGAGAAGCCTCCCCTAAGCTTGAGGGAGATTCTCTTCACTTTGCACAAAGTTAAATATTTCCTGTAAGGCACCTTGTTTCTTAAGAGCAGGAAAATATTTTTCAGAAAAGTAATAAAGCATATCATGGGGACTACGCACACAACCAGGAGCAATAGAAAGGAACCATTCTTTGGCCTCGCCTTTTAGCGAGAAGGGGAAAAGCTTAAGCATATAATAGTAGCGTATCTTTTCCTCATTAGTAAATAAAGCTACAATATCATTCAACTTCATGAGATGTTCGACAACAGTTTCAGTTTCATAACCATGGAAAGGATCAAACTCTACTATAGGAATCAATTCAGGGTCTACAGAGAATTCATAATCCTTATCAGTGACAAATATAGGAGAAGTAGCAAATTTAGGATCATGTTTCATTTTCTCCATCATAGATTTTTCTTTTAGTTTGCATAGTAGTTTTCTCAAATCATCTCTATTCTCACAAGAAAGAAAGTCCCTAGATACTTCCCCATCCATAACATAACCTTCAGGTACATAAGGCAATTCATATCTATTAGGTGAGCGAGGTGTAACAGGTGATTCAAAATCTTCATCAGTTTCAGCACACTACAAGGATTCTGGTCTATTGCAACAAAATCATTCGTCGCAATACATGTCGATTTGTGGCGATAAGTACCTATCGCCACAAAACGATTTTTGTTGGCAGCCGTTGCGATTGGACGCATGGTAATAGGTTATTGCCACAAAAAAGCAATTGTGGCAATAAAGTGCTCTATTGCAACATCCATGCGTGAAGTTGCCACATGTTTTCCCGTGGTAACATTCACCTGATGCCACAATTTCATTCGTGGAGATAGCTTTAATGCAACATGTAACGAATCGTGGTGTTTGATAGTTCGTGGCGATAGACATTTGTGGCAACAACCTATGGCAACGATGCTCGCTTCGTGGTGCAAACTCTATTGTGGCAATAGTTAATTGTGGCAACAAACTATGGCAACAATCCTTGCTTTCGTGGCATTAGGTATTTCGCCACGAACCACTACACTTGTGGCATTAACTTATGGCAACAAATTTTCCATTCGTCGTAATAGGACATTGCAACATACTCGTTTTGGTGGTGACAAATATGTATCACAACGGGAAATTTTTTTGTAGCGAGAGACTATTGCGACAATTTAAACTTTTCATGGCGATACTTTATTTCAACAAACCTTATTTTTGGTGGCGCAAAATACTTATCACAACGGACAACATGTTTGTAGCGAGAAACTATTGCGACAATTTAAACTTTTCATGGCAATACTTTATTTCAACAAAACTTAGCTTGGTGGCGCAAAATGGTTATCGCAACGGGCAAAATGTTCGTAGCGAGATGCTACCGCGACAATGCAAATTTCTGTGGCGACACTCTATTTCAACAAAACTTACTTTCGTGGCATCACGTAGTTATAGCATCGTGAAAAAGATTGTGGCGCCAAAGCTATTGCGACAATATAAATTGCTCCGTTGCAACATCCTAATGCAACAAAACATGTAGGCGTGGCGACTGAGATTTGATGCAACACTATATTTTTCGTGGTGCTAACATGTGGCAACCAAAAGTGGGTCGTCGTAATAGCCTATTGCAAACGTAAAAAAAATACAGGCATTCAATTACAATATTCAAAACCATGACTATAATATGTATATTCATAACATTCATAATTCTCATAGCAAATATCCATCAAATGTAACTAAGCCATCGTAATTAAGTGCCAAGACTAAACTATCCGTGATCTCGATTCCAATCCAGCTAGTTCCTTGGATCCTGCAATCAAGAAATAATAAAGTTCTAGTTAATGAGCCCAGCATAACATACACCATACAATTATTCCAGCCCCATACTAACTGGACTAATACCGTGTTAGCAAGCAGGTAACTGAGGGATCAGAACAAGTGTAAATGTCTAAATCATAAGCACAAGTACATCTACTAAAAGCTTCCACTATCGATTTAAGTTGTGACTCGATGTATAATTTCAGTTAAGTTCTTGTCCCTAGCTAGCACATATTCGGTTTTTGTTCAATTTGTGACCATGTAGTATAAGATTTTGACCATGTAGTGCAACTTTGTAAACCAACTCACACTATAGGTGGTTCTCTGTCTAGTGACAGTACAATTATATATTACACAGCTGCAGACAGAAATTACTCTGCTCCCAAGGACACGGTTGCTTGCCTATTTTGAAGTTCCACTTATATCTTTACCTAATAATAAAGCGTTGATTGCTTCTTGCTTCCATAATTTCGTCCGTTTTCGTACGTCGTCGCTCGTCCGTTCGTCCGGTTCTCTATTTGCAGCATCGTAAGTCAACGGGCCAGAATTTTAGTCATGGGCCGTTAAAAAAGTTTGAACTCACCACCTGACCTCCCCCTCCCTTACGCCTCTGCAAAAAAATTTCAGATTCTAATTAATCCCACCCCGCCCCTTTACATCAAATCCTAGCAACTTATATACGTTCAGACTTGCGAGAATCAACAAGCCAACAAAAAGCCAATCGAAAATGTTGAAGCGAGCCCGAGAGGAAGGTCATGCCTGAATCCAAAAAAAGAGCAGCACTGGGTGCTCAGCCTACTGAGAGAGTCCAGCCTAATAGAAAGGTTGCAGGAAGACAAGCACCACTGGGTGCCCAGCCTACTGAGAGAGAGACAGGCCTTGCTGACACCAGTGGCCGGCGGGGCTGCATGCACAGGCTTCGGCACATCCGCCACCATCCAAGCCGCCATCATATCCTTGCGCTCCACAGGCGCACTGCACGCAGCCACCACAACCTCAAGCCGAGCACGGACAATCCACGCATCCATCGGCGGCGAGATCTGGGGCCGAAGCCGCCGAGGACGACCCTGAGCAGGCCACCGCTGCGCCAGACCGCCTCACGCGCCTCCGCCACAGGCCGCCCAACTCACTCGGATGGACTGCACGAGCACGATTGGTCGGAGGGGGGGGGGGTCCCGGCGGTATGGAGCTAGGGGAGCGGGGATACCGGCGGTGGGGGGATGCGGCGGCGCGTTCCCGGTGGCAGGTCGAGATGGAGAACGCTTGGCGATGGGTGAGCTCGCCGAAGAGAAAACTGAAGAGATAAGGGCTGCAGGCGAGGAGTACGAAGAGATAATCTCTTGGTGGGCGGGGGAGCGAAGATAAGGCTGGAACAGCGCCAGCTAGGCGGCTGATTCCTTCCAGTGCATGCCCGGTTGCTTTTCTTTTCTTAATTAAAATTAAAGGTGCAGTTTGGATGGACCGACAAATATCTTCGGGTGCGACACACAGACGTGTTAGCGTGCGTACATGTATTAAACTATGTGCACACATGTCAATTTTTTTAGGGGTAAGAGCATCTACAGTCAGGCGCCTCAAACCTCACACACCTGGGCGGACGACCCGTCAGTGATCAGTCAAAAAAGCCGACCCCCGCAGAAAAAAAAACCGACCCAGCCGGGCGCCTCAAACCCTCCTCAAACGTCCGGACTAACCGGCACCCCTTATATGCAGCCCAAATATGGGGCGGATGTGGGGACGCCTGGTCGTGCGACCGGGCGCGTCCACCACATCGGACCCGGCCCACGCTGGCCCACCCGACCCCACATATATTCCTCCTCATCCGCTCTCCAACCTCCCATCCGGCGATCTCCGTCCTTCTCCGGCATGCCGGGCAGCGGATCTGACGACGACCAGTACGGATTCGCCGACTGGGGTGTCGTCCCGTGCCGGTTGGAGGAGGCAATGGCCGCCCGCATTGCACTCCGCAGCTCACGGCGAGGACAGTGCCCGACCGACGTTGGGATCTGTCCGGTGCAAGTCGATTGCATTGGTGCATCGGGCGCTTGGATCCTCCGGCGCTGGATCATCAAGGTCCTCTCGAGAGCCTTCCAATCTCCCTTTCTCCGTCAACGGTGCACTGGAGTACGAGTCCTACCGGGACCGATGTGCCCGACGTGTGAACGAGAGGATGAGGGTCACCGAGGCTCGACTCGTTGCCGAGATGGCGGCGGCTGATGCGGCGGCGCGGGATGCCGCGGAGGAGGAAGCCATCCGCGCCTGCATTGTAAAGAAGCGACAGCGGAGGAACACCCGCGCTCTCGCCCCAGAGCAGAATCGGGCGGTGCATGCCGTGGCCGGACTGCCCCCCAAGGAGGAGAAGGAGGACAACGACGGCTCGGACAGCTCCGGTGATGAGCAGATTCGGCTGGATTCACGCGTGCAGTTGTAAGTTCACTAGGATTCACGCGTCGTAAGTTTTGAACTAGCCCCCAAAGAATCCTATTGTTAATCGATCCATCATTTTTGTCATAATTAAACTTATCCTCTACCTGTCCAGTCTAATTAATGACAATTGATGTTCGCTTCATAGCAAAACACGTCATTTTTTTTCTTCCGTTGCAACGCACGGGCATGTTTGCTAGTATGTAACATATGGCATAGAAGTTGCAGTTGGATTTGGTAGAATTCAACATTTTCAATAATGGAAATTTATGGTAAATGATGAACAATTTCGTATAATTTTTTGAAAAGGTAAATAGATATTAGCATAAGGCTAACAGAAACTATGTAGCAGCTAGCTAATTACGAAGGACAATGACATATAAAATGCAGGTGAACATGAAGAGAAAGCAAGGTTGTGACTTACCATTGTTGCTTTAAACATTCGAGACTGCCTTGTTGCAGCTTGTATGAGCGCATTTGAAGAAATAACAGCTGGCCTTGCACCTAGAGGCTTATTAGGACTAGATCTCTGTAAAAGAGTATTTTGCAAGTTTGGATTACTATTTTCTTTGTCAATCCTCTTCAAAGGCACCTGTAAATAGAAGTGCACTTTTAGCAATGCAAGTAAGCAACATAAATCTTACAAGGTCGCAAGCATATGACTGTAATCACCTGTTGGGTTCCCATCTGTTGGCTCAATTCTGCAAACTTTGCCATCATGCTCTTTTCAAAGTCCAGTCTTGATGTTCGCTCCGCCTCCAACAATCTTTCCCTTTCAGCACGCTCTTCTTTTAGCCTCTCCTCAAGTTGTTCTCTCTCAGCATGCTCCAAGTTAATCCTCTCTTGTGTGTTTGCACGTTCAGCTTGTAGTTGATCTTGTAATTCATTGACCTGCTGGCTGAGCTCAGAGTTTTGCTGTTGGGTGGCTGCTGTAGCACGAGCTTGCTCTTCAATCTGGATACGAAACCTTTCAGAACCAGTTGAAGGTTCGGCCATGTATCCGTACCCACGAGACTGCGATGACTTGCATTTCAGAGTGTCTTTGTATGCGGTCTGGAAAATATTGTTTCTCTGCTCACTTGAAAGTGGACCTTGAGTTTCTGTTTCTTTGTTTTGAACCTCTTCATGTGCTTTGTCCTAAAAATGCAAAGAACAATTATAGGTACGGAATCAATATTGACACTATAAAAGATGAAACAAGAATAACACGATCCAACGCATGAATAATCCCAGCTGATGATGAAGCATGCCGAATGCACAACATTGAATAAGGGCATGTACAATGGTGCTATCTTGGGAGTGCCACGTAGGATAAATGATGAGGTGGAGGAGAGAGAACTCAGAAAAAAATCTTTGTCTTCTCTTATTTAAGAGAAGACAAGAGGTGATCTCTTAGCACAATATGTCTCACCACGTTTTTAGAAATAGCTGGTTATCGAAGATAAGGCTAAGAGATGACCCATTGTAGACAAAAATTTTTGTTATCTCTAAATTACATGCAAGACTTAAGATAAGACTATCTTATCAACCATTGTACATGCCCTAACTATAGAATAACCAAAAGACAATGTACTCACATAAACATCCTTTGACTCTGTGTTACACCATGTTCCATTCTTCGTGTGGGTGAGTTCCCACAGAGCAATACAATCTGGCTCTTCTCCAGTTTCCAAGTTTCTCTGCAAGTCATATAACAATGAGATGCTTGAAACATGAAACCATATTTAGCAGCGAGGCATACATATCTAGTTAGAGTCGTACCTTCTCAAAACTTACTTGCGAGTAAGATCTTGATCCAATTCTGTGTTTTGTCTTCTGTTTCTTACGGTTATCGGTGTTCATTTGGCTGCGTTCCTATCAATTCATTGAAACCAAACATAACCAGTCATACAAGCCATTTCATATAAACACATAGTGGACAAACAGTGCTCTTAGAGATAACCTTGAATTTTGAATCAGTGCCAAAGTACTGAATCATCCATTCCCACTCTTCTGGTTGTAAATCTTCCGGCAGATTAGCCAATCTAGCCGCATCTGTTTTGTATGCCTTGTAAGTGGAGCTTAGAGTTGATCGCCATCCTCTGTATCGCTCTTTCGCAATTTTGAGTACCTTTTCTTCTGTGTCTGGTGTATCTTCCAGGTCCCATCTATCGATGAACATACATAAGAAGTGCATTATCGATGGTAAAATAAGTTAACACATGTGGAAAAGATTGTACGCACTATCATATCTGCAACAATGAGTCGATGGATGGTAGGGTGAATGTCCGACCACTTCCTCACTCCAATGAGTGGTAACTTTCTTTTCATTATGACTACCACTTCATCCTTGAATGAACGATAGTTCATTCCTATAGTACCACCCAATTTTTCAGAGAATGCAATATTTAGCTTTGCAGATCCATTGGCAAAACGCTTCTTAGATGCTTTAAAACCTTTTAGAACACCTCGCCCTTTCTTCTTCTGTCCACCAGCTTCTACAGCCCAAATCATTCAAGAAATATTGTATTACTCGGTATTAGATTGTAAGAAGTGAATACACAAATATAAACAACAGCAGTACCATCCTGTAGTAGTGCATGGTTGCGGCGAGCATGGGATGGCCATTCTTTCAGTGCACACATGTCATTAGTAGACACTGGAGTGTCAGATTGGTCTTGAGTTCCTGTATAATGTTTAATAGTTTTCAAGATTAAGCAATCCAGGATTTTCTGCATTATAGCAAATGTTAGAGATAGCTTAAATGTCATAAAGTTTTTACCAGATCTCGGTTGTCCATGTTGGTTTTTATAAGCTGTTATGCTTTCCATCCTTGTTACCAGAACAGATCCTTTCTTTACTGAACACAAAAAAAATTAAGGGACTTAGCATTATCAGTGTGCACCATTCATATAAGTGATTAAGAATTAAGGATGTGATGTACCTTGCAAAAAGGAGTCATGTGCATCATCTCTTTCCTCTGAATGGTGAACATTACCTGACGCATCCCTAACTGCATGTTAATCCAAAATGTTAATTACCTACTCTGATATGGCATAAATTGAAGTGAACATAAATGTTATTAGCAAGTTGTCGCTGTATTGTACTCGCTCTCCTACCAGCAGGATCTTGTGTTGAATTCATCATTGTGCCATTCTGTAGGCAATATCATAATTTGAAAAAATATCGAAAGAAACACCATACTTAAAGTAGGCATAAAAAAAATGACCGAAAAATATCTATTATGGTCCTTTTGATCCTAGATGCTAGCTTGCCATAATATTTTGCATGACCTTGAATCCACTATTGCATTGAATATATTTTTCAGCTTGAATTGTCCATATCCCAATAATGCAGAGAACAAATTATACAGTTAACATGAATCAATGACATGCTTAATTGAAACACTAGAAATTCCAAAGTATCATACAAATTCTTTTGAGCAGAAAAAATACCACACATATATATATAATCAATAAGTACAGAAGCTCTAGCGATTGCTCAATCTTCCTCATGATGTGCGAGAGATGTGGCTCTCTGAATGTAATCATACAAACACATATTAACAGGAACTTGGAGGGAATACAAATTGCAGCCTAATTGGCTGCCAATTTAAGCTACAGGGCTAATCTACAGGGCTGGCTATGGAGCTTCAGGGGTGATGAACCTGCTCTGCTTTTTCTTTGTTCTACAGCGCTTCAGTGTGAGACCAAACAACCTGCTCTGCTCCTCCCTCTAATCTCCGGGTCGGTCATGTGGCGAGCAACCTCGACGTGGGCAGGCCGGCAGTGCGCTCGCGATGCAGGGGAGATGAGGGAAACTCCGCCGGCGCCGACGCCAAACCGCATCGCTGCCGCCGGCAGCATGGCCGAGGACACGGAGACACTGTTCGCGTCGGCGACTACCCTGGAGCGGCGAGGCGAGGGAGCGCACTGCGCGCGGCGGCGCACACCACGGCACACACTGGCCGGCGGAAGATTGCCGCACACCACGGCACACACTGGCCGACGGCGCACACCACGGCACACCACGGCGACGCTGCCAATTTCTGTGGTGTGGGCTGAGAAATTGCCGGCCAGTGCTACTCATACATACTGCTGCTACTACTCCGTGTCCGTGGGGAGGAGGAGATGGGGGATTTGGGATTTCTAATCTCTGTGTGTTGACGCCGATTTGGTTCTGTGTGAGAGATCGGCGTTCGCTGTGTTCAGGGAGAGGCGGAGACAGAGGAGATCGGGGAAAGGCGGAGACAGAGGAGATTGGGGAAAGAATAACCTGAGACGCCGTTCGCTGTGTTGACGCCGATGTGGTTCCGTGTGTTGACGCCGTCATGACGCCGTCGGGAGGACAGCTCAGATCCAATCGCCTGGAAAACGCGGTTTAGAATAACTAGCAAACATGCCCGTGCGTTGCAACGGAGAAAAAAAATCATAATTTCGAATGGCAATGATCACATTTTACTACATCATTAATATACACAATCACTCTCATTTTTGTGAAAACATGAACAATTTTTAAAAATCATGAACATTTTTTTAAACTCGTGAGCATAATTGAAATTGTGAACATTTTTTAAATTCACGAACATTTTGTAAAATCAAGAACGTTTTCTGAATTCATGAACATATTATACTATTTGCAAACATTTTGTTTAATCGGCGAACATTTCCAGAATCGACTAACATTTTTTTGGGATTTGATGAAACAATTTTCTAAATTAATGAACATTTTTAAACTGCATGATCTTTTTTGAATCAGCGTATATTTTGTGAATCAATAAACTATATATTTGAATTTATGAACAGTTTTATTTTATGCTATTTTTTAATATATGAATATTTTTTGAATTCGCAAAATTTTGTGAAATTTTAAAACATTTTTTAATTCATTAATTTTTTTAGAAAAACCCATGAATGTATGTTTATTTCCCGGACATTTATTAGAAAATTTGCTAATATTTTTTAAAAATCACAAACAATTTCTGAAGCCACAAACATTTATGAATTATTAAATATTATTTGAAAATTCCATGTTTTTATTTTGGAAACTTTTTTAAATTCACAAATTATTTAAAGTAGAAAAAAACAACGACGGAAAAGAAAAACCAAAAATAAAAAATTGATCACCCATATATGTGCCGGCCCAGGCGAGCTGTGTCTTTTTCTAGCGCGCTGGGCGTAGTATAGAAGATTCTTAAATGGGCCGGCCCAGTCCGGATTTTTCTGTGTGGAACGTTTTTTATAACTTATAGGTGGCATTGGTGGGTAATATTTTGCAACTTCGGAGGCAATTTTAATGACGTACGGGCAGAAGCACTCCGTACTTTAATAGTAGGTATAGATTATCGGGGTTAAATATAGGCTACTTTTTGGTGGGAACGAAACACTAATTCGGGACCTTTTTAGCGGGAGGCTGAATTTTTTTTTGGCGCCAAAAAAAAAAAAACAGAGTAGGCTTGGACCTTTTTGGTGCGCCGCCCCGCACCACCCCACGGGCGACTCGGGTGCCCTACCCTAGCCGCCGGCCTCCGGCCCCCCTCCCTCTCCCCCTCCCCACCATCGCCGGGCAAAGCCCGCGTGGTGCCGGCGGCGGCGGGATCTCTCTTGCTCTCGGGTGGAGCGGTGGTCACGGGGGACTGCTTCTTCAGCCTGATGGCGGATCTCGGTGGCCGGCGCATCGGACGGCTGCGCGCTGGCGGGTGGTGGTGCGAGGCGGCGCGGCGGTCTGGTGGTGGTGTGGGGCGGCGCATTTTCAAGTTCTCTAGCTTTAGCAATGTGAGCATCAAGTAATTCATTCAGTGGCACGGTTTTAGTTTCATTATGTGTAGAAATAGTATCATCATTAATTTCAAAAGTAGCATCATCAAGTTCATGTGACAAATAAGAACGATCAACAGGTGGTGGTGTAACAAGCTGATTCAAAATAGTAGGTGAATCAAAAGCAGAGCTAAATGGCACTTCCTTACCTCCTCTCGTGCGAGAGGAGATGATCTTGGTTCGAGTATCTTTCAGATTCTTCATAGTAACAACTGGATATCCTCAAGTTAACACAATAAATATAGCTATTCTCCCCGACAACGGCGCCAGAAAAAGGTCTTGATAACCCACAAGTATAGGGCCTCGCAACAGTCTTCGCGGGTAGTATTTCACCCTGATTTATTGATTCGACACAAGGGGAGCCAAAGAATATTTATCGGCCTTAGCAGTTGTGTTTTCAATTCAACCACACCTGGGATATCTCTCTGTAACAAAGTTTTAGTAGCACGGCAAATAGTAGTAGCAATAGTAACAGTGACAGTGATAGCAGCAATTATGTAGCAGTTGTGACAGTAGCAGCAGCGATAGTAACTTAGCTAGATTTAGTATATGTAAAGCGTAGGCACGTGGATCGGTCATGGATAATGATTTAGATGACATCAATCATGTAACAGTTACACACTAGGGTGACACAGAACTAGCTCCAATTCATCAATATAATGTAGGCATGTATTCCGTATATAGTCATACGTGCTTGCGATAAGACCTTGTATAACATCTTTTGTCCCACCCTCCCATGGCAGGGGGTTCTAATGGAAACTAAGGAATATTAAGGCCTCCTTTTAATAGAGAACCGGAACAAAGCATTAACACATGGTGAATACATGAACTCCTCAAACTATGGCAATCACCGGAAAAATCCCAATTATTGTCACCTTGGGGTATGCGGATCAAGACACGTAATAGGTGCATACAACTTGCAAGATAGGATCCAAATCAATCTCATATTCATGAAAACATAATAGGTTCTTATCTGAAATCATGGCACTCGGGCCCTAGTGACAAGCATTAAGCCTGGCAAAGTCATAGCAACATCAATCTCAGAACATAGTGGATACTAGGGATCAAGCCCTATCAAACTTAACTCGATTACAAGATCAATATCATCCAATCCCATCACTGTCCAGCAAGCCTATAAAGGAATTACTTACTCCCGGTGGTGAGCATCATGGCAGTGTTGATGAAGAAGGGTTGGTGATGACGACGGCGACGAATCCCCCTCTCCGGAGCCCCAAACGGACTCCATATCAGCCCTCCCGAGGAAGAACGGGAGGTGACGGCGGCTCTGTCTCATGAAATGCGATGAAATCTTCTCTCTATAGTTTTCTCCAAAGATGTGAATTTATAGGAGTGGAATTAGGGTCGGGGGAGCCATGTGGGCCCCACAAGCCATCAGGGCGCGGCCTGTTGGCTTGTGGCTCACAGGTAGCCCCCTCTGGTTTATCTTCGCTCCATAATTCATTATTTAAGCCAAAAATAATTCAAAAAAAGTTTCGTCCAATTCCAGGAACTTTTATTTCCGCACAAAGATAACACCAAGTAGTTCTGCTGAAAACAACGTCAGTCCGGGTTAGTTCCATTCAAATCATGCAAATTAGAGTCCAAAACCAGAGCAAAAGTGTTTCAAAAAGTAGATACGTTGGAGACGTATCACTCAGTAGTTAAAGTGTGTTACTTGTTTCTCATCTAAATATTGGTTATGGCATGATGATGATGTGTGAGCCTTCTTATTCCTCGTTGAAATCCTAGTGTCGTTCTGGTCGGAGGCGCGCGATGGTTAACTCCTCCCAACCTCCTCCCTAGGGGTATGCGGTAGTACATTTCTTCGAGAGGGCTAATAAGGCTTTGCAATGAGTATATGAGTTCTTTATGACTAATGTGAATCCATGGATGTACGCACACTCACCTTTTCATATAATGATAGCCTCTTCGGTACAGTGCGCTGCCCATTCTCACCTCGAGGATCGGTGCAACTTTCGCCGGTGCATCCAAACCCCGTGTGTCGGTGTGAAAACCGGCAGACCTCGGGGTAGGGGGTCCCGAGCAGTGGTCTTGGACGGATGGTAACAGGAATAAGGGGACGATGTTTACCCCAGGTTCGGGCCCTCTTGATGGAGGCACTGGTGCAACGACGTGCTATACAAGCAGTTTTTAACCCCTTTCCCCGATGTACTTTGAAATCGTCGCCTTGCATGTGTGGGCGATAGGGGGTCCCATCCCACACAACACAGAACAATCGTCGGCGATGGTGTCCAACGAACGCAAATGTTTGGCAAAACTAAGCGTATGGGATGTCCATATCTATCACAAACGAGAGTCACCGGCCAACCGTTTGAGATATGGTGGACTTCCCATACGGCCCATCCTTGCAACTCGTGTGAGATCACACTAATATCACAAACACTTATATTGGACGAACCGTTGGCGATATTTAACTAAGACGATAATTTAACCTTCGTACAAGTATCAGACAAGTTTAAGAAACGTCTGAATGTCGTACTCGCGTCCGACAAGATACGTATCGCACGCGCTATTCTGTCGTCCAACGTTTGCGATGCATACTACATCACAAACAGTTTATCATTTTAAACTGTGTGCGACAGATATTCTATCACCAATGTTGAATTCGGTTGCACCGTTTGTTATATTATCTGAAATCGCACACGGTTTGCAAACGGCAACTGTGTGCATGGGCGCACACGTTTTCTATCTGTGAAACGTGTCGGATCATGAGGTATATCACAAACGTTGAGACTTACAAACCATGTGCGGCGTAATGACCCGTAGAGCATTTTTTTTTATTTTAATCGCTACAATTTAAAATTGTATAGAATTTGAATTTGAAAGTAGGGAGTAGCTTTTTACATATACATCGATAGGTACATCAACCAATGCATTATTCCATTCACAGGTACATACGTTCAAGAATTACGTCAACGAAAGAATTACATAAGCACCAAATAAAGAATGATGAACGACGGTTGAATACTTGTATTGAAGACGGCAAAGAAAGAGGCAAAAGATACTCTGATTGCTGTAAAAGGTGAAGTGGAATGCCCGTAGTGTGCCCTCCTCCATGTTGTATGCACACACGACTCTAGCCCAATCCCTTATGATGGCCGGTCGCCCATCCTTCAATATCTTCATGACTTCCAGATAGTCATTCTATTCTGGTAGAAATACATGTACATTTGCATGTCCAACAATCCTGTAGTTTGAGAGGTGATCTTGGGTAGACTGCGTTGGGAACCACTGCAAAGGAAAAAGATACAGAGATTGTCATCTAACAACTCATTATGTGCAGTAAAAAGGGTACATAGTTCTGAGTTAATATACTTCATATCACTGTTGTCTTGGACACACTGTAAATAAATAGTTTAATTGCCACATTTTGACCCATTGTACTAGCAATCTTTATTAGTTACCTCACATGATGCTCTCTCCGTCCCACTATATAAGATCTAATTACATCCAATGCACGAACATATTGGATGTATTAGCGTCTTATATTATGGGGCGGAGGGAGTATAACATGTGAAACAAATATAGCCATGTGAACAAAAAACCATTAAAATAGGCATATTCACTACATCAGGCTTAACAACAACCAAATAAAGTCATTCATAATGGTATTGTTGAATTTGCATAGAACAAAGATTGTACTTAAACATCAAATTGTATAATTGAACATCACAGAGTGAAAAAAAACAGGGGGTGTATTACCTACACCAGGCTTAACAGGAGATAAATATGGCCATTGAACTGGTATTAATTAAATTCTACTGGACATTGTGAATAACTAAATAAACAAGGCATACTACAGCAACCAAATAGTCATTCATATTGGTATTGTTGAAATTGCATAGAACGTAACATGTGCTTAAACATCAAATTCTATGGTTAAACATCACATTGTTAGAAAACCGAAATAAACAGGGGCATGTTAACTACACCGGCTTTAACAGGAACCAATTGTATGATTGAACAACCAAATCTAGCAATTGAAGCTGGACATATGTTCACTACAAACAACCAAAAACAGCTAAACAAAGTATATGCTCACTACAGACAACCAAACATAGGCGTTCGTGAAATTGAACTGGACAATTCATACTCCAGCGTACGGCGCACTTGTTGACGACAAGTTGTCGTCGTCAATGAGGCCTAACTTGGCAGCTGACGATGCCAAAACATCGCCATAGAACGCGACTTCCATAAATGACAAAAGGGTCTCGTTGGCGATGAAGGAAAATTCCTGACAGCAAAGCAGAGTAGATAAGATGCATACTACAAACAACCAAATATAGGCATATGCTAACTACAGACAACCAAACATAGGCAGTGAAATTGAACTGAACAATTCATACTCCAGCATATCAAATTGCACTTTTGAACATTACAATTCATACTCCAGCATAGCAAATTCCTGACAGCAAAGCAGAGTAGATCAGAGGCATACTACAAACAACCAAATATAGCAATTGAAACTGGACAAATCATAACCACAAACCACCAAAAAACCTTTAAAGGAAGCATATGCTCACTACAACAGACTTAACAGCAACCAAACAGTCATTCATATCAGTATTGTTGAAATTGCATAGAAGATAGAACGCACCATGTGCTTAAACATCAAATTGTATGATTCAACATCACATTGTGAGAAAACTGAAATAAACAGGGGCGTGTTAAATACACCAGCTTTAACGGGAACCAATTGTATGATTGAACAACCTATTCTAGCAATGAAACTGGACATATGTTCACTACAAACAACCACATATCACGCTAAACAAGGTATATGCTCACTACAGACAACCAAACGCATCAGCACTGAAATTGAACTGAACAATTCATACTCCAGCATATCAAATTGCACTTTTGAACAATTCATACCCCTTGGAAGAGCCTGGACTGGGGCTGCGCATCGTGTGCTCCCTGTGGTGGCAGCTTAGCTCCTTGCCTTTGGAAGAGCACGTCTGCAGGGTGACGTCCCTGATGTCGTGGATGGGCTATTTCCCCTTGGAAGAGATGGATATGGCACCCTTGTCGTCGTCAATGAGATCTGACTTGGCAGCTAACGATGCCGAGCCACCGCCACTAGAACGCAACCTTCAGAAATGAAAAAGGGTCTCGATGGCGATGAAGGCAAAATCCTGACAGCGAAGCAGAGTAGATCAGTGGCGGGGGGCATGGAGGAGATCCAAGGTGGCTGAACCCGAAGGGGTGGGGTGCGTCACTTAACCTGTGTCATAGCCCGCGTCAATCCATCGTTGTCGACGAGCTCGATGTCGTAGCCGGCTGCCGGGACATACAGACATGCGCAAACCCACTTATTACAAGCCCTAGGTTAGTCATCGTACTGAGCTTCCCCGGGGGGCCTCGGCGGCCACCTCGTCGTCGTCCAGCGGACAGGCCTCGAGATACCTCTTTTTGGCCATTCGCTCCTCCAACTCCCCGGGAAGCATAACCGGGCTGAGGCAGCGACGCTGTGGAGTGTGGGTGAGGATGGGGACGGGGATCTGCGGCAAAGAGAGTGCTTCGCAGGCCGAAACTACGGGGTGGACTAGAGTTGTGCGTGCATTCGACATGGAGGAGCACTACTGTCGATTGCACGGACGACTCTAGTCCAACCACCTTGAGATGGATCTTCATGAGGACTTCGAGATAGTCATGGGAAGGCCTCCAGAGAATGACGGTGGAGTCGGGGGCGGCGGCGGTGGGGGCGGCGGCGACGGGCTAGCTAGGGTTCGAGCGAGGGAGAGGAGTGGTGCATGCGGGAGCGGAGGTTTTCCTTTTTTTTACGTAATCTGAGCAGAGGTTTTGTGGTGGGGAGGGGGGCAGGTGGTGTTTGAAGAAATGCCGCGCGGCTACTGAAAATTTTACTAGGTGGGAATGCCAGGATGCTGGGGCTATTGAAAATTTAGATTACGGGATTGAAGCGGCACGGCCAGGGCAGGAGCAACAAACATCGCACACAGTAAAAACATAATAAGTGTGTGCTATCAAATAGGAAAAACCCGAGGAACCGCCATTTTTTAAATGGCTCAAGGTGGTAGATATTTTTACGAGGGAAGTCTCGTCGAACCCAATCGTGTCCGGCGCCCACCAGTGGACCGTGCTGATGTGCCAGCGGCGGAGGAAATGTTTTCTGTTGAGTGTACAATCGCAAATGGTTGTTACATTCGAATCGTTTGCTATTTACTCCTAGAATAATAATATATTGGAGCATTTTGTCGTAAAGGGGTCAGAACACATACACGCCTGCATGTGGAACAAAAATATGTATGCATAGGGTGGTTTGATCGTTCAAAATACCCAATGCGCAACTTTTATGTGGCACATTTCTCCTCCGTTGCCACTTCGTGTCGGTGGAGGGGGAATCCTAGCCATGAATACATGTCCCCAAATAGGTCTTGCGTATCACTCATGCCGTAACACGAAAATGAAACATATACATGAATCCAACATGGTCAAACCACCCCATCTCCGGTCAAAGGTGGACTATGGCCCATGCGCCTCGCAACACGGACATCCCGACCAAAGAATCAACATTTTGGTCAAACCTCTCCCACTGTCGGTCGAAAGGATGGACGTCCACCGAGGCCCATGAATGGGCGTGACGCCGATAACCACGCGGTGGAGTGTCGAAGACAGCCATCACCTGCTGGTGGTGCAAACATATGTACGGAAATGTTGTGTTCGCGTTTGAATTCATTAATATATACCTCATGTGCAACTTTGATGTGTCACATGCTTTGGAACAGGATAGACCCCCCCCCCCCCGAGCGAGTGTTCATGACGCGTACAACTAGTATGTCGAGCGTTGATGGGAACAATTCATGCATACGTACGCGTGTGCTCGGACTTGGGTAAGGAAACTCAAATGACCTATATAATATATACCATAACACAAAACAATTGAAGAATCCACCATGGTAAATTCTCTCTCGTTGTTAGTCAATGTGATGGACATCCACACGGGCCCAGGAATGGACTTTCCAACGACAACCACACGAAGGAGTATCCAAAGACAATCACCGTCTAAGCATGGATCAAACATATGCATGGAAGTGTTGTGTGATGTTTACATACCCAGCACACAAACTTTAGCATGGCACACCTTCCTCGGGAATCTTAAAGTCTGCACGGAAAGCGTGGTTCATGACGCGTAGTGTATATATACTATTACTGTTGGAAATATGCCCAAGAGGCAATAATAAATTAGTTATTATCATATTTCCTTGTTCATGATAATTGTTTATTGTCCATGCAAGAATTGTATTGATTGGAAACTCAAATACATGTGTCGGTACATAAAAAATATTGTGTCCCTAGTGAGCCTCTAATAGACTAGCTCGTTGATCAAAGATGGTCGAGGTTTCCTAGCCATGGAAATGAGTTGTCATTTGATAACGGGATCACATCATTAGGAGAATGATGTGATGGACAAGACCCAAACTATGACCGTAGCATAGGATCGTGTCAAGTTTATTGCTATTGTTTTCTGCATGTCAAGTATCTGTTCCTATGACCATGAGATCATGCAACTCACTGACACCGGAGGAATACCTTGTGTGTATCAAACGTCGCAACGTAGCTGGGTGACTATAAAGATGCTCTACAGGTATCTCCAAGGGTGTCTGTTGAGTTGGCATGGATCAAGACTGGGATTTATTACTCCGTGTGACGGAGAGGTATCTCAGGGCCCACTCAGTAATACAACATCATAATGAGCTTGCAAGCAAAGTGACTAAAGAGTTAGCCACAGGATCTTGTATTACGGAACGAGTAAAGAGACTTGCCGGTAATGAGCTTGAACTAGGTATGGAGATACCGACGATTGAATCTCGGGCAAGTAACATACCGATGAACAAAGGGAACTGTGTATGGGATTAACTGAATCCTTGACATCATGGTTCGACCGATAAAGATCTTCGTAGAATATGTAGGAACCAATATGGTCATCCAGGTCCCGCTATTGGTTATTGGCCGTGGAGGAGTCTCAGTCATGTCTGCATAGTTCTCGAACCTGCAGGGTCTACACACTTAACGTTTGGTGACGGTATAAGTATAGTCGAGGTATTATGCTGGTGACCGAAGGTTCTTAGGAGTCCCGGATGATATCCTGGACGTGACGAGGAACTCCGGAATGGTCCAGCGGTGAAGATTGATATATAGGATGAAGGGTATCGGAGTCCGAAAGTGTTCCCAGGGCATACCGGGGATTTGACGGAGTACCGAAAGGGGTTTCGGGGGGCCTCATGGGCCAAGGAAAGGGGGTACACCAGCCCACAAGGGGCTGGGCGCCGCCCAAACCCCAGCCCACTCGGCTGGGAAGGGGGCCACACCCCCTAGGGTCGTCGGCCACCCTAAACTTAGGTGGCAAGGCACCTTTGGGGGGGGGCACCCAAACCCTGGCCGCCACCCCCCTTGGCCGCCGGCCCCTAGGGGAAACCCTAGGGAGCCCACCCCTCCTCCCTTCCCCTATATATAGGGAGGGAGAGAGAGGGCATCCGCACCACAACGTGCTACGGTCCTGCCCCTCCTCTCCCTCGTAGTTCTTCTCCTCACCATAACGCACGGCGAAGCCCTACTGAGATTCCACCACCACCACTTCACCACTCCGTCGTGCTGTCGGAGGACTCGGGCTACTACTTCACCATCGCTCGCTGGGTCAAGGAGGTGAAGGCATCATCAAGCTGTACGTGTGTTGAACGCGGAGGTGCCGTCCGTTCGGCACTTGATTGGGAGTCCGCGGGACGGATCGTGATTGGATCGGGAAGACGTTCGACTACATCTACCGCGTTTCTTAACGCTTCCGTTTAGCGATCTACAAGGGTATGTAGATGCAATATCTCCTCTCGTAGATGGTCATCTCCTAGATTGATCTTGGTGAAGCGTAGGAAAAAAAAAATTCCCATGCAACGTTCCCCAACAGTGGCATCATGAGCTAGGTCTTTGCGTAGATGACATCACGAGTAGAACACAAAGGAGTTTGTGGGCGTTGATATTCAGATTGCTTCCTTCCTTGGTCTTTTCTTGATTCAGCGGTATTGTGGGATGAAGCGGCCCGGACCGACTTTACTTGTCCACATACATGAGACCGGTTCCATCGACTGACATGTAACTTTGTTGCGTAAGATGGCTGGCGGGTGTCTGTCTCTCCCACCTTAGTTGAATCGGATTCGACAAAGGTGGTCCTTGTAGAAGGTTAAATAGCAACTTCTATATCACCGTTGTGGTTTTGCGTAGGTAAGAATCGTTCTTGCTAGATACCCATAGCACCCACGTAAAACATGCAACAACAAATTAGAGGACGTCTAACTTGTTTTTGCAGGGTATGTTGTGATATGATATGGCCAAAGACATGATGATATATATTTGATGTATGAGATGATCATGTTTTGTAATAGTTTATATCGACTTGCATGTTGATGCATACGGCAACCGGCAGGAGCCATAGGGTTTTCTTTAATTATTATGTGACCTGTGTCTCACTCATTAAGCGCTATGTAATGCTTTACTTTATCGCTAAGCGGTAGCAATAGTAGTAGAAGCATGGTTGGCGCGATAACCCCGATGGCAACACGATGATGGAGATCATGATGATGGAGATCATGGTGTCATTCCGGTGACGATGCATATCATGCCGGTGCTTTGGAGATGGAGATCAAAAGCACAAGTTCATGGCCATATCATGTCACTTATGATTTGCATGTGATGTTAATCCTTTTATGCATCTTATTTTGCTTAGGACGATGGTAGCATTATAAGGTGATCCCTCACTAAAATTTCAAGATAAAATTTGTGTTCTCCCCGAGTGTGCACCATTGCAAAAGTTCGTCGTTTCGAAGCACCACGTGATGATCGGGTGTGATAGACTCTACGTTCGCATACAATGGGTGCAAGCCAGTTTTGCACATGTGGAACACTCGGGTTAAACTTGACGAGCCTAGCATGTACAGACATGGCCTCGGAACACAAGAGACCGAAAGGTCGAACATGAGTCATATAGTAGATATGATCAACATGGAGATGTTCACCACTGAAACCACCTCATCTCACGTGATGATCGGACTTGGGTTGGTGAATTTGGATCATGTAGCACTCGGATGACCGGAGGGATGTCAATTTGAGTGGGAGTTTTAAGTAATATGATTAACTAAACTCAACATCTTGAACAATAGTCTAAGTAATCTTTGCAAATTTATGTTGTAGATCAATGGCTCGCGCAGTAGCTCCCCTGAATTTCAATGTGTTCCTAGAGAAATACAAGCTGAAAGATGATGGAAGTAACTTTGTAGACTGGGCCCGTAATCTAAGGATTATCCTCACGGCTTCCCAAAAGGCTTATGTCCTTGATGCACCGCTCGGTGCGCCACCCGCTGCAGTGTCATCTGCAGATGTTGCGAACACCTGCCAGGTGCATTCTGATGACTACTCAATAGTTCAGTGTGCTATGTTGTATGGCTTAGAACCGGGACTTCAAAGACGTTTTGAACGTCATGGAGCATATGAGATGTTCCAGGAGTTGAAGTTTATTTTTGAGAAAAATTCCCGGATCGAGAGGTATGAGACCTCCGATAAGTTCTATGCTTGCAAGATGGAGGAGAACGGGTCTGTCAGTGAGCACATACTCAGAATGTCTGGGTATTCCAACCGTCTGGCTGAGTTGGGAATTACGCTCCCGCCAGAGGAAATCACTGACAGAGTTCTTCAATCACTGCCACCTAGCTACAAAAGCTTTGTGTTGAACTATAATATGCAAGGGATGAACAAATCAGTTGTCGAGCTATTTGCGATGCTGAAAGTAGCTGAGTCGGAAATCCAGAAGGAGCATCAAGTGTTGATGGTCAATAAAACCACTAGTTTCAAGAAGAATGGCAAGGGCAAGAAGGGTAACTCCAAGAAGAGTGGCAAAGAAGTTGCTCCTCCCGTGAAGAAACCCAAGGCTGGACCCAAGCCGGAAACTGAGTGCTTTCATTGCAAGGGAACTGGCCACTGGAAACGGAATTGCCCCAAGTATCTGGCCGACAAGAAGGTGGCCAACACCAAACAAGGTATATATGATATACATGTTATTGATGTGTACCTTACCAACTCTCGTTGTAGTGCCTGGGTATTTGATACTGGTTCGGTTGCTCACATTTGCAACTCAAAGCAGGAACTATGGAATAGACGGAGGCTGGCAAAGGACGAAGTGACGATGCGCGTGGGAAATGGTTCCAAGGTTGATGTGATCGCCGTCGGCACGCTCGCTCTTCGATTACCATCGAGATTAGTGATGAACCTGAATAATTGTTATTTAGTGCCTGCGTTAAGCATGAACATTATATCTGGATTTTGTTTAATGCGAGACGATTACTCATTTAAATCAGAGAATAATGGTTGTTCTATTTATATGGGTAATATCTTTTATGGTCATGCACCCAATGTGAGGGGTTTATTCTTATTGAATCTCGATAGTAATGATACACATGTTCATAACATTGATGCCAAAAGATGTAGAGTTGATAATGATAGTACCACTTTCCCGTGGCACTGCCGCTTAGGTCATATTGGTGTAAAACGCATGAAGAAGCTCCATGCTGATGGACTTTTGGAGTCACTTGATTTTGAATCACTTGACACATGTGAACCATGCCTCATGGGCAAGATGACTAAGACCCCATTCTCTGGAACAATGGAATTGGCAAGTGACTTGTTGGAAATCATACATACTGATGTGTGCGGTCCGATGAGCATTGAGGCGCGCGGTGGATATCGTTACTTTCTCACCTTCACCGATGACTTAAGTTGATATGGATATGTTTACTTAATGAAACACAAGTCTGAAACGTTTGAAAAGTTAAAGCAATTTCAGAGTGAAGTTGAGAATCATGGTAACAAGAAGATTAAATTCCTACGATCTAATCGAGGAGGAGAATATCTGAGTTATGAGTTTGGCAATCACTTAAGACAATGTGGAATTGTTTCACAGTTGACGCCACCTGGAACACCATAGCGTAATGGTGTGTCCGAACGTCGTAATCAAACCTTATTGGATATGGTGCGTTCTATGATGTCTCTTGCCGATTTGCCACTATCATTTTGGGGTTATGCGTTAGAGACAGTTGCATTCACTTTAAATAGGGCACCATCTAAATCTGTTGAGACAACGCCGTATGAACTGTGGTTTGGCAAGAAACCAAAGTTGTCGTTTCTTAAAGTTTGGGGATGCGATGCTTATGTCAAAAGGCTTCAGCCAGAAAAGCTCGAACCCAAAGCGGACAAACGCGTCTTCATAGGATACCCAAAAGAGACGGTTGGGTATACCTTCTATCTCAGATCTGAAGGCAAAGTGTTTGTTGCTAAGAACGGATCATTTCTCGAGAAAGAGTTTCTCTCGAAAGAATTGAGTGCGAGGAAGATAGAACTTGATGAGGTTGTTGAACCTTTGCTTCAACCAGAGAGCAGCGCAGCGCAGAAAGATGTTTCTGTGGAGCCTACTTTAGTTGAAGAGGAAGTTAATGATGGTGATCATGAAGCTTCGGATCAAGTTACTATCGAACCTCGTAGGTCGACAAGGACACGCACTGCTCCTGAATGGTACGGTAACCGCGTCTTAAAGGTCATGTTGTTGGACAACGATGAACCTACGAGCTATGGAGAAGCGATGGTGGGCCCGGATTCCGAAAAATGGTTAGAGGCCATGAAATCCGAGATAGGATCCATGTATGAAAACAAAGTGTGGACTTTGGAAGTATTACCTAAAGGGCGAAAGGCCATTCAGAATAAATGGATCTTTAAGAAGAAGACGGACGCGGATGTTAATGACACCGTCTATAAAGCTCGACTTGTGGCAAAGGGTTCTTCACAAGTTCAAGGAGTTGACTACGATGAGACTTTCTCAGCCGTAGCGATGCTTAAGTCCGTCAGAATCATATTAGCAATAGCCGCATTTTTCGATTATGAAATTTGGTAGATGGATGCCAAAACAGCGTTCCTTAACGGTTTCCTTAAGGAAGAGTTGTATATGATGCAACCAGAAGGTTTTGTCGATCCAGAGAATGCTGACAAAGTTTGCAAACTCCAGCGATCCATTTATGGGCTGGTGCAAGCGTCTCGGATTTGGAATCTTCGCTTTGATGAGGTGATCAAAGCGTTTGGGTTTATACAAGTTTACCGAGAAGCTTGTATTTACAAGAAAGTGAGTGGGAGCTCTATAGCGTTTCTAATATTATATGTGGATGACATATTGCTGAATGGAAACAATATAGAATTTTTGGAAAGCGTGAAGGAATATTTGAACAAGAGTTTTTCGATGAAGGACCTAGGAGAAGCTGCTTTCATATTAGGCATCAAGATCTATAGAGATAGATCAAGACGCTTAATAGGACTTTCACAGAGCACATATCTTGATAAAGTTTTGAAGAACTTCAAAATGGATCAACCCAAGAAGGGGTTCTTGCGTGTATTACAAGGTGTGAAGTTGAGTAAGACTTAATGGCCAGTGACTGCAGAGGATAGAGAAAAATGAGTGTCATCCCCTATGCTTCTGCCATAGGCTTTATCATGTATGCAATGTTGTGCACAAGACCAGATGTCAGCCTTGCCATAAATATGGCCGGAAGGTTTCAAAGTGATCCAGGAGTGGAACACTGGACGGCGGTCAAGAATATCCTTAAGTACCTGAAAAGGACTAAGGAAATGTTTCTCGTTTATGGAGGTGATCAAGAGCTCGTCGTAAAGGGTTACGTCGATGCAAGCTTTGACACTAATCCGGATGACTCTAAGTCTCAAACTGGATACGTGTATATTCCCAATGGGGAAGCGGTAAGCTGGTGCAGTTCCAAGCAAAGCGTGGTAGCTGATTCTACATGCGAAGCGGAGTACATAGCTGCCTCGGAGGCGGCAAAGGAAGGTGTCTGGATGAAGCAGTTCATGACAGATCTTGGGGTTGTGCCCAGTGCATTGGACCCAATGACTCTGTTGTGTGACAACACTGGTGCCATTGCTCTCGCCAAGGAACCAAGGTTTCACAAGAGGACCAGACACATAAAATGACGCATCAATTCCATCCGCGATTACATCAAGGAGGAGAACATAAATATTTGCAAAGTACACACGGATCAGAATATTGCAGACCCGTTGACTAAGCCTCTTCCACGAGCGAAACATGATCAACACCAGAACTGTATGGGTGTTAGATTCCTTACGATGTAAATCACATAGTGATGTGAGCTAGAATATTGACTCTAGTGCAAGTGGGAGACTGTTAGAAATATGCCCTAGAGGCAATAATAAATTAGTTATTATCATATTTCCTTGTTCATGATAATTGTTTATTATCCATGCTAGAATTGTATTGATTGGAAACTCAAATACATGTGTGGGTACATAGATAATACTGTGTCCCTAGTGAGCCTCTAATAGACTAGCTCGTTGATCAAAGATGGTCGAGGTTTCCTAGCCATGGAAATGAGTTGTCATTTGATAATGGGATCACATCATTAGGAGAATGATGTGATGGACAAGACCCAAACTATGAACGTAGCATAGGATCGTGTCAAGTTTATTGCTATTGTTTTCTGCATGTCAAGTATCTGTTCCTATGACCATGAGATCATGCAACTCACTGACACCGGAGGAGTACCTTGTGTGTATCAAACGTCGCAACGTAACTGGGTGACTATAAAGATGCTCTACAGGTATCTCCAAGGGTGTATGTTGAGTTGGCATGGATCAAGACTGGGATTTGTTACTCCGTGTGACGGAGAGGTATCTCAGGGCCCACTCAGTAATACAACATCATAATGAGCTTGCAAGCAAAGTGACTAAAGAGTTAGCCACAGGATCTTGTATTACGAAACGAGTAAAGAGACTTTCCGGTAATGAGATTGAACTAGGTATGGAGATACCGACGATCGAATCTCGGGCAAGTAACATACCGATGAACAAAGGGAATTGTGTACGGGATTAACTGAATCCTTGACATCGTGGTTTGACCGATAAAGATCTTCGTAGAATATGTAGGAACCAATGTAGGCATCTAGGTCCCGCTATTGGTTATTGGCCGTGGAGGAGTCTCGGTCATGTCTGCATAGTTCTCGAACCCGTAGGGTCTACACACTTAACGTTTGGTGACGGTGTAAGTATAGTCGAGTTATTATGTTGGTGACCGAAGGTTGTTTGGAGTCCCGGATGAGATCCCGGACATGACGAGGAACTCCGTAATGGCCTGGATGTGAAGATTGATATATAGGATGAAGGGTATCAGAGTCCGGAAGTGTTCCGGGGCATACCGGGGATTTGACGGAGTACCGAAAGGGGTTTCGGAGGGACCCCGGAAAGTGTTGGGGGGGCCTCATGGGCCAAGGAAAGGGGGAACACCAGCCCACAAGGGGCTGGGCGCCGCCCAAACCCCAGCCCACTCGGTTGAGAAGGGGGCCACACAACCTAGGGCCGTCGGCAACCCTAAACTTGGGTGGCAAGGCACCTTTGGGGGGGGCACCCAACCCTGGACGCCACCCCCCTTGGCCGCCGGCCCCTAGGGGAAACCCTAGGGCACCCTCCCGTCCTCCCTTCCCCTATATATAGAGAGGGAGTGAGAGGGCAGCCGCACCACAACGTGCTACGGCGCTGCCCCTCCTCTCCCTCGTAGTTCTTCTCTTCACCATAACGCACGGTGAAGCCCTGCTGAGATTCCACCACCACCACCTCACCATGCCGTCGTGCTGCCGGAGGACTCGGGCTACTACTTCACCATCGCTCGCTGGGTCGAGGAGGTGAAGGCGTCATCAAGTTGTACATGTGTTGAACGCGGAGGTGTCGTCCGTTCAGCACTTGATCGGGAGTTCGCGGGACGGATCGTGATTGGATCGCAAAGACGTTCGACTACATCAACCGCGTTTCTTAACGCTTCCGCTTAGCGATCTACAAGGGTATGTAGATGCAATCTCTCCGCTCGTAGATGGTAATCTCCTAGATTGATCTTGGTTAAGCATAGGAAATTTTTTGTTTCCCATGCAACATTCCCCAACATATACCCACCCCCCATTCGAGCCGATGGGAGAGACATTCATGCGTACACTACAGGCACTCAAATTATACCATGTAATCTCACACCCATGGCCTACCGCAAACATCGACCAAAAAAGAATCCACAATAATTAACCTCTCTCGTTGCGGTACAAAAGTACACGAGGCCACAGATGGGAGTGACACTAATAATTGTGCGAGGGGGTGGTGCCTGAGGACAACCACGCCTCCATGCTACCCTAACAGATGTACGGAGGTGTTGTGTGATGTTTTCAATTCCCAATGCACACCTTTCATGTGGCACCTTCGCAAATTGGAAAAATACGGAGGTTCACAACTTGTACAATGAGCACGCGCGTGCACACATGCGCCCAAAGTTTCGTCTGTAATCTCACCATGATATTCGCCGAAACACGGACTAAGATGAATCCAGCTTTGATCAAACCCCTCTCGCGCACGCCATCCAAGGTGATAGACCATGCGGGGGCAACGAATGGGTGTGTCGGTGGTAAACGCATGAGTGAGTGTACGAGGACCACCACCGCATGCATGAGACACAAACATATGCATGGAAAAGGTCATGATCGAGATGCTTTAAATATATACCCAATGCACGACTAGACGTGGCACGTGTGCCTCACCTAAAGCTGTCAATGGTTAAAACTGTTACCCGCATCCCCATGGATGTTTAATCTATTAGGGCACGGAGAAGTGCCAGCTTGAACTCCCATGGGGAAGATGGTGGGTCAAATACCTTACCCAGCGTGCAGGACGGGGATGGGGATGGGGCATACATAGCATTACCCACCTTAACCATGAAATAACTTACATGTGGGCTCTGAAATTAGTAGACCCCATGTAATTTGCGCCCTCGGTCACCCAAATTTCCACAGATCCCACCCATCTGGCCCAAATATCCCTAAGAAATCCCAAACTTAGCCACAACATATTGTTTATTGCGTTGAAATGTTGTTTTTTTACTGAAATACTATCAAATGTTGTTCTTAAATGCATGTTGGGTTTCCCCACGGGGATAAAGAAGTGTCAACGGGGATGGGAAACTTTTTATCCCCGCGCACGGGTACGGAGACAGTGACGGGAATGGGAGGGCGGTAATGGGGACGGGGATGGGAAACTTTTTATCCCCGCGCATAGGTACGGAGACGGTGTCGGGAATGGGAGGGCGGTGATGGGGATAGGGATGGGACTCCAATATACCCGCCTGAGTAATCCCCATTGTCAGCTTGATGCCTAACTAACCGGACAACCCCACGTGGTGGCGCGCATACGATGCGTATTGTGTGCCGGACCCCATACCCCCACTCGTCCCACCACACCACCGTCACTTCGAGGCATGCATGTCAAACTTTTCTATGTAGTGCACATGTGACAATAGGAGTGCAGTGTTAAAATTTGATTTTTAAAGAACATTAAGACATTTTATACATTAAATTGATTCCTTAGTATTTAATTTGTAAATTTCAAATTTGAACTATATGCACACGCGGTTGTGCGCCCGAATGGATTAGAAATTCATTTTTTTGTCTTGGGTGCATGTTTAGTCCCCATGGAAGGAAAAACAATAAATTTCGAACATCTCGGGGCCACAAACATTGACTCTTGGCTTTCAAATTCTAGCAAACGCCGAGCTAAGCTAGAATTCATGAAACATTGACATGATTTCATGATAGGGACCTTATAGGTCATGGTAAATAAATCGTCCAATTTGAGAGAAGTTTTCATCTAAGCTTCTTGCAAACGGGGGCTTATTAATATATGCAACATAGAACCGTCACGTTTACATCGCAAACGGTTTATTAATCCAAACTGTTTTTATTTAGTCCGCGTATTAGCATTGGTTAAAGTCAAGCTTTGTAAACTTTGACCAAATTTAGAAAAAATGTTAATGTTTACAATTAAAAATTATTACCATTAGATTCTTTATTGAATGCACTTTCACATCATATATATTTGTCATGGTAATTATTTCTATTTCTTTCTTTAAAGTTGGTCAAACTGTATCAAGTTTGACTTCAGTCAACTCTAATATGCAGACTAAATAAAAACGGAGGGAGTAAGTGCCGTAGCTTCGCAGAAAAACATTACACGCCCCGCGATCCGTGCACGCAGATATGATTTGACGGGATGCATGCTAGCAAGTCGCCTCGCAGGCTGACCGGGATGTGTGCGAGAAGGTGTGTGAATTATGGGAGGCGTGTTCGTTACGCAGTTTCGCAGGGAGACGTGCCGTCAGGCGTGTGAATTGACGGTGTGCATGCCAGCAGTCCGGCGTGCAGGCTGCTCACCGGGAGGCGAGCCGTCCCTTTAAACCGCCGCCCGCCTCCCTCTCAAGTCCCAACTCCCCTTTATTAACCGCGCCTGAGTCGCTGGTTTTAACATTCTCACTACACACAATCCTCTCTCACACCCTGCATCCTCGCCGCCGTTCTCAATCGTCATCACCGGCCTGCCTGCACCATGGGAGGGAGTAACCACATCGGTGCCGGCGAAGCACCCGAGCACAGCATGAAGGTGGGCACAGAGATTGTCGTCGTCGGAGATGACGCATCGCGCGGACAGCAGCGCGGCCTTGACATTGTCGCCGCCGCCGTGCTTCCCCAGCAGGAGCCGGTAGTCCACAGCGACTCCGACGAACACTCCAGCGACGACAACGACTTGGACGGAGAACCGGTTGGTCATATGTACCCATTTTTGGTAAATACATATAAAAGGCTGATTGGTTTGCTACCAACATCTGGCATTGCTGCCATTGGCAAAATCAAAAGTTGTCAACATTTCACAACCTTTTGTGAGATTGATAACGAGAATTGTTATGCAACCAATATCTAGCCAACAATTGGCAGTTGCTAAAATATGGCATGCCAACTTTTGGCATCAAACCAATTAGCTTCGATTTAGGGTTCATGTTATCGCATGATATATTATGTTTCATAAACTCCGCCTTGCAAATTCGCATTATAATATGGACGTCACATTTTTTACTATGTATAGGTGCTATCTGACGATGTGGACGGCGAGGATGAAGACGTCCAGGAGAGGTTCAAGAGGCAAACGCTAAGAGAGCTTATGGCTGGAAAGCATAACAGGCGTGTCAGGAAGAATGGGGGCTATGGATGCCTGTTCTGCAACCATAAGATTAACAACACGTACTCTAGTGTTCTGGCGCATGCAAGAGGACGAGCCGTTGCCTCCTTCAAGCAGAAGTATTCTCGCAGGATAGCGCATGCCGCGTACACCCAGTTCCTGGAGAATCTTAACAATCAAGCATGAAGATGAGATGTTGGAATGAATCTATCTAGTTTGTGTGTATTATATCTATGCTTGTGTATTATATTTTTTCCCAAGATTGAAACTGTGCGACGACTTTCATTGTGCGGTATCTCCATCACACCGGAGTGCTAGTTTACTTGAGTTGAGAGTAATATTTATATAGGATTTATCACACACGGTTGGATCTAATAAACCGTTTCCTCCGAAGCACATTATTCTAGGACAGAAAACCCTCAGCACCACTTCAAAAAAATACCTCAGCACCCACACATCACAAAACCCTCGCCTGCTCCCCTCCCCTTCCCCCTCCCCAGTAGCACCTACACTAACGCTAGTACTCCGGGTCTCTCCATGCATGTCACCGCCTATCCCCGCGGCAACCACTTAGCTCGACGCCTGTCGCCGCCGCCGGCTGCCGCAAAACGCCACCGCATATCTCCACCGCCAATTGCCGCGGCCTATTGGCACTGACTTTCTCGACGTTGCTCGCTGTCGACCCAGCTCGCCCGATTGGGGAATCTTCGGTACTGGTTTTTTTTTCCATGAAGGACCAGGTAACTAATCTCCTGAAATATTTCTGCTCATCTCTTATCCTAGTCCGTCGGCCCCTTTTAATCACACGTCCGAAATCGTCGTGGATTCATGTTTCTTCTATGTGATTCGAGGGTTTTCATTCATAGAGTGTACTGTGCAAGGACACATTGGGGCTATGCAGCCTCATCCAAAAAACCGAGGAGTTCCATCTCACTGTACCAGACGACTTTACGAAGCGCACGGTATGTTCAATCTCACACTACCTATGTTGACATGCATGGCCTATACTTTTTCTGAACATATACTATATATTGCTACATTTGGGTAAAAGGCGCCACATGCAGCATTTGCGTCAAATGTGATTTCTTCTCTTCTTCTTATTCTTCTCCTTCTATATTAGGCAAATTAATGTTGTATTGTTCTTTCGTCTACTCTCATATGTATTTGCACGACATCATGGTTACATTATCTCTTTACTTGTAATTTCTTGTCCTTTCGTATGAACTGTTGCACTGTTCTTTTAACTACTACTCCTATACTATCATTTTACCCTGTTCTTTAACAATCTTATCAATTCCTGCAGTACATCCCTTGCTTTGCAACGACAACTGTAACGCTAAATCTTGGCCTTTACATAAATGAAGACTCTAGGGATATCATATTAAGCACAAACCATGGATTTACAATCATTGTTTCTGTAAAACTTGATGAAGATTGTCACTGCTATATTGAAGAAGGCCTTTGGGGAGAAATTTCTAAGTTTTATGTACTGAAAGCTGGCACTAAAATTACGCTCCACTTAAAAGAGCCTTACCATACGATAAATGCAAACTTCCCCGACGACATTCTCCGTCCATGCTTTGTTGGAAGTAAGTGTTATTTCTAGTATATGCATGTTGACTTGCGTAGCAATATCAATGTAACTGTGTAGTATTTCAGCAACCAATTGGGATTTCATTTTCTTAATCTGTTAAAACTGTTCCTACCTAGTATCTTGTAATTACCAATGCACTATTCTTCTGAACTGATCTAGCTACATAATCACTATCCTCCCACTGATCTACTCTTGACAGAAAGATACGCCGGCGGCCATTCTCCGCGCGTGGATGTCGAGGTTGCCAACAAGCGGAGGCGGGCTGAGCCAGAAACACAAGCGCCTCCGATAGGCCCAGACCTCATCAGCAGCCTCCCCGACGATATGTTGAGAGTCATCATCTTCCTCCTCCCTATCGAAGATGGCGTGCGCACAACCGTCCTCTCCCGGTGGTGGCGCCCCCTATGGCGATGCGCCCCTCTCGGTCTCATCAGCAAGCACATGCTCTGCACTGGCTATCGCAAACGCTTGGATGCATTGTCCCAGATCCTCGGCACGCACTGTGGCCCAATCAAAGGCCTTACTATGGGCAAGTTCCGTTCCAATGGCAAGGACCGAGCCAAGCTTGACGAGTGGTTCTTATCGACCGCCCTAGATCATCTCGAAGAACTCACTTTTAATGATGGACATATGTGCCTGCTGCCACGCTCCGCGCTGCGCCTCGTGCCAACGCTGCGCATCGCCAGGTTCATGAACTGCCATTTCCCCCAGATTAACGCCAATCCCGCTCTTTTGCTACCTCGACTGAAGCACCTTGAGGTTGTCGCCATCTACATCCCCAATGACGACATGGAGCGCCTGCTCCACGGCTATACTGCGCTCGAGTACCTTTATCTTCACGCGATCAATGGGTTGAGTAGCCTCCACATCACCTCCATGAGTCTCCGGACAATTTGTGTGTATTGCTGGTGCTGCAACAGGAGATCGCACAAGGTGAATCACCAAATGGTCATTGAGGACGTGCCTTTACTTGAGAGATTACTTGTTGTTGATCAACAAGGTCCGACAAGAATCAGGGTCATTCAAGCACCGAAATTGACAGTGTTTGGCTACTCGCCCGTCAACTTATATGAACTTGTTTTTGGATCCATAACCGTCCAGTAACAACAGTCGCCCTGTTCTCATTTTTGAATTAACATTTTTTCTCTATTCAAGATGTATGTTCGTCTGTCATCCAAAAAATTATATCAACAAGCTCGACCCCATATCTGCGCACAGTGAAGGTCTTAGCAGTTGAATCTATCGGCCCCGACCTGGACCAAGTTGTCAGATTGCTGAGATGCTTTCCGTGCCTGGAGAAGCTATATATCGAGGTGATGCTCTTTCATGTTAAATTTTAACCACAAGGGAGTTCAATTTTTGAAACCCTGCAAATCATAAGAGGTCCCTTGTGTGTCCAAGCACTAATATATTCTCTTCTTTTGCAGATACGGTTAGGCCCGGTAGTGGATAATGTGATACAAAATAACAATCCCATCGAATGCCTTGACCTCCATCTCTTAGATATTACTTTGAACTCCTACCGAGGGACCTTACCGGAGATTATATTCGCCAGGTTCTTTGTTGTGAGAGTAAGTGTGCTAAAGATAATGAGATTTTCCCAACATTTATCGCGCAAGAAAGAATGGTTTGCTGATCAGCTCCGGCGACTAGGATAGAATGGAAAAGGCTCTGCAGAAGCTCAATTTTGTTTTGTAACTTCAGTTGACAGACTATTCGGAAGTCCTTATGTTAAGCCCATAAATGACATGTCAGTGGCGGATCCCTTTGCAGAAATATTGAAGTTGCCAAACTAGTAGTAATATCAGTATGAACCTATCATATATGTTCATGTTCAGCTGATCAGCGCGGGCGTCTACATCTGCATGACAAAGTTTCTGCATAAGCTGAATTTCATTTCTATTATCGGTTTGAACCTTGTAATCTTTGAATTTGAGCCTTGTAATGCTGGAATTTGAACCTTTGCACTATTTCTGTCATTTGTGATACAACCACGCAAATGGCATCTTATGAAGGAGGCTCGTATGTTGGTAGTACCATCTTTTCCTTAGTATGCAATGTACGATTAATATCTGGACATTAATATGCAATTGACGATTAGTATCCGGACCTTAAGAAGCAGAACCACGACCGAGGGTATCCTGCGCGGTTCCAATGGCGCTCCCAGCGGCTGCCGATGACGAGCGCCAGTTCCCCATGCATGTTGTACTGGACACACACAAAGTGGTCTGGTTCGACCTCGCATCCCACCGCGTGCTCTGCTCTCGCTCCCCCCCCCCCCCCCCCCCCCCGCGCGCTCTGCCAGTGGTTGGGGCCGGCCAGCGATCACGTTCGGGGCTCCATATGCATGCGGTTGTGCCACACGCGTCGCCCCATGCAATTACGTGCTTCCTCGACTGAATCACGCACTGCAAAAACTGCCTTCTGAAAGTGCCGGTTTTACAGGACGTCCGGCACCCATTTATACACACGGCCATTAACCATAGTCTCTTCACGCTTTCGATCGCGCCCACAACACAACAAGCACACCCTCGACGACGCATACAGAGAGGATGTCCAGCGGCGCTCCAATGGAGTACGGTGAGCATCATGTGGAGACCCACATGAGGAAGACAGACCTCACGGTGGTGTACACCAACGACCCAGGCATGGTGGAGGACTCCATCGGCACTATGGAGTGGTTGCTTGATGAGGAGGACAAGTACAAAGTGGTCGGCTTCGACCTCGCTTACACCGGCGGTCGTGCTGGGCATGATCAGAAGGTTGCCGTCGCCCAGTTGTGCATCGGCCATCACGTCCTCCTCTACCACTATTGCCTGGCCACAGTGCCTTGCGAGCATTTCACCAGGTTTGTCAACAGCCCCAACTTTAGGTTCGCTACAATGGACAGCACCAACGATCCAAAGGTGCTCAAGACTTCGGGCTTGGCCTGCCAGAACCTTGTCGACATCCGCGGCCACTACAAGGTCTGGGGCAGCAACAAGAACATGGACTCCCATGTTGACCTGGCACTAGTGCAGAAAACGCTAGTGCCGACGTGCCAAAACCCACCTTGTTGGCGTAGGAGGTCAACGCCAGTAATAAGGCGTCAGTGTTAACAAAATACCGATGGCGTGCAAATCCCACGCCATCGGTATTTTACATACTGATGGAGTGGCACTATTCACCACGCCACCACTACTTCCGAGGTTAATGACGTGGTGTATTTTCAAATGCCATCACTATATACATAGTACTAGTGAGGTCCACATTCATTCACACGCCAACACTAAAAATTTCATAGAACAAAAAAATACATAATCCAAATACATTCATCGGTACACCAAATACATGCATACGTTGATCCGTATGTCTAAATCTATATGCCCGGTTCATACATCCAGTACATCCGTATAGTCCCATACATCCGTATACTAACAGAGAAGATAGCAGGGCTAGATCTCGAGGTGGACATGGGCATCATTGTCGAAGCTGTGGACAAGGTCGGGTGTCCGCCGTTGTCCAATGGTCCATCTCCGGTCACGGCGGAAGCGGGTGTTGGGGCGCCACCTCACTAGATCTCTTGAGGAAGACCACCACCAACTCCCCTCCAAGCGCACGCTCGCCACAGCTTGATGCCATTCTGCCCAACGCCGCACATCGTTGAGGTACTGGCACCCCACCGAGTCCCTGCCTCGGACCACACCGCTATTCGTCGCCTGGATCCAAGCTGCCGCACCAACGCGGAGTATGGAGCTTCTTGTGGCCTGATACGTCTCCAACGTATCGATAATTTATGAAGTATTCATGCCATATTCATCTAATTTTACAATACTTTTATATGGTTTTGATGCACTTTATTTGATTTATTTAGAACTAACCCGGACTGACGCTGTTTTCAGCAGAATTACCGTGGTGTTGTTTTTGTGCAGAAAATGAAAGTTCTCGGAATCGCCCGAAACTTTTTGGTGATTTTTTCTGGACCAAATAAGCAATATTGGAGTGAAGAACCACCGGAGAAGAGCCATGAGGTGGGAACAACCCACCAGGGCGCGCCAGAGGGCCCAGGCGCGCCCTGGTGTCTTGTGCCCTCCTCGTGGCCCATCTTGGCGTGAAACCAACGCCCAAAAATCCTATAAATATAGAAACCATCAGAAATAACCCGAGACTCTCCGCTCCGCCGCCGCAACTCTCTGTATCGACGAAAAACCAATCTGGAGACGTTCCAGTACCCTGCCGGAGAGGGTAATCCATCTCCGGTGGTTATCTTCATCATCCCGGCGGAGGCCATGACGAGGAGGGAGTAGTCCACCCTTGGGGCTGAGGGTATGTACCAGTAGCTATGTGTTCAATCTCTCTCTCTCGTGTTCTTGAGATGTCACGATCTTGATGTATCACGGGCTCTGTTAATATAGTCGGATCACATGATGTTTCCCTTACTATCTTGTTGTGATGAATTGAATCTTTCCCTTTGAGATATCGTTATGTTGGATTGAATATTGGATTTGAGAACATGATATATGTCTTGCATGTGGATACCTGCGGTGACAATGGTGTGTTCTATTGATTCACTTGATGTATATTTTTGTCGGGGGGATAACCCCGGGGTAGCCTCAGCCGGGTCACTGCTCCAACTTTTCGAAACGACTACAGGACGGGCCGCCTCCCCCTGCAGTCCGGCTCCGCGCAGCCGGTTGCGCCAACCAGCCGGCTAGGGGCGGAGACGCCTGGCCCCCTAGCCGGCAATGCTGCAGGTACCGCGGTCAGAGCACGCGTGGCTACAGTGGCCACCGTCGCGTCGGGGGTCAGCGCCCGCATGGCCACAGTGGAGGCGACAGTGCCTCTGACTCCGGCCGACCGCGACCGGGCATATGGCACAGTGCCGGCACGCCCTCAACCATTCCATTACCTGCCCCAGCGTGGCTACAGCACGGCTGGCCGTACCGCTGACCGCGGCCGGCCACCGCTAGACGATGCCCCGAAGGACGACCCGTGTCGTGGTGTGACGAGCGCCAGGGCCCACCAGGCGGGCCCCCTCCGGCTCCCGATGGGACCCCGCAGCTGGCGGGCCCTACCAGCGACAAGACCTCTTAGCCGGGGGCCCCAAGGCCGGCTGGGGAGACCGCCAGCTGGGGCCCTCCAGCGCCCCCAACCCATATTGTAATCCGGGGGGTTGGCCTATAAGACCCCCCGGAGCTCCCCCATGCACGGGGGCGAGCCCTCTTTCCCTAGCACTCACGCACACACACCCACGTAGAGAGGTAGAGGAGGCAAGCTAGCTCCTTCTTCCTCCTCTACCCGTACAGCTCAAGGAGCACCATTGTCGCTCCCTTTGGTTCATCAACCAGACTAGCAGGACTAGGGGTATTACCTCCCACGGAGGGTCCCGAACCTGGGTACATCGCGTGTCCCGCACCGTTCGTCCCCGATCCCGCTCCCGGAGTCCACCGGCGTCCATTGGCCCCAACCACTCTCGATAAGCCTCCCCATGGCATCTGTTGTGAGAAAACGACGACAGTTGGCGCCCACCGTGGGGCCGAACGTGGCGCCGGCCGGAGTCATACTCTGGGCGGGAACCCTCGCCAACTCCGCCGGGCGTCCCACGTCTGGGCTGATCAGCATGCCCATGGGGTCCGCCCTCACGGAAGCTCCCGCGGCTCCTGGCGGCGGTTCCACCCGCTTCGTGGGCAGAGCCGCCGTCTCCTCCCCCGAACAGAACTGCATCGACACCCCGCTCGACATCAGCGGCCTCGGCACGCTCTTTGCCGAGCTGCGTCTCGACGACGCGCCGGCGCAGGACGAGTATCCCAGCGTGGTGCTCGACTGCTGCGACCCGCCCCCGTGCGCGAGCGAAACCGCGGCAGACGACGCGCGTGATCTCCGCGTCATCGTGGAGGTATTGACCACCGGCTCCTCCACGTCTTCCGGCCGCGCCAGGGTGGACGCGCTAGTGTCCGTTGCTGCCGCCGGTGCCGGCATCTCCGACCCCATCGGCTCCGCCCTTCGGGGCCTGAGCACTCCCATCGCGCCGACGACCAACCCAGCTACGGCCGTGGGCGAGCTGGAGGCGGCGCGCCAGCAACTGCTCGCGGAGGCTACTTCCCTCGCTACCGCCAAGCGTCGGATGGAGTCCGCGCAGCGTGAGTACAACTCCGCCAACGGCCTCACCTCGGCTGGCAACGAGCCCAGCCCGCGGAACGACGTCCGCGGCCGCGGCCGGGTGGTCGCGGAAATCCTCGGTGGCAGGCTGCCCACCTACGATACGCCGGCGGCCAACATGAGGGCCGCCCAAGTGGCTTACGCCGACCTGGCCGGCTTGGAGGGCGAGGAGCGCGCCCAGCAGGACCAGCACATCCAGGACCTCATCAACACCACCAACGCGCAGCAGGCCCGGCTCGACCACATCAACCTTGGCTCCGAGGTCCCAACTCCCGGAGGCGACGGGGCGCCGACTGCCGGCCATCGTCGGCCGGTCCAACAGGCCTCTTCCCCCCGCGGCTCCACCCGGCGTGGCGGAGGCTCTCGCGGCACGCACTCTCAGTACGCGAACAAGTCGCCTGCTGTTACCAGCCGGCACACCAACGGGCCGGAAGAGGACGGCCAACGCCCGCACGCCCACACCCCGTCGCCGCGGCGGGAGCGCGTGCATTCGCCTGCCCCGACGGTTCGCCCCGAGCTTGCGGCTCGCCTTGGCCCGCGCATCCCCCGGAGCGAGAACGACTCCCGGACCCACCTCGACCGGCTAGCGCAGTCGGCCCTCCTCGAGGAGGAGGGCTCGATCGGCCCGGCGTGTTTCGGCCTCCGAATCCGCAACGGGCCGTTCCCGACCGGCTTCACTCTCCCTCGCGACACGCCGAAGTACAACGGCACTGCCAAGCCAGAGGACTGGCTGATCGACTACACCACCGCAGTCGGCATCGCCAGAGGAAACAAGCGCGTAGCCGTACGCTACGCCCCTCATGCTGATCTTCTCGGCCCGGACCTGGCTCAACAGCCTGTCGGCCAGCAGCATCAACACCTGGACCGACTTCGAAGAGGCGTTCGTCCGCAACTTCACCGGCACCTACAAGCGGCCCGGCCGGCCCCGCGAGCTGGACATGTGTGTCCAGGGGCCGGAAGAGCCCCTCCGCGACTACCTCACCCGGTGGACCGAGCTCCGCAACTCCTGCGAGGGGGTGCACGAGGTGCAGGCCATCCAGTACTTCATCGAGGGCTGCCGTGACGGCCCCAACCTCAAGCACAAGCTCCTGTGCTCCGAGCCAGCGACCCTGGAGGATCTAATGGCCAAGGCGGACAAGTACGCCACGGCCGACTCCGCAATGCGAGTCAAGGCCACCACGCCTGCCAAACCGACCCCTCCGTCTACCGCACCACGGCCGGCTACCGACAGCCGGCAGCCGCAGAACAACAAGCGCAAAAGCGACCAGCCGGATCCCCGCTATGGGAGCCGGCAGGTCGCCACCGTCGAAGAGCAGTAACCGGCTACCCAGGCTTCCAGCCAGCGCCAGCACACCGGCAAGGCCACCTGGCAGCCCAAGCTTACTTTCGAGCAGATGCTCGACGCACCCTGCAAGATGCACTCCGGTGCCAAGCCGGCTACGCACACGCTCTGGCAGTGCAGCTTCTCGCAGCGGTTGGCTCGCGTCGAGGGCCTTCCAGTCCCTCCGCCACCGCCGCCCCAAGCACCGGCTCCGGCACCGGTACCGGCATCGGCACCGGCTCCGGCCCCGCGCGACGGCCGCCTTCATGACCATTTCCCTGACTAAGACGGGTCCTACATCGTCTTCACTAGCGAGGAGACGGACAAGCACGCACAACGCCGACTCCAGCGTGAGGTGAACGCCACCGTGCCCTCGGTTCCCCAGTATATGCACTGGTCCGAGAGGCCGGTCACCTGGAGCCGGGCCGATCATCCATCTGTGATGCCGAACCCGGGCAGCTATGCCCTCGTCCTCGATCCCACCATCGTCTCCGAGAGGCGCACCTGCCGCTTCTCGCAGGTGTTGGTCGACGGTGGTAGCAGCATCAACATTCTCTACCACGACACGATGCTCAAACTGGGGCTCAAGGAGACGGACCTACAGCCGAGCCGGACGGTCTTCCATGGCATCGTGTCGGGGCGTTCCTGCTCCCCTATCGGCAAGATCCAGCTCGACGTCCTCTTCGGCGACAAGCGACACTTCCGCCGCGAGCCAGTGTGGTTCGAGGTGGTGGACCTCAGCAGTCCCTACCACGCACTGCTGGGGCGACCAGCGCTCGTCAAGTTCATGGCGGTCCCTCATTACGCCTACCTCAAGCTCAAGATGTAGGGCCTCAAGGGCATCATCACCATCAACGGCGACTACAAAATGTCGATCGAGTACGCGCGCGACGGCAGCCGGCTGGCTGAGGCTCTGGTGATCGCAGAGGAGAGGCGGCAACTCGACCGGCTTGTGGCTCAGGCCGCCGAGCAGCCGGCGATGCCGGCTCCCCCTTCCCAGACGGCCGGCGAGGCGTCTTTCCAGCCGTCCAAGGACACCAAGCAAGTGCCACTCGACCCGGCTAACCCCAAGCAGTGCGTCACCATTGGCGCCAACCTCAGCAGCAAATAGGAAGGCGAGCTCGTCGACTTCCTCCGTGAGAATCGGGACATCTTTGCATGGTCTCCCAAAGACATGCCGGGTGTTCTGAGGAAGTACGCCGAGCACAAGCTTCATGTCCGGCCGGATGCGAAGCCAGTCAAGCAACCTCTACGCCGTTTCTCCGAGGAGAAGCGGCGCACTATAGGAGAAGAGATAGCCCGGCTGCTCGCAGCCGGCTTCATCATGGAAGTGTTCCACCCGGACTGGCTGGCCAACCCAGTCCTGGTGCTGAAGAAAAACAAGACTTGGCGCATGCGTATAGACTACACGAGCCAGAACAAGGCATGTCCCAAGGACCCGTTCGCCCTGCCATGGATTGATCAAGTCATCGACTCCACGGCCGGTTGTGATCTGCTGTCCTTCCTGGACGCCTACTCCGGCTACCACTAGATCAAGCTGGACCCGGCCGATCGGCTGAAGACCTCCTTCATCACCCCTTTCGGGGCCTACTGCTACATCACCATGTCCTTCGGCCTGAAGAATGCAGGCGCTACCTTCCAGCGCTGCATGCAGAAGTGCCTCCTGCCCCAGATCGACAGGAACGTCCACGTCTACGTTGACGACATCGTCGTCAAAACCAAGAAGCATTTCAGCCTCCTTGACGACCTCCGGGAGACCTTTGCCAACCTGCGCGAATACAAGGTCAAGCTCAACCCGGAGAAGTGCGTTTTCGGCGTGCCAACTACTGGGTTTCTTCGTGTCCGCCGGCGGCATCGAAGCTAACCCAGAGAAGATCAGGGCGATCGAGCGTATGCCCAGGCCGACCCGGCTTCGTGACGTCCAGAAGTTCACCAGCTGCCTTGCCTCGCTCAGCCAGTTCGTCAGCCGGCTAGGAGAGAAGGCTCTGCCCCTCTACCAGCTCATGAGGAAGACGGCGCTTATCGAGCCGGGCACCGACTCCACCAGGAAGCCGGCCAAGTTCGAATGGACCGACCAGGCGGACGAGGCGTTCCGCGACCTCAAACGAGTCCTCACCAGCGCGCCCGTCCTGGCCGGACCGGCTGAGAAGGAGCCCCCGCTCGCATACATCGCGGCGACCACGCGCGTCATCAGCGTCGTCCTAGTAGTGGAGCGGTCGGAGAAGGGCAGGGCGCTGCCAGTCCAGCGCCCCGTCTACTACCTCAGCGAGGTCCTCTCCGCCTCCAAGCAAAACTACCCCCACTACCAGAAGATGTGCTACGGCATATACTTCGCCGCCCAGAAGATCAAGCAGTACTTCCAAGAACATACCATCACCGTCGTGAGCACGGCGTCGCTGGGCGAGATCATGAGCGGCCGCGACGCCGCCGGCCGGATCGCCAAATGGGCAATCGCCCACGCCGACTACGAGATCCGGTACGAGCCTCGCACCGCCATCAAGTCACAGGCGATGGCCGACTTCCTCGTCGACTGGGCCGAGACCCAGTTTGTGCCGCCTCCCCCGGACTCTACGCATTGGCGCATGCACTTCGACGGCTCGAAGATGCGGACCGGCCTGGGAGCCGGCATCGTCTTGTCGTCTCCGAAGGGAGACCAACTCAAGTACGCGCTCCAAATCCACTTCGCCGCCTCCAACAACGTGGCCGAATACGAGGCGCTCGTCCACGGCCTCCGGCTCGCAAAGGAGATTGGCATCCGGTGCATCTTGTGTTTCGGCGACTCCGACCTCGTGGTGCAGCAGGTCTCTGGCGAATGGGACGCCAGGGACGCCAACATGGCCAGCTACCGCTTCCTCGTCCAACAGCTTACCGGCTCCTTCGAGGGCTGCGAGTTCCATCACGTCCCCCGGGCGGACAACGAGGCGGCAGACGCCTTGGCGAAAATCGGCTCCACCCGCCAAGCTATCCTGGTTGGCGTCTCCCTCGAGCAGCTGCGCAAGCCGTCGATCAAACCTTCTGCCAAGTCGGAATCCATCTTCGTGCCCACGGATCCTGTCGTCTCCTCGACGTTCCCGGGGGCTCCCCCAGCTCCGCCGGCTCCACCTGCCCCACCGGCTACGCCGGCCGCGCCGGCTCCGGCCACTGTCGTCCCAGCGACAGCCGGCTTCGAGCCCGCAGCCGTCATGATAGCTGTCGGCCGGCCGGACCCAGAGGCTAACGAGTCTAGCCCGGGGGCTCCGGGGACAGACCCGGGGGCTCCGGCTGCCCAGGTCCTCCAGCCCGAGCCGGAGCCGGCTCTGGTCTCGGCTCCATCGTGGGCCCAGCCAATCTTGGCTTTCCTCTTGCGCGGCGAGCTCCCCCCCGACGAAGACAAAGCACGGCAGATCTAGCGCTGCGCTTCCGCCTACAACATCATCAACCGTGAACTGGTCCACCGCAGCACAACCGGCGTGTACCAACGCTGTGTCGAGTCCGAGAAGGGCCAAGAGATCCTCCGAGATGTCCACCAGGGCGAGTGCGGGCATCATGCCGCCTCAAGGACCCTGGTGGCCAAGGCGTTCTGCCACGGCTTTTACTGGCCGACTGCCCTTGAGGAGGCGACGCAGCTCGTCGACAGGTGTGAGGGGTGCCAGCGTTTCCGCGCACAGAGCCACCTACCGGCTGCGGCGCTCAAGACCATCCCGCTGTCGTGACCCTTTGCCATTTGCGGGCTCGACATGGTGGGACCATTCAAGACCGCTCGAGGTGGCATGACGCATCTACTGGTGGCTGTCGACAAGTTCACCAAGTGGATCGAGGCCAGACCCATCAAGAAGCTGGACGGCCCCACGGCCGTCCGGTTCATCGAAGACATCACGGTCCGCTACGGCGTCCCGCATAGCATCATCACCGACAACGGCACCAACTTCGCCAAGGGCACGCTGGCACGCTTCTACGCCAAGCAAGGCATCCGGCTCGACCTTGCGTCGGTCGCCCACCCGCAGTCGAACGGCCAGGCAGAGAGAGCAAACGGCTTGATCTTGGCCGGCATCAAGCCCCGGCTCGTGGCACCGCTCGTTCAGTCAGCCGGCTGCTGGATCGAGGAGCTGCCGGCCGTCCTATGGAGCCTCAGGACCACGCCCAACCGCCCAACCGGCTTCACGCCCTTCTTCCTCGTGTACGGGTCCGAGGCAGTCATCCCCACGGACATCGAGTTCGACTCGCCTCGCGTCACCCTATACACGGAGACGGACGCAAAGGAGGCAAGGGAAGACAGCGTCGACCTCCTTGAGGAAGCACGCGAGCTAGCGCTGAGCCGAACGGCCATCTACCAGCAGAAGCTCCAGCACTAACACAGCAAGCGGATCCGGCCCCTCTCCTTTCGCGAGGGGGACCTGGTGCTTAGGCGGATCCAGCGAACCGCCGGCCAGCACAAGCTGTCCTCCCCATGGGAGGGCCCGTTCATCATCAGCAAGGCGCTCCACAACAATGCGTACTATCTAATAGACGCCCAGAAGCCGCAGAAGCGCAAGAGAGACGCCTCCGGCGAGGAGACGGAGCGCCCGTGGAACGCGGCGCTCATCCGTCCGTTTTACTGCTAAGGACCAGTGTATGTATGTACCTTCCCTTTTGGGCTTATGAATGCAACGGGTGCCCCAAGTCAGCTCTTGGGGCACACCTCTTTCGTTTCCTTCCAAAGCAGTTCGCCTCACTCACCGACTCCCGGACCCGGTCCCACGGTCTCGGGGGCTCGCCGGCTAGCCTCGACGTCGCTCCCCGAAGCCGGTCAAGTAATGTGAACTAAAGAAAAACCCTCCCACCCCTCCCAGCTACAGACCGGCTCCCGGCTGTCCGGTTGGTGGGTTCTCGGGACGGCAAACTTAGCGCACATGAAAAACGGTCATAAGGGATCGCCGGCTAGGACTAGCCGGAGCACTTTCCTTGGCCTCTGCCGATCACCTTAGCCAAAACCATCCTAGCAGCTCCCAAACTCACGACCGACTCCCCCGAGGCGGACGCCCCGTCCCAGCTACAGACCGGCTCCTGGCTGTCCGGCTGGCGGGGCCGATACCGAAGGGGACAAGGCTTTGGGCAGACGGAGCCAAAAGAGGCAAAAAGCTAAGGCCGAGCCGGCACGCATAAAAACTTTGGCAACCAAAAGCATCAACTCATATACAAAAGCATAATGGCCCACGGCCACATGGTCATTACATCATACACCCCCAGTGGGTGGAATTGCAGTCTAACAAAAAGCAGCAGGAAAAAGGATCCTAGCTAGTGGCGGCGCCGCCTCCTCCTCCGGCGCCCTCCGCGGTGGCAGAGGTAGAACGCCGCGTGACGGCACGCTCCACGTTAGCCCCCACGTCCAAGTCTTGAGTCGGCTCGGAGTCGGCGTAGTCATCGGTGCTGGACCCGGCGTCTTCATCGTCCGTCTCGCCGGCGCTACCCTCCGGGTCGTCGAGGGCAAGCCCGTACCGGTCCTCCGGGACCACCTCGCCGCCCGTCGTGCGCTCCGGGACGTACTCGTCCCATGGGGCAAAGGACGCGAGATCGCTGGCCCGCCCGGCCAGCATGTCCGCAACCGCCTCCAGCTCCGCGTCGGTGCCGGCTCGCTGGGCCGTGAGCAGCCCCAAGTCCAGCTCGGGGTACCATGACCTCGCAATGCGAAGCGCCATGGTCGCTCCCGCGCGTGCGGCAGAAGCTCTCCAGGCGTTCACCCGCGCGGACCCGGCTTCCAGCCACCTTGACAGCCGGCTCATGGAGGCCGGCTCCACCGCGTCCGGCCATAGGGTGCGAACCAGTGCCGAGCCGGTGCCCTGGAGCCGCTTCAGAGCCCGGATCACCTCGGCCAGGCGCGCCCTGGCGGCAATTCCCACTTCGTCCATGGTCCAGGCAGCAAGCGGCCCGATGTGGATCCCCTGCGCCCGCTGATCCTCGCGATGGGTCTCCACAGCCAATTCCGCTGCTGCTTGCGTACCTGGAAAGAGCCCTGAGGCGGAAGGGGGCGCGGGGTGAGCAACGAAGAAAACGCCGGTCCGAATTTGACTCACGAAGACAAGAAACAAAAATGCTCACCGGCCAGAAGCCGGTCCCCCTCGCGCGCCTCCTCCTCCAACGCGGCGTGCCTGGCCGACCACTCCTGGATCCGGCGCTCATGCTCAGCCCGCGCCGCCTGCGCGTCCTCGGCCGCCTTCGCCAGCGAGGCGTCCTTGGCCTCCAGCTCCTGGCGATGGGCCGTCTCCCGCTCCTCCAGCTCTCGACGGTGGGCCGCCTCCCGCTCCTCCAGTTCCCGGCGGTAGGCCGCCCCGCGCCCGTCCTTCTCCACCTGCGCCCGATCCGCCTCCTGGCGGAGCCGGTCACACTCCGCGGACAGGAGGTCCCGTCGCTCGCCAAGTTGCACCACCTGGCGATGGAGGCAGACCGTCTCGGCGTGGGTGGCTACCCGGCACGAGAACACATCGGTCAGAAAATAAGCAAAGATGGGGATTCGGCCCGCCTTCAGAGTAGCAGGCCTGAATCCCGGGGGCTACACCCAGTGGGTGCGCTTGCGTGCCCCCACTGAAAGATCACGAGACGCGTACCTCATAGATCCGCGGACGTGACGGCCAGCCAGTTTTCGGCCCCCCGGTACAGGCCCAGCAGCGTGTTATATGCAGCCACTCGGTAGTCATGGATGGCCTACAAGGAACAAAGAGTCAGACACCTTGCAATTTAGACTCGACCCGCCTGCGTTCCAGCCGGCCCGAGTCTCGGGGGCTACACGCAGTGGGTGCGCTGGCGCGCCCCCACTAGAAAAAAGCAAAAAGACAAGACCCCGAACCCTTACCGCAACAGTCTGCTCGAGATGCACCAGCCGGTTGCTGGCAGCTTGGGCCTCCTGCGCCGTCTGGGCGCGGCAGGCGGCAAACTCAACAACAACCGCAGCCACCGCAGCCCCGAGGGTGCTCGGCGCGTCGTCTATGGCCGCGCCACCAGCTGTGGCCCAGGTCACCTGCGGCCGGCCCCCGTCGGCGGGCTCGTGCGGACCCTATGCCGTGACGACTATGGGACCCGCCCTCCCCGGCGTTGCGGTTCCGGGCCTGGTTGGCGGGCCGGTGGCGGCCGCCCCTCTGGGCGTCACGGCCTCGATCTCCGGTGCACCGCCTCCGGTGGCGCTCCCCCGGCTCGCTTCCGGAGCCGGGATCTCCAGTGCCGGGACCTCCGCCTCCGGAACGGCGACCTCCGGGGGCTCATCGGCGCCCGGTGGCGCTTCATCCGCTCCTGGCGGTGTCGCATTGCGGCCCGACTCCGTCCTCTTGGCAGCATCGGCCCGCGCATCCGCCTCCGCCCGTCGTGCGGGGTCATGCTTGTCCTTGGACCTCCTCTCCCGTCCGGCGGGAAAAGGCTCCCATGACTGGTCGGCCACCTCCGCGCTGGCCTTCCCTGGCGGCTGCTTCCGCGCCGCCTCCACCCACGGGCGGTGCTCCTCCTCGAGCCGTTCTTGCTCGGCCGCCTCGAGGTCCCGCCACGCCTCGCGTTCCCTTTCGTCGGCGGAGGGCGGCGGTGCCATCCCCGACGTCTCCACAGTCGTGGCTCTCCCCAGGGCACGCGGCTCCCTGGATAAGCGAAATAAGGAAAGATGGCCGACCAAAAACCAAGCAGGAACTCAAAGAGAACTTACCCGATGCTGACGGGGACCGCCCGCCTCGCGGGGCCCGTCCGGGCGACCCGCTGTTTCTTCCCGCCGCCTCCACGGCTGCCGCCCGGCTGACCGCTGGCTGCCCGTTTGGGGGCCGTCCTGGAGCTGGCTGGTTGCTGCTCCTTTCCTCCCGCAACCGCGTCTCCTCGGCCGGGCTCGCGGTCGGTCCGGCGAACGTGCTTCCTCGGCGCGGTGGCGTCATCTCCCGAGGGTTCGGGGTTCTCTGGGGCCGCTGCATCGTGCATCCCCTCCGATTCAGCGTCATCGTCAGGCCAGTCCCGCAAAAGCGACCGGGGGAGGAACTCACCAGCCAACTCGGTGGCCTCCGCCTCCGTCCCGCCGGTTCCGGACCCACCAGCTAGCTCTGGCTCAGCCGGCTCCACATCGTTGGCATCTTCGACTTCCTTGGGATCCGACTCCGCCATGTCGGCAGCCGGCTCCTCGTAGTTCTACAGCTGAGGGAAAACCTGCACCCAAGAGAGGCCCTCCCACCGTCAGGCTAGGGGAGGGCGCCGATTTCGGAAGAAAAAAGGGTGAGGAACGGCTCGGCACATACCCGCGGAGCCGGACGGCTCCGGCTGTACGGGGTCTTTCCCCATCTCCACTCGCCCTCGTCCATCTTGGCGGCCGAGATGGTGTTCACCCACCTCGCCACCTGCACCGCCTTCAGCTCTTTGGTGGAGAGCCGGTAGGGGTCGCGCCATCCACCCATCTGGCAGATGAGGTGCGGCCAGCGCTGCAGCGGCTGCACCCGGCGTGCCACCATCGTGGCCAGGAGATCCACCGCCGTGAGCCCTTCCGTCTTGGTCATCACCATCAGGCGCTCGCAGAGCCGGTCCGCTGTCTTGGGCGCTTGGGGCGGAGGCGTCCTCCAGTTCAGCATGGCGGTCGGCGGCTGGTCGACGAAGTCGGGGAGGTTGATGTAATCCTCCTCCGGCTTCACGTTCTTCACGTAGAAGAACCCCTTCTGCCAACTCTTCACTGAGTCCTGCAGGGGAAGCTGCGGGAACCCGGCTCCGGGGCGATAGTGGACCAGGGCGGCTCCGCAGACGGTCATCACCGTCTCACCGGTCGCCTGGATCTTCACCGGCTGGCGCTTCAAGTAGAAGAGCCGGCACCAGAGGTCGAGGCGCGGCTCCACTCCTAGGAAACAGTCGCAGAGGGTGACAAACGCCGCCACCTGCAAAATGGCGTTGGCGTTGAGGTGGTGCGGTTGCAGCGCGAAGCGCGTAAGGAAGCGGCGGAAGAACGCGCTCGCCGGCAGGCCGAGCCCGCGGGCGAAATGCTCGGCGAAGACCACCACCTCGCCGTCGCGCGGGGCTGGCGCGTTTTCCGCCTCGGCGATACGCGCCTCTAGTTTCTCCGCCGGCGGCAGCTTGCGGCGGTGGCGGAGGTGATCGATGTAAGCCTCGTCGACGTCGCTGCCGTCCCAGGCCCCCTTGCCCGCCATGCGCCATGGAGAAGTCTTGGTCGCGGCGGCGGGGCGCGTGGGCTCGGTCGCGTCGCAACTCCCGGCGGCGGCGAACGACGATGCAGCGGGCAGCCTTCGCTCTCCCTCTCTCTCTCTCTCGCTGCGGGAAGGGAGATGGGCGACGAGGGCGACGTACGGGGGCAGGGGAGCGAATGCCCCGTTCCGCTCCCCTCCCCTCCTATTTAAACCCTGCGCGGAGTAGTGGGGAGGGGATCTGTCGCGCACGAACCCCACTACGTCCGCCACGCGCGGGAAGGGCGTTAAAGCGTTTCGGGAATGCCAACCGACGGCCCGGGCCGCAGAAGATCCACGCGCGCGGGCCGAGGCCGCGGCCGTAGTGGGCCCCGCCCCATGGCCTGGTCTTGTCCTCCGCGTGGCCTGTCAGGCCGCGGCTCGCCGCGCTCCCCACGTGGCGCGCCTCCTCTGCTCCTCTAGGTGGTTGAGGCGTCCAACAAAGCGTCGGCCGACTGCGGAGCCGGCCACCACGATCCCTCTCCTTCCGGCTCCGGGACCTCCCCGCGGTCCCAAGACGCGCGACTCAAGCCGGTGTGGCCCGCCGCGGCTCGCCGGCGGCCCCCCTGCTTCGGGGACTACTGTCGGGGGGATAACCCTGGGGTAGCCTCAGCCGGGTCACTGCTCCAACTTTTCGAAACGACTGCAGGACGGGCCGCCTCCCCCTGCAGTCCGGCTCCGCGCAGCAGGTTGCGCCAACCAGCCGGCTAGGGGCGGAGATGCCTGGCCCCCTAGCCGGCGATGCTACAGGTACCGCGGTCAAAGCACGCGTGGCTACAGTGGCCACCATCGCGTCGGGGGTCAGCGCCCGCATGGCCACAGTGGAGGCGACAGTGCCTCTGACTCCGGCCGACCGCGACTGGGCATACGGCACAGTGTCGGCACGCCCTCAACCACTCCATTACCTGCCCCAGCGTGGCTACAGCGCGGCCGGCCGTACCGCTGACCGCGGCCGGTCACCGCTAGACGACGCCCCGAAGGACGACCCATGCCGCGGTGTGATGGGCGCCAGGGCCCACCGGGCGGGCCCCCTCCGGCTCCCGACGGGACCCCGCAGCCGGCGGTGCCCTACTAGCGACAAGACCTCTCAGCCGGGGGCCCCAAGTCCGGCTGGGGAGACCGCCAGCTGGGGCCCTCCGACTCCCTCAACCCATACTGTAATCTGGGGGGTTGGCCTATAAGACCCCCCGGAGCTCCCCCATGCACGGGGGCGAGCCCTCTTTCCCTAGCACTCACGCACACACACCCACGTAGAGAGGTAGAGGAGGCAAGCTAGCTCCTTCTTCCTCCTCTACTCGTACAGCTCAAGGAGCACCATTGTAGCTCCCTTTGGTTCATCGGACCTGGGTACATCGCGTGTCCTGCACCGTTCGTCCCCGATCCCACTCCCGGAGTCCACCGGCGTCCATCGGCCCCAACCACTCTCGATAAGCCTCCCCATGGCATCTGTTGTGAGAAAACGACGACAGTTTTGGTACTCAACTTGCAGATTCCCGAGGTGACATTGGGGTAATCTATGCATACGGGTTGATGCACGTTGTTGTCCTACATTCTCCGATAGAAATCTTGGGGCACTCTTTGAGGTTCTTTGTGTTGGATTGAGTATTATGCATCTGAAATTGTTTGATGCGTATCGTATAATTAACTCATAGATACTTGTGGTGACATTGGAGTATCTAGGTGACATTAGAGTTGGTTGATGCGTATCATATGGTGTTATTCTAGTATGAACTCTTAAATAGGTCGAACGTAAAGGATAACTTTATGTTATCTTAGTACGTACTCTTGAATAGATCGATCGGAAAGGATAACTTTAAGGTGGATTCGTACCCTACAAACAATTTCTTCTTATGTTCTCCGCTAGATAAGAACTTTGGAGTGATTCTTCGTTGCACGTTGAGGGATGGTTATGTGATCCAATTATATTAGCATTGTTGAGAGATTGCACTAGCGAAAGTACGGACTCTAGGCCTTGTTTTCAAGCATTGCAATACCGTTTGTGCTCACTTTTGTTACTTGCTACCTTGCTGTTTTTATATTTTCAGATTACAAAAACCTATATCTACCATCCATATTGCACTTGTATCACCATCTCTTCGCCGAACTAGTGCACCTATACAATTTGCCATTGTATTGGGTGTGTTAGGGACACAATAGATTTGTTGTATTTGATTGCAGGGTTGTTTGAGAGAGACCATCTTCATCCTACACCTCCCACGGATTGATAAACCTTAGGTCATCCACTTGAGGGAAAATTGCTACTTTCCTACAAAACTCTGCGCTTGGAGGCCCAACAAAGTCTACAAGAATAAAGTTGCGTAGTAGACATCATGGCCGCGGGAGGTGGTGGGGTTGGGCTTCTTGTGGATGCCACGACCGCTAATGTTGCTGTGGTGGGAGGCTGGTGCAGAGAGATTGGAGAAAAGTAGAGTAGATCGTGGGGAGAGAGATGGGGTAGCTGGGGGAGGAAATCACGAGGATAGTGGAGATCGTGGATGTGCTAGACGAAGGAAGGGGATTAACACATGATAAGGAGAGAGAAGAGAGAGATATTTTTCCTACCGATTAGATATGTGTGGACGTCCTGATTCTTAGCAAAAAAATCGTTGGGGTGATGTGTGGACATGGTGCCTCCGCCTTTTTGGTGCGGCCCTAAAAAATGTATCCCTGGCGTGTATAGATATAAGTTATCGATGGTGTGTGTGCTAATTTCAACGTCATTAGTAATTTCTCTAAATTTTTATTATTTTAAATTGATTGATTTGATTATTAGTGGCGTGGAAAAAATTCAAACGCCATCAGTAGTATTAATATTGATGGCATGGAAAAAAATCACACGCCACCACTAACTTGAGTCGGGGTAGGCTGTTGGATCTCACTTACTAGTGGCGTGGATTTTTACACCACGCCACCAGTAACACAATACTAATGGCGTACCAAATATGATAACGCCACCACTATTTGAAAAAAATAGTGGTGGCGTGAATTAAAAATGAGGCGCCACCAATTAAAGTTGTGGGTAGCCATTTCTCTACTAGTGTGGCCGAGGCCATCATCGACCCCTACTACAGAGACATGAAGGCTAAGTGCGACAAGAACAAGCCTGTCTGGCACAGGGGCTGGGTGAAGAAACTGGATGAATATCACCTCCAGACCGCGGCCAAGCAAGCGTACACTTACTACGAGATGTTCAGGCGGATCGTTGACATGAGGAAGTGCCTCCTACCTGAAGACGATGCGGGATCGAGCCACAAGCAGTGCGGTGGCGGCAAGCGTCACAGGAAGTAGATGATTTGATGATCGTTGCTCATACTCCCTCTACGCCGAAATATTTGTAGGTTTAGAGGGATAAGTTTATTATGCATGTAATAGTTTATTGAGGTGTGTGCGCCAATGTTATGTGTGTAGTCACTTATGTATTTGGATGTTTAATTAGGTTATGGCAATCATGTTGTTATGTGTGTAATTGTTTATTGAGGTGTGCCAATGTTATGTGTGTAGTCACTTATGTATTTGGAGGTTTAATTTGGTTCTGCAATCATGTTGTTCTAAACAGAAGCATAGATGTTTGTGGGCAGATTGAGCAAATCACATTGCATGCGGAATAAACAACCATATCCGTCGGTGATGATTTCATCAGTCCCTGACAGTTCTTTATCCGGAACCGTTTGCCCACAACACATCTGAATGGCCTGTGTATGTTGTACATCACACACATCTTGATCTGAGCAACCGTTTGTGTTATTTTTTCTTATCGCACACAGTTCATCCCAGTGGCATGTATGTTGTCTATCACACACATCTTGATCTATGTAACCGTTTATGTTATCTTATCTCATCACAAACAGTTCATCCGAATGACCTGTATGCCATCTATCGCACACGTAATCATCTGCACAATCGCTTGTGTTCTGTTGGATCAACGCAAATAGTTTGTTAGGGTGAACTGTATGCCGTACATCGCACACACTTGCACTTTTCTAACCGTTTGCGCTATATTGTCCAATCGCAAACAGTTTATCTGGGCCAACTGTTTGCCATAGATCCCACATGCAACTTTTTTTGGGATCGTATTTGATGGACCCGTCATCGCACACAGTTCGCGTCATTAGTGACAGAGCTTGAACTATACCGTTTGCGATTCATGCATCGCACACAGTTTCGTCGAAGGGTCTCTGATTGTAGTGTCGCGTTAGCAGCATCCTGCAGTAGTGAGGTAATACCCTACTTCCTGCTCTTGTTTATATCGATGGAGAAGTATCAAGTACAGAGTTGATCTACCTCGAGATCGTCATATGTGTTCTAACTCTAGGGCTAGGTGAATGATATTGTGTTGATGTCCCCTCTACGGGCTAAACCCTATGGCTTATATACATGCTAGGTAGGGTATCTAGGACTACAAGGTCGATATCTTGGCTTAGAGGCGGCAGGAGAAGTCTTGGAGTATGCGTCAAGCCTTCAGTAGATGCAGTCTTAATAACGCCACGTCGTACAGCTTCAGGAGTCCATTTTGAGAAGAATGAGGGCCCATCGGTCCAATTCGAGGAGCATGGGCCCACTAGGCTAGTACCCCTAGTCCGAGACACCATCAGTAGTACCCGAACTGGTCTTCAATGCCGAGGATGATTCCGTTGATGAAGATATCCTCGGATCCGAAGTCCTTGGCTTGACAGACGAGTTCCCCTTCACGACCTCCAAACTCGCGAACTTCTCTCAAAAGAAATGGCATCTTATAAACAAGACCTAGCCGAGCTCATACTTTACCCAAAGAGGCGGGGTAACCTAGCCTCGAAGGCCGTCCACGTAGGTGTGAATAGTGCCACCTCGACTGACATCTTTATTGGAGCGGCGCACCCCACGATGGGTCGAGCAGTTACTGCCTACCGCAAATCGCGGCTTGGGGCAGCCTTTTTACTAGCACGTCCCATCGAGGTGGAGATCGTGCCCATTTCCTTAGGGATGTCAACAAGATTTTGTTTCCCCCCATATGCACAACGGCATCTTTTGCGAGAGTGGCGTTTTTATCGGCATGGTAAGGGGGACTCTTGGCCTTTCAACAACCTATAAGAGTAAAAAGTGGACAGCGCAGGCAACCACGCTTTCATTCCCCCCGCCTACTACTTTGTCTAGTTCTAGCGCCCAGATTATATCTTGCACCCCTCTTGTTTAGCAAATCCAAGCTCCCCCATCCAGCAATGGTCGATACCCTCAAAGGGCGTTGGGGTGGTTCCTCCGTGATGGAAGGCACTATCCAGGAGCTGCGTGCTGCGGGATACCTCTCCGCCAACATTGGCGCCTGCGCTCCCGGCGCCAACCAGCAAGTGCCCGTTCCCAACCCAGGGGAGCGGGTAGTCTTCATTCACCACCTCATCCGAGGACTAGGGTTCCCGTTGCACCCATTCGTGCGCAGGATGATGTTCTATTATGGGCTCGACTTCCAACACATGGCCCCAAACTCCATCCTTCACCTCGCCTCCTTCATCATGGTTTGCGAGGCCTTTCTCCGCTGCGAACCGTACTTCGGCCTTTGGCTGTAGACCTTTGGGGTCAAGCCAAACTTCAGCGGCTCCGGTCGTGCAGAGTGTGGAGGGGCCATGGTCAGCAAGAACCAAAGTGTTGACTGGTTCAAGAGCACCTTCATTTAGACGGTAAAGGTATTGCAGTGTGAGTGGTTTTACATCACTGAGCCTCTTGCCCCGGCCAAACTGAAGTCCCAGCCTTTTTGGCCGGCCCCCCAAGGAAGCTCAAGTCCTGGAGGGAGAAGGACGTCATCTGGGGGGGACGCCGAAGAGGTGGAGGCACTGATCAAGAAGATCAGGTGGTGGTCTATCAAGAAGGACCTCCAGCTCCCCGGCGTAGCCAACGTCATGCTCAACCGCCAAATCCTCCTGCTCCAACTTCGGGCCACCCCGATGTGGGAGTATAAATCCAAGGAAGCGGGGCCCGCCCTCCACTTCTTCCACACTAACTTGGCCGGCATGTGGAAGCGGCTATTCAAGCTGGCCAAGGACAAGGTCCCCAAGGAGGGGCAAGACCTCGGCTTCGAGGTTGGCTATCAAGCCCCACCAGTGAGTGTTGTAACACACACATTTATATTGTTCTTTCTTCACATGGTGAGCCAGATTTCGATGAATCGTCTTGCTCGGTATGTGCAGAAATGGTCAGTCGGGATGTAGAACATGCAGTGCCCGGCCCCATTGCCAGAGGAGGCAAGAACCCCTCTGCTCACGGCGCTCCTAGCCGAGGAGCCGCACGTGGTGGTCCCCAAGGGGCTGAAGTCCCAGAAGGGCAGGGCGGGTCTTCGGAATTGGGAGACCTCGGTTGCCCAGTCCGAGGAGACCCAAACCTCCGCCACCCACAAAGATGCGGGGGAGGACGAGCTCAAGGAGGACCCTTTATACGTCTCCAACGTATCTATAATTTTTTATTGTTCCATGCTATAATATTATCATTCTATGATACTTTTTGGGTGATTATATACCAATTCATATTATTTTTTAGCACTAACCTATTAACCCAGTGCCCAGTTCTAGTTGATGTTTTCTGCATGTTTTTGGCACAGTACCAAACGAAGTCCAATTGCCCCAAAACTTTTTTATGATTTTTTCTGGACCAAAATAAGATCTGGAAGCTTTGGGAGGAGACTGTAGGCCGCACGAGGGCACCAGCACAAAATAGGGCGCGCCCGAAGGGGGATGGCCGCGCCCTGATGTCTGTTGGCCCCCTTGGGGTGCCCCTGATAGCCCCTTTCTGGCCTATAAATTCTCATTAATCCCAAAAACCCTAGAGAGTCTCCGGAAACACTTTTTCGGCCGCGCAAGTCTCTGTTCCGCCATGTGCCCATCTAGAGCCATGTTCCAGTGCCCTGCCGTAGGGGGGGTCGATCACGGAGGGCCTCTACATCAACCTTGCTGCTCCCATGGTGATGTGTGAGTAGTTCCCTACAGGCTTACGGTTTCGTAGTTAGTACCTAGATGGCTATCTCTATCTCTCTCTTGATATTCAATACAAAGTTCACCGCATCTTCGCGGTGATCTATTAGATGTAATCACTTTGTGCGGTGCATTTGTTGGGATCTGATGAATTGTGGATTTATGTTCAGATTATTCATGATAAAAGATTTGAGTCTTCTCTGAATTCTATTATGATTCTTAGTTGCATGATTACCATAGATTCATAAATCTCTCCGATCTATTGAAATAGTTTGGCCAACTAGATTGATATTTCTTCAGTGAGAAGGGTGCGTTGTAGTGGGTTCAACCTGGCGAGTTTCTATATCCCAGTGACAAAAGGTAGGGGACAAGATACTGACGTGGCTTGAGACTGCGTCGGTATTTCCCCAAAGAGGAAGGGATGATGCAGCACAGTGACGGTAAGTATTTCCCTCAGTTATGAAACCAAGGTTATCGAACTTAGGAGGAGGACCACGCAACGCTATGTAAACGGTACCTGCACACAAAGAACAAATACTTGCAACCCGACACGTAAGAGAGCTTGTCAATCTCTCAACGGTAAAAAGATAGATTAGGTGTAGTAGATTGGATAAATAGATCTCACAAGAACACAAAATAAAAGAGGCAATAAAAAAGGATAGCAAGGTATTTTTGGGTTTTTGGAATAATATATCTGAAAACAAAAGGTGGCAAAAGATAAATCGGAAAGCAATATGTTGGAAAAGTAGACCCGGGGGCTGTAGGTTTCACTGGTGGCTTCTCTCATGAGTATAGCACACGACGGGTGAACAAATTACTGTTGGGCAATTGATAGAAGATCAAGTAATCATGACGATATCCAAGGCGATGATCATTATATAGGCATCACGTCCAAGATTAGTAGACCGAAACGATTTTGCATCTACTACTATTACTCCACACATCGACCGCTATCCAGCATGCATCTAGTGTATTAAGTTCATTGGAAAATGGAGTAATGCAATAAGATTGGTAACATGATGTAGACAAGATCTATTCATGTAGGAATAGACCCCATCTTGTTATCCTTAATAGCAACGATACATGCGTGCCTCGCTGCCCCTTCTATCACTGGGAGAGGACACCGCAAGATCGAACCCATCACAAAGCACCTCTTCCCATGGCAAGAAAAATCGATCTAGTTGGCCTAACTAAACCAAAGATTCGAAGAAGAAATACGAGGCTATAAGTAATCATGCATATAAGAGATCAAACAAGACTCAAATAATATTCATGGATAGAAACTGATCATGAACTCAAAATTCATCGGATCCCAACAAACACACCGCAAAAAGTCATTACATCAATAGATCTCCAAGAGACCATTGTATTGAGAATCAAAAGAGAGAGAGAAAGCCATCTAGATACTGCCTACGGACCCGTAGGTCTATGGTGGACTACTCACGTATCATTGGAGAGGCACCAATGAGGATGATGAACCCCTCAGTGATGGTGTTAGATTGGATCTCGCGGTTCTGGAACTTGCAGCGGCTAGAAGTATTTATCGTCGACTCCTCTAGGGTTTTTGGAATATTTGGGTATTTATAGATCTCAGAGGCGGTGGAGGGGGGTCCCGAGGCCACCACAACCCACCAGGGCGCGCTCGGGGCCTCTGGCACGCCCTGGTGTCTTGTGGGCCCCCTGGGCCTCCTCCCGGGTGCTTCTTTGGCCCACTGGCTTTCTTCTGGTCCAAAAAAATCTCCAAAAAGTTTCATCGCGATTGGAATCTGTTTGGTACTGATATTCTGCAAAGTAAAAAACAAGCAAAAATCAGCTACTGGCACTTGGTACTATGTTAATAGGTTAGTCCCAAAAAATGATATAAAGTTGCTATAAAATGATTGTAAAACATCCAAGAATGATAATATAACAGCATGGAACAATAAAAAATTATAGATACGTTGGAGATGTATCAGATACGTCTTTGTGTTGCTGCCACTAAGGATAAAACGATGGGGTTAGTTCATATTAATTGAATTCTCTTTGTCTACATCATGTCATTGTTCTCCAAGCATTACTCTGTTTTACTTAATACTCTAGATGCATGATGGATAGCGGTCGATGGGTGGAGTAATAGTAATAGGTGCAGGCAGGAGTCAGCCTATTTGCTTATGGACGTGATGCTTATATACATATGGTCATTGTCGTGAATAAAGGTTGCATAACTATCCGCTTTTCTATCAATTTCGCAACAGTAATTTGTTTACCCTTTGTATGCCTACTACATGAGAGATGCTACTAGTGAACACTACGACCCCCGGGTCTATTCATCCATATATTTACAAAAGCTTTCAATACCTTGCTGCCATTATTTATCTTTTATTTATTTTGCAATTTATATTTATCAAACTATCATCTACATTATTTACCTACCAGCAAATAACGAGTCCAAGGGGATTGACAACCCTCTTGCCCACGTTGGGTGCAAGTGTTTGCTCTTTTGTGCGCAGTCGCTGAAGATGGGGGTTGCGTGTTACCCCTATTGGTTCGATAAACCTTGGTTCTTAATTGAGGGAAATACTTATCTGTATTGTGCTGCATCACCCGTTCCTCTTCACGGAAAACCCAACGCAGATCACAAGTATCAACCCTTCCCTTAAAGGGAAGAGGGCGGTGTCGACGATGCCGAAGCCGGAGCGCGAGCCAAGGGACAGAAGAGGTTGAAGGGAACCTCGGCCGGGTCCGTCGGTAAATTGTCGAAGAAGATCATGCTCTCCAATGAGTCCGAAGATGATCCCCTTCTTCTGGGGAGGAAAAAAATGGCACCCCGCAGGTACGTTATTGTTTTCCACGTTCCGTGTTTCATCAGATCTATGTTTTAGTAGGAGTGAGCTCATACGAGCATCTTTTCGCAGTCCGCCGAAGGTGCACCCAAGCGACTCTTAAAGCGAGCTGCCATCCGCCAGCGGGACCCCGGATGCCTCCACTCTTCCGCCAGCTCATGATCGGCTGGGGGCGGTGGTTTCTACTCTGGCTTCCCAGGTTGACACAACGGGGGCCGGAGAGTCGATCGTCATGGCCGAGGTCGACACCTCGGTCCTGCAGGGTCAAGGGGACAAGATCCCCGAGGTCGTCAAGGGAACATTGGGCCAATCGTCGGCCCAGTCAAAGTCCACCTCGGCTCCAATGCCACGGTCGGAGACCCCTCCGCCCAGCACCCAGGTGCTTGGATCCGAGGTCTTTCCACCCCCACCTCCTGCCCAAGGGCGGGCTAGCGCGGGGTGGACCGAGGAAATGGAGGAGACCTTGAAGGGCTCCTCCCTCAAGGAAGAGCACCGTGCCTTGATAGGCACGGCGCTGCACGGCTTCCGATCCGCGGGGGCCGGATTGCATGAGGTCTTCAAGGGCCTCGTTATGAGCTTTGAGGTATTCTTTGATTCTTGTGCAAAATAATTTATGTTTTGCGTTTAATTTGCAAATCCATGTATGTGTCCGAGGACATGTTCTCATGGCCTTCTAAACGGCATGGTCAGTGAGTAGCCCCCGAGCCCATGGCCGGTTTTGAGGAACCGGTGTTGTGATCGAATAGAAGTAGGAGCTTGATGCCTAGCCCCCAGGACGCAGCCCAGTGATATGAGGCGCCCGTCCGTGGTTAATAAATTGGTTGTGGGGCTTATGTGAAAAAAATCCTTGTTTGCAGGTTTCTACTTCAGCTTCGGGCTCCATCTCCGAGGAGATAGCGGAGGTAAACCGGAAGCTTGAGAGGTCCGAGAATGAACTCGACCTGATGAACCAACGGTTCGAGCAGTCTCAAGGTAAACGATCAGTACTTCGTGTTCTTGAATGTTACTTTGAACACGAGAAGTATACTGTGCTTGTTGTTGAATTAGGGGTTGATGCCAAACTGTTTTGAATGACAGCGGCCTTGGTCGAGCTTGAGGGGCTCAAGGCCGAGCTCAAGAAGGCTCAGCAGGAGATGGAGCAGCAAAAGGCTGCGGCCGTGAAGGCAGAGAAGGCCCGAGCTTCTGAGAAGGTGGCTAGTGAGAGGGACCGGGCGCGGGTCATGGAGGTCGATGAGCCGTGAAGGAGATGTTCGAAGCACACGATAAACTTTAGGCCGAGTAGAAGCAGGTGAAAGAAGAGCTCAAGAAGCTCTAGCTTGCGCACTCCGAGCTCCAGATCACGGCCCGGATCGACCGCGAGGTGCTCCAGCAAGTGGAGAAAATAGCCGCGGGTAAGTCGTACTTATTGCAGTGTGTGTTTGGCAGCAAAGGGTGCGTCTATCTCACCCACCTATGGCGTTCTGCAGTGGTCTTCGCGGATATTCCGAAGAGTGTAAAGGGCGCCGTCCAGCACTTCGGACAATTGGAGGGCCGTGAGGAGGAGAAGGCATTCTGTTGGCAATTCCCGGACTCTCCGTCGTCACAACTGCTGAACCATCGAATGAAGCAGCTGATAGAGCTACTCTGCATGGCGAGGCCGGCGCTCCAGGATCTCTGCATCAAGTTGTGGCCCACCGAAGTTTTGCCGACCAGCCTATTCGGCCTCCTGACCCGGTTGCGGGTTGCTGGCCCGCAGGTGGATTGCTGGAAGCGATCTACATCTTTGAGGGAGCACGGCGGGTGTACGCCTGCATGAATACGCACTTCCGGAAGGTTGAGGCGGCGATCGTTGCTATGGGGCCCCCCGTAGGGAAGCAGCGCACCGCGGAGCAATTCTTCGCCGAGGTGGAAGATGGCGCCCTAGCTACCAAGGCCATGTGTCCAAAAGACACTTTGTATCAGTTTTAGTACTTCGGAGTGCCAAAGTACATGGGGTGTAAAAAACCATCTTTTATGTTAATGAGTATATCGTTTGATTTCCTCATATATGTGTGTTGTTTTAATTGATTGCCGCCCCCCCCCCCTGTTTGACTGTGTTGGACTGAAAGTGGCTAGTTGTCGACTTTTGCCCCAATGTAGAATATACAGAGGTTGTTCCTTGAGGCAGCTCTGACCCTTAGCCGACGTCTCGGTACCCGAAGTCGGTCTGTGCTTGTAGGAACTAGGCAATCAGACTATAACGGCTTTATAACTTTCACTTAGTCATAGGAGTTTGACCGTGGGGTCTGATGACGAGCCCCCGGTGTGTGAGGTGGTCGGCTTTAAGCAGTCGAGGTCTATCTCATTGCCCACATCGGCTCATGCTATGAATAATCCCTTCATTTAACATGGGTGATCTCTAACGACACGTCGCTTGACGCGGTCTTTAGATTGTCGACCAGTTTTCACTTACCCAGATAGTCAGTTTTCGGCTTTCTCCACTGAGGTGCTCTGCCAATTAAACCGGCGGCACTATCGTAGTGGTTCTCCCATTACACTCTTGGCCGATTTTGTTCGGGAACATAAGGGGTACACATAGGAGCCGGGCAACCCAACTATTAACCTAAATCTATGTTCCAAACTGATGCATATAGTTCAACATCCGAGTCGTCGAGTACTTCGGACTTGTATTCCAAGATAGGGAAACGAATCACTTTAGCAGTTGTATCTTGAAGACGTTCTTGTAGCTTATAGGCAGTGCTTGTACAGAATTACAGTAAAAACCTTGAGGGGCATGATTTATTTATTTTATAACTTCAAGCTTTACATGCCGAGCTGTAACGAGAGAAACTAAAAAGATACAATGCAAAGAAGGTAAAATAAAGGAGCACATAAAAATAGGGCGGATATTATCATCGGGTTTATGAGCCCGGGCCGCTTCCTGCCGCAGGTGTGCATCTCCATGCTGCTGAGCAGCTGCTCTTCATTGATGGCGAATACTAAGAAGGACTATATGCAACCTTGGACTTGCATGTGCTTTAAAGCGCTTGCTGATCGAGTCCTTTTAAGAGGTCTGCAGATGTCCGTTGTGTGGTTGAAGCCACGTGGGTATACTTTCTTGGCTAGCTCTTTGACAGGACCTTGCAAATATGGAAGCTCGAAGCTTAGTCACTCCTTGGTCTAGTTGATCCGGTGTTTCCATAAATTTTGGCTCCTCGGCGGCCCAAGGTATTTTTAGTGAGAAATTGTGCACCCTGGGGACGTAGTGCCCCTTCCAGGGGGAGCACACGAGGAGCCCGCACCCCTATTTAAGGTGTGGGGGTTTATGTTCGAGGTCGACTGGCATGGCCCGTGAATGCTTCGAAGAGATAGAAGTGCGTTTACCGCCACGGGCCACGTGCTCGGATGCCTACACCTCGGCTGGGAAGTCCGCGGTTTGCTCCTCAGTACGGAGGGAGCATTCCGTGTTACCATTGATTTTGATAACAACGTTGGTCCTGGCATTTTGAGCTTGAGGTACGCATAGTGCGGGACCACGTTGAAGCGAGTGAACGTTGTGCGCCCTAGGAGCGCATGGTATCCACTTCGAAAGGGGACAATGTCGAAGATTAACTCCTCGCTTCTGAAGTTCTTGGGTGAACCGAAGACAACCTCCAGTGACACGGTTCCGGTGCAATGAGCCTCGACACCAGGTATGATGCCTTTAAAGGTAGTGTTGCTCGGCTTGATCCGAGATGAGTCGATGCCCATATTCCTAACCGTGTCCTCATAGATTAGGTTGAGGCTGCTTCCTCCGTCCATAAGGACGCGTGTAATATGGAAACCCTCGACAATTGGGTCCAAGACAAGTGCAGCTGATCCGCCATGCTTGATGTTGGTCGGATGGTCATGTATGTCGAATGTGATGGGGTAAACCGACCACGGGTTGAACTTCAGGGCGACTGGCTCTAACGCGTAGATGTCCCGAAGTACGCGCTTTCTCTCCCTCTTGGGGATGTGGGTAACATAGATCATGTTCACCTTAGTTACCACATTAGGAAACTTCTTTTGGCCTCCGTTGTTGGGCCGCCAAGGTTCACCCTCGTCTTCACTGCGATTTTGGGTTTTACTTTGACCCTTCGTCGCTACCTTGCCAGCTTGTTTGAAGACCTAGCAATTCCTATTAGCGTGGGTTGCTGGTTTGTCCTGAGTGCCATGGATTTGGCATGGTCGATCCAGGATCTTGTCTAGCTGGCTAGGTACATCCTTATTCCCTTTAAAGGGTTTCCTTTTCTATCCGGATCTAGGTCCGGTGAACCCTGCATTTACTGTGGTGTCCTATGTGTTGCTCCTGCCATTTTTATGCCCGCACTTGTTTTTATTGTGTCGAGGCTTTACATTGGCGCCGCGTGTCTCCGAACTGACTGCCTCACCATTGTGAGTGCTTCGTGCGAGCCAACTGTCTTCTCCCGCACAAAAGCGGTTCATCAGCGAAGTGAGGGCTGCCATGGTCCTCGGCTTGTCTTGGCAGAGCTGGCGGGCAAACCATTCATCTCGCATGTTATTTTTGAATGCAGTGATGGCTTCGGCATTAGAGAGTTCTATGATCTGGTTCTTTTAGTAAGGAACATGTTCCAAAACTTCCGAGTAGATTCGCCTGGCTGCTGGGTGACACAACTGAGGTCATTAGCGTCCGGAGGTTGGACGTAAGTGCCTTGGAAATTTACCCTAAAGGCATCTTCAAGGTCTTCCCAGCTACCAATAGAATGCGGAGGCAGGCTGTTAAGCCAATGCTTAGCCTGCCCCTTTAGCTTGAGCGGCAAATATTTGATGGCGTGGAGGTCATCTCTGTTGGCCATGTGTATGTGGAGAAGAAAATCTTTGATCCACACTGTTGGGTCTATGGTGCCATCATATGATTCTATGTTGATGGGCTTAAACCCTTCTGGAAATTAATGTTCCATTACCCTTCCTGTAAAGCAGATCGGGTGGGCTGGACCTCGGAACCGGGTAGTACCCTGTCGGAGGTCGGTGGAGAGTCGTGTGTGGGCTTGATCTCGGGCACGACCGTTCTTGTCTAACCTGGTGTCATAGCAGTCGGGCCCGGCTGGCGCACGTCCTCTTGAGCCATGGATGGACCGATGAGGCGCTTGGTTTGCCTCAATGTGACGTCGAACGTCATGAGGGTCTAGGTAATCCATGGGGTCCTTTCCATAATGGCATGGAGCCGGTCGGGTATTGAGGTTTTCCCGCGCTTGCCTGTCCCAACCTCTAGGGGTCGTCCAGGTGCTTCGGCATTAGTTCTTCATCAAACTCCAACCACAGACGCCTACATGGGTACGATTTTGGCGCGCTATGATGTCAGTTTTCGAGATCTTGTTCGGCTGAGAGTACTTCAACCCACTTTTCATTTAGCACATCTGTATTCTTTTGCAGCTACTGCTGCTTGCATTTCATCCTTCGAGCGGTGGCGACGAGGCACCGTCAAAAGCGCTCTTGTTCGAAGGGGTCTTCGGGACGATATCACTGGTACCGTTAGGTGCTATACAAACGGTTTTTAATCCCTTTTCGCGACGTAGTACAAAACCGCCGCCTTGCATGTGTGGGCGATAGGAGGGTCCATCCCACACGACACGGAAACATCGTCTGCGATGGTGCGAGCGCCTGCTGACTATTTGCCTAACGTAAACATCCGCGAAGTCGTAGCCTATCCCACACGCCACACTTTGATGCTACGTTTTTGGTCAAGCACACATCCGAGACGATGGCACAGATATATTCGTGTGCAATACTTTTTCGGATCGCACACGCGAAACGTATGTCAACCGTCTCTTGATCGTCCTACATTACACACACACGCAGGTTCGTAACCGTTTGTGCTATTAACGGCAAGCGCACACAGTTACGGTGTGCAAACGCGTGTGTGACAGTGCGCGCATCCCACACGCGCAAAATATGCGACCGTGTGTTGTAAAGCTGATAATCACACACACTATTATTCAAACAATCGTGTGTGACATATGACACCATCGCACACGGTTTAATCGTTCTAGCTGCGTGCGCTGTAATTTAGTACCTAATAGCTTGTTTTCGTTAATTTATTATTAGATTTGGAAATTTCAAATTTTTAATTATGAAATGTGGATTTCACATCCATCAATACATACCCTGATTACAATGGTTCAACAGCCAATGCATAAATCAAAAGCTCAGTACATGTTCCATGGTTACATAGTTCGGTAGAAGATTAAATATGATGAACCACAATATATAGTACTAGAGGCGGTAAAGGTGAAGAAAGAATTGTAAATGCTTTTGGTTGTCGATGGTGTTGAAGAAGCGGAATGCCCATAATGTGCCCTCCTCCATGCCAAAGGTGCGCACAACTTTTGTCCAACCCCTTGTGATGATCGCCCGTCCATCCTTCACCGCCTTCAGGAAGGCTTCTAGACTGTTATCATGGTAGCATGAATTATATACTATAACCTTCGTTGCCTCCACATCGGTCAGGTAGTTTGCTAGGTAATCTTGAGTAAATTCCTTTGGAAACCACTGAAAAGAGACAACTTTCAGGTATTCATGTCTAATAGAGTAACTTGTTCTGGGCTGGAAAAGAAGGCAACAGATTACTTACCATCATAAAGCTCACTGATGTCTTGGATAAAGTATAAATAAAGAGTTTCATTCCAATCAGATGTCTTTTCTGCCTAACAATTTTTCTTAGTTTCCTCACTTGATGCTTGTTCATGGTTATCTCATTGCCCCATATGCAAAGGGGGTCGAAGCATGAATCAGTACCGCTGATATATGTACCTACAAGCAACAAATCAATGTTAGAACACAAGCTGCAATTGCATAGATGATGTAAAATATTATAAGAAAATGGGAGGTGACTAACCTCGATGGTAAACAACAGCATCGCGCATCGTAGCCCTACATAAGCACATAGAAAGGCGTGTTAAATACAACAGGGTTAACATCCACCAAAAATAGCAAGTGTTAACTAAACGACAATATCTCCGGTGATATTTTCATTGCGAGGAGTAGCGCGGTAACAAAGGGATAGGCATTGGTGAAATTAAACTGGATGTGTTAACTTCAGAGTTCAAACAACCTTACATAGTCATTAAAACTTGTACCAGTGAAACAGAAATTGACACATTTAAACATCACGAGCTAGTTCATACTTGGTAAATCCCGAGGGGTGGTTGCTGGGGTACTTCAACTCGGCCAGAGCCCGCACAAAATCGGTGGCTAGGTGTTCCTGCTGGTCGCAACGTGAATCAGTACCGCTAACATATGTACCTACAAGCAACAAGTAAATGTTAGAAGCTAAACTGCAACTGAACAAATGATGTAAAGTACTATAAGATATTGGGGTGTGACTAACCTCGACGGTAAACAACATCGTTGTGCATTATGGAACTGCGTAGGTACAAGGAAAGGCATGTCAACTACAACAGGGTTAACATGCACCAAAAATATATAATGGTAATTGAAGGACATCATCTCCAGTGATATCTTCTTTGCGAAGAGTAGCATGATACAGAATGGACAGCGTAAATAATGGATATAACTGTTCACTACAGCAGGCTTAATAGCAACCTAGCATAGGCATTGTAAGTTTGTAACTGGTATTGGTAAAATTGAACTGGACAGTTCATACTTGAACAACACACTACGCATAACTGAAATGAACAACGGAAACCTAACATGGCAATCTAAACGTGTACTGTTGAAACTGAAATTGACAAGGTTAAACATTGCTATACTGGTATTCGTAAAAATGAACTGGACAGTTCATACTTGGTAGGTCCCGGGGGGTAGTTGCTTGGGGATTTCATCAAGGCCAGAGCCCGCACCACGTTGGCGGCGTCGGCGGCTAGGTGTTCCTCCGGGTCGGCACGCATAGCGTTCACCGCATCATCGACCGCCATGACCAGCTCCTCGACCTCCGTGTGATATGCGGTTGGGCTTACGCGGGGATGCTCAGCGATAGGGGGTGGGGATGTGGAGGCGTGAGGGTGGTTCGCATGCTCCATCTGAGCTATCGGGCCGGGGCGGAGATGGAGATCGAAGGTTACCTCACTAGATCGACGAGCGAGACTGGTGCAGAACGTAGATTTGGTTGTGGCGGCGGCGGCGGTTTGGGCTGCAGTTAGAGCGGGGGGAGAGGGGGGCGGTGGGGATATAGGGGGAAATTTTATGGGTTGATATGGGGTGGGAGGAATAACTACTGAAATCGTGCGCCTATTGAAAATTTGGCGGCAAAACTCGAACCTTACGGGGGGAACACGCAACGCAGACGAACCGCATCAAATACTCGTGTGCGATAAAAGAGAAAATTGGTGATCCCACGTCGGAAAAAATTCAAGTCTTCTCTCTCTCTCTCTCTCTCTCGTGCCATCGGACGCTTTGCAAATGGTTTGTTGTAAGAAAACGTTTGCCATTAAAGATGTATTAAAAACATAAAATCCCTAGAAAATACACAAAAAAAGGACTAAATACAATAAACAAGCCTGAAAATTGTGAAATTTGGACATGGTGCATTTTAGTGGGTATGTTGATCGTAGAAAATAAATCAAGTTGAAAGGACCAAGAAAATATGGGTTCCCCTTGAAAACATGGCGATTTTCGCTCCCGGAACAATGAAACTCCATAGGTGATGATCCGGTTTATGAAGAGTGTCTATCACGACATTATCCATACTGTCGGATTTCGGGCTCCGCAAAACCCTCAAGGTTCGAACACAGGGGCGTGTGCGAAGATCCCCTGCAGCCTCGCCCTACCTAGCTCGCTACTCGATGGCTAAGACGATGAACTCGCTCGATGACGAGGAAGAGGATGAACACGGTGGTTTACCCAGGTTCGGGCCACTGCGAAGCGTACTACCCTACTCCTGCTTTGGTGGATTGCCTCTCGAGGAGGTGTGGTGGATAAACTAGTACAGTGTTGAGGAGCCTCGTGAGGGCGCTCCCGAGGTGTTCTTGGCCCTCTGCTAGGATTGTGATGGGATCCCTCTCTACGGTGCAGCCTAGCCTCTATATATAGCGGTGGCCCAGGTCCTCTTCCCTTATCGCAATGGCGGGAAGGGATCCCACAACGGCCAAATTTGAAGGGGGGTAGGAGTACATCCCCGCCCTGTCCAAAGGTGGTCTTCGCCTGCAAAGTAGCTGTCGATGATGCAGAGGTGGGCTCGGCGATGACATCCGTCCTGCGGGGCTCGTGGTCGTGGTCTTGTTGCACCGGAATGGAAACCTTTGGGGGCGCTTTGGGAACCCGCGTATGTTCTTGCTCCCTTTGCACCAAAGGGGAAACTGCACCGCCTGGCGTCCTGGCGCCCGCCTGTCCTTCCTTGCGTCATCTTTGACTCCTGAGGCTGGGTTCTGCATAGAGATCTTCGCCGCTCCGGAGGGGGCCTGAGGAGGCCCACCCCTTGCTGATCTTGGTGCTGCTCTTCCTCGCGAGCCTAGGGTCCTCGCGAGGGCCTTATCTTGCGTGGGGCTGCGTCTCGTTGTGCTTGGCTGATGAGGTGGGCCATGCCCTGGGCCGCAGGCAGGCAGGTCTGGGTACCCCCGTTCCTAGAACGCCGACAGTAGCCCCTGGGCCCAAGGCGCGCTCGAGCTGGCTTCCGGGCAAAGCCTTGAGGACGGCCTGAAGCGCCGCTGGCCCCAAACGCCTGCGGGCCAGGCTTTACACGCGTCGAGCGGCTGGGCGGCGACGCCCCCGCTCCCCGAAGGTGTCAGGAACTGCCCCTGGTCAAATTGACACGACACCCGTGTGCAGCGCCGGCCATCATTGCCCTTCTTTGAATGTTGCTGCTGCTTCGGGCCTCTACTCCTCGGGCCACGCGGATGTGACCCTTCGGAACCCGCACGCCTCCCGGGATGCGAGGGGGCGCCGGTCGACCCTTGGCTGTATATAAGCGGGCGAGGGCGAGGAAGCCCTCAACACATCTTTGTCTTCTTTGCCTCCCAATCTCCAAGCTGTCGTTCTTCCAGTCATGGCTCCAGTGAGGAAGTTCTCCGCCGCCGAGAAAGGGAAGGCCTCCGAGGAGAGCCCCGCCTCTCCGCTACCCAGGAGGGGCTGCGGACGTCCCCGGAAGCATGCCGCGACGCCGGCAGTGGTTCCCCGTGGGCGCGGCCGTGCTTCGACGCGGCCCGGGGTTACCATCGGCGGCCGCGGTGGGGCTTCGTCCAGCGCGGGTGGCCGCAGTAGTCGAGGTGGTGGCGTCCGCGGCGGGAGGTCGGCGGTGGCCACCCGACCGCCACGCCCGTGGCTCCATTCGGCCGACACGGCTCAGGAGTTCGTGGTTTTGGCGGAGAGGCCGGAGGCCGCTTGGTTTCAACTCCCGCGCTTCTTCGCGGGGGCGCTGCCGGCCGGGGGGGCTGCTGGCCTATGGCTGCAGGCCGACGGCTGCTGCAGCGCGGCATCGTGGGTGGAGGTCGAGGTCACCCCCGGGGGTTACGTGTACCTGAACCGCGGGTGGCAGACGTTTGCCCGCACCCGTGGCCTGGAGGGCAGGCGCACCCTTCACTTCAAGTACGACGGGGTGGCGACGCTCTTTGTCAAGATCTTCGGGGGGGAGGGTGAGCGCCTGGGGTGCTGCCCGGAAGACGACGGCCGCAGAGATCTTGGAGATGAGCTTGCCCTTCACGACGGGCGTCGTGCCTCCAGCAGCAGCGACACCCCCTCCGAGGGGAGCCCGAGCGATAGCAGCTATGACGCGCCACCACGCCGGCGCGCCCGGACCTCAGGGGGTAGCCAGCCGCCGCGGCGTCGCTCTTCCGCTCCAGGAGCGTCCGTGCCGGCGCGCCTCTACGGGCCCGTGAAGGAGGAGGACACCGAGTGAGCGCTGGTGCGCCGGCGCCGGGGCTCCTAGGGCGGGAGCCCCCGTGGGGGCTTTCTCACTTTCTTTCTCCTCCTCTTTTCCTATTCCTGCAATCAAAGAACCAAGGGAGGCCCTGCGGGCGTGTAATGAATTTGGGCGCTTGCCCCTTTCTTATCAGCACTTTTGTCACGTGTCCTGGTCTTTGCGTTTTGTTGGTTGAGATCGCCTTCCGGTCGTGATTAGGGTACTTAGCTTGACGTGCTCGCGGTAGGCTCCAGGGTCGGGGAGGCATGGCTACGGCGCTTGGGGAGTCCAGACATCATGTGGACTTCTTCTTCTTTACGAGCGAGGCAGGTTGGGAGCCCTTTCGGCACTCTGTGTCTGCAGGCCCCAGTCCCACACATTTCCCTACCACCGTAATGTACGACCGGATCACCGAGGACGCAACCACGAGGTGAGGCCTCGACACCCTTGATGCCGACCGGATCACCAAGGACGACGTCAAGGGGCGAGTGGCTATATGACCGGTAAGGCTCCTGAGGCATGTTGCTCAGGAGCCCCCTTTGACGCTCAAGCAGCTCTACGTCGGCAGGTCCCAGTCCCGCATATTTCCCTACCACCGTGATATACGACCGGATCACCAAGGACGCAACCACGAGGTGAGGCCTCGACACCCTTGATGCCGACCGGATCACCGGGGACGACATCAAGGGGCGAGTGGCTTTATGACCGGTAAGGCTCCTGAGGCGTACTGCTCAGGAGCCCCCCTTGACGCTCAAGCGGCTCCCCAAAGAAAATTTTGTTTCCTGCCCCGGGAGGGGCGGGCCTCCCGAGGCTCTGAGTTGACACTCAAACAACTCTACGCCAGCAGGTCCTAGTCCCGCACATTTCCCTACCACCGTGATATACGACCGGATCACCAAGGACACAACCATGAGGTGAGGCCTCAACACCCTTGATGCCGACCGGATCACCAAGGACGACATCAAGGGGCGAGTGGCTATATGACCGGTAAGGCTCCTGAGGCGTACTGCTCAGGAGCCCCCTTTGACGCTCAAGCTGTTTCCCAAAGAAAATTTTGTTTCCTGCCCCGGGAGGGGCGGGCCTCCCGAGGCTCCAAGATGTCGCGTTGGGCCGTGAGTGGAGCCCCCGAGCGAGTATGAAGCGGCACGCGCCTGCTGACTCTTCCGGGAGTACCACGCGAGGATCCGGGTGCCAAGGCCTTGGCGAGGTGCGAGCACCATGCCCCCCAGCCCACGCTCGCGGGGTGCAAGGGGGAGGGGAGCAGGCGAGTGCTCGACTCGAAGAGAAAGAACCCAAGATAGGAAAACAAATCCCTGACCCTTTTCTTTAAAACACGATTTTGGAAAAGACCCCGAGTTTTGTTCCAGAAAAGTCGGCAAATCCAAACATCAGAAGAGCAAATAACAGCCGCGTCCGGCACCTAGACTAGTCTTCATCTTCGTCTTCCCCCGGCGCTGAGCGTAGGGCATCCACGTTGCATGGGCATAGCCATTGGAGGGCAGTGTTGTCCGCCAGCGCGGAGCTGTGGCTTCCACATTGCGTGGGAAGGAACCCCTCCGCGTCCTCGGGGGGCTCCGGGCGTATACAGCCCACTCATTATTACGTGAGAGTGTCACGGGTAGAACTTCTGGAGGTGCTGGATGTTCCAGGCATTCTGGATGGGGGCCCCGTCCTGAGTCTCCAGGCGCACGGCGCCAGGCCTGGAGACGTGAGCAACCTTGAACGGGCCCTCCCACATGGGCGAGAGCTTGTGCAAGCCCTCCCTGGAGAGAACCCGCCTCAGGACGAGGTCTCCGACTTCAAGGGTCCTGGAGCGGATGTTACGGCAGTGGTAGCGCCGTAGCGCCTGCTGGTACCTCGCAGCTCGGAGCGAGGCTCGGCGACGTGCCTCCTCCCCGAGCACGAGGTCCGTTCCTCGCACGGCATCCTGACGCTCCTCGTCAAATGCCAAGACCCGTGGGGATCGGTGCTTGACCTCGTGGGGGAGGACGGCTTCGGCTCCGTAGACGAGGAAGAACGGGGTCTCGCCGGTGGGCTTAGTCACGGTGGTGCGGATGGACCACGGCACGGACTGAAGCTCATCGACCCAACCCCTGCCACAAGCTTCAAGCTTCTTCTTGAAGCTCCTTGCCTTGAGGCCCCGTAGGACCTCCGTGTTGACGCGCTCCGCCTGGCCGTTGCTCCGTGGGTGGGCTACCGAGGCGTAGCATATCTGCGTTCCAAGGTTAGTGCAATAGGTCCTGAAGAGGTTACTTGTGAACTGCGAACCGTTGTCGGTGATGATGTGGATGGGGACGCCGAATCGGCTTACGAGGCCCTTGATGAACTTGACGGCTGATCCGGTGGATGTGGTGCGCACGGGCTCCACCTCCGCCCATTTGGTGAACATGTCAATGGCGACGTAGAGGTAGCGGTACCCGCCCGCTGCCCACGGGAAGGGCCCCAGTATATCCAGCCCCCAGACTGCAAAGGGCCAGGAGAGCGGGATGGTCTGGAGGCCCTGCGCGGGCTGGTGAATCTGCTTGGTGTGGAACTGGCAGGCCTCGCAAGACCGGACCAGCTCGATGGCGTCGTTAAGCGCCGAGGGCCAGTGGAAGCCTGATCGGAATGCCTTTCCTGCAAGGGTGCGCGACGAGGAGTGATGCCCGCAGTCTCCTCCGTGGATGTCGGCCAGCAGCTCGCACCCTTGCTCCTTGGAGATGCACTGCAGCGCGACGTCGTTCAGGCGCCTGCGGTACAAGTCGCCGTCCTGCAAACAGTAGGCCGTGGCCTACCGTGCTACGCGCTCCGCGTCCTCCTCCTTTTCCGGTAGCGTGCCGTGAAGTAGGTACGCCCTGAACTCCTGCATCCAGCTATCGGCCTGAGGCTCCAGGGCCAGGAGCAGTCGGGCTCCTGAGGCCTGGCCACAGTCCGAAGCCCCCGAGGGCGGCGCTGGGGGGATCTCCTCACTTCGTGGCGCCAGGTCTTAAGTGGGTGGCACCGCGGAGGGTTTGAAGAGCCGCTCCTCGAAGACGCCTGGCTCCTGGGGCTCGCGGCGCGACGCCCTCTTAGCGATGTCATCTGCTTCCTTGTTTGCGCTGCACGGGATGTGCTGCAACTCCAAACCCTGAAAACGTTTTTCGATCTTACGTACCTCTTCCAAATACGCTTCCATGTGCTCGTCCTTGGGTGTATACTCTTTGTTGGAGAAGTTGACGAGGAGCTGGGAGTCGCCCATGACGGTGAGGCACCGAACCCCCAAGGCCGCCGCCGCCTTGAGGCCGGCGATGAGGCCCTCGTACTCCGTGATGTTGTTGGAGACCATCTCTCCATGCTGGAAACAGAGCTGCACAGCGTAACTGAGCTTGTCTCCTGTCGGGGAAGTGAGCACGACCCCAGCCCCTGCTCCCTTGCGCGTGAAGACTCCCTCAAAATGCATGATCCAACCCTCAGGTGCCTCATCGCCAAGGGTGAGGGACTGGCTCCCGTCCAGCCACCGGTCAGGGGCGTCTGTCCACTCCGCCACGAAGTCCACTAGGGCTGCCCCTTTGATGACCCTGGTCGTGCTGAACTCTATGTTGAAGGCCTGCAGCTCGATGTTCCACTCGGCGACTCTTCCTGCCGCGTTGAGGTTGCGTAGGACCTTCTCCAAGGGGTACGCAGAGACGACCTTGATGGGATGCCCCTGGAAGTAGTGGCGCAGTTTCCTCGAAGCGACAAGAAGCGCTAGGAGGAGCTTCTGTTGCATGGGGTAGCGTGAGCGCGCGTCCCGCAGCACTGTACTGACGTAGTACACCGGGTGTTCGACGAGGGTGAGGTCCCCTGCGGTGTCCAGCCCGATGGCTGGCCCAAGAGGCTTGGGCGCCTCGGGAGCCGTCGGAGCGGCTGGGGCCTCCTGAGGGTTGAGCGCTTCAGGGGCCGTCGAAGCGGCTGGGTCCTCAGGAGCACCGACTTGGGGAGAAGCGGGCCCCTTGGGATCCTGCGAGCCCCCTTGTTCCATGCTTGGGGGCCCGCCGGTGCCCGTCGATGTGGCGCATGTGCCGGCTCGCTCCTCCCTGACTACCACCAATGCAGCGCTGGCGGAGTGGGGGGTGGCAGCCAGGTATAGCAGCAGGGGCTCCCGAGGGCGAGGCACCACCATCACCGGCGGGCTCGTGAGATACTGCTTGAGTTCCTCAAAGGCTGCGTCCGCCTCCGGGGTCCATTCGAAAGGGCCCTTCCTTTTCATGATCTTGAAGAACGGCAGGGCCCGTTCGCCGAGTTTGGAGATGAAACGCCCCAAGGAGGTCACGCACCCCGCCAATTTCTGCATCTCCTTGAGGGTCTGGGGCGCGCTCATCTTGCTTATGGCCTTGACCTTCTCCGGGTTTGCCTCGATTCCCCGGTGCGACACCAGGAAACCGAGAAGCTTGCCCGAGGGGACCCCGAAGACGCACTTCTCGGGGTTGAGCTTCAGGTTCACTTCCCTCAGGCTGGCGAATGTCTCCTCCAAGTCCTCAATCAGGGTCTTGGCCGCCCTGGACTTGACCACGATGTCGTCGACGTAAGCTTCCGCATTCCTCCAGAGCTGCGGCCCCAGGGCGATGTGCATCAGCCGCTGGAAGGTTGCCCCGGCGTTCCGCAGCCCGAAGGGCATGCATGTGTAGCAGAATACCCCGCACGAGGTGAGGAAGGCCGTTTTCTCGACGTCCTCCACCGCCATTTTGATCTGATGGTAGCCCGAGAAGGCGTCCAGGAAGCATAGGAGGTCGCACTCCGCGGTGGAGTCCACGATCTGATCGATGCGTGGCAGCGGGAATGGGTCTTGGGGGCAGGCTTTGTTGAGGCTCGTGAAGTCGACGCACATACGCTCCTTCCCGCACTTCTTCGGGACGACCACCGGGTTGGCCAGCCACTCCGGGTAACGCACCTCCCAGATGACCCCAGCCTCCTTCAGCTTGCCGACCTCCTGGGCGATAAACGCCTGCTTCTCCTGAGCTTGCCTCCTTGCCTTTTGCTTCACCGGATGTGCGTTCGGGCACACCATGAGGTGGTGCTCGATCACGTCCCTTGGGACCCCCACGAGGTCGGAGGCGCTCCACGCGAACGCGTCCTTGTTCGCATGAAGGAAGGCCACCAACACCCTCTCTTGATCCTGAGGCAAGTCGGCACCGATGGTGAAGGTAGGGCCAGGGTTTCCTTCGTCCACAGGCACCTGCTTCGTCTCCGCCCGACTCTGGGAGAACAGCTGCCTCTTCTTCACCAGCGCGACGTCGAGGACACCCCCGGAGTCCTTCGCGGCCTGCGCGGCGCCCCCGGCGCTGGGGCGCGCCGTGGCCGCCGCTTTGTAAGAGAGCTTGAGTGCATGGGACGCGTCCTTGACATCCCCCACGACGGTGAGGATGCCGCCGCTCCCGGGCATCTTGACGACGTTGTAGCCCGGGTGCGTTGCCGCCATGAACTGGGCGAGGGCGGGGTAGCCGAGTATCGCGTTGTACGGGAGGTGGATGTGGGCGACGTCGAAGTCGACCTGCTCGGTGCGGAAGTTGGAGCGGATGCCGAAGGTGACGGGGAGGCGCACCCGCCCCACGGGGACGATGGACCCCCCGACCACCCCAGAGAAGGGCCTTGAAGGCGCGAGTTGGTCACGGGGTAATTGCAGCGCGTCGAAGGCCTCCACGGAGATGACGTTGAGGCCTGCGCCACCGTCTATGAGGGTCTTGGAGATGGCCACACCGCGTATGGTTGGCATGCACAACATGGGGAGCGTTCTGGCGGCTCTCGTCGTCTTGGGGTGGTCGTCGGAGCCGAAGGTGATGTCGGTCTCCAGCCACGCGCGGGGCAGCGTGGGCTCGGGCCGCGGCCGAACCGCTCCTACGTGGCGGAGGAACCGCTTGACATGGCGGTCGGAGGGCGGCGCCTGTGACCCGCCGAGGATGCAGGCAACCGCGGGGCCAGCCCTGCGCGTCCCGGCGCCACCGCGCGCCAAGGGCCGGCCGGCGTCGGGGATCCCGTCCGCCATGGGGTTGTCGAACCGGGGCTCGACTGTCGCCGCGAGTGGGGAAGCTCCGACACGCCCCCTACCTGGCGCGCCAAATGTCGGATTTCGGGCTCCGCAAAACCCTCAAGGTTCGAACACAGGGGCGTGTGCGAAGATCCCCTGCAGCCTCACCCTACCTAGCTCGCTACTCAATGGCTAAGATGATGAACTCGCTCGATGACGAGGAAGAGGATGAACACAGTGGTTTACCCAGGTTCGGGCCGCTGCGAAGCATAATACCCTACTCCTGCTTTGGTGGTTTGCCTCTCGAGGAGGTGTGGTGGATGAACTAGTACAGTGTTGAGGAGCCTCGTGAGGGCACTCCCGAGGTGTTCTCGGCCCTCTGCTAGGATTGTGATGGGATCCCTCTCTACGGTGCAGCCTAGCCTCTATATATAGCGGTGGCCCGGGTCCTCTTCCCTTATCGCAATGGCGGGAAGGGATCCCACAACGGCCAAATTTGAAGGGGGACAGGAGTACATCCCCGCCCTGTCCAAAGGTGGTCTTCGCCTGCAAAGTAGCTGTCGATGATGCAGAGGTGGGCTCGGCGATGACATCCGTCCTGCGGGGCTCGTGGTCGTGGTCTTGTTGCACCGGAATGGAAACCTTTGGGGGCGCTTTGGGAACCCGCGTACGTCCTTGCTCCCTTTGCACCAAAGGGGAAACTGCACCGCCTGGCGTGCTGGCGCCCGTCTGTCCTTCCTTGCGTCATCTTTGACTCCTGAGGCTGGGTTCTGCATAGAGATCTCCGCCGCTCCGGAGGGGGCCTGAGGAGGCCCACCCCTTGCTGATCTTGGTGCTGCTCTTCCTCGCGAGCCTAGGGTCCTCGCGAGGGCCTTGTCTTGAGTGGGGCTGCGTCTGGTTGTGCTTGGCTGACGAGGTGGGCCATGCCCTGGGCCGCAGGCAGGCAGGTCTGGGTACCCCCGTTCCCAGAACGCCGACACATACCTCCTCAATTTTTTACCGAATCATATTGTGGCCATGCCCGGGCACCACACGAGATAACATGTTCTTCAAGCATGTTTTCCATTTTTCTAGAGATGCAAAATAAATAAACGACACATCTCTGGTTGCCTCTTCCCACACATATCCTTTAAAATTGTATTAGTTTCCTACAAAATACATGAAAACTTATCCAACGACACAATTACGAATTTTCGAGTCCTTTTTGAACGCATTTTCATGTACAGAACGTTCTAACCTGAATTATAAGCACAAATGACCTAGAAAGTACACAAAAGGGACCAAATACGATGAACGAGCATGAATATTGTGAAATTTGGACATGGTGCATTCTAGTGGGCATGTAGATCGTATAAAATAAATCTAGTTGAAAGGACCAAGGAAAAATATGGGTTCCCCTTGAAAACATGGCGATTTTCGCTCCCGGACCATGAAACTCCATAGGTAATGGTCCGGTTTATGAAGAGTGTCTATCACGACATTATCCATACCTCCTCAAAATTTTACCGAATCATATTGAGGTCATGCCCGGGCACCACAGGAGATAACATGTTCTTCAAGCATGTTTTCCATTTTTGTAGAGTTACAAAATAAATAAACGACACATCTATGGTTGCCTCTTCCCACACGTATATATCCTTTAAAACTGTATTAATTTCCTATTAAATACATGAAAACTTATTCAACGACATAATTACGAATTTTTTAGTCCTTTTTGAACGCCTTTTCATGTGCAAAACGTTCTAACCTGAATTATAAGCACAAAGGACCTAGAAAGTACACAAAAGGGACCAAATATGATAAACGAGCATGAACATTATGAAATTTGGACATGCTGCATTCTAGTGGGCATGTTGATCGTGTAAAATAAATCTAGTTCAAAGGACCAAGGAAAAATATGGGTTCCCCTTGAAAACATGGCGATTTTCGCTCCCGAACCATGAAACTCCATAGGTGATGGTCCGGTTGAAGAGTGTCTATCACGACATTATCCATACCTCCTCAAGTTTTTACCGAATCATATTGAGGTCATCATGCCCGGGCACCACACGAGATAACATGTTCTCCAGGCATGTTTTCCATTTTTCTAGAGTTACAAAATAAATACACGACATATCTCTGGTTGCCTCTTCCCACACATATCCTGTAAAATTGTATTAGTTTCCTATAAAATACATGAAAACTTATTCAACGACACAATTACGAATTTTCGAGTCCTTTTTGAATGCATTTTCATGTACAGAACGTTCTAACCAGAATTATAAGCACACATGAGCTACAAAGTACATAAAATGGGACCAAATACGATAAACGGGCCTGAAAATTGTGAAATTTGGACATGGTGCATTCTAGTGTGTATGTTGATCGTATAAAATAAATCTAGTTGAAAGGACCAAGGAAAAAGTATGGGTTCCCCTTGAAAACATGGCAATTTTCGCTCCCCGAACCATGAAACTCCATAGGTGATGGTCCGGTTTATGAAGAGTGTCTATCACGAAATTATCCATACCTCCTCAAATTTATACCGAATCATATTGAGGTCATGCCCGGGAACCACACGAGATAACATGTGCTTCAGGCATATTTTCCATTTTTTTCTATAGTTCCAAAACAAATAAATTAAATGACGTTGCCTCTCCCCACACATATCCTCTAAAATTGTATTAGTTTCCTATAAAATACATGAAAACTTATCCAACGACACAATTACGAATTTTCGAGTCCTTTTTGAACGCCTTTTCATGTACACAACGTTCTAACCTGAATTATAAACACAAATGACCGAGAGAGTACACAAAAGGGACCAAATACAATAAATGAGCATGGAAATTATGAAATCTGGACATGGTGCATTCTAGTGGGTATGTTGATCGTATAATATAAATCTAGTTGAAAGGACCAAGGAAATATGGGTTCCCCTTGAAAACATGGTGATTTCGCTCCCCGAACCATGAAACTCCATAGGTGATGGTTCGGTTTATGAAGAGTCTATCACGACATTATCCATACCTCCTCAATTTTCTATCGAATCATATTGAGGTCATGCCTGGGCACCACACGAGATAACATGTTTTGAACACCTTTTTCATGTATAAAACATTCGAACTTGAATTATAAGCAGTAAATGCCTAGAAAAGTACACAAAAAAGACTAAATATGGTAAACGAGCCTGAAAGAATGTGAATTTTGGACACATTGAATTGCAGTGGGTATGTTGATAGTAGAAAAATAATAATGGATAAACCACCAAGGAAATATGGGTTTCCCCTAAAACTTTGAGATTTGTTTGGGCAAACAGTTACTTTGCGAATGCCGTGTGCGTTCACCCCATTCTGCGGTGTGTTCTGATTGGCCAGAACACCAGCCACACGGATCGCGCATGCGCACCGTAGGATGCACCGCGATCGAACGGCAATCCAAACTTCTCTCGTCACACCCGTGTACTGTAGTTGGGATTTTAGTTCGTACATGCACTAGATTCTTTAATGGCAGCAATCACACACAGTTCATGTTTACGAACCGTTTCCTATGAGGACCCTCTACCGCGAGTCCCCGACCCTCTCCCCCTTCTTCCTCATTCGCATTGTTGTATACTTGCTCGTTCTCGACCTCGGCCCGACCAAATCATCGAGCTAGACGACGAACGCAACAGTAGTGTCCACAGTGCAAGCACAAATCAGGCATTAGCAATTCAATCGAGCATTTACATGCTCAAATTGGTACAATGCATAGTTGGCGGAGTAATTTACAAAACATTAGCTCGCTATTAATTTTACATCAATATAATACATATGAACTGCGCGCGCACAAAAGTGCTACTGCTCCTAACGCCGACCCAGCATGCACAATTGCCATCGTCCATCGATATCGTGTCGTTCCTTGGCTCAGGAGGACAGGAGGTCACCAAGTCGATGACCTACACCTTGATCGACCGAGGAAGGGTTAGCCTCGACGACGGCGGCCGATGAGACCCTGACCATCGCCAATTCTGCAGCAACGGCCGCTTGTCCTCCCCCGGCGTCCGGAGCTGCGTCCTCCTCCATCTGGGACATAAGCTTGTGCCTCGTGCGGCGGCCACTGACACAGTTGTCCTTGCGGCGTCGCGGTTCCTGCTCCGCCGCCCGCACCATCCGGCGCACTCTGCGCCGAGCCCGCAATATCGCCCGCTGACGATCGCTAGCTACTTTCAAGACGACTGTGGCTAACTTCTTGGCTTGCTCATGTCGTGATTCCTGCCTCCTCTGGCTGTCGTCGGGAGAGGTAGCAGCATGGCCGTCAATCCTCAAGCCGATCATCGCGCATGCAGCCTCGATTCCACCGTCACCCAACTCCATCCTGTCGTCGGCCATTGGGGGTTTGATGGTGTGTGTGGCAACTAGCCAGGGGATCATTGACTCGCCGCCGCCGGCCATCACTGTGGTTATTTATAGCTAGCTGCTGCCAAGGGGGTTGGGGATTTTATAATTTACCGCTGTGGCTGGCGCGTGCGCTTGTGCGGGAAGCATTTTCATAGTTCTTGAGTTCTTTTCCGTGCACACATAATCGCACACGGAACACATATAGCAACTGTATGCAATCGTGTATAGGGTCATAAATTAATATCACCACTCTTCGCTCTCCACCATCTCTTTCCCCTCTCGTACCCCCCAAATCTATCTATTCTTCTCTCCACTATCCTCGCCTCCACAAAATCCTCAACATTAGACATGTCATCCGCGCGGAGGACCCCGCTGTGGAGGAGCGCGCGGTCGAGGCAGGTACGCGCTGCTGAGGGTCCGGAGGCCTTGGCGGCGGTACGCGCTGCTGAGACCCCGCTGCGGAGGAGCGCGCGGTTGAGGCAGGTACACACTGCTGAGGGTCCGGAGGCCTTGGCGGCGGTACGCGTTGCTGAGGGCCTCTGGTACGCGCTGCTGAGGGTCCGGAGGCCTTGGCGGATAAAGAGGAAGAGCTGGATGTTATATCAGATCGGTTGTTGGCAAGCGCGGTTCTGTACGCGGAACGCGCGGCTGTGGCCTTTGGAAGAGCATCATGCGCCGACCAGTCCGCCGTTGCCTTGCCGCCTCGCGTGGATTTGGCCTCGGTAAGGGCAGCAGCCTCCTTACTGCAGTCTCCTACCGCTCTAGCACAGCGCGCAGCTCTTGACTATGTTGTTTACGACCGCTTTGAATATCTCCGTCGTAAGAGGGCCGTACGCATGCAGTTCACCGTGGACGGGATTTTCCATGATACCGGAGCTACCGTGATGGGGTATGAGCAAAGGAAAGTCCGGGCCTATGAAGCGTTCAAGAACATGGTCAATGCCAACCCGAAAGCGGATCCTACTTCCATAGAGAGGATGTTGCATGAGTGCAGAAGATATTTTTACTAAGGCGAACCAACAGGCTAGCCCCGCAACAACGACGATGAGTAGCTGTTTCCATTTTGCTGTTTTCTGAACCTTGCTGATATGTAATGTCGCTATTATATTCTTTAGTCGATTATGTAGGAGTGCGAACGATAATTTGTGCTATCACTTTCTGAATCGGGTGCTTATTACCACGAATCGTCTGTGTTATTATCTGTCTGTGTTATTTTCTATCTTTCCACAAAATTTAGATTACTGACCTGTTTGCTAGGCATCACACACATCTTGTTACGCCCAATTGTTTGTGTTATTTTGGCTCGCACATTTCATCCGAGCGCACGGTATGCCGTCTGCCGCACACATCTTGATCTGTGCAACCGTTTGTGTAGGCAGCATAGATGTTGTGCAGACAGAGCAAATCACAGTACACACGGACAAAACTACGAAACCCGTCGGTGATGATTTCATCAATCGCTGACAGTTGTATACCAGCAAACGTTTCCCCACAACACACACAGGTTATACGCACCAATCGTCTGTGTTATATCTGGTGTTCGCACACGATTCTCATTACTCACCTGTTTGCTGTATATCGCACACATCTTGTTATGCCGAATCGTTTGTGTTCTGCTGTATCAGCGCACACAGTTTATCCGAGTGAACTGTATGCCGTACTTCGCACACATCTTGTTATACTGAATCGTTTGTGTTCTGCTATATTATCGCACACAGTTTGTAGTGATGAACTGTGTACCCACTATCGCACACATCTGGATCTGTGTAACCGTTTCTGTTATCTTATCTAATCACAAATGGTCCATAAGAACAAACTGTCTGCCGTAGATCGCACACGCAACAACTTTCTGAATCGTATTTGATGGATCCGCCTTCGCACACAGTTCGTGCCATTAGCGACGGAGGTTGAACTATAACGTTTGCGATTCATGCATCGCACACAGTTTCGTCGAAGGGTCTCTGGTTGCAGTGTCACGTTAGCAGCATCCTGCAGTAGTGTATAGTCCTCGATACCAAGGCTCTCGTCTTCCTCGGACTCCGACATGTAATTGTCGTCGTCCCCTTTAAAGAGGTCGTCGGGAACCAAGTCCTCGGGATTTTCTTCGGGATTGCTGTTCCGTGCTGGGGAGGCTTGAGGGTCCTCTCCAGTGTTATCGGCATCGCTGGTCGTTGCCTAGTTGTCATCGGCGGTGGCGTTATTGCCGTTGAGTTCCTTGTTGTTGCCCCTTCGGTGTCTGCGCCGACTTCTTGGAGGGGATTTGGGGGTATCCACCATATAGACAGCGTAGGTGGATGTTGTAGTCCACTTGCCAGTGTTTACCAGGGGCGAAGTGTGTTATGTGGGGCCATCGGTAGCTTCATCCATGTCCGTGGCCTCGTCGTAATCTAGCACGTCGGTTAAGTCATCGACCATGGCGACTAGGTTGGTGGAGGGTGGGACCTAAATTTCCCGATCGTCGGCTTTAAGTTTGATCTTGTCATAAACCGAAGTCTTGCCATCCGAGATAGACATGCTCTGGATAAGATCGAGCATCTCGCTCAAGTGAGATAGTTCTTCGGAGTTCATTACCTCGGCGCTGACTCGAAGCGTGCCCGGTGTATAGCTTGGCGTGTTTTCAGTGTGGAGGGGATCCACGGGTGATTCTAGGTCCTGTGCTGGGGTTGGCTCGAGGTCCAATGTAGCTTCAGAGATAGGGGCCACCTAGATACTCCAATGTCACCTCAAGTATCCATGGGTAAATTATGCGACATGCATCAAACAATTTCAGATATATCATATTCAATCCAACACAAAGAACTTCAAGGAGCACCCCAAGATTTCTATTGGAAAATGTAGGACAAGAACGTGTATCAACCCCTATGCATAGATTACCTCAATGTCACCTCGGAAATCCACAAGTTGAGTACCAAAACATACATCAAGTGAATCAATAGAACACCCCATTGTCACCACGGGTATCCCCATGTAAGACATATATCAAGTGTTCTCAAATCCAATATTCAATCCGACATAACAAAATCTCAAAGGGAAAGATTCAATTCATCACAACAAGATAGCAAGGGAAGAACACCATATGATCCAACTATATTAACAAAGCCCGTGATACATCAAGATCGTGCCATCTCAAGAACACGAGAGAGAGAGAGAGAGAGATTGGACACATAGCTACTGGTACATACCCTCAGCCCCGAGGGTGAACTACCCCCTCCTCGTCACGGCTTCCGCCGGGATGATGAAGATGGCTACCGGAGATGATTTCCCCCCTCCGACAAGGTACTAGAAAGGCTCCAGATGGGTTTTTCGTCGATACAGAGAGTTGCGACGGCGGAGAAAAAGTTCTAGGTTAATTTCTAAAGGTTTTTGTAAATATAGGATTTTTCAGCGTTGGAATCACACCAGCCAGAGCCACGTGGGCCCCACAAGCCATCAGGGCGCGCCTAGGGGAGGTGGGCGCGCCCTATTGGCTTGTGGCCCACAGGTGGCTCCCCTCCGGTGGTTCTTCCCTCTGTTATTTCTTATTTCCTCCAGAAAAAAATATAAAAAAGTTTTGGGCGATTCCGAGAACTTTTATTTTCTGCAAAAAAACACACACTACGGTAATTCTGCTGAAAACCGCGTCAGTCCGGGTTAGTTCTAAATAAATCATATAAAAGTATTATAAACATAAGCAAACATGGCATGAATACTTCCATAAATTATCGATACGTTGGAGACATATCATGACAGTCCCCCTCCGAGCGCCCGGGACAGGGTTGTCTTGCTCGGACCAGCTCAGTGTCACCCTCAGGGCCAATCGGCAGACGGGCCGTGGTACCCTGGTTCCCATTGGGCCGACACGTTCACTAAAGGAAAACGTTTGCGTTTGGCGCGCCGGTCGCTTGCGAGACGTGCGATCACACATAATCCAGCGTCCCACATTGCTCCCGCACAGGTTTGACCACTCGCCAAGCAACCTCTCAGGCCCACCGCCGCCCTTTTTTCTGGTTCTCTTCTTCCTCTCACCCCTTCCTTCTTTTTTCTGCGCACGAGCATAGGAGGTCTCCACGCCATGGCGAGCCCCTTCCCGCCCCTCGCCTGATTTCTCCTCCGATGAGTTGGCCGTCGTCTCCCACGCAAAATACCTCCTCGATACCCTCCCCACCAGCGGTGATGCTGCAGTCGCCATGGATTTGCTACATCCTTCATGGTGAATCAACCGATTTGGCGGTGGCTAGACGCCGGGCAGCCATGATAATGTTGGAACCGGCTTCGATATTTGCTACAACATGCATCTCAATTTGCTGAAAACGGCCACCATGTTTGATGTAACCACTGTCACAGTGCAACGTTTTTATTTCAACCAGCCGCATCATTTGCTGGAACCGGTACACAAAATTGCTGGAACGGGATTTTTCTTCTTCTTTTCAACGGTGACCATGGCGGGGGACGACATTTTTTTGCTGCAACCACACATCACAAAGCTGTGACCGGCGCTGTGCCGTGGTGAAACGGTGGTTGTACCTAGTTCCGTGCTACAAGCTACCATGGGTTTAGGGTTTAGGGTTTAGGGTTTAGGGCCGAAGACAAGCAAGGCGGCACGAGGGAGAAAAAAGACGTCACAAGAGAAACAGATCGAACAGTCGCGCGGCGCTGAATCGAGAGGCTGAAGCCGACCGGCCGAAATTTCGGCCAGCGCGCCGGCGCCTTAGAAGTGGCCTTCATGAAGGCCAGTGCTAGGCGCCGGCGGACCGGCCCAATTTTCGGCCGGTCGCCTAGCACTAGCTGGCGTACTCCTTCGCGTATTTGTACTTGTGTATCAGAGAAAGAAAAAAAAAGACTCGAGGCGATTGCAGTGTACTAGTGCATAAGGAAAACTAGCTGTAGGTGCTCGTTTTCTTTGTAACTTTGTACGTGTGTATGTAAAAAAAAGACTCGATGTGCTTATTCATTCAGGCAATGATCTGCGCCGGTGCGCCGGCCGAACAATTCGGCCGGTCGCCTGCCCAGCGTTAGATCCCTTTGCCTAGGACCGTTAGATCACACCGTTGTATCGCCTCCTTTCTCGCGTGCACGAGCAGCAACAACGTCCTTCATCCCCGCAGCGCCGTCCTCTACCCCGGTCGCCGTCCTCGTCGCCGCTCTCGCCAACGATCACCGTCGACGTCCTCATCGCCGCCTGGTCACCATCCTCGCCCCCGGTCACCACCGGTCGCCGCCCTCGCCCTCGGTCGCCGTCCTCGTCACCACCGGTCGCCGTCCTCGCCCTCGGTCGCCGGTCGCCGTCCTCGTCGCCGTCGGTCGCCGCCCTCGCCCGCAGTGGAAGATTTTTTCTCATGCCGCTTTGAAGCTTTTTCTCTAGCCGGATGAAACTTTTTCACAAATGGTTGAAGCATTCTCTCCCTGGGTGAAAGCTAGAAACGGGTTCCACCAAAAAGCGATGCCGGATGTAGCAAATTTTGCTGGTCCAGCAAAAACGACTCCGATGGAACCATTTTTGGGTGCTACTTCCAGCAAAACACTGCGCCGGTTCCAGCAAATATTGAAGCCGGTTCCAACAAATGTCGCGGATGGTTGCAGCAAAAAACGATGCCGGTTGTAGCAAAAAAGTTTATCGCTTCCAACAAAAAAAAAGCTTACCGCTGCTCTCCGCAGTCGCCATTGTAGCAAAAATGTTGATCAGATGTAGCTTTCGTAATTGCCAGTTGCAGCAAAAAAAATAACGTGGTTGTAGCAAAAACAAAATAAACGTCACGCCGGGCGCCCAGTCCCGTCCCCATCCTCGCCCGTTCCAAACCCCTCCAGACCCTCGCTCTCTCACACTCGCACCCGTGAACCCTCTCTCACTCTCGCTCCTCTCCCTGAACCTTCTTCCAGAAGCCAGGCCCTCTCTCTCTCTTTCTCGGCCTCCGCTCCACCGCCGCGGCGACATGGGGGGAGGTGCTATGGAGGTGGAACTGACCCACGGCGCGGTGGCGGCGATGTCGCGGATGGCGCGAGGCCTGCGGCCGGTGCTGCAGGTGGTGGGCGCCCCCGCCCGCCGCGACAGCATGGACCGGTACCTCTTCCTGCTCTCCGACGGCGTGCTCTCCCAGGAGGGGATCCTCGTCCCCTCCCTCGACACCCTCGTCATGACCGGCCGCCTCCGCGACGGCACCGTCATACGCGTCCTCGACTACGTCTGCAAATCCGTCTGCAGCCGAAGGTGACGGCCAGTCGCTCTCCCGCCCAACCCCCCGCGATCTACATTGTTTGTCCTACGAGATGGATTAGGGTTTTGATGTGCTAAATGGGGGGAAATGCTAGGGTTCTGCACGGTTTTCCTGTGGTAATTTCCCCCACGCTGTGACTGCGCGAGGAGTATTCCGCGAGATCTGTGGCTCCACTTTTGGGGCTGGTGCATGCACGTTTTCGGCGGGCTTGTAGTTGATTCCTTGCATTACATGCTAATAATGTGCATTTGTGAGTGCTGGTTTTGCTGTGATGTGTACATGACCGAACTTTTTTACATTTTAGTACAGCAAATTGCAAACTTGCAATGGAGTTATGTAGTCAATGTACGGACGCGGATGGGTAGGTGTCCAGCCTAGCTTGTTCATTTGGTACAAAACTAGAAGACTGACTTCTGCATTTGTGCTGTGGCCGTGACTGAGATCTAGCCTTGTCTATTTATAATTTTATACAGAACAAAGATTTATATTTAGAGTTCATATCAATTATTTTGATGTACGTTAGAGCACACAAACCCTCAGTTATCAGATAGAGAAAGAGATAATGCCCCATTTGTTGTCTTCTATTTCAAGTGATTGATTGATCATCCAGAGTTCCAGAATTACATGTGACACGCCTGCCTTTTGGTTTGAGAATGGCTCATGTGACAATGTGAATAGTAGAATTTTCATCATAAATATGTCCATAGTACTTGTACTAGTATGTATACGCTGTTACAGTATTACTAGTGTATTGACTATAAAAAGCAATTAAAGTGCTTATTGGAGACCATGCCAATCTGATTCCTATTTTTTATATATTACTAATATATTGCATCCTTAATTCCCTATACACAATCTGATTCATTTTATGTAGACTTGTAGACTTCTTAAACAATATGTATCCACCACAATATAGACCATCTTTCCTACTTAGAAAGATTTGAGTTGGTGGTGATTTCACTCACTCATGCACCCTCCTCCTGCATTTGGGACCCATCGTGTTAAAATAAAAAAACAAACTGTGGGACTGGAACTAGCAGTATCCTCCCATGTGCTGCCCAATAGCCATACTCCGGCATTTCAAAATTTGTAACTTTCATGTGCCCTTAGGACTACTCCCCCACAACAAGTCCATAGGTCAGGCTAAACATGAACCGGAGTACCAGACCGAGCCAGCCAAAAGCTTGCCGGCGACGAGCCAGGCCAGGACTCAGCTCGGTCCTCCGGCGAGCCCCAATACGAAGCTCAGACTGACCAGCCCTTTGGCTCGGGCTGGTCGGCTGGCTCGCGTCGGCGCGGTGGGACTGCGTGTGCAGTGGTGGCGCATGGCGAGGCGAGGACGACCTTGTGTGGAAGAGGAGGACGACATCATGGTGGGGTGGCGGCGCGGTGGATGGATGCGTGCGTACGCTAGCGGCGGCGTGGTTGGTGGATGTGTGCGAGCATACATTGTTGCTAGGTTAAACGAGCCTCTGAACTACACCAGACCAAAAGCGGCCTGGCCTGGTCCCACTTCGGATGTACTTTGCCAGCTTGGTTCGGCCTTTTCTCTGGTCTGAGATGGAGCAAGCTCCAAGTGGGCCCAAAAGCCCGCCCAGTCCGTCCAACCTTGTCCACATGCAATGTGAATAAGAAGCTCGGAGGAGCGATGTCATTCTCGGCAACAACAACCAATACAGCCCAGCCGAGGAGCGCTTTGAGGAGTGATACCGCCTGGATTTGGTATCGGTAACATGAGGAGTAGGACCACCAATGCAAAGGATCAACGACGATGACGAGCAGTGGCAGTGGGTAGGGGACGACGAGCATGATCATCCGGCCCATGGCGTCATGCAGATCGGCTTTTGCTGCTGTCGTCGACACAAGGCTGCACGGAGGTCATGCTCGAGCTCCCTCCATAGCCTCACGGCATTCCGCTACACATTGTATGTTGGATAGATGCGACACATCCCCGCCCCCAGAAAAAGAAATAATTTGCAATCAACAATATTCGATTCTTTGACTTATCATGCTGGTGTGGACTAATAATCTTTGCTTATCACCCAGTGTCTTCCATTAACGTGCTCTATTTCTCTTCTTTTTTTCTCCTTGCATAATTATCAATCTTCTATGCAGCCTAGGAGGTAAGTAATGTGAAATATTAAGTTTGGCACCAAATCTTTCATATATTTTTTTACAAAACTCCGCTTATTATCTTATGCTACCCATCCCCAAGTTATTTTAAGTACATTCCGACATCATCTTGGTCGGCTGCAGCTTGGCTTATGTTGATTTCAAATCCGCTCAAAGCTACAAGTGGTCTTTTTAAGAATGTTGTTAATAGGGCATACCATACTAATTGGGATAAAAATAATTATGGAGAGATCTCAAATATTGATTCTCGTAATCTATTGAACGCACTACAGTTCTACACTTCGGCATTAGCAACACATGATAAAGATAAAATGTTGATCTAACATGCAACAAGCAAACATATGGCTAGTGTTTTGGCTTTCCTTGCAAAGTAGAAAGTAGCATTAGTAGAAATGTCCATTAAAACATACGACGCGGAAAGAAATAACCAGTTGTTTGTCGTGTAACTTTATAATATCTTGATAGGATTTTTTTTAATAACCAAATGAGCATAGACTACTTTTGGCTCTACTTTTAGGTGGTTCCGTAGCATAGCACGGGCATCTTACTAGTAGACAGTGTAGACTTCTTAAACCATATGTATCCACCACTATAGCTGTTTAACCACCACTCCAACTGTTGTGTCATCATACTAACCTCCATATTCATTTCTTTCTCCCCATTCACGTGGGAACTTGCCTTTTTATTGTTACCAAGGACTGTTAGTTGTTACGGAGTGGATTTAGATTTATATGAGGTTCTTCGTCTAGTTATTGTGCCACCTCTAATATTATATGTTGTTATGATTTGTCGAGATTAATATGATGTATATACACATGCATAACAACACTCCTGTGATAAGGCTCCTCCCTGGTATGGAAGAGAAGTTTTGAGGCTTAGAGAACTTCTGTTTATTTCATTGCTTGATTTTGGTGGGGTACATGGGGTCCCTTCTATAGGGAGAGAAGACTTGACTTGACCACCACAAATAGTGTCTCTACTTTCCTAACAAACTCTTATCTCTCCTTTTTTTTAATTAAACATATATCTTTTCCTATTGTGTTGACTCTTATCTTTAGTATCTTCTTTGATTCTGCTGGTTTTTGACTAGGACATGTATTACATACCAATTTCATTGGATGTGCATACTTTTAGGCCATAACATTACAACCCTTATTGCTAGACAGCTGGCATCCAGGGTTTCATTTCTAGAATCCACATTGTTGAGGGGGAGTGAAGTCCGCGTCTATTGCCGATGATCAAATGATGTCCATCCCCAGGAACCTGCACCTGAATGGATCATTCTTGTAGAAGAGCCTGCCCAGGCCCACACTGGTCATGCCAGGATAAAGTGTCACACTGAGAAAGTGGCCTTCTCAAAACTCTTACCAAATCCTGTTCAAATTTCCTAATACATTAGCAGTGGTTCCAGACTTCTAGGTCTTCATTGCCTTTGAAGGTTTGAAGCCCTAGGCGGCGAAGTCATGAAGCCCGCCATATCATGGGCTCACTAACTGAGCATCGTAAACCCTGTTGCTAACCATCTGATACCAAATGTTAACCTTGATCCACAACAAGATACTTTGGGTAGGATAATGGTTTGAAGAACGGTGATGTCACCCGCCCTCTACAATCTGGCAACAGGGCTCGTCCTGCTGTGGAAGAGAGGCTTTGGGCTTAGGAAACTTCTCTTCATTTCATTTTATTTTAGCAGAGTATAAGGGTCCCTTTTATCGGCAATCTCTACTTTCCCAAACAATCTTTCTTTTTGCCATTAAACATATATATTTCCTATTACGTCAACTTTCTCTTTAGTATCTTCTAATCCTACTGGTTTCTCGCTAGGATGTACGTTACATGCCAATAGCAGTCAGTGTATTACTTTGTTACTTTTAGCCCATGACCAGTAAATGGAATCCAATCCTTGAAACTTCTCTTCTGGTAGAGCTACTTATATATGCCTTCTACATTGACAATTCTATAATATTTCTGACGTATATTGGGTTTTTGTTTCAGGGTCATCGCTGTTATCAAACTTGAAGTAGTGCAAACTGAGTGCACACTGATCGGGAGTCCTTCAAGTTATCAGGTCAATGCTGCTCAACCAAATACCAGATCATGTTCTGGTAGCCTGGGCATCCATGGATCAAGGGCTGAGCATGGTGTTAATGAAATGGCATTTTCTCCTGATCAAGGTCTGTTGCGCTCTTCTATTGCCGCAAGGGCAGAAAATGCTGTGAACAATCTGCCGTTCAGTGGACTTCATGGTTCAGTGCCAAAGCAAAACAAAATAAATGCCAAGATGCAGCAGCTTTCACTGAACTCTCATCAAGGGAAAATGCCCGCAGTACGTCCCACTGGTCAGGGCTTTGGCCCACGCCCTGCAGAGTTTTCGTGCCAGCAGCCACCTCCAGTATATGTGAATGGAGGACCTGTTGCTAACAATGGCACTCCTTCTGTCATACCTTTTGCTTTCTTGAACCCATACCAAGGCAGATGGACAATCAAGGGCAGGGTCACTGCAAAGACTGATCACTTGTACGGGAAAGCCTTATCCTTTGATCTCCTTGATGCACAGGGTGGAGAAATTCGTGCAACATGCTTTGGTTCGATGGTTGCTCAATTCTCTGACCAGCTTGTTATTGGAAATGTGTACTTCATATCTGGAGGGTTGTTGAAACCAGTGCAGAAGTTGGTTAACTGCTTAGACAGTGCATACGAACTGATTTTGGATAGTTCAACATCTATAGAAATTTGTTGCAGTGACGACAGCGGCATCCCTTGGCAGCAATATAATTCCAACAGATCAGTGAAATAGTAAATATGGACAATGGAGCTATGGTTGATTTGCTTGGGGTTGTTACATCAGTTAGCCCTTCTATTATAATAAAGCGGAAGGATGGCGTGGAAACCCCAAAAAGAACCCTTCAACTGAAGGACATGTCTGGTTGCAGTGTGGAAATAACCTTATGGGGAAATGTCTGTAATGCTGAAGGTCAGCTGCTGCACTCGATGTGCATTTCTGGTTCTAATCCTATACTTGCCTTGAAAGGTGGCCGCATCAGTGAATTCAACAGCAAATCTGTGGGCACAATCAGCTCAAGCTTGTTAAAAATAAATCCAGACTTGCCTGATGCAGAAAAACTGATGCAGTGGTACATAACTGAAGGGAAAATAGCAGTTTGCACTTCTTTATCTCAGGAAACCTCAAGCATGGGCAATATGTATTTCCGAAAAACAGTTGTGCAGATCAAGGACGAGAACTTGGGGCGATCAGATCGGCCAGATTGGGTTACTGTTGAAGCTACAATTTCACACATCAACACCGAGAAAATTTCTTATCCAGCTTGCACAAGGGAGGTTAATGGTAAGCGCTGCAACAGAAAGGTAACAAATAATGGTGATGGGATGTGGCATTGCCCCAAATGCCAGCAGAGCTCTCAAAATTGCGAGTTTCGATACTTGTTTCAGTGTAAGATCCAGGATCACACTGGGACTACCAATGCTACTGCATTCCAAGAAGCTGGCAAGGAAATAATTGGCCTCTCAGCGGAAGAGCTTTTCATGATAAAAAATGTGGATCTAGATGATGCCCGATTCGCAGGAATAATACATGGGGCCTGTTATCAGCAATATCTGTTGAAGCTGAAAGTCATGGAAGAAACCTTTGGTGACGAGACGCGTGTGAAAGTCAGCATCATGAAGGCTGAAAGGTTGGACGACACATCAAACAAGAGTCGTGTTTTTGATCTTGGAAGCTCAGCATCTGGTGTGAATGGTGTTGCTTCTGCTGTGACCGCTGGTTTCACCAACTCAGAAGCCGGACAGCAAGCTAAGGTATCTGGCAGGATGCCTACTACACCATCAGCAGCACAATATGCGCAGGCCTGCAGTACTTGTGGCTCCACTGGGCACAACGTGCAGAACTGCCGTGCAGCCATGGATATCCAGCTACCAGCAAGAGGTTGGGACTTCACGCCATATGACTCTTCTGCATCCAAAGCTCACCCGTGCCGCAAATGCAATCAGCATGGGCACTGGGCTAGAGACTGTCCAGGGCAGGCCACCTCCTACGTCTCTTCTGCTGGAAACAGCAACGGCAGCCTTGGTTTCTGCTTCAGATGTGATCAGTTTGGGCACTATCCTAGTGACTGCCCAGCCCCCTACTCTTTGGCAGGTGGAACCAGCGGCTCGGGTGGTCTGGGCTTCAAAAACAACCAGCCTGTGCGCCTCGCTGGACTGTCCGGCTCAGGCTAGTGCCCCTTGAGCGGCAGGCTTGTGGGAATGGTGCTGCGCCGCATCAGGAGGATGCCTATGTTGGTAATGTATGAAGTATTCTGCCGATCATGTAGCATGTTGATTCGGCTTTAGTACTGCCTTTTGTATAGTTTGTTAAGGAGAAGAAAGAGTGTTTCAGACGTCTATATCTGGATAGGAGTGCAGACAACATAGAGAAGTACAAGATGGCAAAGAAGGCCGCAAAGCGAGCTGTGAGTGAAGCAAGGGGCCGGGCGTATGAGGACCTCTACCAACGGTTAGACACGAAGGAAGGCGAAAGGGACATCTATAAGATGGCCAAGATCCGAGAGAGGAAGATGAGGGATGTTGACCAAATCAAGTGCATCAAGGACGGAGCAGATCAACTCCTGGTGAAGAACGAGGAGATTAAGCATAGATGGCGGGAGTACTTTGACAAGCTGTTCAATGGGGAGAGTGAGAGCTCTACCATTGATCTGGACGACTCCTTTGCTGATACTAGCAGGCTTTTTGTGCGGCGAATCCAGGAGTCGGAGGTCAAGGAGGCTTTGAAGAGGATGAAAGGAGGCAAGGCGATGGGTCCTGATTGTATCCCCATTGAGGTGTGGAGAGGCCTCGGGGACATAGCGATAGTATGGCTAACCAAACTTTTCAACCTCATTTTTCGGGCAAACAAGATGCCAGAAGAATGGAGACGGAGTATATTAGTACCAATCTTCAAGAACAAGGGGGATGATCAGAGTTGTACTAATTACCGTGGAATTAAACTGATGAGCCATACAATGAAGCTATGGGAGAGAGTCATTGAGCACCGCTTAAGAAGAATGACAAGCGTGATCAAAAATCAGTTTGGTTTCATGCCTGGGAGGTCGATCATGGAAGCCATTTTCTTGGTACGACAACTTATGGAGAGATATAGGAAGCAAAAGAAGGACCTGCATATGGTGTTCATTGACTTGGAGAAGGCCTATGATAAGATGCCGCGGAATGTTATGTGGTGGGCCTTGGAGAAACACAAAGTCCCAGCAAAGTACATTACCCTCATCAAGGACATGTACGATAATGTTGTGACAAGTGTTCGAACAAGTGATGGCGACACTGATGACTTCCCGATTAAGATAGGACTGCATCAAGGGTCAGCTTTGAGCCCTTATCTTTTTGCCTTGGTGATGGATGAGGTCACAAGGGATATACAAGGAGATATCCCATGGTGTATGCTCTTTGCGGACGATGTGGTGCTAGTCGATGAGAGTCGAACAGGGGTCAACAGGAAGTTGGAGTTATGGAGGCAAACTTTGGAATCGAAAGGTTTTAGACTTAGTAGGACTAAAACCGAGTACATGAGGTGCGCTTTCGGTACTACTAGGCACAAGGAGGAGGAGGATGTTAGCCTTGATGGGCAGGTGGTGCCGCAGAAGGACACCTTTCGATATTTGGGGTCAATGTTGCAGAAGGATGGGGATATCGATGAAGATGTGAACCATCGAATTAAAGCCGGATGGATGAAGTGGCGCCAAGCTTCTAGCATTCTCTGTGACAAGAGGGTGCCACAAAAGCTAAAAGGCAAGTTCTATAAGACGGCGGTTCGACCCGCAATGTTGTATGGCGTTGAGTGTTGGCCGACTAAAAGACGACATGTGCAACAGTTAGGTGTGGCGGAGATGCGCATGTTGAGATGGATGTGTGGCCACACAAGGAAGGACCGAATCCGGAATGATGATATACGAGATAGAGTTAGGGTAGCGCCAATTGAAGAGAAGCTTGTCCAACATCGTCTGAGATGGTTTGGACATATTCAGCGCAGGCCTCCAGAAGCCCCAGTACATAGCGGACGGCTAAAGCGTGCTGATAATGTCAAAAGAGGTCGGGGTAGACCGAACTTGACATGGAAAGAGTCCGTAAAGAGAGACACGAAGGATTGGAACATCACCAAAGAACTAGCCATGGACAGGGGTGCGTGGAAGCTTGTTATCCATGTGCCAGAACCATGAGTTGGTCGGGAGATCTTATGGGTTTCACCTCTAGCCTACCTCAACTTGTTTGGGACTAAAGGCTTTGTTGTTGTTATTGTTGTTGTTGTTGTTGTTGTTAAACCGCTCTGTGCGCCTTTCTACCGTTCACTTGCTACCTACGTATCTATGGACCTTGTATTAGCACTTTATTAAGCTTTATATAATCAGCGTATGTTAAGTAGTAGTATATCGTTGCATTTGTGGTATTTTTTTTGGTGCGATTTGCCTGTTATTGTGCCTCTGCATATCTCAGTCCACACCGTTTACAAGTAGGCTAGACAGTTCAATGTTGAGATTATTAGGCCTCGTTGCATATTTTCAGTTGGACCGGTTGCTATTTGGATGATGCATCATCGGCACATGCCTGAGTCCGTCGACGACAGTGGTGAGAGAAGGGAGGTACAGGTGCATGCCTGTTGTGGAGTGTTCAACGGATTTGCAGCGCTCGCTCAATCCTCCCACAGCATGCCGAAGACGAGACCCCGATTCGCTGCCGCTGCCGCTGCCGCAGGTTACCTTGACGGACTGTCGCGCAACAGCCATGTGATCCAAGTAATGCTGAGACTTGGACCGGGTAACCACCTCGCCGTGCCGGCACGGCACAAGCGTCTCACCGGTGCGTCGAAGCAGGAGGGCATCCAACTGTAGGCGAGACGAGGACGCCTTTCTAAAGATGGAATAAGTTTCTCGCCGCCTAGCTCACGCCCCGACAATGACTTTAGCATTGTTGGATGGTGTGTGGAGGTGTGTCTCTGATTGTCTGTTTTTGATGCATTTGCTCGGACCTCGTTGGCGTTTGTCTAAGTTCGTTTAAGTTCTTGTGTCTTTAGGTTGGATCATTTCGATCTACGCGTCTCTCGACAATGTTTGGTGTTCTGATGTTTTTGTATTACAAGGCCTTAGCACGATGTTTTTTTCACTGACTACTACAACAAGCTTCGGCTTGTAATCAATGAAACCGCCGACCACTAATACTAAGCCGGCCGGCCCGTGAATCCCTCTCTCCTACATCTGTTGTTTCGGCGGTGGTGGTTGGAGTTGGGGATTTCGGTGCTTCGTGCTTGGTTGGTAGGTTGTCTAGGGTTAGTTTTCTTCTGGACAGTGGCGTCTTGATGGTGACGGCGCTGCTGCTGCGTAGAATAAGGTGTTCCCCGCTCTGGCCCGTTGCAATGCTTCTTCTTCAGGAGGCGTTGAGGAGCGAGTGGAAAGCGTCCTGTATAGGTTTTGTGCCGTCGACTGATGATCCATGTGGTGATGATGGTTTCCAGAAATTGCTTGTTTCGGCACTGGTTTGGGGGATGCAGGCAAGCAAATCCGGTGTTCTTCGTCGATTTCGTTGGATGAAGACATCAAATTTGAGATCCAAGGTGCACGGGGTTGAACCCCGGCCGACGCTCCACGGCGATATGTGCTCTTCCTTTTGCTGTGATGCTTTTTTCAATTCACAAAGTAGTGATGCGATGGTGCTTCGACAGCTGTTCAACGCGTGGTGTTTGTCTCCTACTCTTCGGGCGACGGCGTTGTTGGTGGATGGTGACAAACAAAGATTTGGTTATGCAATCAACCCCCTCATGATCTATTTGTAAATTTCTTTTATGTGGCGTGTTTTTTTTGCTTATGTGCCATGACGGTTGTCCTCTCTGGAATTTCCTAGTGTGGACTACGTGTGTTGTAATTTCCAACATTATATTATAAACTCGTGGTTTCCTTCAAAAAAAGAAACACTAAGTATTATCCACTGTACTTCAAAAGCACCACCATCGTTCGACCGGCAAACCTCACCACACGACCGGCTTTCTTTCGGCTTTGATTGATCAATCCGATTCCTTTTTCTTTCTATCGAGAAGAATCATCATTCAGAATTAAATATAATACCCCTTGGATCCCAATTAATTGACGTAACATGTATACAATGTTCATTTTATATTATATAGAGGTTGCGTCGTTGTTTTCTTTCTTTTCTAATAATTTGACCGTGTGAATCATCGATGTGTTGAGTAGCTCCTGAGTTGTGTTAGTGTAGAGGCTAGGTGTAACTGTGTGGAGTTTGTGCACTTAGATAAAATAAAATAAAAATAGAAAAGAATTTGCTTTTTTTTTACCAAAATTGCTGATGTTTTACCCACATGAATATTTTTGTGGTGAAAGAATATTCTTGGATGTCTGGGCAATAAAAATGTTCCAAAAGGGCATTTTTTAAAGCATTTTGAAATATCATTTTTTTCAGGCCTCCCCGAATGTTTTTTCATCATGAAACTTTGCATGTTGGTAGAACATTCAACAATGTTCGCCACAAAATTGAAATGCTATTTTTTCTGAAAATTTACTATTCATCCGGGTGGATATGAAGATGTAATTGACATCTTCTTGTCGAAGAAGTTCTGAACATAAGCTAGCACATCACTGGTCCTGGTCTCCAACATCATATGCATCATGCAAACTGTATCTCATATGGTTAGGTTTCGTCCGGTGAAAGTTCCATCGGGTTTCAGGTTAGAAAGTTGGTTTGGCCGGTGCACACATTTTTCTAGATTTGTTTTAGGCTTTTCGACGATGTTCGTTCAGCAGGAGAAGATGTTTCTGTCAACAACGCACCGTTTGTGATAAGTTCGTTAAACTTAAGATGTTGTGCTGGTTCAGTATCTCGAATGTGTTCATAGATGTAAGGTGTGCGTGTGCGCTCACAGGGGTTATGTGCGTGTATGTGAGCATTAGAGTATAGGCGATCGTACTTTGTAAAAAAAAAACATCATATGCACCATATTTATTATCTTTCAACAACGCAAATTTGACTCAAACATGCAATATTCTCACGAGTGATCACAAGCAAATTAACAAGCACCAATGGATTACTTAGGACTCGCTGCTCTTGTTCGGGCCCTTTCCCCTGGTCCACCCTCTGATCTTGCGGAGCAATCTTGGCCGTCCGATTCCAGTCCTGCACCCCGCCAGCCCCATGCACGACTCCTCTCCCGCGCCGCCGCACGACGACGCGTTGGACGACGTCTTGCGGAGCTCCACCTCGTTGATCGGCGCGGCCGCCGCCACCATCTTCTCCCCCTTCTTGCTCTGCCCCTCCGCCGTCGGGCTGGTGCCATTGTCGTCGTCCCCAATCACCAACGTGCCCTTGGCGGCGCCGCCCTCTCCGTCGCTGACCAGGAGGTCGTGCTGCAGCCACGCCGTGATCCAGCCGAGGTAGATCAGCTCCTCCATGTCCGCCGCCCACCGGTCCCGGAGCACCTCCATCCCGTCCAGCAGGTCCTTGCTACTCGACAGCTTCCGCATGCTCCTCTCCACGGCGACCTCCACGCTCTATGCCGTGCACACAACACGCAATGAAAATCTTGATCAGACTGAAATGGAGGAAGGAAATGTCGACGGAGCGAAGAAGAAAATACGTACCTCACTGTCTTCTCCTTTCCCCTTCTGTAGCTGCGAAACCAGCTCCTTCATCTCCGCCATGAGCTGCTCGAAGCCCTGGCACCTCGTCGCCATCTCTGCCTCCCGGGCATCCAGGGCCAGGATCCTCCCATCAATGGCGTCCAACTCCTGCCTGCTCTTCCTCGCGACTTTCCTGAACTTGCTCTGCAGCGCGTCGAGGCCCGCCCGCATCACGGCGAACTCCTCGGCGGCCGCCTCGAGCCGCTGGCTCCGGGACTCCAGCAGCTCCAGCTTCATCCCCAGGCACATGATCTGCATCTTCTGGTACGTCGACTCCTCCTCCTTGGCGTCGCAGTAGTCGGCGAACCGCGACTCCATGCCGGCGGCTCGCTCCTCGAGGGCCGACACCGCGCGCTTCAGGCTCTCGACCACCTCCTCGGCGCCGGCGGGGGACGTCCCCTTACCCTGAGCGTCCAGCTGGAACCTCTGGTTGTTGACTGAAACCTCCGATGAGCTCTCGGCGTCCTGCGCCACCGCGATTTCTTCAGTAAGAGAAGCCTGCCTCGCATGTCCACCGCCGCCGACGAGCCTGCGGCCGGTGCTGTAGGGCGTCTCCGCTTGCACCAGCTTCCGCGACGCTGCCGGATTCGGGGACTCCATTTCTCCGCCTCCCTCTTCTGCTTGAATCAAACTCAAACCGTATGATGACGATGATTGATCCAATTGGATCGAGTTATCAGAAGAGTCTATGTCACTGTGCCTGATTATTGCTCTATCTGCTATGAGGCCGCAGATAAAAGAACCTGCCAGGGGAAACGCTAAAGGAATTATTATCTTGAGAAGGAGATTCTTGATGTCCTCCGCTTGCTTGCTTCCCATTTAATTAGAAGGTTTCATCATTCCTGCAGTTTCCAGTTGGATCGAGTAGTAATATATCTGGCCAGTGCCCCACCCCATAAGTCCTGACTTGCTTTGCCTTGAGGGCTAAACCATGCCAAGTTTCTTCAGGTCTGTAACCCAAGAGCAGCTGCTTGGGTGACATCTTTGATCAAGAGTTTCAAGACACGGAAAATTCTGCTTCTTCCGTGTGATTTGACAGCATCGATAAACACATTAACTGTTGGAGTTGGTAACCAATTGGGATTCATCATATCTTTGTCTTGCACGGCAAGGTTAGTATTGTTTTGTTTCTTGCTTTGTAGAGGAAAGGAAAGCACAACCTTGGCATGCACCAGGTGCAAAGCCTTCCCGGTTTGTTTGGACTTTGGAGTGTACAAGATCGTCACCTACTATGGGCATCGGGAAACCTTTCCTGGTAGTATATGTTGGTTGCTAGCTACCAGCATACTGCATACGTGTAGCAGCTTCACTAGTTGTGCCGTGCCATGGGTGAAGTCTGTGATGTCCAGATTGCTGTGTTGGCGCTGTTTGCGTATGCCCTCTCTTACAAATATTCTTTCTCTGTTCTGCGTTGAAACTATTGTGCACTCAAAACTATGTAACGATGTGTACAGTAAAGTACGTACTAGTGAAGCAAAGCTACTCTTTTCTGTTAGATGGCCTATTACGTAGTGTGAATTTTTTTTTTTAACCTTTGACATACTAGGGAACAATAAAGCATGGAAGTTTATTTCCCTTTGCAGCTTTGCTCCTGTCAATTTCGAAATAATCAGTACTACTAGTTAAGCAAAACTATTCTTTTCTGTTAGACGCTGACAGGAGTCCAAAGCACCATAAGTCTGATACTAACTTTTTGTTGATTCCATCAATAAAATTGCCTGATTCACTCCGTGTCATATTCAGTTCCAGTGTCGTGCCTTTTTAGAAAATCAGGGATCCCTCCCCGGTTCCATTAATAATGAAAATGAAACCAACCACACGAGCCAGGGATCCCTCCCTGGAGCCTGAAAGCTTCCCCGCAACACAGCTGGACTGGTTGTGCACAGGTATTGAAAAGCCCAAGGCACTGCATTCACCAGTCAACTAAGGTTTACATCTTTGCAATATAGCAATATCATCTCACAAAGAGAACTACTTAAGTTTTACAACGCATCAGGAAAGATGCCAAGGGCACCAAGAACTGCCAGGATTTTAGCCCACTAAATCTAGACTATGCCTGTGTCATGCCAACAAAATAGATGCATCTGCTCAAAATTTCGGAGTCACAACGTTTGCATAAATACCTCAACAATCACGGACTGCAAACACCCTTACGCAGTGATCAGCTCCACAAGAAGCCAGCTCAACTGCTGCTTTCTCATCAGCCGAGTCGGGTTTCTGCCACCGCAGACGGTGCACAGTTGACACATGACACAACAGAGGATCAAACCGGAGCATGCATGCCATGCTGAGGGGAGACGGGTCTGAGCTACTGTCTGAAGCAGCTCTCCCCCCTGAAACACTCCAGAGCTCGATCAGTCCATTGTCCATGCCAACAGCAATAATGCCAGCATTACGAGCACGGTCACGGCCCGTCCAGGCCAATGCTGTCACACTCTCACGGAACTGAGGCAATGTTGCGAGCAGCTTGACGGAAGATGCATCTTGAACACACCATATCTTGACAGTCTTGTCCCTTGAACCAGTTGCAAATTCGTATCCAAATGGGTTCCACGAGCATGCCCATATGATTCTTTTGTGTGCTTCATGCTTTGTAACCAGGTGATGCTGCGCTCCTTCCTCTAAGAGTTACATAAATGGGATGGCACCAACAATTGCACAACATGAGCACTGGATCCAATACAACAAAAAAGGTATATATGAAACTAAAAGATACAAATCCCTCACCAGTTTTCTTAATCGAAAAGACAGACAAGTGACGATCCCTTGATACGCTCAGAAGAAAAGCATTGTCAGAAGAAAATTCCATTTGTGTGACTGTCAGATTGTGAGACTGCAAGCGACCAACGGCTTTCCATGTTCCAACCTCCCAGAGCCAGATCTCAGCAACTGGTGCTGATTGAGCCTGCAAGAGAATCAAATACCATTCAGAACTCCCTAGTAAAATATAGACATTCTCCATCAACCACTACCAGTAGTCATATGGAGACAAATAGTACTGCAATATGCGTTCTTGCCACATAAGGATGCACGGATACAAAACTATTTTCCTGCAGCAGTGGCAAAACATTTAAGTGGTTCCCAGAAATAAATAAATAAAGCCCCAGCAATACTATGTATCCATTCAAGGTTCTATGAAAATGAAAAACAAGCATCTGTTTGCAGATTCACATTTGAGCACTTAGCTGAACCGTACATGCTCTAACAAGAACAATCAAGTAACATTACTGTGGCCAGGTGAGGTAAATGATCATTGTGACGACGATGTCTGGCGGAAGACAACTGATACCAGATATCATACAAAAATTGCGGTCACAACAAGAAAGCATGCAGTAATACCTTGCACGACGATGCAACAAGCTTCCCTGCGTGATCACAGCAGATGGAAAAGAGTTCATTTCCATGCCCATAAAGTTTGTGAGATTCAGGCCATAAGGTATTCCACGCAAGCTGGTCCTCCACAGGAGGCTCAGTGAACACAGTTGGCACTGCATCAGGAATCGTCTCCATGGAATCTGGACCATCATTAGAAGCGCTGCTTGGGGATTCCTTTCCTGCATAAAACCATCAATCAAAAAGTATCAGTCAAATGAAAAAGAATCACTGAAAAAATAAAGTAGGTACTACTAGAATTTGTTATGAAAAGCCAACAAGACACTGCCCAATACGCGAGGGATTTTACCATGTGTATATATAGGTTTCTGTGAAAGCCCAAGAGCAGACATATTTGCTCCAAGGACTTGCACATCGTCAAAATCCTCATTGTCAGGTTTCAACAAAGTTGCTTCCTGTAGGGTCCTCAGGAATGATAAGGTAGCTTCAAAGACTCTACAGACCTTTTCATCAGCACCACAAACAAACCGGTGGTTTCCTGTACCCTGAATGAATGCCACACAATTAATGTCATGCCCATGGATTTGGGGGCGAGCAATTTCGCGCCAACAAATCACATCTCCTGGGTTAACATGACTTCTCCAAGGAGCAAATATGCGTGCCGTCTGCATAATAAACATTGGTGCAAAACAGGCTTAGCAAGTAGTACGCAAAAATTATAATCACCCAAAGATAAATATTCAGTAAGACTGCACTGAAGCTGAAGTACAAGAACCTACCTGGTCATGGCTAACTGTTAGCAAATATTCGCCAGATCTAGACCACGTTAAGTCAGATACGGGTGCAAAATGACCAGATGGGACAATCTGGGGCTTCCAATTTTCAGAATCCAGCCCAACATCTCTCCACATATGGAAAAACCCACCATAGCCATGTGCAAGAATAGATTTACCATCAGGTTCCCAATGGCCACCATAAAATCCAAGTGCTGAGTGACTTAATTCACCAACTGTCACTGAATTTATCCAAAGGCCAGTATTTCTTTCTGGCCTCCATATCATCATCATCTTGTCCATAGATGCAGATAATATGCTCATTGGCTGATGAGCTTCACCACCAAGTAGCAGTGTAGGAGGCTGCCACTCTACTGAATATACCCAATCTTCATGCCCAACAAGAAGAGACTCCAATGATACTTGGTAATTTGTATTACCGGCAACAAATAGAGGACCTTCAATGTAGGAGGCCATCCCAATATTATCCTTCCTTTGTTGCACATCTGAAGTCATCTTCCATATCCGAATGGTTTTGTCCTGAGACGAGCTAACGAGAAAAAGGCTATGTTTCTCACTGCTCGTCACCACAGGTAAAGAAAAGTCTAAACTTCTAATCCAGTCAGAATGGCCCTTAAGTTCACAGGCTTTAATGAACTGCGCATCGTAAAATGCTGGTCAGTACAGGAAATGCGAGCAGGTTTAGCAATGGAAGTAATAAGAAATCTTACAACCTTGCCTGACTGATCCCCACAATATATGTGGACCTTATGATCTAATCCTCCCATTGCTAAAATTAGGCAGCCTTCCTGTTCCGGCAACACCGCTAATGAAAGTGAAACCATTGGTTTTAAACCAACGGAAAGAGAATGCAAACAAGACACTTTGCAGGAACCTGCAGAAATGAAACCAGAGAACTTAAATGGGAAAACAGCACACATTTGTAAAGCTTTAAGATCATGCAAGTTATCAGAATGGGACTATAAATTTTGCTTGAGACAAGCTAAAGATCAATGCAGATATTAAAGATATAACCACTAAGCTTAGGATCCGTGTACAAAATATCAAAATGCTAGTATATCATCTTACCACCAGCAGTCGGGTCAACCACCATTTCCCAAATAACCACCATACCATCTGAGGAGGTGGAAGCAAAAATTGAAACCCTATCCGACACCATCCTTCCAGCAAGACATGTCACACCTTTCTTATGCATGGCTGGTAGTTGCAAAACATGAGACCACTGCAAAGAAGACATAAACAGCAAAATCAATCAACTTGGGTCAACTTGATCAAGATAAACAGGTAAACATATTCCAAGTAAGCACATGAGAAGAAGAAGAAGAAATCTAATGTAGCGAAATTGCAGCAAAGGCTTCGAACAGAATTCAAACGACAACAAAGAACAAACACTCATATGGTGAAACACAAGAAATTCACCTTGCCTATTCCAGAACCAATCTTCCATGCCATAATAGCACCATCAGAACTTCCGGACAGTAGATAGTGTGTCTCCCTGCTTTGAACTGCAAAGGGGCAAATGAAACAAACCACCAGCCATCGGTTCAGTACTTATTACAGGATCAGTCCAAAACACCTTTTGCTTGATCTATCTCCTCTATAAGTCCCACCAATTATTCATCGAGACAATTTCAGGTTGATACTCTAATTTTCACCTCAAAATGCAGCTCAGTGCATCAGCAACAGTAGAAGACATGGCATTGTTTCAGACTGGTTACTCTAGCTAATCATTTCAGTTCAGATGCAACAGGAAACGAATTAATAACTATTACTAAGAGAGATAGAAAATAGGTATAAAAAGGAGGTAGCAGACCTTGGAGTACATCCTTCTTGGTTGGCAGCCACAGCGTGCAGTTCACCGCCGCCTTGTGCCCCGGCAGCGTCGTCACGATCTCCCCTCTCTGTTCCAGCACACACGCGAACCGAGACCAACCGGATCAAACAGAGAAAACGGCAGGATACCTAAAAACAGAAGAGCGAGAGGACCAGATCGACGGACCGAAGGGGAGAAAAGGGCGACGGCGTTCTGGGCGCCGAAGGCGACGAGACCGCAGGCGCCCCACGAGACGTTGTTCACGACACGGTTGCATCCGGCGCCGATGAAGACCCTCTCCGCCTCCACTCCCCCGCGAGCTCCGGCGAGCTCCCCGGCCGCCGGCGGCATCGCGACGGCAGGCAGGCTCTAGCTTCTTTTCTCTCTCTTTGTTTTGGGGTAAAGCAGGCGGGCTAGGGTTCAGGGTTTGGTTACTGCCGGGTCCGACCGGCTCAGCCACGCTGGGCTTAACAGGCTCATCAGGTCGAAATAGGCGCTGGTATGGTAACGCGATTTTGAGAGAAACGAACCGGTGGCAGGGTCGGAAGAGCAATTAATCAACGAGTACTCCTTCAAAATATGACAGGATAGGAGAGTAACTAATTAATAAGTACTCCTTCAAAAGTCATCAGGTGTCACGTTCGGGGTATTTTGTTTGAATTTTATTTTATTTTATTTTATTTTTCTGTACGCATTTTTGGCTTTTAGGTGGTTTTTTCAGCTTTTTCTGTTTTTCTTAGGTTTAGGACTAAAACGGAATTCAAAAAAACATTTTCTGTGTGGGAAAACACGTTTTTTTTTATTTCTGCGAGTGGCGCATATTTTCTTCTCGTGGAGGAACGAAATTGTTTCATCGTGCCCATCGAAAAAAGAAAAAACCCTGTTTTCTTTTTTCCCTTCTATGAAAGGCACAATTTATTTCTTGTGGAGGCATAGATTTGATTCCGCGAGAGACGCGGAAAAGGAAAAATACATGTTTTTCCCTTCGTTGAGAGGTACGATTGCCTCTCAAAAAAGGAAACAAGACGTGTTTTTTTCCTTCCGCAAGAGCCACAGATTTACTTCTATTAATCAACCATTTGAAAATATTTACTATGTATTCAAAAAAATATTAATGTTGTATTTGAAAGATGTTAATCAAGCATTTGATTTTTTTTTAAATCTTTATAGGAAAATGTTGACCATGTATTAAAAAATATTACTCTTGTATCTGAAAGAATGTTAATCAAGCATTTATAAATGTTTGAAATCTGAATAAATAATTTCGAACATGTAGTAAGAAAATATTAAACACGTTGTTTAAAAATGTTAATCTACAATTTGAAAAATGTTAAATGTGTATATGAAAAATGTTGCCCATGTATTCAAAAAATGCTAAACTTGTATTTAAAAAAATTTAAATCAAGCATTTAAAAAATGTTAAATGTGTATAGAAAAAATGTGGACCATGTATTAAAAAAATGTTTATCTTCTATTTGAAAAATGTTAATCAAACATTTGATTTTTTTAAAGGATAGCAATACGATTCCAAACGTTCTTACCTATAGCATAGGTCCGAACGATCCTCCCGCCATAGCTAGTCCATCAATCCCGCTTTATTCTCTCTTAAGAGCTCGCTAATCCATCAGGATCGCTAAATACAGCACCCCACGTGAAGTCTCCTCTCTCACTTACATGCATGCATGGGAAAAAACAAAAATGATGATGTCATCAAAGATTCTTTTCAATGCAAAAAATGAAAATGTTTTGTAGTCTAAACCATCACTCCGATTGAAAAACCGTCTTCACAAAATAAATTCATCTCGACGAGATCTTTGAAACTAGATCCCATGTTGATATGTTCTGATGACTTTTTTTCGAACCAAAAGTTACCACATCAGGGCTACGTAAGTTATCACGTCTATCTTACATAAGTTACCATGTTATTTACACAGAAGTTTCCGGGATATGTTTTCAACAAACTTTTATGCCTGGGGTCAAGAGTTGATTATGGTGTTTGTAGTGAGTTATCAGCTTTGTTGTGTATCTAACCATGTTGCACAAAAGTTATCGGGCATGTTTTTTTCAACATTTTTCATTCCCTTGAACAAAAAATTACCGTGGTATTTGTACATGAGTTATCAGCTCTCACGTGCATGTATTATCATGTTGTTTATGCATGAGTTATTGAGAGGTATTTTTTAATAATGTTTTTCCCTGAAAAAAAGTTACCACGTCTGGATTAAGTAAGTTATCAGCTCTCTTGTATGTATATTATCATGTTATTTACACACAAATTATCAGGATATGTTTTTCAACAAACTTTTATCCGGGGTCAAAAGTTACCGCAGGGTTTGTAGTGAGTTATCAATTTTATTGTGTGTATAATACCGTGTTATTTGCACACAAAGTATCGGGAATATGTTTTTCAACCCCCCCTGTTCACCTAAGTATCAGGTATGCATGCTTCTATTACCATGATATTCACGCAAACGTTATCGATGTTATATTTTTCAACAATTTTTTCTTGGGGTCCAAGTTATCATGGTGTTTTTACCTAAGTTATCATATATATGATGTGTTATTACCATGATGTTTGTACAAAAAGTTACCGGGGTACATCTTTGATAACTTTTTTTTCCTTCGGGTCAAAGTTGCCGCGGTGTTTGTGCCTAAGTTATCAGGTTTGCCATGCAGAAATTACCGTGTTGTTTACACATAAATTTCCGGGGAGATGTTTTAATAATTTATTCACCCCTATCAAAGTTACCATGACATTTATACGTAAGTTATCGATCCCCAATGCACAAATTACCATGCCATTTGCACAGAAGTTACCGGGGTATATTTCAACCCAAAAAAATCCCTCATGTGAAGTTGCCATGATATTTATATGTAAGTTTGTGGAGATATTGTCCTCGTCATTATTGAAGAATTTTACGTAGACAATGTCCTACCTCTGTCAAAATAAAACCAAAAAATTTAAGGGGGTATGTGTTGACGCGTAAGTTATCGGATCTTATATTTTAACAACAAAAAGTCGGGGTCAAAAAAATTATTGCGGTGTTTGTATGTAAATTACCAGGTTTTGTGATGTGTAAATTATCATACCATCCAACGTATATTTCAAAGTAAATTATTTTTCTCGGGTTACACACAAAACAATGACTGGAGTTCAAATTCTACAGGAAGAGAAACATTCATTTCTCTATAATTACTCATGGATGGGTACAAACACAATGTATGGATCCTTCAAAAATAACTTGGTCCATATGGGTCTGCCCCTTCGTCCAAAGCATTGTTGTTTTTTCCCGCTATCAAATAGAGTATAAAACGAAGCTAACCTGAAATAGAATCAAGAAAGTATGCTTAGCTCAGGTGGTCGTGCACTTGCACCTCGACCAGCAGGTCGGGGATTCGACTCCTACGGACGCTCTTTTTTCCTCCGTGATATACTTGCGCGCGTGAGTAGCGAAGCGAATCAGATGGCAACCACGTCGTTCGGATCTAAAGACAATATCCGAACGTTCGGAAAATACAAAAGTCGTTTTTTAAATGTGTATAGAAACTAATTTTGACCATGTATTCAAAAAATTGACCTTTTATTTGAAAAATGTAAAACTTATATTAAAAATGTATTAGATATATACCAAAAATGTATATAAAAAGCTGTGAAAACTGAGAGATAGAAAACCCGATGAAAAATGAAAGAGAAGCAAACAAAACCAAACTAACAGTGGTGAAAACCAAAGAAACTGAAAAAAGAAACAATAAAACACCTCTGAAAAGAAGAAAAACAAAAACAAAAAGGAAACCGTGAAAATCCATGACAAAATGAAGAAAAACCAAAAAAAGAAGAAACCAAAGAAATCAAGTGAAAAAAAATTCAATGAAACAAGAAAAACAAAAAAAACGATAAAGTAACAAAAAACCAAGAAATAAATGAAGAAAATCGATGAAAAAATACAAAAAACAAAAACGAGGAAAACCATGAAGAAGCAAAGAAAACCGGTAAGTACCATGTAAAAAATGCAAAAAACCGATGAAAAAAGAAAGAAAAACAGAAAACCGTAGGAAAAACAAAATAAAAGAAAAAAGAAAAAAGAAGAAAAGTAACTGACTGGCCGACGAGCGAGTAGCCACAGATGAATCCGAGCGAGTGAGGGAGGAGAAGATAGTGGGTCGGGCCGATTCATAGGCAAGATCCAAATTTCTTCACGCGAGAGGAGCTATCGTCTCGCTATATGCGAGACATACCTCTCGCGGAGTTTTTGTTCGCCGCAACCCATTTTCGGTCCAAATATGGGCTGAGTCTGCGTCCCTGCGGACACGTCGCATACGCCCGCGATCCCCTTGTCCTTCCTTGGCTCGCCCGTCCGTGGCACAATGTCCATTGTTCACCCTCACCTCTCCACTCCAACACAGCGACCTCGTCTGCCTTGCCACCGCCCCATCCCCCACAACCACATCCTACCTATAGACCCACCGTCATCACCGCCCCCGACGCGCACTCTTGCCATCATTGTGGACGCTACTCGTCGGCGTCGGAGTACTACAAGGCAGGTTGAGGCTATGGTCACTGTCAGCTCTCGGTGTAGCACCTCTACCTCCACAAACACCGGCGATATGCATGCTACTGCTTCGACAGGCCTGCTGCGAGGAGCCAAGGTCAACGACTGAGACTCGTCCATGCCCGAGGTCGTCTCTGCCTGCAAGGTGTTCAGCCGTTTACCCACAAGGTACACTCTAAAGGAACAATGGTGGATAGCTCGGATGAGTTTGTTTTCAACAACATCCTATGTTCATCGTTCGACGATGAGAAATTTGTGGTAGTTCCTCTTTCGACAGCGTGCTGGTCGGTGAAGGAGCGGGAAGGGGGCGTGCACCACTGCGTGCTCAAGCCGGTTGCGCGTTGTGGCGTGGATCCACGCTTTGAATCGGCGACGGCGACGACGACCTCTAACTGCTAGATCCCGCCATTTCAGGGGGGAGTCGGGGACGGCGCCGGTCGATTGGAAGTGCGAGGAGTATAATCTTTGAGGAGTTAAACCGATCTAGTATTGTGGCTAGATCCGGTTTAATCTTCATACATTTTTTTTACTCCTTTAATAAATTTAGGACCCTATTTGTCTCGTTTGTTTGCAAGATGACGCAAAAGGTAACGTCCGTCTCATAATATAAGAACGTTTTTGACATACACTGAAGTACAACCTATGTGTCTGCACCGGCATCTCGTAGCATGCTGAAACAGAATCACGAAGCTTCCAGCACAAGAAACACATCCATGCGGTGGCTTGGTAATTCACGGAGACCATCAAGACATGGGCAATTCCAGAGGCTCTTTCAGTGGACGGCGGCGCCCGGCTCCCAAAAGCCGAAAAAATGGCAGCAGACGACCATCTTGCATATTCTGGGAGAAGATTGATTATTCAGATCGCCTCCGGCTGTGCCATGACAACGAAATCAAATAGAGAACTAAGAGCATCTCCAGCCGCCCCCCCCCCCCCCCCCCCCCCCAACAGCCCCCCAAGGCCATTTTTTATCGCCGGCGGACGAAAATCGGCCCAATCGCGCCCCAGGAGCCCATTTTTCGCCGGTTAGGGCCGAATTTTGCGCCGGCGTACCCAGGCCGAACCCGGCGCGCTGGGGGCGCCGGGCGAAACATTTTTGGCGCGAAAACGGGTGGGTCCGCCGAGTCAACGACCGCGCGGCGTCGTCGTGCTCATCGCCTCGGTTTCCCGCGGGGAATCAATGCAAGGCTGCCGCCGGTCAGCCTTCCATTGATGCGGTGCGTTCACGAGCCGGCGTTCACGGGCGGCGCAGTCAGTACGGGGCAATGCGCGTCCACACGGTGCCGCCCGCTCGCCTCCTATAAAAGCCGACCTCGCCGGTGTTCGCCACACATCACCGCCTGCCCCCAAATCCCACCACGGACGACGAGGCGGCCATGAAGTGGGCGCGGGACGACTACGTCCGGGAGGAGATGGAGCGGCAGTGCCGGGCTATCGAGGAGATCGAGGCTCGCCACCGTGCCCGTCGCGAGGAGGAGATCGCCGGCCTCATCATCCTCGACGACGACAGCGACAGCGAGGCGCCCGGGCCCTGGCCCTCCAACCCCGACCTGCACCGTTTCGGCGACGCAGGGCAGGGCTGCAGCAGGGACGGCGGCCGCGGCGCGCAGGCCGCGGCGCGCAGGACGGCGACGGGGACGACGGCGGCGACTACACCAACTTCTACAAGCTCCTCGGCATATAGAATGCGGCGGCGCAGCGACGGGACGGCGGTGGGACAACGTAGTCTACGTAGTTTTTTTTTTCCAGTTTTGTATTATATTTTTAATGAAAAACCCGAATTATGTTTACTGTTTGGGCCACTTTTGGGCCGATTCTATGCCCATACTGGGCCGAAAGCGTCGGTTGGGGGGGCGACGCCGGGGGCGCGACTGGGAAGCCGAGCCCCCCCCATGCCGATTTTAGCGCCGGCTGGCCCAGGCGGCGCTATTTCGGGCCCCTGGGGCGGCCAACGGCTGAGATGCTCTAACCACAGGCTCACAGCACACGATACAGCAGCATCGGTTTCTCTCCACACACCAGATGCTTATTTTCATGTGACAAATGGTATCATGCCGTAATATCAGGGCAGCACACAGGAATGTACTATGTATCTAAAATCCCACAGGAGGACAGGAACCGGCTGCAACCATGCACATACAGATCAGGAGGAAGACAGAACCCACTTACAGGATCTAAGATATTCAGTCCACTCCGATGATCGATTTCAGGAACCGGAGCTCTGCACTGAGCGCCGTCAGGCGGTCAGAGGTGTCGCTTGAGACGACGGGGGGCTCCACGCCCACGAATACGTAAAGCCCTGCCAGCTCGCCTTCAAGCGTCGAAGAAGGCACGGCACCGTACCCGGTTATTGTTCTTATCGTGTCGAGCTGTTCCCTCAACTGGTCTTCGGTGTAGCGAGCCTGGTCGAAACAAGGAAGATCATGCTTAGACACGGGAAAAAATTGTGCACAGATATGAACCCTGCTATGCTAGACATTACAACTGTGCATTCAGTGTCGTAAACTGTCCATTTCAAAAAAAAAAAAGTGGTAAACTGTGTTATAGGCACCTAGATAAATCCAGGATCGACTGCATTGGTACAGTTTAGCCTTTTCGGATATCACAATTTGATGTGATTCCTATGTCTACGCCTACAATGCTTTACTCTTTTTATTAGAGTTCCATCCATATACAATTTGAACTCTAGAACCGAAGGGGCAAGGCTACAGTAAAATCCCTACTTCTCAAACATACTGATTAGTCCTAGTGTTGTGTGTATCAGTTAAAATCCCCTAATTACGTAGAGTAATTAAGGTCACAAGGCAAAGGCCGAATCTTATAAAATCTGACCAAACTTTAAAATGGAATGGAAAATATGGGCTGAAAACTTCCCAGATTGATAATTCAACATGAATCGAATTTTGGATATTTTTCTGATTTTTTAAATTTTTGAGCCAAATTTGGCCGAATCTTTAGAAAAACTATCCAAACTTTGAAACTTTGACCCCATTCTGATAATTGAGATTATTATTTTTCAAATTTTGAATATTTTCAATTTTTTCAGTTAGCTGAGCTCAGGTCGGCTTAAGCCAAGCTCTCAAGCCGAGCCGTCCCTCTGGTCACTTAAACATGGGACCCCCACGCCATATATCTCCTTAAGTGACTATGTGTTTTTCTGTTACTGATTAGTCATAGAGTTGTGGGTATCAGCTAAAATCCCATAGAGCTGTGGTTTTGTGTTTCCTCAGCCCCGCATATTATGTATTTGTGCAATTTCCTCTTTAAGAAATTTCCTCTTCTCAAACAATTTTTACAGTCATTTTTTGAAAACTCCTACAGATAATCTGATTAACTGTAAGAAGCACAAACGTGTCATCGACTCACCTCGCTCTCAGCAACAACTCTGCTCCTAAATGCCTCATTCATAACTGTGTAACCTGCATCACTTGACTGATCGGACAGGTCAATGGTTTCTTCGCCCATGGTGGAGAAATACGGTGTGCTCCCACTAGATATTACGCCTTCAGTATCATGCATAGACGCCACTGGGACAAAACAGCACTCGATGCCTTGTTTGTCTACATCACCAGAATCCTTTACATTGTGTCCTATTGCAGCAATTCCTACAATGTCACCAACATGTGCAGTTTCCACAACCACCTGTGACTCACATTCTGTGGGGTTACTCAGTGGCAGCACCTCATCTTCAGGCTTCGCAGCAGCAACAATGTTGACTTGCACATCAGAAATTTCCCCAGTACCAAGATCTGCCGTTGAAGCACAATCTGCAAGGTCACTCTCATGCAGCACCTCATCTTCAGGCTTCGCAGCAGCAACAACGTTGACTTGCACATCAGAAATTTCCCCCGTACCAGGACCTGCCGTTGACGCACCAACCGCAAGGTTACTCTCATGCAGCACCTCACTCTCAGGTTCCACAGCAGCAACAATGCCCACATATACATCATTAACTTCCCTTGTAACAAGATCCGGATGTAACTCACCAGCCAGAAGGTTACTCGGTGGAAGCACCTCACTATCAGGTGCTGCAGTTGCAATAATCTCAACTTCCACATCAACCACTTCGGCTATAACAAGATCGGTACTCGGTGGCAGCACCTCACTTTCAGGTGCTGCAGTTCCAATAATCTCCACTTGTGCATCAACTACTTCAGCCATAACAAGATCGGTATTACTACTAGCTTCTTCACCATGAAACACTGGAGCTGGTGATTCAGAGTCTCGTGGTTGCATGCCCTGGGTAGACTTTTTTGCTTCTTTTGTTATGCCATGCTCTTTTTTATCTCCGATATCTGATGAAAGTGAATATTGGCCTAAATTGTGTACAGAAAATTCACCTTCTCCCTTTTTATCTTCATCGCCTGACGCAGGCACACTCGATTCGGGAAAATAGGAGCCTTCCGAGTGCGTCACCTTGGTAGACTTGTTTTCCTCGGTAGTTTTGCCATCCTCTACTTTTTCATTCCACATCTTTGACTGAAATGGTAGTTGGCCTGAATTCTGTAAAGAAAATTCACCTTCTCTCTTTTCCTGAACCACATTGTCTTCATCACCTGACGACGGGGCAGACGATTCATAGAACAGCGTCTCCTTGGTAGACTTGTTTTCCTCTGTAGTTTTGCCTTCCTCTTCTACTTTTTCATTCAAATTCTTTGACTGAAATGCTTGTTGGGCTGAATGCTGTGCAGCAAATTTACCTTCTCCCTTTTCCTGGACCGCATTGTCATCGTCTTCGCCTGATGCTGGCACACGTGATTCTGGAAAACAGAGGCCTTGCGACACTGTCTCCTACATAGACTTGTTTTCCTCCATAGTTTTACCATCACCTTCTTCTTTTTTAGAATACACCTCCTCCTTTGTTTCTTTCCAATTCTTTGATTGAAATGATTGCTTGCCTGATACTTGTACAGCTTCTTCGTTGTTTCCCTCTTCCTGAATCGCATTATCCTTCTCAGGAAACAGTGGCTTTGCTGATGCAGAAACATCAAATCCCCTCGGTAGTATCTCCTTTTGAGTAGACTCTGTTCCTTCCATTGGTGTGTGCTCCTCTGTATCGTTCACAAACGCAGGCGCCGACGCTTCGGAAACACCAGGATCCCGTGGCAGCAGCGGTGAAGTGTCGCTCTCCTTTTCTTCTTTGATGATGGCCTGCTCTGTTTCAGTATCCAAAAAAATAGCCGAATGCCAGAGCCCCTTGTGACACCGTCTCCTTGGTAAACTTATTTTCCTCCATGCTTTTTCCATCCTCTTCTTTTTCACCAAAATTCCTTGACTGAAATTGAAATGATTTCTGGCCTGAATTCTGTACAGAAAACTCATCTTCTCCCTTTTCCTGGACCACATTGTCGTCATTACCGGACGCTGGCACACCCAATTCATCAGGAAAATAAAACTCCTTTGCAGACTTGTTTTCCTCCATAGTATGGTCATCCTCTTCGTTGTTTCTAGAATACACGCCATCCTCTTTTTTCTTCCAATTGTTTGATTGCAACAATGGTTGGCCTGAATTCATTAAAGAAAATTCATCTTCTCCTCTTCTCTGAACCAGAGCATCCTCTTCTTGAAGCAGTGGTTTTGATGCTGCAGAAAATTCCTGGGCAGAAAACTCACCTTCAACCTCGTCGTCGGCAAGCGCGCCAGGATCCCGTGACAGGGGCAGCGAAGTGTCGCTCCCGTCTTCCTCTCTGACGATGCCCTGCTCCGTTCCGGTATCCAAATGGCCGAACGCCGGAGCCTCTTGGCCGTACTCCTCCGACGCGTCGAGGAATTCTTGCTCCAGGTCGTCGTATTCTTGGGGGTACGGCTGCGGCGGCGGCTCACAGGAGCGGAGGAGCGCGGCCGTGAGGTGGTTAGTGGCGGCGAGGCTGGCGAGGTAGGCCGCGAAGGGGACGGACAGCGCGACGCCGGCAGCGGAGAGGACGATCAGCGGCGGGGCCACGACCGGCGCGGCCGTCGCCGCGGCGCCGGCGATGGCGGCCGTCCGGGTCAGGCCCCATCCGCGCCGGAGCAGCTCACGGGCCCAGCTTTCGTTGGCGCCGCCGCCGCCGCCGCCAGCTGCAGACCGGCCGGGGCTGCCAGAGCGGGGGAGGCAGTCCGGGCTGTGGGTGCCGGCGGATTCGACCTCGTCGAGAACCATGCTCATGGGACGAGGCTGAAGCCGGACTCGGAGTGGTGCTGCGGGAGGCGGCGGGGTTTGGATGGGCGGGCGGTGAGGTGGCGGGCCTGGGCCGGACGGTGGCTGCTGGTGAGTGACGCTGGCGGGGCTTTGGCCTGAGACGCTGCGCGTGGAAAGGCAACCGCGACGCGTGTGCACCAACGTGTCGACGCGTGCTGAGCTCGTGGGTCATGCAACCGAGACGGAGTAGGAGACGAAGCCCAGGCCGCCAGGCGGATTGATCTCCGAGTCCGTTTTCCTCTCGACTATGACTGATCTCGTCGACCCTCCTCACCATCTATATATTCAGGCCGGGCGCCGCGTCTCCTTCCACCCAACCCACCCATCGATCGTCCAAAACTGCAACTCGATCGCCGACGTAGCACTTGGACGTGCCTGGCCCCGGCGTGCAAGATGAGCGACTCCTCCTCCCTCGCCCCACCCGGGGTGTCCACGGCGGAGGTGCACGCCGGCAACCGGGAGCGCCTCGTGGCCGCGCTCCGCGCCCACCTCGCCGCCGCCGGCCGCGCCCTCCATGGCGTCGTCCTCCTCAAGGGCGGCGAGGAGCAGACTTACTACTGCACCGACAACGTCCCGCTCTTCAGGCAGGAGAGCTACTTCGCGTACCTCTTCGGGGTGCGGGAGCCTGGGCTCTACGGCGCCGTCGACATTGCTTCCGGCCAATCCATCTTGTTCGCCCCAAGGGCGTCACCCGAGTCCGAGTCTGACCACGCCGTTTTCATGGGCGAAGCAAAAGAATTGCCCTACTTCAAGGACAGGTACGGGGTCGACTTCGCCTTCCATGCCGACGAGCTCGCGCAGGTTCTCCGACGTCAGTTCAGCGAGCACGGCCATGTCGACGAGCCGCTCCTCTTCCTCCTGCACGGAAAGAACACCGACAGCGGAAATTACTCGACGCCGGCGAGTTTCCAGGGGATGGACGAGTTCGACACCGATCTAAGCACGCTCCATCCCGTCTTGGCCGAATGCCGCGTTATGAAATCAGACATGGAACTCGCCCTCATCCAGCACGCCAACGATGTCAGCTCGGAAGCACACGTCGAGGTCATGAGGCAGATCAAGCCAGGCATGGTGGAACATGAGTTGGAAGGCATCTTTGGTCGCCATGCATCCATGCACAAGGGCTGCCGGCGTTGCTCCTACACATGCATATGTGCCACTGGGAAGAACAGTGCCATTCTTCATTACGGGCACGCGGCAGCTCCAAATGATGGGACGCTGATCGACGGAGACATGGCTCTGATGGACATGGGAGCTGAATACAACTTGTACGCTTCTGACATCACATGCTCGTACCCTATCAATGGGAAATTCACAAGGAACCAGACGATTGTGTACAATGCCGTCCTTACGGCTCATAATGACGTGATATCGCGTATGCGGCCTGGAGTGAAATGGATCGACATGCACAAGCTGGCGGAGCGGAGAATACTCGAGTCTCTAAAGGAAGAAAACATCATCCATGGTGATATTGGTGGCATGATGAGCGCAAGGTTGGGCGCCGTTTTCATGCCTCACGGTCTTGGGCACTTGCTTGGAATTGACGCCCATGATCCCGGAGGCTACCCTGAGGGTTTGGAGAGGCCAACGGAGCCAGGATTGAGACACTTGCGGACCACAAGAGAACTTAAACAAGGCATGGTTATCACGGTCGAGCCAGGTTGTTATTTCATTGACGCTTTGCTGAGGCGTGCTAGGGATGACCCAATTTGCTCAAAGTTCATCAACTGGGAAAAGATAGAAATGTACAGAAGCTTTGGTGGGGTTCGCATTGAAAGTAATCTGTATGTGACGGCACAAGGATGCAAGAACTTGACAAACTGCCCCCGAGAGATCTGGGAAATTGAAGCGGTAATGGCTGGCATGCCATGGCATTCACGAGATTCATGTTCCAGTGCGACGACAACAGAGAACGGCCTTCCCAAAGCCTAAACACTTTAATTTGCCGTGCCCTTTTGTTCAGTACGTGATTGTTTAGAAACTATAGGATGGAATAGGATTTGTTGTAGCTTGTCTTGTACTCTAAGAATATAATGTATTCCTATATATATATGTGCTCACGAAGTTCAAGCAGTACAATCAACGATTCCATCAATCCTTCTTACACCTTTGAAAAAAAAGATAACAACAACAATTTTATGAAATACAGGGTACTTTGATAAATAGAGAACCTCTCACAAGCTGTTAGTTGGTTTGAGTTTGATTACAAATCACTTAATCAAGCAAACAATTGTGTGGTTTTTGGCCTGCTTTCCCCGTATAAAACGGGTCAACTATATTCTTCTATATAAAATCGCTGGAGCACCGTTCCCTCTTGACCTAGCTGGTATATGCTTCTTCCAAACTTGTCGTGGTTCTGAATCAATAAAATCAATCTTATGTAATTTTCAAACATGTGGATCGTCTGCTTTCTGAATTCCCAATAGAGGATTTTATTGGGTAAAATGAAGTTGATCTTGCTTGCTCATATATATCCTAGGGGAGCATATGTATATTAAAGGAGACGATGTATCCTTATAAACATGATTTGGAGAAATTCTATGTCGCCAAACCAAGATGGTTTTAATTTTTCTAAAGAGAATAAAAGAGATTTGATTTGGTTTATTGTTGGATGCCGCCGAACTAGATTTGCTCGAATTACACCCACTGAATTTACTTGAATTACACCCACCCCGTACACACCTTTTTAATGCGAGCCAACCAGCCAGCCAGCCCATGCATACTTGGGTAGTTAAGACTAGTCACAATGGGGAGTAGCATAGAGTAGTAACATGCATATGTTACTAGTCTAAGTTACTACTTCCACAATGCGTAGTAACATAGGGATAGTAACATTGAGCCTTTCATTTATTAACTTATAGACTCATCTTGCCTTGGTATGCGTTATGTTACAGTAACATGCTAAGTACTCAATTTCTCTCTCTTCTCATTAATTAGTCGTCACATCATATTTTTTGCTTAGGTGGCATCTATGTTAATACCTATGTTACTCCCATTGTGGGTAGTCCAAGGTAGAGGCCGGTGGTACTTGAGCGAAGCAACATGCAAAATGGACGCTCCGTCTTCCACGATTAATAGCAGTCGTTGTATATGTCTAGGGATTATGTCCATCAGCAGGGCAGAGAGATGGAGGGCCTGACTTGCGCCACCTCATTGATCTACGACAAAGCCTTTCCTCAAGAGTTAAAGCTTGTTTTCTCTATGCATCATGCCTCCATCTTTCTCTATATATACAAGAATTAGTCTTTTATCCACGTGCGGGATATGTGTACGACTTGGGGCTTGGGCGACGGCAAAAGGCGAGGCGATGCTTCCCTATGATGTGAGTGAGTATTTGCTTTGGGCGTGGATATTTGTTCTTCGTTTGGCTTTGTCGTGCGTGTGGACGTGGATGTGGCCGGCAGCGGTGCTCCGGCGCTCATGCCAAGCTCTGGCTAGCTGGACGCTTTGATCGAGTCTGCGATGGGCAGATCATGTTCCGGTGGCAGCGGTGCCAGAGACGTCATTAACGGCGCCATGCTCGCCGGCTCCTAGACATCGTCGCCTAGCTAGCTAGCTAGGTCCACGGAAAGGCCAGCGCAATCGTCTGCAACGAGAAGAAGAAGAAGAAAAGGCAATTTTTTTATGGCGTCGTGCTCGCCCATCGGCGGCAGGAGGCACGCCAAGGAAGGAGAAAGAGGACGGACATGCGTGCGTACATGGGGATCGATTGAGAGAGACAAAGAGAAGGAAGCCGTGGTGGGTCCCAAGCCCAAAGATTCTGTGCAGATTTTTTTTCGGGAGGGAAGAAAGAGAAGGAAAAGGGATTTGTTGGTTGGAAACATGGGGATCGATCGATGCGCAGAAAGAAACATGGGGTCGGTAGGTGCCCGTCCGGCGATGTGGATGCTTTGTGTGGCAACGATGGCGACTTCAAGTGAAGTAGGGTTTGCAACTGTGTTTTCGTAGTCGGTTTCATCCGGCGTGTTCGAGGGGTCGCCATGCCTCGCTTGTCTTCTGAAGTCGGAGCTGCTGGGGAGGTGCCTTGCGGTGACGATGACGCGAGACGGGTGGTTGGTTCTGACGCTGGCTCGGCGCAGGCTCAACACTTTTTCTCTCGTCGACAGAGTCGGAGCTGCCTGGTCGCCGGCGCGTGCGGTGGACTGTTTGGTATTGGCCGGTGCAGGCCTCTGTGCTTGTCTGTGGTGGAGGCTACATCGGTGGTCGTCGATGGTGGAGTCGGAGTCGCCCTCGCGGAGGTCTGATGACGATGACACCGAATTGCAACCTCGACGCCGCTCTTCTCCTTGGCGGTGTGTGCGTTCTTGTGTAGGTTGTCAGGTTGCCCTGTGTGCCTTGTTTTTTGGACGTGTTGTGACGGTTTCATCCGATTTTTCGTTAATTATTTGGATAATTATCTTTAACCTTTTTTAATTAATCGGTCTTAAGGGACCGCGTTTAAAAAAAAATGACATGGGGAGGCATGCGATGGATTCCCTGCCTGCTCCCTTGCTCTCATTCCATACTCCATCTTCTCTTTCTCTCTCAAAGTGTTTGTAATCTAAAGCTCCTGACAAGAGGGGTTAGTGGCATGTTGCCATCGTATACTCCAAATAGAGTATTATTGTTTATAAGATGTAACCATCATACCTAAGTATATTTTTACATACCCGCAGAACGGTATTTATTTCTACAAGTTGCTGCCGTCCTATATTATTTTTTAGGCACATCTAAATGACTAAATCAAATTTAAAAAGAAAAAGAAAAAATGAAAAGAAATACCCACACGAATCTTCATGTAAGATCAATAATATAGAGCTTAGATGTGCAATACTTATCTCACGTCTAGATGTGTTTTATCAAAACCGTATATTTTACAAGATGCTACCATCATGCTTATGATACATACTGATGCTAGCATATCATATATGGTCTGGTCTCGGGTGATTTAAGTTCGTCGCCATCGCGGTTTGAGCAGAGCACAGAGCACTGCTACCACGCTGCTCACCTTGGGCCTTGGCCATGGACGCCGGGTTCTCCACCTCCGGGCCGCTTCGTATCGTGATCTGCCCGTGGCTGGCGTTCGGCCATCTGCTCCCGTACCTGGAGCTCGCCGAGCGCCTGGCGTCGCGCGGCCACCGCGTGGCTTTCCTCTCCACGCCGCGCAACCTCGCTCGCCTGCCGCCGCCCGCGTCGCCGCGCAGCGTTGACCTCGTCGCTCTCCAGCTGCCGCGCGTCGACGGCCTCCCCGAAGGCGCCGAGTCCACCAACGACGTCCCCGACGAGAAGCGGGAGCTCCACTGGAAGGCCTTCGACGGCCTCGCCGCGCCCTTCGCGGACTTCCTTGCCGCCGCGTGCGCGGACGACGGCAGGAGGCCTCACTGGATCATCGCCGACTGCTTCCACCACTGGGCCGCCGCCGCCGCCCTCGACCACAAGGTGCCATGCACGGTGCTTCTGCCGACGGCCGCCATGCTCGCTGCCGCGCCCCGCCAGCAACCGTTGGAATCGGAGCCCGTCGAGGTCGCCGCCGCTGCCTCTGTACTTGGACAGGTGGCCGCGGCCGTGCGCCTCGCCGTGCCCCGTTACGAGCGCGACGACGTGGCGCCTGCTTACGCCGACAACTGCGCGTCGGGTATGTCCATCGCCCAGCGCTGGTTCTTGGCGAAAGAGAGGTGCACGGTCTTGGCCATCCGGAGCTGCGTGGAGTGGGAGCCCGAGACCTTCCCGCTGGTGGAGACACTCCTCGGCAAGCCGGTCGTGCCCCTGGGCCTCCTGCCGCCGTCGGCGGACGGAGGCAGGAGCCGCGCGGCCGGATCGTCAGAGGACCACGTCACCCTGCGCTGGCTAGAAGAGCAGCCGTCCGACTCTGTCGTATACATCGCGCTGGGGAGCGAGGTGCCGCTGAGCGTTGAACAGGTGCACGAGCTGGCCCTCGGGCTGGAGCTCGCCGGGACACGCTTCCTCTGGGCTCTGCGGAAGCCCGCCGGCGCCGTCCTCGACAACGACGACACCCTTCCCCCCGGTTTCGAGGACCGCACCCGCGGCCATGGGCTGGTGACCATGGGATGGGTGCCCCAGATCAGCATCCTGGCGCACGCCGCCGTGGGCGCGTTCCTGACGCACTGCGGCCGGAACTCGCTCATCGAAGGGCTTCTGTTCGGGCACCCCCTCGTCATGCTGCCCATCTTCGGGGACCAGGGCCCGAATGCCCGCCAAATGGAGGCGAAGAAGGTAGGGTTGCAGGTGGCGAGGGACGACAACGACGGGTCGTTCGACCGCCATGGCGTCGCGGCCGCGGTTCGGGCCGTCATGCTGGACGGAGAAGCCAGAAAGGGATTTGTGGCGAATGCCCTCAAGATGCAGGCGATCGTGGCCGACAAGGAACGCCATGAGAGATACATCGACGAATTTGTTCAACAACTCAGATCATATCTTACACCGCTGCAAGCAACTGACGATCTCACCACCGCCACCCCCAGCTCCACTTGAGACTGAGAGAGCCTTCACAAATAAGATGTGAGTACGCCAGGATCAGGTGTGTTAGAATACGATCCTCCTCACTACTGTTTCACAGGACTAGGACTTGGACTAGGAGTTGGAGTCCATGATGTATACCGCGAATAAGTAAATTTACCGGAGCCGGGATGTACCGGTGAAGCATCCGCCGTCCATGTCAACATCAAGATGCACACTGTCCTTTAACTAATAAACTAAGAAATCCTTTGTGGGTTGAAATACATCTCTATACTAGCCTGACACGATCTGACCAATACGTGAACATGGGCCCACAACCTTTTCATCTAGTCATGCATGTGTACTCCAAGACCAGTCGACCTATAGTACTAACATTTTACTTTCTTGCTACCTATTAAATGATTGATATCTTTCAAACAAATGTTTTATTTTTAAATATTTTTATATATTTGAATTCCTGAAGAAGAGATCTTTAAAATAAGGCTAATATTCGATATATTTTTCAAAAATGGATTTAACTCATTTCAAAAAACTCGTTTCACTTTGTTCAAAAAACTGATTTCACTCGTATCAAAACACATATTTAAGTCATTTTAAAGAACTGATTTCGCTCATTTCCAAAAGGTGATTTTACTCATTTCAAAAAAGTAAATTCACTCATTTTGAAACACTGATCGCACTTATTCCGAATCACATATTTCACTCATTTACAAAAACAATTTCACTCATTTCAGAAAAGAGATTCCGGTCTTGTCAAAAATTCAAATTTGACTCAATTTAAACATCGATTTCACATATTTGAAAATACATATTTCATTTTTTTCAAAGAATTGGCTACACTAATTTCGTAAAATTGATTTCACTCATTTCAGAAAACTCATTTCACTATGTTAAAAAAATGATTACATTCACTAAAAAACCCGATGTCACTCATTTTAGAAAAATAATTTCACTAAGTTGAGAAAACAAAATTCACTCATTTTCATATTTCAGTTCGAAATGGATTTGAGTCGGTGCGAAAAATTGATTTCACTCAAAGCAAAAAAAACTTATTTCAAAAAACTGATTTAACTCAATTCAAAAAACAATTTCACTTGATTCGTAAAACATATTTCACTAGTTAAAAAAAGGTTTGAAATAATTAGTTTCACATGTTTTACATGACTAGTTTCAAAATTCTGAAATAAGAAATTTCACGTATTTCACACATTTACAAAATATGTGATTCGGAAACACTGATCACGTATTTCACACATTTACAAAATTTCACGTATTTCACACATTTACACATTTACAAAATAAGAAATTTCACGTATTTCACACATTTACATCCCGGCACTCATTTTGAAACACTGATCGCACTTATTCCGAATCACATATTTCACTCATTTACAAAAACAATTTCACTCATTTCAGAAATGAGATTCCGGTCTTGTCAAAAATTCAAATTTGACTCAATTTAAACATCGATTTCACATATTTGAAAATACATATTTCATTTTTTTCAAAGAATTGGCTACACTAATTTCGTAAAATTGATTTCACTCATTTCAGAAAACTCATTTCACTATGTTAAAAAAATGATTACATTCACTAAAAAACCCGATGTCACTCATTTTAGAAAAATAATTTCACTAAGTTAAGAAAACAAAATTCACTCATTTTAATATTTCAGTTCGAAATGGATTTGAGTCAGTGCGAAAAATTGATTTCACTCATTTAGAAATTGATTTCACTCAAAGCAAAAAAAACTTATTTCAAATATTTATTTCAAAAAACTGATTTAACTCAATTCAAAAAACAATTTCACTCGATTCGTAAAACATATTTCACTAGTTAAAAAAGGTTTGAAATATTTAGTTTCACATGTTTTACATGACTAGTTTCAAAATTCTGAAATAAGAAATTTCACGTATTTCACACATTTACAAAATATGTGATTCGGAAACACTTATCACGTATTTCACACATTTACAAAATTTCACGTATTTCACACATTTACACATTTACAAAATAAGAAATTTCACGTATTTCACACATTTACATCCCGGCACTCATTTTGAAACACTGATCGCACTTATTCCGAATCACATATTTCACTCATTTACAAAAGCAATTTCACTCATTTCAGAAATGAGATTCCGGTCTTGTCAAAAATTCAAATTTGACTCAATTTAAACATCGATTTCACATATTTGAAAATACATATTTCATTTTTTTCAAAGAATTGGCTACACTAATTTCGTAAAATTGATTTCACTCATTTCAGAAAACTCATTTCACTATGTTAAAAAAATGATTACATTCACTAAAAAACCCGATGTCACTCATTTTAGAAAAATAATTTCACTAAGTTGAGAAAACAAAATTCACTCATTTTCATATTTCAGTTCGAAATGGATTTGAGTCAGTGCGAAAAATTGATTTCACTCGTTTAGAAATTGATTTCACTCAAAGCAAAAAAAACTTATTTCAAATATTTCAAAAAACTGATTTAACTCAATTCAAAAAACAATTTCACTCGATTCGTAAAACATATTTCACTAGTTAAAAAAAGGTTTGAAATAATTAGTTTCACATGTTTTACATGACTAGTTTCAAAATTCTGAAATAAGAAATTTCACGTATTTCACACCCAGAAATGTGACATGTGTATGAAAAACATATTTCACTCAATTAAAGAAATGGTTTCACCCAATTCAAATATCATATTTCACGATTTTCAGGAAACCGATTTCACTCATTTCAAACGTTAAAATTTAAATATGTTTGGATGTATTCAAGATTGATCTTGTTCGAAAGGTCTTGGCTCTTGGAGTTCAAATATGTACAAAGTTTTGAAAACGGATTTTTTGTTTTGAAGATATGAACAATCTAAATAGTGAGAAGGGAAATAAAAGTGATGGATTTAGAGATGGGGAGAGGAGAGATAATATGAGAGACATGCATGTCATAGTGTGTACCATGTGCAGTAAAAAGAGAGAAGCATCACCATGCATGCGTCCTTTGCATGTGCATGGTGGGCCCGGTGTAATGAAATACGGTAATTTAAATAGGGAAAAGAGATGAATACAAATGTACACCTTTTGAGCTGGCAGCATGCTATTGGTGAGAGAACCATCGGTACATCCCGGCACCGGTAAAAGAGACTTTGCGATGTATACCAGCATATACAGGCCTGGACGGCACCGTCTCGATCTATAAACGATCTCAGCATCTCTGTAATATAAATATACATCATGGTGAAGCACCACGCCTCAACCTATCGATCTCTGATTTTTACAAGGTGCCTCAGAATTGTGCTGAATATTTCTCGGGTGGGTCGACGATCACCTTAATTTGACTCCCCAAAGGTTGTAACACCAAGCATTCAGACCACATGATTCGAATGACGTGGTCCAGCATCGGTCTCGTTTGACAGTTCAGACGCTATTTTTCCCACTATGTGATTATGGGCATTCGAACTGTTGTCACTTCCGCTTCTGACTAATCTGACTTATCAAAACCTTTTTTGCTGCGCAGCGTGTGCCCCATGCAAACCCACTCGGGAACAAAAAATAAAACATGCAAAAGTCAAGACCCCGACTGGAGTTGGTACTTACTCGGACGTTTGTCTTTAGGGCCTCACTGACGTCGTACGCCTTCCTCAGTCAGGTGCTCATCAGCTCCACTTGGATCATGGCCTCCTTGCCCACGCCCACTTGGCTCTCTGGGATATGGTGCAGCACAAAGAGATTGATCACAACTGGAACTGGCGTAGTGGCAGACATGGTGGCCCCGAGTGCGGCGCCGGCCCTAGGAGTGACACTCTGGCCGTCGGTCTTGGTAAGAGCCTTGATCGGAGAGACCCTGGGCACTCGAACAGAAAGGGCGTCCTGCATCTCAACATCCGTGTCGATCGAAGGGTTCGGCGAATCGGTCTTGTCGTCCCCGCCGAGCTCAATCACTTCACTCGGCCCTGCGAGCAGTCGGGCGTCAGAAAATTGGAAGAACTTGTCACTCGAATGTAACGGAGACAAATGCGGAGAGTACCTTTGGAGGTCGCGACATCCATCTCTGCTTGACTCTTCTTCCCAGCCTTCGGGTTGGGCGAGTGTAACAGCCCGGGACCGACGCTCCAGAAGATTCCCCTTTTTTTCCATTGTCGTCATGTGATTCGCTTGGTTGTCGCATTCATCATCGCATCATTCGCATCATCTGCATAGGATCGTCACTCATTTTCAAAAACTTGCATCCGTTCGTAGTTGCCGGTTCTCTCCGTTCGTGTCGTTGACCGTTTTGAGACCAACCACACACGCACGCGCCCGCGACATCGATAAAATATTGTTTAAAAAGTGCGTTTAAAACTTTCTCGGATTGGGTCGAAAGTTGGCGTGCGGTCTCGTTTTATTGTAGGTAGACCGCCTGCCAAATTTCGTCGCAATCGGAGGTCGTTTGATACCCGAACGGTCGACCGTAACGGCACCGTTGTCGGTTTATTGTCGGATGTTTTACGGTGTTTAAAACCTCATGTCACGGGCCACCATATTCCCTCTCTTCCATACCTAGCCTCTTCTACACAGCCCACAAGCCCATCCTAGCCCCTACCCCTTCGACCGGACCGTCCGATCACGATCGGAGGGTCGAAAAACCACCCTAGACCCAAACCCTAGCTAAAACTGCTATATATAGACCTCCCCTCGTCCATTTTTGAAACCCTAGTCTAGCCTCCTCGAAATCCGTGCCAGATCAACCCCCAGCCGCCACCTGCCGCGCAGCCTCTCCTCCCACCTCGCGCCGGCCCTCCCGGCCCAGATCGAGGCCCGCCCGAGCCCATCAGGGCCCGGACGAGCCCGCCGCCGCCCGCAACAGCTCGGTCACCCAAGCTTCTCCGCCCGCAACAGCTCGGTCACCCGAGCTTCTCCGCCCGCAACCGCCATGGAGCGCCAGCGCCGGCAACCGCAGTGAGCCCTGGCCGCCGGAGCCTCCCGCAACCGAGCCGCTCCGCCGCCCGCAGACCTCGCACCGCGCCACCATGCACCGCCTGAGGCCCGCCATCGCGCCGCCCCGCCGGAGGTTTGCCGCGCCGCCGTCACCCGGAGGTCGTCCGCCGCTGTCTCCGCTCAGATCCGACACCGGCCGACCGGATCCGGCGATCCCTGGTCGCGCCCTCGCCGCCGGTGCCCCCCCTACCGATTGCCGCCGTCTCCTGTTCGCCGTCGCTCCTCGCCTCGGCTTCGAGGAGGACGGCGGGATCGAGCGCTCGCCCGCTCGCTCGCGTTGACCGCAAGTGGGCCACCGGTCTGCAGGCCCATCCGCCGAAGCCCAATGCAGCCAGGCCCAGGGTGAGCCGCCCCTATTCCCCGCCCGTGCGCAGTATAGCTATATTAAGCCACTGTTAGGCCCGGTTGCGTTTTTAATAATTCAGGGAAAAGCTTGTTTTAAAATTGCTAATAAATAATTAACCGTGTGCCGGATTAAAATGTTTTATATATGTAAAATGCTCAGATATATGCGTAGATTAACAATATGCCATTTTCATCCATGAAAAAATACCTAAGCTCGCTGTTTTGCATCATTTTGCATAATTGTCATTAATTTGCATTGTCATATTTATTTAACCATGCATTGGAATTAATCGAACAATATATTAAAAATGTTCATATTATCGGCATCGCATTTTCATTCATGACAAACTGGTTCATTGTAATATTTGCATTTAACTTGCATTTATAGTTGCTAAAAGGGTTTATACCATTAACTTGCCTAATTAATTGTGACTTATTTTCCTACATGAACCTATGCATATTATATATGTTTTCGGGGTAAAAAAATCCATAGAATTTAACTGTGCATTTAGTTTTGTCATTGTAGAAAGTTTGAGTGCATGTCATTTTTGACATGATGCCCTTTTGTCCCTTTTGTGTGATTTAATCCGTGCATCATATGAAATAATTTTGAACATGAGATATGCCCTTGGACATGTGTGCTAAGCCCTGGTATTTTTGGTTTTCATAGAAATACATGTTTAGGTGTTGTTTCCTTGTTGTCAACGTGCTATAAAAAATCTGATGTTTTGAGGGTCCAAAATATTTGTAAGTCTGGAAATCTGTTATTTTGTTGCTGTGTTGCCATGCGATTTACTAGTGTTCTAGGAGTCTTTTGGTGATGCCACCATGGAGTCTTTTATTAAGCATGTTATGCTCTACCATGTTGTGTCAATAGTTTGCATGAATAGGTTTTGCATCATAATTAAACCTGCTGTCCAATATGTCAATCTGTTAAAAAACCGCTGCTCATGACTAGCCTATTTTTCACTAAGTCTGAGAATCTATTTTCTTCATAATGCCATATTGTGTTGATGCTAGCTAAGATTCCATGCATAATTAGACCTTGTCACCGTGGAATGAATTGTAGTGCATCATGTCTACTACCATGTTGTTAATTAAGTTTCATGCCAATATATGACCTGTAGCATATAGTTTTACTGCTGCCAATATGCCTCCGTGAAAATCTGCTAAGCTAAAAACCGTTATTTTCACTAAGTCCTAATCTGTTATATTTTGTTGCCATGTTGTGAGCTTCCTACCATGTGATCCATGCCTCTTTTGAGTATGCTATGTGAAGATGAAATGATCTGTGTGTCATATGATACTGCCCCATGCTTAGTTTGTGCATTTTAGAATCTAGTAGCTTGTTGTTTTCATGTGTGCATTATGCTATGTTGCTGTTTTGGGCAGATTTGAACTAAAACTTGTGTTGGTTGTAGTTGTTGAACCGTAGCTCCGTTTTGAACATGTCCTATATGTAAATTGCCTAGAATCTCATGTAGTTTCATAATAACTTGCTGCATTCATGATTTGAAGTGTTTGTGATTGTCTTTTCCATGCATTTTGCATTCATGACATATGCATCTTGTGAAGGCCATATCTTTTAGGCCGTAGCTCCGTTTTATATGTTCTATATATGTAAATCGACTAGAATGACGTGTAGAATCACATGGTGCATTTTGTTTTGCTGTTTAACAAATATAAAACATGATTAGTTCAGATCTGGACCAATCTCGAAATTAAAATATGGGGTCGTTTCGGAGATGCTATATGTTGTTTCCGGCCTCATTTAAACTTGCCTAGATGTGTAGTTCACTTATGCTTCACCTCTTGCCTTGTTTAACAACATTTAATATTGTCGTGTACCTAAACGAGAGTGAACTAAATATTCGAATGTGGAGTTTCGTCAATATGCAACTCGTTGCATATTGAGCTTCACTTAATGTGTAGAAGTTGATTGTTGTGCTTGTCATGTCATGCATAACATGCATCATGTTTGTTTGTGCATCATGTCATGCATATGTTGTGGTGTTGTTCATGTGTTGATTGTTGTTTTCGGATTGCTTCTTCTCGATAGAGTTCCGAAAGCGTTCGGAGTGTGAGGATTCGTTCGACTACGTTGGCTCGTCTTCTTCATGGATTCGTTCTTCTTCCAAGCGGGATCTCAGGCAAGATGATCATTTCCCTGGATACCATTACTATCATTGCCATGCTAGTTGTCTCGTTTCTATCGCTGTCTCGCTACCTACCACTTGTATGTCAAGCCTCCCAAATTGCCATGAAAAGCCTCTAACCCCTCCACATCCCAGCAAAACCTTGTTTGGCTATGTTACCGCTTGCTCAGCCCTTCTTATAGCGTTTCTAGTTGCAGGTGCAATTGTTTCCAGCTATCACAATATTATTGCTATTTAATTTAATGCACATATATACTTGGTAAAGGGTGGAAGGTTTGGCCTTTTGCTCGGTGTTTTGTTCCACTCTTGCCGCCCTAGCTACTTGTGTACCGGTGTTATGTTCCATAATTGAGCGCTCCTAACATGCTCGGGGTTGTTATGGGGACCCCCTTGATTTCCGTTTTAGGATAAAACCTTTCTGGCAAGGCCCAACATTGGTACTACATTTGCCCAACATAAGAATATTGATAATTAATTTGACGCATAGGGAGTTAGCGCTACCCGAGGTTCGTTATCCAACCTAATACAGGGGGGTCAGTGCTGCTGGTGCTGGTCCAAACTAGAGCACTGTGCGGGGCCACCCCGGGGCAACTCGGGGGATGTCTATCAGGCCCTGTACACTAGCTTATCCGTCGTGTCCTGAGAACGAGATACGCGGCTCCTATCGGGATCGTCGACACGTCGGGCGGCCTTGCTGGACTTGTTTTACCTTTCTCGAACGTCTTGTGCGAGGAATTCCGAAACTTTGGGCTATCTCGAGGTTGAGGTTTTCCAATGGAATTGCCTAGGAAGATCACGAGATTCGTGGTCGAGGTTATTCCCGCTGCGTGTGGTTAGTTTGTGATGGATGAGTTGGAGCACCCCTGCAGGGTTAAATCTTTCGGAAAGCCGTGCCCGCGGTTACGTGGCAACTTGGAAACTTTGTTTAACACCCGGTCATAGCAAACTTAAAGTAAACTCTAATAAAATACACCAACTGTGTGCGTAACCGTGACTGTCTCTTCTCGTGAGTCCTTATCCGAGAGAGAACACGGTGGGGTTATGATTGACGTAAGTAGGTGTTCAGGATCTCTTAGAGATCATTACTAGTTCACGTCCGTTTATCCGACAATCATCCTCCTTTATTCTTGTATTCGTAAGTTAGCCACTCAAATAAACGCTTAGTGCTTGCTGCAGCCCCACCACTTAACCATACCACACCCATTAAGCTTTAATAGTCTTGATACCCTTGGAAATGAGATTGCTGAGTCCCCGTGGCTCACAGATTACTACAACAACAGTTGCACGTACAGGTATGGCGATGATATGACGTGAGCGCGATGCTTTGTTTGATTTGGAGTTCTTCTTCTTCTTCATCGATCATAGGATGGGTTCCAGGCGGCAGCCTGGGATAGCAAGGATGGATGTCATTTTATCGTTTGTTTTCGTCCGTAGTCGGACCCTGCTCTTCTGTATGATGTTTGGATATGTTGTTGTATTGATGTGTTATTGATGTAGCTTGTGGCGAGTGTAAGCCAATTCCATATACTCATCTCTTCTTTACATGTACTTGTAATGATATCCATTCTTGCGAAACGACGAGATGTGCTTCTATCCCTGTCGAGGCCCTCGTGCCAAAATAAGGATAGGGTCGCATCTTGGGCGTGACAGCGAGGCAGTCTAAGTGTCAGCACTACAGCAGGGAAGTCATTCGGACATCAAACAAAAACAACACTCGAAAGGTAAGGAGCAAGTGGTCAAGGTGCTCATGCTGACGCCACGGGCACGTCCACTTTAATCCGTGGCAGGACCGCTTTCCGGTGCTTGGCTGCTGGTATCTTGGGCTGCTTGGCCGCCTTCTCGGGCGACCGAGCGGATTCAGCTCGCCCGCGCTTCAAGCTGCGGGCCGGAACAACCGTCGTAGTCGGCTTGGAGCCACTCGACCATTTGGCGCTGCCGACGCGGGCACCAGGATCATGACGCACCTTGGAGCGGCTTTCAGTCGGGATGTTCTCCGACGAAGCGGACTCCGCCTCATCTCCCTCCTTGGAGTCGTCATCGTCCTCCTCTGACTCGTCATCATCATCGTCATCCTCGTCTCCCGAGTCCTCTTGGCTCTCGGTGTCACTTGCCACATCCACGAGTGTGCGGTTAACGACCGACACCATGCTGACCATCTCCTTGAAACTCTGCCGAGAGAAGGAAACAATAGAATCAGCAACAGTTAAATAATGACATCGAAATCATTCGGATCAAGAAGATTCAAGGTTACCTCAATCGGTGGGTGCTCCTTATCGAAAGGAGCTATCAATCTGGTGCCCCGAGGGTTGTCGCGCGCCGAGGTGATAACCATGAGCTTCGCCTCCAGCGTCTCCACGCTAAACTCCTCCGGGTGAACTCGCGTAGGGTCACTCGGCCCCACGTACTCCCACATGGGGTGAGCCTTTGCCTGCAAGAGCTGGATCCTCCCCTGAAGGAAAACCTCCAACAGGTCCATCCCGTTGAGGCCCTTCCTCACTATGGTCACCACGGCCATCACTAGGATCTCCACGTCCGTCTTCTCTTCCTTGGACACGGTCAAGGACGGAGGGGACCACACTCGTTCTCCCACACATTGTAATCTCCGGATTCATACTCAGATAAAAGAAAGCCTCTCCGGAGCACAAAACGTAAGGTTGTTATCTTCACCGCGAGAGGCCCGAACTCGCTAAAAAAATACCGTGTCACCCGTTTGCATCTTAATAGATCATGATCCTTTATCCTATCCCTTTCTACTATCGGATGTTAGATGTGTATAGTCCCTTTTCGGTTTATCCCCATTGTATAAGGGGTTTCTTGCACTTTACCTCACATGTATATGTATTGGCCTTTGGCCCTCCTGTGAATGTAGTTGCTCATTATCCAACATGGTATCAGATGCTAGGTTAGCTTCTCTCCTGCACGCTGCAACTCCGTGCGTTCTCCATTTCAGCCGCCGCCGCCGCTGCTAGTTTCTGCCCGGATTCGTCCGCTGCGCCTCGTGGCCGTCCGGCCGCTGCCTTGCTCCTCCGCCTCCCGCTCTTCTTCTGCCGCGCCTGCTGCCTCGTCTGCCTGCAGCTCGGCTTGACCCGGCCGGCTGCAGCTCGACCTGCCCGCGCCTGCACCTCACCCTCGCCCGGCCGGTTCCGTCCCGGCCCGGCCTCACCCTCGCCCGGCCTCGTCCAGGTCCGGCCGGCTCCGCCCCGGGCCGGCCTCGTCCCCCGCCGCCCTGCCGCGCCCAGGGCCCGCCGCTGCCTCCCGCGCTCAGGGCCGGCCGCCGCCCGGCCGCCGCTGCCCCCTGCCTAGCTCGGCTCGGCCGCTGCCGCCCCCTGCCGGCCGCGGGTGGTAGCTGCTCGCCCGCTCCTTCGGCTGCAGCGCCCTGCTCGAGCGCGTTCTACTCGATCTAGATCGAGATCGAGAGGTTGACTTTAAAAAAAACAGAGAGCTCGTCATGTCTTCTTCGGGATATGTGGCTGTTCCTCGGTGCTCGGTGATCTTCGATGGCACCAACTATGCTGAGTTTGTGGGTTTCATGCGCATCCACATGCGCGGTCTTCTCCTGTGGGGCGTTCTCTCTGGCGAGGTCCCCTGTCCGCCTTGCCCTGTTGCTCCTGTGGCTCCTACCCTGCCAATCCCGCCTGTTCTTGCTGCTGATGCTTCTCAGGCTGATCGGGATACATGCAAGGCCCTTGATGATGCTGCGGTTGATGCTTATGATCAGCAGGTATCCGCTTACTCAGATGCTCTTTCTGTTTACCGGGATGATCTATCTGCTTACACTCAGTGGTGCAACGCTGATGCTCGAGCGGCTGCTGTTCTCACTGCGAGTGTCTTACCTCAGTTTGCGTCTGAGTTCATGGGTCTCGGTACTGTTGCTGCGATGTGGTCCTATCTTTGTCAGCGATATCAGCCATCTGGTGATGCTCTCTACTTATCTGTGGTGCGTCAGGAGCACGCTCTTCAGCAGGGTGACTCTTCTATTGATGAGTTCTACTCACAGAGCTCTGCCATCTGGCGCCAGCTTGACTCTCTCAGGACAGTTGTTTGTGGTACTTGCCGTTGTTGCCAGACTGTGCGGTCAGACTTGGAGTTTCATCGCCTCCATCAGTTCTTATCTCGCCTTCGTCCAGAGTTTGAGCCTCGGCGTGCTCACCTGCTTGCTCGTGGTCATGTTCCTATTTCGGAGGTGCTTGCAGAGCTTCGTGCTGAGGAGACACGCCTCCGGTCTGCTGGTCTGCTTGTGGTTCCCACTGTTCTTGCTGCCCGAGCTCCTGTGTCGCCTGCTCGCCTCACCACTCCACCGCTCCTGCCCACACCTCCAGGGGGGGCGGGTCGCCCTCCTTCTTCAGGAGAGGGTAGGTCTCGCTCGCACACCTTCTGTCACTACCGCAACAAGCCAGGTCACCCAGAGTCTGATTGTCACAAGAAGCAGAAAGACCTGAAGCGCTCTTCTTCTAGTGGGACTCGTGCGTCTTCCTCGACTCCGTCACTCACTGACCAGGATATTGTGCGGCTCAAGCACATGTTGGCTTCCTCTGGTTCTTCTTCGACGGGTTCTGTTGCCGCTGTGACTGCCACCACCACTCCTCCCCCGCCGGAGCCTACTCAGTCAAGTACATCCTCGTGGGTTCTGGATTCTGGAGCTTCTTTTCATATGTCTTCTGATTCTTCTGCTTTATCTTCTCTTCGACCTCTTGATTTTCATCTTAATGTTCTCACTGCCGATGGCACCCCTCTTCCTGTTGCTAGTCGTGGCATCCTTTCTACTCCGTATTTTTCGGTTCCCAGTGTTTCTCATGTTCCTCGTCTTACCATGAATCTCTTTTCCACTACTCAACTTACTGATTCTGGTTGTCGTGTCATTCTTGATGCCGACTCTTGTTCTGTTCAGGATCGTCGCACTCAGGCTCTGGTTGGCGCTGGCCCTCGGCGCCGTGAGTCTGAGGGCCTTTGGGAGGTTGACTGGCTTCGTGTTCCTTCCGCTGCCACCACATACGCCAGCTCACATGCTCTTGCTGCCTCCTCTTCCGCGTCCTTCCAGCAGTGGCATCATCGACTTGGTCACATCGGTGGCTCTCGCTTGTCCTCATTAGTACACCAAGGCGTCTTAGGATCTGTCTCTGGTGATGTTTCGTTGCATTGTGATGGTTGTAGGCTTGGCAAACAGACTCAGTTACCTTATCCTACCAGTGAGTCTGTCTCTCAGCGTCCTTTTGACTTAGTTCATTCTGATGTATGGGGTCCTGCTCCTTTCGACTCGAAAGGGGGTCATCGCTACTATGTTCTATTTATTGATGATTTCTCTCGCTACACTTGGCTTTACTGTATGAAATCTCGCAGCGAGGTTCTCCCCATATACAAGCGATTTGCTGCCATGGTTCTCACTCAATTTTCCACGCCTGTCCGTATCTTTCGTGCTGATTCAGCTGGAGAGTATATCTCTCACATGTTGCGTGGTTTTCTTGCGGAACAGGGTACTCTTGCCCAATTCTCTTGCCCCGGTGCCCATGCTCAGAATGGCGTTGCAGAACGCAAACATCGCCATTTACTTGAGACAACTCAGGCGATGATGATTGCCGCCTCCTTTCCACCCCATTTTTGGGCTGAGGCCGTCTCCGCATCCACCCACCTCATCAACATTCAGCCCTCGGCTGCCTTGAAGGGTAGTATTCCTATGGAGCGTCTCTCTGGTCGCTCTCCTGACTACTCCGCTCTTCGTATGTTTGGCTGCGTGTGCTATGTTCTTCTTGCTCCGCGAGAACGAACCAAGTTGACTGCTCAGTCAGTTGAGTGTGTTTTCCTTGGCTACAGTGATGAGCACAAGGGCTATCGCTGTTGGGATCCTGTTGGTCGCCGGCTGCGCATTTCGCGTGATGTGACTTTTGATGAGTCCCGTTCTTACTATCCGCGTCCCTCCTCCTCGAGCTTTTCTATGGAAGATATTTCCTTCCTTCTTCTTCCCGACACATCTCCCTCTGTGCCTCCTGTTCTTCCATCTCCCCTGGTGAGTCTCCCTCCACCTTCTACACCACCGGTACCACCATCTCCTCCCTCCTCCTCTCCCTCGTCATCTCCCTCTCCACCCTCCTCTCCAGTCTTTCGACCTCACTCCCCTTTTCCTCTTCACTACACTCGTCGTCCTCATGCTGTGGATGATCCTACTGATGTGCCCTCTACTTCCGGTGCATCTCCTCTCACGCCTACACCAGTCCATAACCTCCGTGTTAGGCCTTGTCCCCCACCTGATCGCTATTCTCTTGACCGGTATGGTCTTTCTGCCATAGCTGAGCCCACCACCTATCGGGCTGCCATGACTCAGCCTGAATGGCAGCTTGCGATGGCCAAGGAGCTTGCGGCACTTGAGTGCAATGGCACGTGGGATCTGGTTTCTCCTCCTTCTGGTGTTTGTCCCATCACGTGCAAGTGGGTCTATAAGATCAAGACTCGCTCAGATGGTTCTCTTGAGCGTTACAAAGCTCGTCTTGTGGCTCGTAGCTTCCAGCAGGAACAGGGGCGCGATTATGACGAGACTTTTGCTCCTGTGGCCCTCATGACCACTGTCCGCACTCTCCTTGCTGTGGCTTTTGTTCGTCATTGGTCTGTGTCTCAGCTTGACGTTCAGAATGCAGTTCTCAACGGTGAGTTGCGTGAGGAGGTCTATATGCAGCCCCCTCCGGGGTACTCTATTCCTGATGGTATGGTTTGCCGCCTTCGGCGCTCCCTCTATGGCCTTAAACAAGCCCCTCGCGCATGGTTCTCGCGGTTCGCCTTTGTGGTGACTGCCGCTGGCTTCTTGCCTAGTGATCATGATCCAGCATTGTTTGTCCACACCTCTCCTCGTGGTCGGACGCTTCTCCTTCTATATGTCGATGACATGATCATTACTGGCAACGATTCAGAGTATATTGCCTTTGTTAAGGCCCGCCTCCGGGAACAGTTCCTCATGTCTGATCTTGGTCCCCTTCGCTACTTTCTTGGGATTGAGATTTCTTCGACCTCTGAAGGCTTCTTCATCTCTCAAGAAAAGTATATTCAGGACCTTCTTTCCCGGGCCGCTCTTGGCGATGATCGCACCGTTGTGACTCCTATGGAGCTCAACGTTCGGCTTCGTGCTACTGATGGTGATCCTCTAACTGATCCCACACGGTATCGCCACCTCGTTGGGAGCCTTGTCTATCTCGCTGTTACTCGTCCTGATATATCCTATCCTGTTCACATTCTCAGTCAGTTCGTTTCAGCTCCCACCTCTGTCCACTATGGTCACCTCCTACGTGTTCTACGCTATCTTCGTGGCACGATTTCACACCGTCTTTTCTTTCCCCGCTCCAGCTCTCTCCAGTTCCAGGCCTACTCTGATGCTACGTGGGCTAGTGATCCTACTGATCGCCGCTCGCTGTCTGCTTATTGTGTCTTTCTTGGAGGCTCTCTCATTGCCTGGAAGACGAAGAAACAGACAGCTGTTTCTCGCTCGAGTACGGAGGCTGAGTTGCGAGCGATGGCTATGTTGACGGCTGAGGTGATCTGGTTACGATGGTTACTCGAGGATTTTGGTGTTTCTGTTGCTGCACCGACTCCACTCCTGTCAGATAGTACAGGTGCTATCAGCATTGCGCGTGACCTGGTGAAGCATGAGCTCACCAAGCACATCGATGTGGATGCCTCCTTTGTGCGTGCGGCTGTGCAAGATCAAGTTCTTGCTCTTCATTATGTGCCTTGTGAGTCACAGTTGTCGGACTTCTTCACGAAGGCACAGACTCGAGCGCAGCACAGGTTCTTTCTCTCCAAACTCAGTGTGGTTGATCCGCCATGAGTTTGAGGGGGGGGGGTGTTAGATGCGTATAGTCCCTTTTCGGTTTATCCCCATTGTATAAGGGGTTTCTTGCACTTTACCTCACATGTATATGTATTGGCCTTTGTCCCTCCTGTGAATGTAGTTGCTCATTATCCAACATCGGAATCGTTCCCACGACACGGGTCAGACCTAAACTTTCATGCTGGAGCTCGAGACCACAATCTTTGATATCATTAAAGCTTCTCTCATCACTTAATTTTCATGTCAATAAAAAGAAGAAGCGGGGCAGAATCGATTGCACCTTGTATTATCCTCTATTTCTCGAAGTCTGTTTGACTTAATTAGATAAAAAAAACTCAAATATACACATTGTAAGATCTCTGATACAACTAAAGAGTCCTGTTAAAGCTCGACTTCATGAGTTCAACATTTTGTAAACCATATCACTCGCAGCATCCGAGTTGTTAGATTGGAGACAAGTATGAAGCCTCCTCAGCGATTTGGCATTCTGGACCGTCCGATTGCGATTCCAAAGAAATCCCGGCCGTTAGATCTTCGGGCGAGACGATCCCGGCCGTTGGATCGGGTTTGATCCTGTAGCAATGAATAGTTGCCGTCGGTTATACACCCTGGTTTTTTCCGTCTATTACAGTGACACGCGGGCCCTGAGCGAGGTGGGTTCCAGTCGTCAGTGACTTCACGGGGTGTTGCGTCCGGTGCGATTTGTTGGCTGCGCGAACCACGTGCCACTGCCTGTTAATTCTTGTGCCCGCCGAGGGTATTTTGGACATTCCGTGTCCCGCCTTATGCGTGTCGTCCCGGCTGTGGCTGCCGGTTGGGGGTAAAAGAAACGCGCCGGTTGGATGAGCGGAACCCTAGCCTCTATCTCTCTTTCGCCGTCCTCGCTCTTCCTCTCTTGACGTCCGGGCGCCGCCGTCTCGCTGCCTCCCCCACCCCCGCCGTGGATCCTCTCGATTGGGTGAGAACCCTAGCTCATTCACGGTCCTCGCTTCACCCACTCCCTTCCTCCTCTCCCGGTTCCTTCTCCCTGACTCTCTCTCGTCCCAAACCAGCCGCCGCCCCCACCCTGCCGCCGATCTCCTCTCCCCAACCTCGGCGCCGCATCCACCCTCTCTCCATGGGCGCCCACCGTTGTCGTTTCACCTTCTCGAGAAGGTCATGTGGAGGCCAGATCCACCACGCCACACAACGCTACTTCCGATGACGCGCTACTCCGCTGTTCCCGAGCCCGGTGACGAAGGAGATGCACGGCCATCCCCTCCCCGCGCGGTGGTGGACGTAGGAGATGCACGTCTCCGTCAAGGTCGTCGTGCCTCCCTCCGGATCTGTGCTGCCGATGGCGATGGCCACCAGTGAGCAACGCGCACCTACAGCGCGAACAACCACCACCATGCTCCTCCGAAGGTAAGCCCACTTTGTGATGCGGATCTCCTCGCAGAGCCGACTGCCGGAGCTGAAGCTTCTCCTCGCGCCGCCAGCTGCCGGGCTTGGATCTCCTCCGCCTTGCATCGCTGGCTGCCGGACTAGGAGCTCATCCACCTCGTGCGCCGAGCACTACTACTTCCCCCCCACCTCGATCTGCTCCTGCCACCCCCTGGTGAGCTCTCATCCTCTCTTCCTTCTTTGTTTATTCCGTTGCTGCCTGCTGCTGTGAGGTGGACTTGCTCGCTATGTTTCGCTACTGCTGATGCTGGTTGCTCTGTTGCTGCCGATGCTGCTACTTGCTCTGGTGCTGCTACCTACTGGCTACTGGCTACTGGTGCTGCTGATTATTTCTGCCATTGCCATGTGCTCCCGCAAGCTGCTGCTCCTGTCTATGCACTTGTGCTGATGCTAACGTGCGACATTGGTCTACTAAGTACTAAACTACTAATTGCTGCATGTGTAACTTGTGTTGTCCAGTTGGTTGCTAGCTATTGATTTTGTTTTCTGCTATTTTTAGCCTTGTACTGATCTGTTGTTAGCCTGCTAATGTATACTGTGTTTACTAAACTACTGATCTGTTCTATAATTGTGCTTTGGACCTTTTGTTGTGTGGTGTGTAGGCTTGTACTGATTTGTTCTGATGTATTGGTGGTACTGTGTTGCCTGTAGGAATCCAAGCTGACAGGAAATCACTCAAATCAGAAGGTCAACATCGCAGATAGAGTGTTCTCAGATCCTTCTATTACAATCATGACTTAGAATCTCTGCTTCTCCATTATTTCAATTTGATCATTAAGCTAAGAATGAACATACGAATACTCATGTAACTATATGTTTACTTTTCTGTATATTCATAGCTCATCTTTTCCTTTCATTGGCTATCCTCAATTGCATATTACTACTTCTATTTTTTCCATGGCTTGCTTCCCTGAAAAATTTAACTATTTTAACTTGTGCTCTACACCACTCTTTTTTCTTTGCTTTTCTGGAAATTTGCTGGTTTGTATATTGTGTAATCTCAGAAAATAAGCTTGTGCACATATTTTAATATGACACTTCACTTGCCTGCTTGCAACTAAAGCTTAAAATTTTCTGTTTTACAAATTACTCCCTCTGTAAATTAATATAAGAGCGTTTAGATTACTAGAATAGTGTTCTAAACGCTCTTATATTAGTTTACGGAGGGAATAGTTCAGTACGAAGCAATGAACGTGTTGTTCATCCATGGAGGCTGAAATATTTTAGATTCATTTCATGGTGAATTTACATTGTTCTGTTTCATGGAATATACATAACAATCATTGTTCCATATGTCTCTAGGGGCATGCCTTAATTTTCCCTTGCAGGTATTGTTTCCCAGTTAAGTTTGTCGCAGCTACTGCCATTTTTTTTTTACCCTGCTGCCGAGTTATGCCTCTGCATGTACATTATTCGTTTCTTATCTGGTCAGCGCATTTTACGTGCACCTAATATCGATATGTTTTTCTCTAATGATAGGAGTGTGACCAAAACAATATGTCTCATTGTGTTTCTTGGTTAGGGCTTATAACGTGGCTTTAAAGCAACATACCCTCTTATGGGGGTTTAAAAAAATCTTGGCATATTATCTCTATTCAAAACTGGTCCTTTTTTTAGTTGTTTGTAGCCAATTTGTCATTGTTACTTTTTAATTTTGCATGGTCTCTGTTCAAGGTTTATGCAAAACGACGAAAATAAATGTTTGGAGGATATCTGGTCTTGAAGATTATTGATGGCCAATGACGACGACAATTTTTTGTGCATCTCCTTTAAGATATGTACCTTTGACATTTCTTTCGGATATTTTGTCCTTACGTAAACTATTTTATTCATCACATAAGTGCCAGTTATCTTTGTTCAGATCTGTATTAGTCTATTAGATAACCTGCCAATTATCCATCTATTAGACTTTTGCGCAATTCTTTGTTATGATTGCTCTTTGTAAATTGATTAGAAATCTAAATGCAATCTTACTAATATTTTACGAGTTACCAGGGATGAAGATCATGTACTGAATACTCATGCGGTTCTAATTCCATACTTGAATGGTTAATGGACTCACTACAGGTTAATCCTACTTCTGTTTTGCTGATATTTTATTTATCTTCAGGCACTACCAGTATACTACACTATGACTACAACTATCTGACAAACTTCAGGAGTGAGTAGAGATTGAAGGTTATTACTGGCTACTGCTGTGATGGCACCTGTCATGGCAAAATTCACAAGTGAGCAAATATCAGGTATCTGGCAAACATCGACATACACAAGCTTCCTTTTTTAAAATGCCCTTCTTCTAAATAAGGGGAAACAAATTTTTGGACTGGTGGAGTAAATATTACCTATTAACACGGCTTCAAAACCATGGGACTGAATGTCAAAGAAATATGTAGCATAATCATTTGGTTATACATCATGCTTGTTGTCTCAAATATTTTATCTAGGACAAAATTTCTTGGACATAACCTACTTTGTGTTATCTGACCTTAACCTGGCAGGAAAGTGAAGGACAATATTCTTGCTTCATAGCCTTTCACTAGATGAATTACTCAACATTTTGGTCATAGTATGACACTCCAAAAGGACCCCACTATGGTTACTAAAGTATTGGCATATGTTATTTTAGCTTCTATATCATTTGTAACCAAAGCCCAATTCAGTTTTCAGTAGATATGATGGCCTCCATCATCGAGGAAATACTGCGAACTACTCCCAGCCACATAGAGCACCTCATTTCTTTTTGTTGTCTGCTTATATATTTAGTTTCTATTTTCTGACATTCACACATTGCATACTAAATAACTTCCGCCCTTTCTTTTCGCCATATACAGATGTAACTGGAAGCATGGATGATCATTGATGTGACCATTGTGAGATTACACCCATTCTTCAGTAGGTTTCTTTACTTGCATACTGAACCTTCTATTTTATTACATATACTGTGGCCATAAAACAACATATCATCTTATGGGGGGTCAGAAAATCATCCAAATTCTTAGAATTATATCAAACACATGAATTGTTTTGTTCATTGCCTGCAAGCGAACCATCTCTATTCAAAACTGAAACCTTTTATTAGTTGCTTGGTACCAATTTGTATATATTACTTTTAGTTTCTTATGGTCTCTGCTCACGCCTTATGCATTATGATCAAAATGAATGTTTGGAGGATGATGGCCTTGATATATTGTTGATGGCCAATGATGCCGACCTTTGTGATTTATTTTGGATATGTTGTCCTTTCTTACACATCACTCTTAATTTGTATGGTTGTGGTGCAGGGTTGCATGCTACATTTAAGATTGAGAGGGCGAGACTGGGGAGGCTGAGGAGACCATAGAACGGCAACTCGGTATTTTTTATCCATGTGCTTACTGCCTTTTTTCTGTGTTTGTATTTTGTCTCAGACAATGATGCAGAACTGAAAACTGCAATATTGGGTCTAAACGCTCTTATATTTCTTTACAAAAGGAGTAGATTGCAAGTTTATATTTCAAACTGAATAAGTTGCATCCCAAAACGCTATAGCTAACATCGTGTTGGTTAGATACTTAAATTAATAGCTCAACCTTAAATAGGTTCGCCTTTGTCCTTCGATTGTAGTCTTCATCTTTTGTACAACATTTTGTGCTTATTAGACCATGATTGTTCCGATCAGAAAAGCCGCATGTTTACTGAATTATTTTTGTTTCTTTTGAAAATATATCGCTTTAACTTCTTATGCATTAAAAAAATGTGAATACCTTGATCTGAATGCTTTTTCTTTAGCATCCACATTAATTAATTTTCACCCCAGTTTCTATGTTGAAAGCTATTTAAATCTACCTCTTATTGTCTACTGTTATTGTGTGAGCCAATTGTTTGCCATCGGCTGATTTTGAGCTTGAGGCTTGACCAATGTAAAGACAAACAATAAAAAACCTACTTACTGAAATGATTTTGAGCTTGAGGCTTGACTATTTTGTTTCTTCCAAAAAGCTGCCTCATTTTGAATTCTGATAAAGATGTATTAGCAAAACAATAGCCAGGTATTTTGATGTCTGGCAACTTAACTATTCTTTTACCAAGTTCAAACAACTATATTCTTTTCCCACACCCTGTTTCCATAAATTGCTAGCCTATTGTGGAAGTCATTTGGTACAAGATCTTTATGTTCACTTCATTATACGTACTCTACCATCTCCCTTCTCCTGAAACTTGACGCAAGTTCCTCATGCAAGTTCCTCACTCAAAAGAAGAACACGATCGAGCGGTCGTCTTCTCAGTTCTTCCATTGTTTTGGTTTAATTAAACTCACGAGTGATGCATAATAAATGGAGATATTCTATTAAAAGTGCAGCAGCATATTGAGATCAATTACTTGCATATATTCTGATTCAATCCTGACTGCATTTTAGTGGGAGTATAGTTGCTTGCTTTCTAACCACTTCGACCAGGTTCATATGACATGGCACATGAGTAGTTAAGCAACGAGATGACCGAGTGAAACTATGAGATGACCGAGTGGAACTATTGAACGTTATGATTTAGTAGAACTACATAGGCCGCTCTGGCTTGCTTGGATATGTAACAACCCAACTATTGTCCCTACTTAATGAGGATCCATAGTCTTGACTTACTTTTGAAACCAAATTTATATTCCTTCTTTATCATGAACTTGCAAATCAACTGTTCTATTAATCAAATGTATCGTACTTGTTTTGCTTTTGTTACGTCTAATTGTCTTGCCCTTTGGCATTGATTTAATAAAATGCAATGATTGTCCTGGCAAAGGTAATGCCATGCTTGTGATGTATACTTGCTGTACTGGGCTGATCCAATCGCTTAAATTCACATTTGACAACCCTAAATGCTTTGTTTAAGCGCTAGACAATCTGTTGAGCCAGGCACCGCGCGCCTGCCTACCTAATTGATTCGTTATCTGATTCAAAACACTACTCTTTGCTGCTGCTGTAATCAGCATAATTGTCTTTCTTTTAGATATTATTGAAGCTGCCTAAACAACATGTGTTGTTGCAGATACAGATAAAGACCTCATGTTCATACTACGGGAAAGGAAGAGCTCCTAATATTTTGTATGCTCCATGCCGTAGGTGAGCTGCCACCTCTTCCCACATTTTCGTGCTAATTATCAAGTAACCTCCAGAAGGAATTGTGATTGCAATTAGTATCTTTAGACATTGGTCACTGGCTATATTTGTCAGTACTATTATTCTACTCGCTTATGTAACCACTAATGTGGTTCTTTGTTTCTTATTTGCAGCCATTTGATTAAAGTCAAAGGCAATAGGAAGGCACGACGGGGATCAAGGTCCTTATGTACACCGAGTACTATCTTTTGTCTACCATACCGTATGAGAATAGAACGATCAGGACGAGACAACTAAGTCATGTACTATGTATTTACTGGAGGTGTCTATAAGGAGAAGATATCTGGTCTTCATCCGAATCTATGAACTATTATATCGATGATGTATGATTATGTCTACATAGCCTGCCTTGGAATGCTTATATAAGCTCAATGTATCATTTGTATTGTTCTTCTTGGATAAATTTTCATGTGACTACCAATGTTATAAACCAGAATTCTTTGTGAGGATGCTTATGTCTGAACTGTTCATCATCTTTGTCAATATATTCTATCTAATATGTTATCCACGTCGAAAACCCATCTTAAATTTCACATCTTATTCATAGATAATAATTTGGTGTATGGCACTGTACTGAACCAATATCATTGCTATTTTTTCTATATTTGCAATGCTTTTATGACTACATTTACGAATTGGATATCGCTCTACCCGGCAGCGGGTGCTGCCGGGTACGGCAAGCCTCACTGCAAAACTTTGGCTATGTACGGAGATTGCCGGGATGGGAGGCGGATGTCAATGAAGCTAGTTTCTTTATTGGAAAACCCCTAGAAGGAGAGCATAAAAACCGATCCGCACAACTGCGTCAAAAGGCGTGGATCATTTCACGTAGTCGCTAGCAGCTTTCTCTCGGGAGAAAAAGAAAATCTCATTGCATTTCTATGGGCGCGCGCGCGCGCACACACAAGCTGGTCGGATGCTTCGAAGGGGTCGATCAGCAGTTCAGCACCGTGATTGGCCAACGAACTACGTTTTCTATGTGAGCCGTGCATGCGTGCATGCATGCGGGACGTACGCGTCGGACGCGGATCAGAAGCAGGCGTCCAAGTTCATCTCCGAGTCGGCGATGATCTCGCCCACGCCCTCGCCGAGGCCGATCATCATCCCGCCGACCGCCGCGCCGAGGAGCCCCATCCCGAACCCGGACCCCATCCCGACGCCTCCGTCTTGCCTGGCCGCCGCGGCGGACGACGCGCCGTACCCGTAGGGAGCGGCCGCGGCGGGGCCGTAGCCGTACGACGCCCCCGCGTACCCGTACGGGGGGTTGTAGCCGTACGGCGGCGGCACGGCGTGCTGCTGCTGCTGGCGGTACGGCGGGTACGCGGTCACCGGGTCGGCGCCGCCCTTGGCCGCCGCGTTCGCCTGCATGTACTGCGCGTCGCCCGGCGCCGCCGCCGTCTGCGCAGGCGCGTCCGAGAGGCTGTAGGAGATGTGGAGCACGCCGCGCTTCCGGCCGCTCATGGGGCTGCGCACCTGGTAGCTGAGGTGCCGGTGCTCGCCGGCGGGTGGCGCGGCGGAGGCGAGGTCCTACACCGGCACGAGCACCTCGCCGACGTCGCGGTCGCCGAAGGAGCGCTCGGCGCGGAGGAGCACGTGCAGCGCCAGCCCCCGCGGGTCGGCGGCGGCCGGGATGGGGAACCGCAGCGGCGCGTGCCACATGGGGTTCCGGCCGCCGTGCCGGTCCGAGTGCGTCCTGTGCGTCGGCGTCCTCGGGTCGCCGCCGGAGATGGACACCACCGCGTACACGCGCATCTTGGAGAACACCGTCACGTTCTTCAGGTCCTTGGCCGAGATCAGCGTCACCTCCAGCACCCGGTACGCCATGGTCGCGCCGCTCGCTCGCAGGAGCCCGTTGTGATGCGCCGATGCTTGGTCGATATGTCGGTGTGTGATCGGAAGACGATGATTTGTGGAAGACGATGGGCGGATGGAGGAGCAAGCTATGAATGATTCTCAATGGTAAGCAGTTCTTGGAGGCTATGAATGATCCAAGGGAGATGGCTAGTGATGGTTTGGGTCGTAGGGTTGCAATGTTTGGTCTGGTAGTTAGTTTAGTGGGTAATTTTGTGCAAGTATCAGATTTTTCTTTTACTGGAGGACCTAATAATAGCCTGGGTTTTGTTAATTTAAGCTTTTGCAAATTGTGTGGTGACCCGTTCATGTCGCTAGCTTAACAGCATTGGTGGTTTTGGTCCAAGTTTGATTTAGTTTGTACTCGGTAAAATGAGTGCGCGGCAGATAATAAGCATAGTCTGGTCAAAAGTTTTCATGGATGTTTGTCTTGCCCAGTGGGGTTTTGACGGAGTGCCGAATTTAATTTTTTCTTTTTTTTGAGAGAGATCCACAGCAACCACTGGCTTTCCGTATATTATAAGCTGAATAGAAGGCGGAAAACTATCAAAGGATCACGGGTTGGGGTATACAGAAAGGAACAGAATATATGTTTCGTAAAAGCTTTTTTTTATTCATACTAGTAACCTTGTACGTGCAAACACACGTCTGGACTTTCATCAATAAATTAACAAGGTAATAAAATTATACATGCAATGGGTGTCTTGAGTAATATAAATATAAACACATTACAAGCTGCTTAACTGTAGACGCAAATAAAAAAAGCAATGCATCGTCTTTTTAGTATCACTCTGAAACCAGTGCAACTTAGTGAGATTATAAATCACAAGGTATTAATAAATGGAGCAAACAATCAATCTGGCAACTTTAGTGAGATCATAAATCACAAGGCATTAATTAATAAATGAAGCAAACAATCAATCTCGCTGTAACATGCATCATGTATCAAGAAGCTTCTTTAAATATTTTTGCAATTATATTTTATCAAAAAACATGTACCCGTCCGGCCTCCGTTCCATATTACTTGGCGTGGTTTCATGTCCTACAACTCATGGATATCTTAGATCCTTACCGAAAAGGCTTTCGCCCCGTTTTATATATAAAGCAACGATCAATAGCAACTTGGTACAAACGCACACCACCACAACACACGCACACACCCAAGGCATGGTACATAGACGCTGAGCGCAACAACACAACCCCTAGCACTACAAGAGCAACCGGGGACTCCAATCGTGAACACACCACCATGAAGAGATGACGCCGCATATGACGAACCGTGGGCTCCAAGATGACACCTTCAGGAAGGTTACGACATCGGAGCGCCGCCACCGTCCGATCCAAGGATCAGAGTTTCCCATGGAGCAACACGACATGCAATGAGAGCCGCGAAGACGCCTTCAAGAAGGCAACGAGCTACGCTGCTGCATGTCCGTCCGAAGACAGAACATGTTTTCACCACAGGCAACACTCACCGCCACCGAACGCCACACCCAGGCTACCACGTCGCCCACACGGCCATGGCCACGGGACAACACCGAGCCACGGGCTCTGTCCATGAGCACCGCGCTACCACCATTAGGGCCGCCGCCTCGGCATCCAAGACCTTGACGCCACCACACTCGAGATCCGCCGCTACCCCAACCAAAGAGACCAGCGGAAAGGCCCCACCTTTCTCACCCCTGGACGACCCCATCGCCGAGTCCCAATAGGCCGGCCAAAACTGGCCACCATAGATCATTAAGCTAGGAGAAAATAATATAAGTGGACTAAAAATGAAAAGATCTCAACATGTGGAAGCATGGTACATCCTAGAAAAATGGGAGACTTAAATTGCAAAAGAAACACAAACAAACAAAAAAGATTGTAAGAAGAACATCATAAGTACTCCCTTAGTCCCGTAATATAAGATTCTATTACAACCAACAATATGTGAGTTTATCGATAATAACATCTTATATTATGGGACAGAGGGAGTAGTAAGTTTCATGGATATTGTACCAAGACAGGTTTCTACATCACCAATCCATCCACACTTCCAATCAAATCCAACAAAAGCACCAGCATAACTCACTTTCATATAGTGAATGAATTGTGATTCTTATGCATATTGCATACAAAGTAATTGAGATCCCATGATTTCTTAGTTGCCAAAGTTAAAATTGCACAAAAAAACAAAACAATAGTGGGTAAAAGCACTTGCAAGTACATGTGCGTCCATCAGGACCTACCAATTCGGAAGTTTGAAGTTCCCAAAACTTCAGTCCTATAGTAAATTGAGTGCGAAGACGCCTCTGCTTCCTAACACTTCACTTGCTGCTAAGTCCAATAAGAACACACATTTTTCTAGTCCAAATAGATGTATCTAAGTGTTACACGATTAAAAATGGGATTCCTCAGGCACTCAAATTTATGTTACATTACAAAAAAAAAGGATCTCTGAAAAATCACCCTCTAACTATGGAGTCAAACCAAAATTTATCTCATATCATGACACAAGAAAATGCATAAAGTCCATAGAGCACTTCCGACGGAAAAAAAGTATCTTTTCTTCATTGTGCAGTTTGAACCATAAGTGGATTAGGAAAATAATATTGCTCAAACTAAATGGAGGGGAACCATCACTCTTTTCCGGGACAGTTTCAGTATCTTTCTTATATATGCATCGACGATATGGAGAATAAAAAATCAAGTATTTTTATGAACCATGCATTGACTGAATGAAGCAAAACAATCAAGCCAACAAACGTGGAAGCTTAAATGTACACGCCTGAAGTGGCATAAAAACGGGGGACGAAATCAACAAATGCTCTGAGCTAGGATTTAATCGGAGGAGGCTATATGTTGGACATGGTTACTTTGGCGGCACACCGAAATTGGGATTATAATATATCATTTTGCATTTTTAAATTTGAGTTATCGTAACTGATTGAATGCAGTCTGATATATGAACTGTCAAAAATGTTTGATATGGGCTCCGCTCAAAGAGATGAAACCTCAACAAAATACATAAATGAATAAGGACAATTAAATTATATCAACCTTCATCCTGAGATAGGAAGTAGCTTTTGTAGAACAAAAAACTGAAATTTGCAAGGTGATGTATGATATGAAAGATTGCACTGGATTTTTGAAAAGAAGAAACAGTGTGGAGCAGGAAACATTAACTATCACCAGTACAATATGTCAGCAACAAACATGAATATGATATGAAAGGTTGCATTGAATTTTTGAAAAGAAGAAACAGTATGGAGCATGAACCATTAACTATCACCAGTACAATATGTCAGCAACAAACATGAATATGAACAGAGATGTCCAGTGCCCAAGACCTGGTATCTTACCAACTATTCCAAGTTACCCATCAAAACTTGCAAAAAAAAATCCAAGTTACCTATTAGACATATCATCCCTTACGTTTTTCTGGTTGCAATAGGAAATAGAAGAATATTATTGAGTAGCTTGTAGCAAAGTGTAAGTCTGAACTTAAAGAACACAAAAAATTAGGGCGGACAATTATTGCAATATATAAAATTAAAACTACCCGCATATATACAATTATTGCAACATCTAACTATTGTAATGTAATATTTGTTTGAGAAGAGATTCAAAATATCCTATAGACCTGATGCATGTACAAGTTAAGTTACAAAAACGGCTTATACAAGTGTGCAGACTGAACTTGTTTTGACTGCCTAGATAACATATTTCTAAACTTCCATCAACAACATGAAAGCAGTTCAAGCAAAGAAAACACAAAAAACACTATTTTTATGGTCATTTAAGTCATATTTCCTTCTTGTTTGTGCACTCCAAATTACTGAATACCTCAAATTGAAATATGAAACAAAAGGAAAAGTGCATGTCTATTCAAAATTTTAGAAAAAAATATATCACGGAATGAACACATTTCATACAACACATGTTGGTACACTAATGGTACTATCTCACTACAGCACATGAGTGGATGTATTTATTAGCTAGTAATATGAGAACCACAAGCATGCATGGTTTCCGGCCAAAACATCTGCAGATATCTGCATAAATTGGGAACCTAAAAAAGAGTAGGAACAAATCAAATAGACAGGCTTTAGTAAGAGCTTTAGATATGCGATATAACTCTATTAGATTCAAATCCAATGACAAGATATGTGATAATTGAGGAAATGAAAGGAATCCCAAATTCTGCTTCTGGATATTCTCATATGTGTTTTGGAAGGTTGCAACTTGCAAGTGTCGGAGACCACGCTAAAGACAAAATTCTAGTGAATACTGACATGTTGATAGCTTACAGGTATGCAGATTCAAACCATTCTATTAGTTGACTTGTATAACAAGCAGATTAAGGGCTACTAGCTATTTTCAGTTGCAAGAGGATGCTTTAAATTGCAAAACAATTCTTGAGACGGTAGACCATATGTGAAGGAAAACTTTTCCGATGTACCCATTCGACGGCAACGGCAAACCCGGCTACAACAGAACCTTATATGACTCTTATTCCTTTAATGTGCTTCATCAGCCCCTACATAAAAAAATCAATCCTGAGCTCGTTAAGGAATTTCCACAAGCACAAGCCAATCACTGAAAAAAAAATTACAAACTGATGGTAGTGTTCATGATGTTGCACGAACACCCAACACATTCTTACCAAAATGAGAAGAGTTTCGTTAGTGAGGATTTTAGATCCAATAGATTACGTAATCAACGGTTAATATCCTTTCTGCCCATTCGTGCTTTTATAGGGGTAGTAGATGCAGTAAAACGACAACAAAAAGTAATTTTACCTCTTTTAAACTTCAATTTGATAGGTGTGGTACAAGCATCTTCTGTGTCTGGCACTGAGATCCTCTTCAGCCTTTGGCATTTGGCCTTTGAAGATTCATCTTCCGCATCAAAGTCATCTAATTCAATTAACTCATAATCATACTCTTCATAATGCTCATCATTTGATAGTTCTTCCTCTAACTGATGAGCAACAATCATTGATTTCAGTTCATCATGTTAAAATGTGTCATTGTTTTGGACACTTGCTAACCCATCAGTTTGTAGATTAGAATCATTTAGCATAGAATGTGATTGCTCCAGAAGTTTACCATCGAATGAAGTTTCTAAAATTGATTGGCAATGAGATGTACTATTAAAATTCCCAACATCGTCAATTACAGCAACATCAACAAGCATCAAATTCTATTGTGTATGCAACATAAACTGGATAATAGGGTGGGCAATCTCATTGCTGATACTACCCCACTATTCAACATGCTTTTGTACCATCTACTACACTTCAATCTAAAGGAAACTTACTGGCTCACGCCGTCGTCGTCCGATGGGCAGCAGAGGAGGACGCCGACGGACCGCGCTCACGTCCTTCCGCGTGGCAGCAGAGGCAGACCGGTGGGCAGCGGCGCCGCTATAAGTGCATCTAGTGCCCCTTAGTGATTTTGGTGTATTGATGACTTATAGGTTAAGGGACTAATATGTTTGTGAGTGTACACAGGCTCTATAAGTCGCCGAGGAGTTTGATACATTCGAAGAATGTCGACCCCTAAATATGAATGTCTTCAACTGAAGACTTTGGTGAAGACTTTGTGAAGACTTTGCTGAAGACTTTGGTATTCCCTGAAGACTTTGAAGATGAAGAAGATGGTGTGACCTTGAAGATATGAACGAGGACAATGAAGCGTAAAGACTTTTGTTTTTATTGTTTCATTTCTTTTTTTGAGTCATAGGAAACACCGTACTGTTAAAGGGGGTCGAGGTAATACTAAGGAAAAATTTCCAACTGATGCTCAACTCACACTACTGGAATCAGCTTCTTTGCCGTCTGCCATAGCAGACGGCAAAGGCATGCTTGGCTGACGGCAAAGGCTTTGCCGTCCGCCAACAGACGGCGAACAGTCCGGCCGAACGGATGCCGGTAAAGGCCGCTTTGCCGTCTGCTGGCGGACGGCAAAGAAGCAAGCTCTTTGCCGTCCGCCTGTAGACGGCAAAGAGCTTGCTTCTTTGCCGTCCGCCAGCAGACGGCAAAGAGCTTCTTCTTTGCCGTCCGCCAGCAGACGGCAAAGAAGCAAGCTCTTTGCCGTCTGCTAGCAGACGGCAAAGAGGCCAAATAGGCCAAAGTGGCTATATAGCCCCTGTTTTTTCTTATATCAATTCATTTTCACAGAAAATTATATATATGACCAATATAGCATATCCAACACATATTACCAATAGTCATGAACACATGTAAATTAAAAACTTTATTAATAATTGGAATAGGTAATACAAAGTCATATTATAAAGAATCAGAAATGATTAAGTAATTAAATTTACATTTCGGAAATTACAAGAAATGACCTAAAACTATATATCTATTTTCCTAAAAACTATCTTATTACTAAGATCTTCTCTGGATCTTCTTCTTTTCTTCCAACCTGCATAACAAAAACACTAAGAAAGAGAGAATGGGTTAGGAGTAGAAATGTAAAAGAAGAACTGGGACAAGGTTGTGTTGATCAGCGCCATGCCGTGTCTATAGATTAAATTGTACAATCAATGAATAGGAAAATATATCATAGTTGCGCACAAAAAAATTGGAGAAAGAACTTTGTATGGTGAGTATTTTTCCATCTATTTTTTTTGGGAAAAAAACATGATGAGAGGGCTATTCCAAGAAATCCCCTTGAAGATCTCCCAGCCAGGATGCTTCTCCTAAGACAGACTTCCTATGATCTTAGTTGTAGATTTGCTTTTCCGAATACCCATGTTTTAGAAAATTTCAATAAACGTCTCCCAAAACACACATTCATTTTTTAATTCCTTGTGTGGTTTGTAACTATCGAGTCATTTCACAGACTGAGCAACTAAAGAATTCTGCTTAGCTTAGATTGAGAATGAAACCAGTCAGTCTCAGGCCCAGCGTTTAGATACACGGTAGAAACCCGCAAGGGCAAATATGCAGCTGAGGTCCTCGGTTCTTACAGAAAAAACTGAGGGGCCCCTCCCCCTTTGGCCTCTTTTTTAATACAAAGCTACAAAGACCTACTGTAATAAAACATCCTCTAATCCAAGGTTTATCAGCTTTGCAAAAGTCTTACCTCAGAAAGAAAGATCTAATAGTGATGTAGAGAAACTTGTTTATAGAAGAGGCTTAGACATGGGAATCATAACAATTGGTGATTGATAAACTGGCAATGGCTTAGATTTTAGGTAATGTACAATAGTATGTGCGACAAAATGAAACATTACAGTGCTGCTCAAAATAATTGGAGCATAGCTTAACTGAAGAATTTTAGAAAAAACAAAAACTGGACTTACCAATAATCTTGGCTCGGTTCTGATGATTTATCGTCTCCGGACAAAATAAAGTGAACAGAATCTTCATAGCACATTTTTCCTGTAACCTTGCATGTAAAAAATACAGTGAAAGTGCAGAAACTTGAATGATCTGAAAATGGCAGAACGAACAGAAAACCAACCTCCGAGAAAATTCTATCCACAATCCTATATATCAACACATGGTTTCCATACTTAATAAGATTTTCTTTATCAATAAAGAAAGCATGGTCCATATCTAGTTCCCAGAACCTGTAGTATATGACATAGAAATGCTCGGACGAGAAATACCTACCAAAAATCAAAAATGTTTGGTGTCTCACAAGTTGCAGAGGAAATATTTTTTTTCGTACAAAGAAACAGCAAAAAGTGGTGTAAAATTTTGTGTTTAAATGTACCACCTTAAAACTTCATTGATATCCTCTTCATCATCAGCATGGCGCATCGAATCAAGCAGATTTCCATGCTTCAGCTCCCTCAGACTGAGAAGGCCACTTCCAGTTCTATGCCACTGATATTATGTATAGCATGCTTAGCTTACTATGCAAGAATGCAAGTACGACAGAATCTCTGTGATATCTACTAAAAAGAAATTGCATTGTACACATATATTCATTTCAGTTAGTTTACTACTAACCACTACGACAGAGGGAAAATGTCAATAGCTAAACACAAAAGGAAAGAACGAAAATGGAATAACCTGATTGATACACAACTGGGCAACATGGGTTGGTCCTCTTGTAGCTTGTGCATCATCTGCCAAGGGAAGCTAAAAGAATGGGTTGACTGACCTAAAAGGAAACCTCTGTATAGATTAGGCTTTCATAATTATAACCATAAACTACTTATGTAAATACTAAATTATACTGCAGGATATGGTAAATAATAAAATACTTCAGTTCACTAATGTCAGTTCGGTTAACATTTAACAACAACAAAACCAAGGCCCAAGGTTTAAGATTTCATCGGCCCCTAACAACTGAAAAACTAAATTCAGCTCAGAAACTTATCTGAAGCTCAGCTAAGCTGAAAGCTAACATGAGTTCCTCTTGTTTACTAATCCACTGGTCACAAATGGTGAAAGCTAACATGAGTTCCTCTTCTTTAGTAATCCACTGGCCATAAATTCATGAACACAAAGCTAGTCCCATGCTAGTGGTAGGCTGCTCATAATTGAGCAATAGCCAACAATTCATTTCATAAATTGAACCACTATTTGGCATAACAACCAGTAGTAGAAAGTCTAGAATTGTACTTGTAAGCAGTAAGTAACAGCCAAGAAAAACAAGCAGCCTTACATGGACCACCTCGACGATGGTGCTTGTGATGGCGGCGGCCGGCGCGCTCGCTGTAGTGCCCCCGGGCCACAATCCTGTCGAAGAGGTCGCCGCCCTCGCAGAGCCCCATGACAAGGTGCACGGCATCCTCATCCTCATAGGCGGCAGTGCGGCACAGAGGCTGACGATGTTGGGGTGCCGCGACATGTGTAATCACTTAAGCACGAGCCAAAACAGAACAAACGATGTGTCAAATCCAGAATATTAACACAGTCAGCAAAGAGGAAGCATCTCTCATATCCTTTGGTATATCAGCTTTTGAAGCTAGGACTGATTCTCCATGTTGCCACTGCCAATGCTGAAACATGTTTTTCAGCTATGAAGACAAAATTGGTCTGCACTCTCAACCATATCAAAATGTTTGGTCTGCACTCTCAACCACATATATAAAGCAACACATTTGGTCTGCACTACTCAGTGGAGAAAATTACAGTGCAAAACATTTGGTCTGCACTACTCTATAGAACACATTTGGTCTGCACTACTCTATAGAACACATTTGGTCTGCACTACATCCATATCAAAATTGTTTCTGCCATATATAAAGCAACACATCATAGCAAACCTAGATGACAATATCATACTTCACAGTAGCTTATAGCAAATCTACTGCAAAAAACATCACAGGAGCTGCTTACCTTGGTGGCTCATGGCCAGGAGGAAGGGATGGGGAATGGGGGTCCTCCTGCCTCGGAGTAGCAGGTCCGCCGGAGTGGGGCTCCGCCGGCTGGACGGAGGGGACGCGACCAAGGGAGAGGACGCGCCCGAGGGCCGACGGCGGCGGACGGGAGTGGGGCTCCGCCGGCTGGACGGAGGGGACGCGCCCGAGGGCCGGCGGCGGACGGGAGGGCCTGCGGCGGCGGACGGGAGGGCCTGCGGCAGCGGACGGGAGGGCCGGCGGCGGCGGACGGGAGGAACCCTAGGGGAGCGACAGAGTGCGGGAGAGAGGGGATCGAGTGCGAGGCTGAGCGTGGGCGGTTCTGTGCGGGACTGGGCGGTGGCAATTTGGACGTAATAAGTCTGACCCGCAAAAAAAAAAAGGATAGCCTACCTCTTTGCCGTCTGCCAGCAGACGGCAAAGATTCTTTGTCGTCTGCTGGCAGACGGCAAAGAGGTGGCTGATGGCAAAATGTGTCTTTGCCATCAGCCAGCTCTTTGCCGTCTGCTTTTCCAAAGCAGACGGCAAAGAGCTGGCAGATGGCAAAGTCCCTGATTCCAGTAGTGTCAAAAGCCTCAACATAACCCAATCCTTCGAGTGAAGCCTTTGGAAACCTCTTGCAGTTCAGTCAAGATCTTCAGTGACAGAGACGATGTTCTTCTGGTCTCTGAGGAAATTGGTCTGACTGAGGAGTTAGGATTTCGCCAGTGCGAATTGCCTACAAGTGAGGAATATGATAAGCCCTGAGGAATTTGAGAGTTCAAATTCCGACCGTTGCTGTGCTTTGCGCCAGCTGTCCAGATATTCTATCCACCTAACGGTCATATCATTGGGGGGCATTTATGTCTTATCATGTCGGGTTGCACCCTGGCTATAAATAGCCGCCCCCCACAACCACTAGCTGGTTGGCTGCTCCGATAGAGAACTTGACACTTGTCATTTGAGAGCAACCAATTCCTCGAGGACTTTGAGCGAAAATCATCAGTGAGAAAAAAACCCCAAACCCAAATCATCAAAACCCAAAGTGATTGAGCATCACTGAAGAAATTGTTCCTGTGTGGAACCAACGCTTTTTACCTTTGAAGACTGTGTATCTTCCAGACGATTAGACGTCATGGTCTAGTGCATCCTGCAGTCAATTGGGGATCGCCGGGTGACCGTGGTCTAGAGCATCCAACAGTCAATTGTGGATCGCCAGGTGACCAGTTTGTGAGGGTTTTGGAAGTCTACCTTGAAGACTTACCACGAGTGTTGGGCGAGGACTGTGTGACCTTAGCTCAAGGAGAATACGGTAAGGACTGTGTGTCCTGGGATTGTGTGTCCTTTGGTTTAAATACCAGGCCGCTCCAAACCAGACGTACGACTGTCACAGCAGTTGGAAATGGGTCATCAAACCATTGTCTTCATCGAGCTACCTGGTTCCATTTCCTCAACCCTTTCATTTCCTCGCATACCTGTTGATGAAATTGATCGTTACTGTTTGAAGAATTTGACTGAAGACTTTCTCAATTTCCTCACCTCAAATTCTTCAGTCACTTTATCTTCTGCCTGCTTATCCTGTTCACGCTACTTATGCTCTATGTATGTTTCATTTCATCATGATGACTATGCTACCGCTATGTTTCGCATGCACCTGAGTACTTATTCCGCTGCAAGTAGTTTGTCACTTAGCAAATTCCTCAACAAGTAATTCCTCAGTGACGAATTTGTAAAAATCGCCTATTCACCCCCTTCTAGTTAATATAACGCACTTTCAATTGGTATCAGAGCAAGGTACTCCCTTGTTCTGTGTGATTTTGGTTTAACCACCTAGAGTTTTAGTTATGTCGACTGCAGGCATGATCAAGGTCTCAGCTGGGTGTCCTACCTTCGATGGGACGGACTACCCCTACTGGAAGAACAAGATGCGCATGCATCTTGAGGAAATTGACAACGATCTCTGGTATGTTCTGGAAAATGGTGTTCCCTTTGTCACCCCCACTATCAACGCTGCTGATGTGAAGATATTCAAGCAACTCGACTCTCAAGCGAAGAATATCATATGTGGCCATCTGAGCAAAGGTCAGTATGGCAGAGTGAGTGCTTTAGAGATTGCTAAGCTTATTATCTGGGATAGGCTGTCCAAAGTCAATGAAGGCATTTCAACTCAACGTGACTCTCGAATTGATGTTCTTCGCAATCTCTTTAACCGCTTCAAAATACTCGACAACGAAAATGTTCAGCAAACTTTCGATCGCCTCACTGATATCTCCAATGAGCTTCAGGCTCTTGGTGCCACTGACATCACCGACCATGAGGTGGTGAAGAAACTGCTAAGATCTCTTGATTCCTCATTCGATACACTTGCTTTGATGATCCAAGAACATGGAGACTACAAGTCACTAGATCCTACTGATATTCTTGAGAGACTCAATACTCATGAATTCCAACAAGCTGAGAAGAGAGACCTCTACGGGCCAAGTTATGGAAGATCTCGTGCCTTGAAGGCTAAGGCAATTTCCTCATCTGAAGATGAAGAATCTGATAGTAGCCTTGGTGATCCTGAAGAACTGAGTCAGGAGCTAGCAATGCTCGTGAGGAAATTCCAAAAGTTCTCAAGGAGAGGTCAGTTTGGAAAATCATCGAAAAGTGGCATGAAGAAATCAGATTCTTCATCAAGCGACTACAAGAAGAGAACTTGCCACAAATGCAAGAAATCTGGTCACTTTATCTCTGACTGTCCTCTCTGGGAAAAAGAGTCAAGGAAGAAGAAATACAAGGATGACAGTTCTGATGACTCGAAGAAAAAGAAGAAATCTTCAAAGTCCTCATCTGCAAAGTCCTCATCTTCAAAGTCCTCATCGCACAGAAAGAACAACTTAAGGAAGGCTCGGGCACTTATTGGCAAGGAAATGGATTCTGAAGAAGAATCTGAAGAATATGAGGAAGAGGAGGAATCCAAGGAGGAGTCGGACTCTGGTGTGGCGAGCCTAGCTCTCGCTACTGCTTTCGTCAGTAAGTCCATCTTCAACGATGAGGAAAATGGCAAATCCAACGACTCTGACGTCAGCAACGACGACTATGCTCCCACCTATTGCTTCATGGCAAAAGGCGCCAAGGTACTCAAACACCATTCCTCCTCTGAATCAAGTGATGGTGAATCTGAGGATTACATGAAACCTAGCTATTCCAAACTTGCTAATATTGCTACTAAACAACAAAGTGTCATTGAAAAGCTTCAGAAACAGCTAGACAAAAGCGATGACCTGTTGAATGAGGAAGTGGTTCATACTCAAACTTTGACTAAGGACCTTCAAAGTCTTCAGTCCAAGTATGATAACCTTCAAAGTCGTCATGAGGCTCTCTTAGTCGATCATGAGAAGCTTTCTTATGAATTTCTTCAAAGAAAGCAAGATCTTGAAAAACTAAGGGTGTCTCATGAAGATCTTCAAAGGGATAATGACTCCTTGCTTGCTCAACAGATCAGTACCGCTCAGGAAGATTTTGTTCCACCTTGTTTGAAATGCATCGAACGTGAAACTGCTCATTCTTCACCTGAATGTTCAAATGCTTCTATTGCTGCAAATTCTTCAACTATTTCTGTGGTCACAAATTCCTCATCTGAGGATACCACTAGTATCACTGACGAAAATGCAGGGTTGAAGGAATTGTATGTGACAGGCATATACAAAAGCCTCAAAGGGCATCAAACCCTTTGTGATGTGCTTAAAAAGCAGATTCTGAACAGGAACCCTAGAAAAGATGGTATTGCCTTTGAGAGGAAACTCAATGCTGATGGATCATACTGGAAACCTGAGCAGTACCCCAAAACCTCATGGGTTGCTGCAAAAGGACCTCCTGTAGATCCATCCACTTTATCTGGTTTTACTTGTGAATCTTCATATTCCTCTGATGAGTCAATTGACTCCAACTATAAACTGTTCAAAAATCAGAATGGTGAAGTATTCGCTAGATATGTTGGAACTAACTGCAGGAATGGTCCCCCTCTGAGGAAAATCTGGGTTCCCAAGAGCTGCTTGGAAAGTCTTCAGGTGAATGTCATCATGACACCACCAGTGAAGAACAGGAACCCCAGATCAAATTCCTCATATGGACCAAAGTCTTCACATGGACCAAAGTCCTCATATGGTCAAAAATCATATCATTCTCGTGCTAATGCTTCTGTTTCGCAGGGAAATTCTAAGGGTCATGAATATGCTCATTATTCTTCAAATCATTATGTTCATAAGGCCTCGAAGAATTTCTCTGCTTATTCATATGAGTACTCTAACCCCCGTCCTGTGAAATGAAGTCACTTGCTTCTATGCCACCCTTCTCATATGGAGCTCGCAGAATGATGAACTCTTTGCCACCCCTCCAGATGTGGGTGGTGAAGAAATCGAACTAATCTCTTATGCAGGGTCAGGTCTCCAGACGAACTTGAACGTGTGATGAATTTGCTGGAGACCTGAGGAAATGCTTGAAAGGACGCAAGCTAATCACGAAGAAATGAATCATTCATTTCTCACGTCCTCATATCACTTTGCTTACTACACTATGTGATGAAATTCAATCTGATTAATTTGATGTCATATTCTTCACTCTGAAGCATATGTGTTCGTAAGCTGTACTAATTCATCTGCAGGATGAAACTCCCAAAGCAACTGAGTGGGTCCTCGACAGTGGATGCACCAACCACATGACTGGTGACAAGAACCTATTGATGAATATTCCACTGGCTCCCTATCATCTGAAGCATATCACCTACGCTGACAAAGGAAAAAGCAAGGTATTGGGTCTAGGTAAGGTTGCAATCTCAAAGGATCGACACATGGATAAAGTGATGCTTGTCGAGTCCCTTGGATTCAACCTCATGTCTGTCTCAATGCTTTGTGATCTTGATATGGTTGTCATCTTTGGCAAATACCGCTGTGTTGTCATCATGGAATCTGACAAATCCAAAGTCTTCGAAGGCTTTAGGAGAGGAGACTTGTATATTGTTGATTTCTCTACAGGTCCACAGCCGGTCACATGTCTACTTGCAAAAGCTTCAGAAGACTGGCTATGGCATCGACGACTTGGACACGCTGGCATGAGGAACTTGCACACGCTCGCGAAGAAAAAGCACATCATTGGTATTGAGGGTGTCAAATTCCTCAAGGATCACTTGTGTGGGACTTGTGAGTCTGGAAAGATGACCAGATCCAAGCATCCATCCAAGACCATCATGACTACCACTCGTCCTTTTGAATTGCTTCATATGGATCTCTTTGGTCCCACTCACTATGCCACAAGCTTATACGGTTTTGTCATTGTTGATGATTACTCTCGCTATACTTAGGTGCACATTATCCTGTACAAATCTGAAGTGCAGAATGTCTTCAAACGATTTTCTTCAAGGGCCTCGACGAACTTCGGCGTCAAAATCAAGCATATCAGGAGTGATAATGGGACTGAGTTCAAGAACACTGGTCTTGATGATTATCTTGATGAACTTGGTATTACTCATGAGCTATCTGCCCCTTATACTCCTCAGCAGAATGGCGTTGTGGAGCGCAAGAACAGGACTCTTGTTGAGATGGCTCGCACCATGCTTGATGAATACAAGACCCCTCGTCGCTTCTGGCCTGAGGCAATCAATACTGCTTGCCACATCATCAACAGGGTATATCTTCACAAATTCCTCAAGAAGACTTCTTATGAACTCCTCACTGACAAGAAACCCAATGTGAGTTATTTCAAAGTCTTCGGTGCAAAATGCTGGATTAGAGATCCTCACCACAGTTCTAAATTTGTACCAAAAGCACATGAAGGTTTTATGCTTGGTTACGGAAAGGACTCGCACACCTACAGAGTCTTCAACACCTATCACAACAAGGTTGTTGAAACTGTAGATGTGCGGTTCGATGAAACTAACGGCTCGCAAAGAGAGCACCTGCCTCCTGTGCTAGATGAAATGCCTTCTGCGGAATCCATTAGGTTCAAGGCCACTGAAGACGTAATCCCTACTGAAGAACAACTACTCCCTGAAGAAGTTGTACTCAATGCTGAAGACATTCATGTTGATACACCTCAAGAAAATGGCGCTGAAGAAATTGTTCAGCCTCAACAAAGTCATCAACCTGCTCATCCTCGACTTGCAAATGAAGTGCAGATCGAGAAAATCCTCGACGACATCAATGCACCAGGTCCCCTCACACGCTCAAAAGCTTCACATTTGTCTAACTTTTGTGGGCACTTTGCCTTTGTCTCTATCACAGAGCCCACCAAAGTTGATGAAGCTTTCCTGGAGCCTGAGTGGATACAAGCCATGCAAGAGGAATTGCATCAATTCAAGCTCAACAATGTGTGGGAACTCGTCAAACGCCCAGATCCTCGCAAGAACAATGTCATAGGTACCAAGTGGATCTACCGCAACAAACAAGATGAACTTGGTCAGGTAGTGAGGAATAAGGCTCGTCTTGTAGCACAGGGCTACACACAGGTTGAGGGAATTGACTTTGATGAAACTTTTGCACCTGCTGCTAGACTTGAAGCAATTCGCATATTGCTTGCTTATGCTAACCATCACAATATCATCTTATATCAAATGGATGTGAAAAGTGCATTCCTCAATGGTAAGCTTGAGGAAGAAGTATATGTTGCTCAACCCCCAGGTTTTGAAGATCCTAAGTTTCCGGACAAAGTCTTCAGACTCAACAAGGCCCTCTATGGCCTCAAGCAAGCCCCTCGGGCGTGGTATGACACACTGAAGGAATTCTTCATGAAGAAAGGCTTCAAACCCGGTTCACTTGACCCAACTCTTTTCACAAAATCATATGATGATGAATTATTTGTGTGCCAAATATATGTGGAAGATATTATCTTTGGATGTACTGACAAACGTTACAGCGACGAATTTGCCTATATGATGAGTGAAGAATATCAAATGTCTATGATGGGAGAGCTCAAATTCTTCCTAGGGCTTCAAATTCGTCAACAACGCAATGGCATCTTCATCTCTCAAGAGAAATACCTCAAGGATGTACTGAAGAAATTCGGCATGCAGGATTGCAAAGGCGTCAAGATTCCTATGCCCACATCGGCTCAACTCTGCACTGACGAAAGTGGTAAAGATTTCGATCAGAAGGTATACCGCTCCATGATTGGTTCTTTATTGTATCTATGTGCATCTAGGCCAGATGTTATGCTTAGTGTTTGTATGTGTGCCCGATTTCAAGCAAAACCGAAGGAATCACACCATAAGGCTGTGAAACATATTCTTCGATATCTAGCTCACACTCCAACACTAGGATTATGGTACCCCAAGGGCTCAGATCTTGACCTCATTGGATATTCTGATTCTGATTATGCCAGTGATCGTGTGGACCGCAAGTCAACATCAGGCACTTTTCATTTCCTCGGACGATCCTTAGTCTGTTGGTCCTCGAAGAGGCAGAACTACGTGTCACTATCTACTGCTGAAGCTGAGTACATTGTTGCTGGTTCTTGCTGTGCTCAATTGCTATGGATGAAGCAAACCCTCAAGGACTACGGCATCAATGTGAAGAATGTTCCCCTCTACTGCGACAATGAGAGTGCCATCAAGATTGCTCATAACCCAGTTCAGCACTCAAAGACCAAGCACATCCAGATTCGTCATCATTTTCTTCGTGACCATGTGATGAAGGGCGATATCTTCCTCGACCACGTGAAGACTGAAGAACAACTGGCTGATATCTTCACAAAGCCCTTGGATGAGAAGAGATTTTGCAAGTTGCGGTGTGAGCTAAATATCTTAGAATCTTCGAATGTTCTTTGAAAGGACACACATCCTAACACTTATGCAAAATTGATGACTTCGATGTGCAACACACGAAGTAACGTTTTTCTTCAATCAATGAAGACTAACACTCTAAGTGTGAAGAAATTAATGAAGAATTTGATTCTCAGAACCCTATGACAATTGTACGCGGTGTCTGAAATCATCATTCTTATACGGTGGGTAATGCCACCAACAACAGTTGAAATTCTTCAAGTTTGAGTTTTTCATCATTTTGCAAATTCTTCAAATTATCAAATTCTTCAAGTTTGCAAATTCCTCAAATTTTCAAATTCTTCAAACTTTTCAACTGATGTTCCTCACATGAGTTTTTCTTCATTAACTATATATATATATATATTGAGTTTTTCAATGTCCTCAACAACATTCACTTATAGCTATTTCTTCAAGTTGATTTTCTTCTAAGTGAATGTGATCGGACCCGTTCCCCCTCTATGCTAAACTCAACCCAGACTGTTCACAGATTCTTCATGTGCGTTCTACTTTGAAACCCGTTCAAAGTCTTCACTGAGTCCTTGTCAGCTGAAGAATTTGCGAACGAAACTTTAAAATATTCAATCTCAATTTTTGGCGATTGCCGCTCAAACTGTTCCGATTCTCATGTCTGGATAACCCACGATCCCCCACTGTCTCCACTACACAGTACGTGGGTGACACATGTCGCGTGGATAGCAAGGGTCAGGGGCATACTGGTCCAAAATCTTCGGACCAGTTGGTTTTTACCACCGCTATAAATACCCCCTCCCTTCCACTTGCTCGGGTTACTCCTGACTCCCATCTCTCCCGAGCTCCAGACCTAGCGCCGCCGCTAACTTCATCGTCGCCGGAGAGGAAGAGCTTCACTGCCTCGTCCTCGCCGTCGTCGTACTCGCATCGGCCCCGGAAGTCTTCGCCCCGCCACCGCTGTAGCTGTCTCCCTCTGCCAAGCTACGGCGTGGGAGATCTGGACTGACGAACTCCTTCACTTCACTTCTCTGTTCGTCGTGTTCATCGCATACGGTAAATAAACTCTAGTTTTATTGCTATTTTTGATCCCGGTGTTTTTCACAAAATCCTCAAAAGGTGTTATTCTTCAGCAATCCATCTCTAAAGCACCAAACAAACTCCTTCTCTTGTTCTATTTCGCTAAGTTATGATTTTCTTCAAGATTCCTCAATTGTGTGGATCTTTAAATCTACACAACTCTGGAACCTAAGTGAAGAACACTTAGTGAAATTCTTCAAGTCATCTATGGTCAAATTTCTCAAACTTGATACTTTTGCTAAAATTTCTGAGAACGCATATGACCTCTTCAAATTCTTCGCACCTATAGTCTATTCACAGGTACAAATGTCAGCTGATGAATCTCTAGGTTCTCATCGACTTAACTCATTTGGAGCGTTTCTTGAAGAAAAGTTACATACTTCGTCAGAATCTTCAACAGTTCATAATCCTCAGCTGAAGAAAATGGCAGATGGGAAAAGACCTTAGAAAGGAGGAAAGAAACTTGAATCCAATACTGCATTTGAGATCCCTGATGATATCTATCCTGAGTATTGCACACCTGATGAAGAAATATATGGGAAAGAAACCAAGGAGAAGCGCAAAATTCGCATTCAAAAGATTGAGAGAAGATGGATGAAGGAATGGAGAGAATATAGCTATGTCACTCCAAAGTACATGAAGAAATTTGCACTGAAACCACCTTGCCGAAGACCTCCATTGGGAAATAACCAGGTTGCAGATCCCACAAGTCTCATGAGAGGTGAGGATTTTCCTGAAGAATGGGCAAAACATCAGAAAAAGCTTCAAAAGATCTCTAAAGAAGCTGTGAGGCAATTCAATTTGGACTCTGCTGCTGCTGCTGCCTCTGCTAGTGCATTTGATCCGAAGAAATTAGTGGTGAAGAAATCCACTGCAAAATCCTCAGCACCAAAGTCCTCGGCCCCAAGTTCCTCACAGCAAATGCCTCAGGCAAAATCATCAAGGGCTCCTGCAATGCCCTCGGTGGCTGCACAATCGTCAACAGTTGCTGCCAAGTCATCAACACCAGTGCATCTGGCATCTTGTTAGAGGACTGCCGGCTTTTCAATTGCTTCAGGGGCTTCTGCAACCTCATCAGCCCAAGCATATTCCTCAAGCAGTCCTACTTTGCTGAGAGTGAAGACAACAGCAGGACGAGGCAAGAGGCCAAGTCCTCACAAGAAGCAAGTAGTCTTCAATATTCCCTCAGAATCTGAGGATGATGAAGCAAGTGATGAAGAATTTGCTGCTATTGTGAGAAATAAGCAAGAAAGAGTGGCTCAAGCGAAGGGCACTTCAATTCCTCTCTTGCTGGATCCAAAAACAGTGCTAAATTTCATCGACATTTGGCATCAGGACCCAAATACTCCAATTGATGATTTGAATCTGCCTCCCGGTCCTAGCCATGTCCTCACAACTTTCATTGGTGAGGAGAAATGGAAGTATGAAAAGGCCAGAAAGGCAAAGAAGGCTCAGTTCAAGAAAGAGTGCTTCATGAAGAACAATGTTCTCAATCTGACGCCTGACCAACTTGTCTCTATCCAAAAGGATATCAAAGGCCTCAGCGATGAATTTAACAGGTACTATGCTGACTGGAAAGGTGCCAAAGTCAGGTTCGTCAACGTGGCCGACAAAGTGATCAAGGACCACAACTCAAGGGTTGCAGCACGATCGCAACCGCAAATTCCTCAGGCTGAAACTTCTGCTCAGCCTGCTGAAGAAACTGCAAGTGCAGCTGAAGAAATTCGTGCTGCTGAAGAAATTCCTAGGGCAACTTCCAATGTTGCGCCTAAAGAAACTGCCAGGGCGACTACATCAGTCGTGCCTGAAGAAAATGCACCACCTTCACCCCATGCTTCCCCAGCAAAATCTTCAAGGGTGAAGAAAATTACACTTCCTTCTGCATCAGAAGCAAAGAAAACCAAGGCTGCGGAGAAGGTTGCCGCAAAGAAAAGGAAAGCATCAACATCTGCAGAATTCTCAGCTCCCAAGAAAGTGAGGACTTTGCCAAGTTCCTCAAATGATCCAATTGATGCTGTTCCCATCTCATCAGTCCCAGCCTATGAAATAGTCCCATTTGGTGAAGACTATGTCATCCCAAGTGAGGACGATGAAGAAACTCAGTATGCTGCTTCCTCAGAGCAGATTGATGAAGAAATAGAGGTGGATGCAAATGCTTCAACCCCTCTCGTGTCATCACCTCAGCCTTAGTTGACAGCTGAAGAGGCCGGTGTTGAAGAAATAGATGAGGAGGTGGACATTGGATCTACCACTCCAGTCATCAATGATGAATTTTGGGAAGCAACTCACCCAAATTCACCAATGGCCAGTCCTCTCACCCAGATTCCTCAGTCTCCTGTCCCGACTGAAGAAATTCAAACAGGGTCTGCCGATCTATCCACTCCCCTCATGACTGTTCCAGAAGATACTCCAGCTGCATCAGCTGATGAAATTCCTGTCCAGAATGTTCCTGATGAAATTGCTGCACAAGTTCCTCAAGTTGAAGAAACTGCCATTATTCCAAGCGAGACTGGACGGCGCTTCAAGCCAAATCTTCAGCCGAAGCAAAAGCTACCTTTCAAAGGCACGAAGCGTCCCAAATTCATCAAGGCGAATTTCTTCAATGAGCACATATTCTTCACAGGGCCAAACCCATATGAATCTGCCAGAGTTGGACGCTCAAGGTTTTGGACTCCATCACAGATGAACTTCTATGCTGCAGTGCTACTTGACAAGGACAAAGTCTTCCAGCATCATCAAATTCCGCATGTGGATATGGAATCCATCCCATGCTTCACTCCAGTGTTGTCAGTTCTTCATGATGTTGGACTTCTTCCATTCTGTGTGGATGTCTGCGATTGGAATGAAGAGCTGATTCTTCAATTTTATGCAACTCTGCACATTTCTGGTGAAGCTTCTGATGTTAACTCATGGATCTTGGATTGAATGTCTGGAAACACTCACTACACTGCTTCAGCAAATGAATTGCTTCAATGTGTTCCCATTCCAATTCCTTCAGAAGGAGCGAGATGCATCTATGATGAACCTGAACTACCAAATCACATGATGCAAGTGCTGATGAAGCCTTTGGCACCAGGAAAACCTCCAAGGACTACCTTCTTAGTGAAGGATTTGTTATATGTGCCCAAGACCATATACCGCATATTGACCAAAACCCTCAGTCCAATCAAGGGCCGCAACTCTGAAGAAGAAGAAGTTGTTGGCATCATGAAGAATTTGCTGTTCAACATCATTCATGGGATTCCTATCAACTATCACGATTTCTTCATGAGGACTTTGGCCAATATTGCAGTGTCACCGTTCGAATTGAAGCCTTATGCTCCCTGGATCATGAAATTCATCAGATCCAAGTCTTCAATTCCGTTCAAGGCTGACTTTCAGAATCACTTCAGTTTTCTGTCTCCGATTGAAGTCCTCAAGAAGACATTTTCTTCAGTTGAAGGAAAAGGCAAGGCTGTAATTGATGAAGGCACTCGTCCATTGGATGGTCAGTTTCACAAAGCTGCATCTTATTCCACCAATGATGACTCTGCTACCCAAGATTCTGCTGCAAAAGCCTCAGCTCAAATTCCTCAAGCCACTGCCCCTCGTGTGATGACTGATCGTGAGCTTCTTCTAAGTCTTCATCAGAAGGTTGATCATAATCACAAGTGGGTAAAATGTTAGTTTGCTTCAATTCTTCGTGACATGACTGTGATGCATAACTCTGTGAGGAAAAATCATTACTATGTGCATGAAATCTTCGATCGCACTTGGGCCATTCTGTCTCACCTCAAGACTCCTGAAGAACTCAAGGAGATGGACTTTCAGATGAACTTTGACTGGTCGATTCCTCCAAAGAAGAAGTGGAAGAAAGTTCAAGTTCCTCAGCTGGTGACAAGCTCATATTCTTCATCGCGTGCAACAAATGAAACTGAGGATATTGAAGACACTGTTGCAGGCCCTGCTCCACCAACCGACCCCGACAACGCTGGCGCTCCTCCACCTCCTTCAAGATGAAATTCTTCAGGGGCGTTAGTCCTCAATTTCGTCCCTTTTGGTCACTTGATGACAAAGGGGGAGAAATTTGAGTTAGTCTTCAAGCGGGTCTATATATGGGTTGTTTTTGTTTAAGTTACAACTCTTGATCTTCTGAGGTGTTTGTTTGATGAGTTGTAAACTTAAGTCCGATGGTGGTCTGATACTTTTGAACTGCTTTCTGCATGCTTATTTCCTCAAATATCTTAATGCACGCATGCTGAATTTCCTCAGACCCCATTTTCCATCATGCATTTCAATTTCCTCATGATATATATTAAATGCGTGTATGGATTACAAGATATAGGGGGAGATCTCCAAGATTTTATCCTGCCATGTGCATTTGCAGTCCAAAGCAAATTCCTCAAATATGAACATCTTCAGGGGGAGTTCCTCTATATCTTGCAATCAAATTCCTCAAACTCAGTACTTACACTTCATATGTTTATCCCCGTTGAAAACTTAACCTATTTGTCATCAATCACCAAAAAGGGGGAGATTGTAAGTGCATCTAGTGCCCCTTAGTGATTTTGGTGTATTGAAGACTTATAGGTTAAGGGACTAATATGTTTGTGAGTGTACACAGGCTCTATAAGTCGCTGAGGAGTTTGATATATTCAAAGAATGTCGACCCCTAAATATGAATGTCTTCAACTGAAGACTTTGGTGAAGACTTTGTGAAGACTTTGCTTAAGACTTTGGTATTCCCTGAAGACTTTGAAGATGAAGAAGATGGTGTGACCTTGAAGATATGAACGAGGACAATGAAGCGTGAAGACTTTTGTTTTTATTGTTTCATTTCTTTCTTTGAGTCATAGGAAACACCGTACTGTTAAAGGGGGTCGAGGTAATACTAAGGAAAAATTTCCAACTGATGCTCAACTCAAAAGCCTCAACATAACCCAATCCTTCGAGTGAAGCCTTTGGAAACCTTTTGCAGTTCAGTCAAGATCTTCAGTGACAGAGACGATGTTATTCTGGTCTCTGAGGAAATTGGTCTGACTGAGGAGTTAGGATTTCGCCAGTGCGAATTGCCTACAAGTGAGGAATATGATAAGCCCTGAGGAATTTGAGAGTTCAAATTCCGACCGTTGCTGTGCTTTGCGCCAGCTGTCCAGATATTCTATCCACCTAACGGTCATATCATTGGGGGGGCATTTATGTCTTATCATGTCGGGTTGCACACTGGCTATAAATAGCCGCCCCCCACAACCACTAGCTGGTTGGCTGCTCCGAGAGAGAACTCGACACTTGTCATTTGAGAGCAACCCATTCCTCGAGGACTTTGAGCGAAAATCATCAGTGAGAAAAAAACCCCAAACCCAAATCATGAAAGCCCAAAGTGATTGAGCATCACTAAAGAAATTGTTCCTGTGTGGAACCGACGCTTTTTACCTTTGAAGACTGTGTATCTTCCAGACGGTTAGGCGTCATGGTCTAGTGCATCCTGCAGTCAATTGGGGATCCCCGGGTGACCGTGGTCTAGAGCATCCAGCAGTCAATTGTGGATCGCCGGGTGACCAGTTTGTGAGGGTTTTGGAAGTCTACCATGAAGACTTACCACGAGTGTTGCGCGAGGACTGTGTGACCTTAGCTCAAGGAGAATACAGTAAGGACTGTGTGTCCTGGGACTGTGTGTCCTCTGGTTTAAATACCAGGCCGCTCCAAACCAGACGTACGACTGTCACAGCAGTTGGAACTGGGTCATCAAACCATTGTGTTCATCGAGCTACCTGGTTCCATTTCCTCAACCCTTTCATTTCCTCGCATACCTGTTGATGAAATTGATCGTTACTGTTTGAAGAATTTGACTGAAGACTTTCTCAATTTCCTCACCTCAAATTCTCCAGTCACTTTATCTTCTGCCTGCTTATCCTGTTCACGCTACTTATGCTCTGTGTATGTTTCATTTCATCATGATGACTATGCTATCGCTATGTTTCGCATGCACCTGAGTACTTATTCCGCTGCAAGTAGTTCGTCACTTAGCAAATTCCTCAACAAGTAATTCCTCAGTGACGAATTTGTAAAAATCGCCTATTCACCCCCCCTCTAGTCGATATAACGCACTTTCAGCCGCCCGCGCGCACGTCCTTCTGTGGGCCAGCGGCGGCAGACCGGCGGGCAGCGGCGGCGGGGGCTCTCCCTCGTTTTTGGGGCAGCAGAGGAGGACTGACGGTGGTGGACGGATTAGGATGGGTGGTGGACGGCGCGGGAGGCGGCGGAGGTCAGACGACGAATGACGTGGGAGGCGGCGGAGGATCGACGGCGGGTCGTCTAGCAAGGGGCTGAGCAGCGTGGGCGGTTATGCGCACACGAAAGCGGAGAGCGGGCTGAGACGAAGCGGGATTAGCATTTCGCTAGTGAGGTTAATTTCGTTTACGGAGATTTTTTAACCATTGATGATGTGATTAGACGGCTGAGATGATCAGTTGGATCTGCCTCTTCGTGTTTTTATAGGGGTAGTAGATGCATTGGGTGGATTAATCATTGATGAAAATTTGTAAGCCAATCAAACAGAAAGAACTGACAGTGCCAAGTCGCCCTAGCGGGCGACAGGGGAGAACCCTAGCGCGTCGCCACAACCCCCTCCCCTCCTGGCCCTCATCCCCCCCGCCGTCGTGAGGCGCCGGCGGGTAAAGCCCGACCGGCGTAGGTGGCGGCGGCTGAAAGCACATTTGCTCCCTTGGTGGATTTGGTAATTAATAACAACATATAAGTCATTGAACTAATGTTTTCCACTAAGTATATTTCAGGAAAGTTCAATGATAGGGATGGCAAAAGGATTGTGGAGATTGTGGAGATACCCCAAGATGCTAGGAAATGGATTGGCAAAGCTTCAAGCAAGAGGACTCTACATTTTACATTTGTGAGAAATCACTTTGAGTCCATAGGAAAGCCAATACTATTAAAAGGGGGTAAGGTTTTGATTGGTGAACAAATGCTCATACGTGCACAAGTGATAGTCACCAAAAACTCCCACAAGCTCTTCCACAAAAGTCTGTCCAAAGTCAAATATCCAAAATCAGTGCAACCAACACTTTCCACTCGGTGCCACCGATTCCCAAACTCAGACAGACCTAAGCCAAACCCTAGCCTTTCGGTGCAACCGATTCTGCTTCGGTGCCACCGAGTTTGGGTTGCCAACTTTCTGTTACGCAAATTCACAATATCGGTACCACCGAGATTGTTGGATCGGCGTCACCGAGATTGGGCAATCTGACCGTTGGTCACCTTATCGGTGCAACCGAGTTTCCTATATCGGTCTCACCGAGATTCAAAAGTTGCCACCTTTTGGTCACTTCGGTACCACCGAGATTAACACATCGGTGTCACCGAGTTGGTCATTTTGTGTGTAACGGTTGGATTTTTGGGGATGCCTATATATACCCCTTCACCACCACCCACTCGAAAGAGAAGCACTCAGAACTATTCCATACTTGCCCCATCCAGTTTTCTGAGAGAGAACCACCTACCCTTGTGTTGAGGTCAAGATCATCCACTCCAACCATATGGATCTTGATTTCTAGCCTCCCCAAGTTGCTTTCCACCAATCCCATCTCTTCCACCAAGCCAAATCTGTGAGAGAGTGATTGTGTGTTGAGGAGTCTATCATCTTGAAGCACAAGAGCAAGGAGTTCATCGTCATTGCCGAGCCTATTACCTTTTGGAGGGTGGTGCCTCCTAGATTGGTTAGGTGTCGCTTGGGAGCCTCCTACTTCGTGTTGTGGAGTTGAACCAAGAAGTTTGTAAGGGCAAGGAGATCGCCTACTTCGTGAAGATCTACCCATAGTGAGGCTAGTCCTTCGTGGACGGAAGCCGTTATGGAATAGTCAAGGTTGCTACTTCGTGGACCCTTATGGGTGGAGCCCTCCGTGGACTCTCGCGGCCGTTACCCTCTGTGGGTTGAAGACTCCATAAACGTGGACGTACGATAGCACCACCTATCGGAACCACGGGAAAAATCATCGTGTCTACAATTGCGTTTGATCTTCCTACCCTATCCTTTCTACTCATGCTTGTTGTTACTTTCCGCTGCTATACTCTTAGACTTGCATGTGTAGGGTGTACTTGACTTGCCATGAATGCTAAAATCTGCCAACTCTAAAATTTGGGAAAAGGTAGAATTTTTATTTGGTCAAGTAGTCTAATCACCCCCCTCCTCTAGACATACTTTCGGTCCTACAGCGGCGCGCTCGTTCCTCTCCGCGTGGGGCTTGGGCTGGCGTTGGACGGCTACTCAGGCGGAGGAGTGGGGCTACCGCAGGGCTCCTCGACGCGGCGGTGGGCAGTGGGCGGGCATGACACTGGCGCGGGTGACCCATGGTGGTGCGGTGGTGGGCTGCTCTCCTTCCTAGGTGTGGCGGCTACAGAGGATCCATCTCGGGTAAGAGCGTGCGGGAGGTGCCCTGTCGGGGTCCGACGGATCTGGGTCCAAGGGGCTTGGCCGCGGCGCGGGTGTTGGCTAGAGATCTGGTTGGGCCTCTGTAGGGTGCTGGGGCATGGTGGCCTGGGCGCGCCGGTGGCCTGGCTGTGCGGCGGTGACTCTGGTGGCGGCGTGCGGATTGGCCCCTGGCCAGATCTGGCCGGCTCTGCAGCTAGGGGCGACGAGCAGCATGGGGGGTGGTTGGTGACCCTCCTGGGTCGCTGCTCGACGGTGGCCCTTGACCTGTGGGCAGCCGCGGTTGCTAGGCTCCTGCCGGCGGCGCGGTTCTGGCGCGGTTCTTGTGCGGCCTGGCATGGTGGAGCTGCTCAGGCTCCTCCGAGTTGCCGTGGGGCGGCCCCCTGCTTCCTTGCATCGGGGATCCGTGTCTCCGGTGGGCGGCGGGTGGCGCGGATCTGTTTTGTGGTGTTGGATGGTGTCTGGTGGAGTGGAGGTGCAGGGGGCCGACCTAGTCCGCGTTGGTATGCCTTCGCGTTAGTGATCTCCTTCCTTGCTGCTCCATTGTGGCGTTGGTATGAGTAGGTGCCCTTGTTGCTGCCTTGTTATAGGTCAGATCGACGCCGGATGGCCAGCGTGTGGCGGCGTGCGAGTTTGACTTGGCCAATCAAGGGCCAGTGTTGGGGCTTGCTCGGTGGTTGCCGTCGGTAGTCACTAGGCCGTGTTCCCCATGGTCCAAGGCGATTGACTGGGGACGCAGGCGTGGATGCCTCCTATTGTGGAGGCGATCATCTAGGCCAAGTGGCTGATGCCGGGCTATGAGCGGAAGGAGATCCCTTCCATTCATCCCACTGTGGTTATGCGTTGTGATGTCCATGCTTGGCGGTGACTCGGGACATGGATGCCGGGGCGGAGGCCCTGGATGGTGGTCTGCATTGTGGCTTTCCGATAGGCTCCATGTCGGCACTGGTGGCTATGCCTCTTGGCCGTCTGGATGGCAAGGGGTGTAGAAATGGATTGTTCACGCACACCTTCTGCACGTGGCAGTGGCATTGCCCAGATCCGGATCTGGAGGTCAATTCTCGTCGCGACTGGTCTGGGTGCATGGCAACGGCGGCATGGCACTACTGAGCACAGCTTCAACGCAGCGCTGCTCGACGAGGACGATGACTGGTCGTAGCTGTCCAACATGTCGGGCAGCCTCGTTCGTACCTGTCCATCCATGATGCAGTTGTGGAACTACAAGCAAGGCTTGGGCCTCGGCGCACACGACCAACGCGTCGTCATCCCTGTAAAGGCTAGCAAGCATTGCTCAAACGCCCGTACAAGAATGGCCTGTAGGGCGCCCTGGCACCGTCGCTGCCAGCCCAAAACGAGTGGCACGAGTCGACGGCTATCTCAGGAGCCCCGTGCCTCGAACGGGAGTGCTACGAGAAGACCCTCGCGCTATTACGTGTCGTGAAGCTTCAAGGCGACGGCATCATGGAGACGGCAGAGGCGTTGGCGGTGGTCGCCAAGTCCGCGGAGGTGCTCTAGAGGAAGCTCGTGCTAGGGGCCTGGAGGGCCGCGTCGCATCCTCGTACTATGCGGCCCCTGCACAATCGTTCGGACCGCACAGGTCGGACATGTTTTACCATCCAACGCGGTCATGTATCAGTCTAGTTACCGTGGCCCAGCCAAAAATCCCATCCGTCTCTGCCGCGCTTTCCATCGAACACCCGCGTCGCTTGCCGCACCGCATTCATGCCGGTCCGGAGCATGCAGCGGTCGATATTGATGCCTGCGATTTGACCGGACGTGAGGGTCGTGCTGACGGGCGTGACCTCTCGGGCGTCGCCACTTCAATATGGACGCTGCGTCCCGAGAAACGAACTACATCCGTTGCGCTACATTGAAGCGGGCTAACCGCCCCTCCCCCTCCCCCTCCCAGTCACCGTCCCTAAGTCCTATCTCCTCCCCAAGCCCAGCGGTGATGCTGAAGTCCTGGTTCTCTGTGTCGGTAGGCGAAAGTTCCTCGTCAGGCAGCTCTTGGCGCTGCCGCCCTCGCTCTTTGGGGCAATCGATATTCACGGTGGCATGCTCCTGTGGCAAGGTGGAGATGACTTCGTCTCCTCGGGCAATGTGGAGGATCAAAAACCGCAACAGTGGACCCATCAGACGGAGATCATTACCACCATCGTCGGCACGCATGAAGGAGGAGCCACCGTCCCTGACACGTCTCCATGTGAAGCGGGAGCCGGCATCCCCACACCGGCACGTGGAGGACCAATCCGCATCACCGCCACACAACTGCGGCCTAACCGCGGCCTCCACACCGGAGGCCGCATGAAGGATAAGCCCGCATCCCCCTAGCCTCCACCACGTCAAGGATGAGCCGGCGTCGCTCCCGCCGCACAACCGTGGTATGCCCGCATTGACGGGTCCTTCGTTGCCGCCATGCCGCAACTGCCTCCTAATAAAGGAGGAGTTGTCGCCCGCGACCACAAAGTGATGTGGCCGCATCCTCCACTACCTTCGAGGAGGCAGTTACGGCGGTGCCTCGGACTCGAGGGCAGTCGTATCCGAGGAGGAGCGCGCGGCGAGGCAGCAGGCGCGGTTCGTCCAGCACAATATCACTCACCGCTCCACGTTCGCAAAGTCCGACGCGGTGCCGGAATGGGACCACAATGGCCCGTACCTAACCGCTGCGTGGGCCGTCGAATGCTCCATCACCACCGCGGAGATGGCATCTCATCGACACCACCTTGACGGCAAGCTTGCCAAGATCTGTGAGGAGTGGTTTCTTAGTGACTCATCCGCCAACCCAGGAAAGGCTATCGTCAGAGCTCCATTGGCATCGTCTTCTCTAGCCGCGGCGGCCCTTTGATAACCCACAAGTATAGGGTATCGCAACAGTTTTCGAGGGTAGAGTATTCAACCCAAATTTATAGATTCGACACAAGGGGAGCCAAAGAATACTTGAGAGTATTAGCAGTTGAGTTGTCAATTCAACCACACCTCGAGATTAAATATCTACCGTGAAGTGATCAGTAGCACAGTAATATGATAGTTTGGTAGCAATAGTGATGACAACAGTAGCGGTAACAGTAGTAGCAATAGTTTTGTAGCAGTAGGAATAGCAGCAATAGTAGTAGTAACTTAGCAAGAGCAATAAGTGGAAAGGTCGTAGGCACTAGATCGGTAACTCGTTGGATGATATTCGTCATGTAACAGTCATAACCTAGGGAGATACAGAACTAGCTCAGTTCATCAATGTAATGTAGGCATGTATTCCGTAAATAGTCATACGTGCTTATGGAAAAGAACTTGCATGACATCTTTTGTCCTACCCTCCCGTGGCAGCGGGGTCCATAAGGAAACTAAGGGATATTAAGGCCTCCTTTTAATAGAGAACCGGAACAAAGCATTAATACATGGTGAATACATGAACTCCTCAAACTACGGTCATCACCGTGAAGTATCCCAAATATTGTCACTATGCGGTTGACGGATCATAACATGTAATAGGTGCATATGATTGGGCAAGATCGGATCAAGAACATAGATATAGAGATGATAACATAAACGCTTCAGATCTGAAATCATGGCACTCGGGCCCCAGTGACAAGCATTAGGCATAGAAAAGCCATAGCAACATCAATCTCAGAACATAATGGATACTAGTGATCAAGCCCTAACAAAACTAACTCGATTACATGATGAATCTCATTCAACTCCTCACCGACCAGCAAGCCTACGAAGGAATTACTCACTCCCGGTGGGGAGCATCATGGAATTGGCGATGGAGAAAGGTTGGTGATGACGAAGAACGAAGATTCCCCTCTCCGAAGCCCCGAACGGGCTCCAGATCTGGCCTCCCGATGAAGAACACAAGGTGACGGCGGCTCCGTCTCGTGGAACGCGATAATTCTTTCTCTCTGATTTTTTCTCCAAATTTAGGAATTTATAGTGGTGGAGTTAGGGCAAGTGGGGCCACGAGGTGGGCACAACCCACCAGGGCGCGCCGGGAGGGGGCTGGCGCGCCCTGGTGTATTGTGCCCAGCCTGGGCCCCCTCTCCGGTGGTTTTTGGCTCCAGTATTTTTTATATTTTCCAAAATAAATCTCCAAAAAGTTTCGTTCCATTCCGAGAACTTTTATTTCTGCACAAAAACAACACCATGGTAGTTCTGCTGAAAACAGCGTCAGTCCGGGTTAGTTCCATTTAAATCATGCAAATTATAGTCCAAAACAAGGGCAAAAGAGTGAGGAAAAGTTGATACGTTGGAGACGTATCAACTCCCCCAAGCTTAAACCTTTGCTTGTCCTCAAGCAATTCAGTTGACAAACTGAAAATGATAAAGAAAAACTTTTATGAACTCTTTTGTTCTTGTTTACATATATATGCTTAAGTAGCACTCAGGTTTTCACCAAAGATTATGACTAACCATGTCAACAATAACTCTTAGAAATTATATTTACTCATAACAATAACATAAGCAACTAGCGAGCAATAATAAGATATCTCAAGCGCCAACACTTTGTCAAAACAATCATGATACAATATGACAATAGTGGTATCTCGCTACGAAAATTAGCAATGGTGGACGGATACCATGGTGCCCATTTTAAAAAATCATTTTTCTACATCGTAAAAAAAACTGAAACTTTTTGTAGACACACACACGCATGTATATTATGTATCTGCAAAATTTCAAATCATTTTACTTTCACACGTGGCATACAAAAAAATGACAAATATGTATTTTTAAATGGGCTTCTTTTTTCTGTTATTGGGCCGGAATTTTGTTATTTTTGTACTGCTTACAAATTACATTTTTTCAAAACGAAATTTCGCGGATTCGTAATGAATACATAGAAGTTTCCACAGAATTATTTTCAATTTTTTTTGAAACTTTTAAATATGCTTTTCGATTTTTTTTTCAAAAAAGGGCACCAAGGTGCCCGAGCACCAAAACTTCGCGTTCTATCTCGCTAGCCCTTTCTGAGACCGCAAAACATAAATGCAGAGCACCTCCAAAGTTCAAGCAGTGACTAAACATTGTAATTCATGGTAGAAAAGATTCAGTCATGCTGCACCCAACATCAACTATACACAATGCATGAGGATGACAATAGTGCTCTCAGGTCTGGCGCTTATTTGAGAAGGTGATGACTCAACATAAAAGTAAATAGATAGTCCCTTCGCAGAGGGAAGCATGGATTTGCAGTGGTGCCAGAGCTCAAAGTTTTAAAACAGAGATAGATATAATTTTGAGAGGTACACCCTTTCTGTCAACGTCACGACCAAGAGTTATCAATATCTTCCATGCTAAACAAATTAGCGGCGGTTCCCAAGCGATAAAAGTAAAGGTTTACTCCCCCTCCACCAACAATCACACTCCACGATGAGCCGCATCCACGGGTACCGTCCAAACCAACAACATTCCTGGGGGAGTTTTGTTTAATTATTTTTGATTTTTGATTTTGGGACTGGGAATCCCTATTACCGCCCCTCTCGTGTAAGGACAAGTGAATAAACACTCGTCATGAGAATAACCCGCTTAGCATGGAAGATACTGACCGCCCCCTGTCGCTTCATGAGCGGTCCAGGCACACAAAACAGATGTTCATTTGAATTTTTAGAGGTGGCACATGCAAATTTACTTTGGAACGGCAGGGTAATACCGCATATAGGTAGATATGGTGGACTCATCTGGCATAACTTGGTTTAAGGGTTTTGATGCACAAGCAGTATTTCCGCTTAGTACGAGCGAAGGCTAGCAATTAGATTTAGAAGCGGCCAGCTAGAGAGCGAAAACGGTCATGAACATGCATTACATATAATCAACATTGAATACTAGCATGAGTAGGATATGGACACCATGAACTAAATATCATGAAGGCTATGTTGGTTTTGATTCAACTACATGTGTGAACATGTGCCAAGTCAAGCCACTTGAAACATTCAGAGGAGGATACCATATCATCATACCGCATCACAACCATTTTAATGCATGTTGACACCAAAGATAAATCATTATCCACTCCTAGCTACTTAAGCATGGCATGAACAACTATAATCTCTAATGGTCATTGCAAACATGTTTGATCATAATGAGCTGAATCAAGGGATACTAGGTTAAACATATTTACAAAAACAAAAACAAGTTGAGTTCATACTCGCCTTTCTCTGCCACAGTCAATTCATCAAATGTCGTCATTATTGCCTTTCACTTGCACGATCGAACGATAAGAAGATAATAATAGTGTAAGAGTGATGTGGACTAAGCTGGATTCTGCAAGCATTTTATTCAAGAGGAGAAGACAAAGTAACATGGGCTCTTTGTTAGAATAACGATAATGCAGATGAGAACCACTCAACATTTTCATTGTGGTCTTCTCCTTGGTACGACTCAAGTAAATAGAAAAGAATTTCAGAGAAACACACTGAAATATTTTTGGAGTTTTTGGTTTTTTCATGAAGAAAGCAAATTAAAGAAGAAAAAACAAAAATGAGAAAAACTATTTACACGGGAAAGCTCCCAACAAGTAAAAGAAGAAGCGAGAAATTTTTTGGGGTTTTCTTTTGATGCTACAATTAAACTAAGCTAGAAAGAAAAACTAAAAAGAAGTAGGAAATATTTTTGGGTTTTCTCAAAGTTTTTCAAACACACAAGAAGAAAGCGAGAAAACAAATCAAGCATGGATAATACAATGAAAAAGTATGAACACCGACAACTGGAATGAAAAGTGTGAACATGAATGTAATGTCGGTGGAAATACGTACTCCCCCAAGCTTAGGCTTTTGGCCTAGCTTGGTAATCACCATTCGTAGTAGCCATCCGGTCCCAAGTCGTAGTGAGGCGGAGGCGGCACCTGAGCATCCCACCCCTGGGGCTCCTCCTCGGCGGTTGCTAGGTTGTTCCAGTAAGCTACAATGTCATCTGGCATAATCTTGTATCCGTTCCTGGCAATAGGATCAAACAAAGCAGGTGCAGGCAACGGAATAACATCACGTGTTTCCTGGCTAAATACTAAGTTATAATGAATATCACGTGAAGACTCAGTTATGTCAAGGAATTGGTGAGCCTGCAGTGTCTTATGATCAAGGTAAACTCGGGGTAAGAGATAATCATGGGGGTGAAATGGGATTCTAAAGTGGTCCGCTAAATGAGTAGCATAAATACCGCCATGTATCTTTCCCTTAGTTTTGTTAAGATGTAAGCTTCGAGCAATAATGGCTCCCATACTAAAGGTGTGATCATCATAAAGTGCACGACATAAAATAGCAAGGTCAGGAGCATTGAGTGCGTCGACCTTCTCCCTAGCGGTTAAACACTTAGTGATGACCAAAGCAAAATAATGTACTGAGGGAAACTGCAAACTAGTAGCAGTGGCGCTCGACACGCCTCTATCCTCACCCACGGTTAACGCGAGGAGAAAATCCTCAAACTCAGATGGCCTAAGTTCTCTCAGGTCCCCATCAGAAGGAATTAAGCATATATTACAGAAGTCGGTCAGCGACATTTTGTGAGTTTCAGAATAAAGGTTAAACTCTACTTCAGGAGGATTGTTTCTCCCTAAATAATTAAAGCTTTGCACAAAGGAATTCGTGAGGATGTGATATTGTCCACACTTAGCTGCGAGGAACTCGGTTAACCCGGCATTTGCGACAAACTGAGCGAACTCATGATGGAACCCGGCCTCCTCCATGAAGGCATCATGCGGCCATTCACACGGCCGCACCTCCATCTTTCTTGGAATGTGAAGGTCGCTGTCCGATGATTCCCCAATGACTCCCTTGGCATTTTTCTTGTAGGAGAACTTCCTAAAGATTTGCATTTTATTCCTATAAAAATTCTGAAAAAATTTAGTCCACAAAAATTTTGTCAACAAAACTTTGTAAGATTGTTAGTAACTACTTCCAAGCATGCATAAAAGCCATATTGAGCATTCAAACTACTCAGAACTCTAAGAATTCAACATGCAAGCTCATCTACAGCAGCACCAAGAGTAGCTAATTACTCTAAAAAATAACCCACTAAAACAAAAACTAATTGGAGCAATGGAGGAGTCACATACCAAGAAGCAATCCCTCCAAACAGTTTCAGAAACGGAGCTTCGAGCAAAGAGATCGAAATATGTGAGTTTGAGAGCAAGAACACGAAAATGGTGGTTGTGGTGATTTTTTGCTGGAGGTAGGTGGTGATGTGGGCTAAAGAGATAGGTGAGGGGGGCCACGTGGGGGCCACAACCCACCAGGGCGCGCCTGAGGTTGCTGGCGCGCCCTGGTGTCTTGTGGGCACCAGGTGCACCCCCCCCCCCTCTGGTGTTATTTGCACCAAAAATTCTTAAATATTCAAGAAAAAATCATGTTAAATTTTCAGGGCATTCTGAGAAAAAAAATTTGGGTCATTTTTATTGCACGGAGAAAACAGAAAACAGGATAATCATGGCATTTTATTTTATTCAACTAACTAAAACAGAAAAATAAAAAGGTGGGAACAGAGAGTTGTGCTTACTAGATTCATCAACGTCATAACTCTTAAAAATGATTCATTAATAAGGTTGATCAAGTCTTATTAACAACCACTTCCGATTAGCATGAAACCGAAGAACTTTCGTAAAACACTAAGTTACCTCAATGGGGATGTGCATATCCCCAACAATAAGTACATCATATTTCTTTTTGGCAGTAGGTAGAGGTAATTGAAAACTTCCAATAGTGATGGTCGGAGATTCTTCAATAACATTTATACCATTCACTTGGAATTGTTTCTTCGGAAAGTGCACCGTGTGCTCATTACCATTAATATGAAAAGTGACTTTGCTTTTATTGCAATCAATAACAGCCCCTGCAGTATTCAAAAAGGGTCTACCAAGGATAATCGACATGTTGTCGTCCTCGGGCATCTCAAGAATAACAAAGTCCGTTAAGATAGTAACATTTGCAACAACAACGGGCACATCCTCACAAATACCGATAGGTATGGCCGTTGATTTGTCAGCCATTTGCAATGATATCTCAGTAGGTGTGAGTTTATTCAAATCAAGTCTTTTGTATAAGGAGAAATGCATAACACTAACACCGGCTCCCAAATCACATAAAGCAGTTTTGACATAGTTTCTTTTAATGGAGCAAGGTATAGTCGGTATTCCAGGATCTCCAAGTTTTTTAGGTACTCCATCCTTAAAAGAATGATTAGCAAGCATGGTGGAGATTTCAGCTTCTGGTATCTTTCTTTTATTAGTGATGATGTCTTTCATATACTTAGCATAGGGGGCCATCTTCAAAATATCAGTTAAGCGGGTACGCAAAAAGACTGGCCTGATCATTTCAGCAAAGCGCTCAAATTCTTCATCATCCTTTTTCTTAGATGGCTTAGGTGGAAATGGCATGGGTTTCTGAACCCATGGCTCTCTTTCTTTACCATGTTTCCTAGCCACAAAGTCTCTTTTGTCATACCGTTTATTTTTAGGTTGTGGGTTATCAAGATCAGGAGCAGGCTCTATATCAACATCATTATCTGGTTCTACATCATTACTAGGTTGAGCATCATCATGAACATCATCATTATCATTTTCATTATCACTAGGTGAATGTTCACTACCAGATTGAGTTTCAGCATCAGAAATATAGACATCATTATTATCAGGAGGTTTTTGTGTCTCAGGTTCACTAGAGGTATGCAAAGTCCTATCATTTTTCTTTTTCTTTTTCTTCTTAGAAGGACTAGGTGCATCATGATTAATTTTCTGAGAGTCTTGTTCAATTCTTTTAGGATGACCCTCAGGATAAAGTGGTTCTTGGGTCATTCTACCTCCTCTAGTTACTACTCTAGCAGCAAAATCATGCATATTATTATTCATTTCATCAAGCAATTGTTTTTGAGACTTAGCAACTTGTTCTAACTGATATTGAACCATAGAGGCATGTTTTCCTACACCTCTAACATCATTACTGATTCTAAATAGCAAGTCACTCAAGCGAGCAATCATATCATAATTATATTTCAATTGTTTCAGAACATGGGCATTGAAATGATCTTGCTTCATAATATAGTTGTCAAACTCATATAAGCATTGACTAGGATGTTTATTGTGAGGGATGTCACTTTCATTAAACTTTAATAAAGAATTTACCTCTACCACCTGTGGAGGGGGTGGTGTGTCAAGGCCATGTATTTCTTCAATAGGTGGCAAATTCTTAACATCCTCAGCTTTAATACCTTTTTCCTTCATAGATTTCTTTGCCTCTTGCATATCTTCAGGACTGAGAAATAAGATACCCCTCTTCTTCAGAGTGGATTTAGGCGGTGGTTCAGGAAGAGTCCAATCATCATAATTCTTCAATATGTTATTCAATAATTCCTGAGCTTGTTCAACAGTTTGTTCCCTGAAAACATAACCAGCACAACTATCTAGGAAGTCCCTAGAAGTATTGGTTAGTCCATTATAAAAGATATCAAGTATTCCATTTTTCTTGAGAGGGTGATCAGGCAAAGCATTAAGCAATTGGAGAACCTCCCCCAAGCTTGTGGGAGACTCTCTTCTTCAATTTGCACAAAGTTAAATATTTCCTGTAAGGCAGCTTGTTTCTTGTGAGAAGGAAAATATTTTTCAGAGAAGTAGTAGATCATATCCTGGGGACTACGCACACAACCAGGAGCAAGAGTATTGTACCATGTCTTAGCATCACCCTTTAATGAGAACATAAATAACTTAAGGATATAATAGTAGCGAATCTTCTCATCATGAGCAAAGAGGGTGGCTATATCATTCAGCTTAGTAAGGTGTGCCACTACAGTTTTAGTTTCATAGCCATGGAAAGGATCAGATTCAACCAAAGTAATTAACTCTGGGTCGACAGAGAATTCATAATCCTTATCGGTAACAAGGATAGGTGAAGTAGCAAACTTAGGATCACATTTCATTCTAGCATTCAAAGTCTTTTCCTTATACTTGCATAGTAATTTCTTAAGATCGTCTCTATCCTTGCAAGAAAGAATTTCTCTAGTTATCTCTTCGTACATAACATAACCTTCAGGTATCTCAGGCATTTCAAATTTAGGAGAGCTAGGACTAATAGGAGTTTCATAACTATCATCAGTTTCATAAGCTTTATCAGTTTCAGCAATCTCATCAATTTCAGCAGTTTCATTCTCTTTAGCTCTAGCAATTTGTTCATCAAGAAATTCTCCTAGCGGCACATTATCATCAAGCATGGTACTAGCATCATCAATAGCATAATTCATAGCAGAGGTAGCATCATCAATCACTCGCGACATATCAGGATTACTAGCATGTGGTGGTGTTGCAAGCTTACTCATAACAGAAGGTGAATCAAGTGCAGAGTGTGATGGCAGTTCCTTACCTCCCCTCGTAGTAGAGGGAAAAATCTTGGTCTTAGTATCCTTCAGATTCTTCATAGTGATAGATTGATATAAATCCCAAGTGAGTCAACAAATATTGCTATGCTCCCCGGCAACGGCGCCAGAAAAAGGTCTTGATAACCCACAAGTATAGGGGGTCGCAACAGTTTTCGAGGGTAGAGTATTCAACCCAAATTTATAGATTCGACACAAGGGGAGCCAAAGAATACTTGAGAGTATTAGCAGTTGAGTTGTCAATTCAACCACACCCCGAGATTAAATATCTGCAGCAAAGTGATCAGTAGCACAGTAATATGATAATTTGGTAGCAATAGTGACGACAACAGTAGCGGTAACAGTAGTAGCAATAGTTTTGTAGCAGTTGGAACAACAGCAATAGTAGTAGTAACTTAGCAAGAGCAATAAGTGGAAAGGTCGTAGGCACTAGATCGGTAACTCGTTGGATGATATTCGTCATGTAACAGTCATAACCTAGGGAGATACAGAACTAGCTCAGTTCATCAATGTAATGTAGACATGTATTCCGTAAATAGTCATACGTGCTTATGGAAAAGAACTTGCATGACATCTTTTGTCCTACCCTCCCGTGGCAGCGGGGTCCATAAGGAAACTAAGGGATATTAAGGCCTCCTTTTAATAGAGAACCGGAACAAAGCATTAACACATGGTGAATACATGAACTCCTCAAACTACGGTCATCACCGTGAAGTATCCCAAATATTGTCACTATGGGGTTGACGGATCATAACACGTAATAGGTGCATATGACTGGGCAAGATCGGATCAAGAACATAGATATAGAGATGATAACATAAACGGTTCAGATCTGAAATCATGGCACTCGGGCCCTAGTGACAAGCATTAGGCATAGAAAAGCCATAGCAACATCAATCTCAGAACATAATGGATACTAGTGATCAAGCCCTAACAAAACTAACTCGATTACATGATGAATCTCATCCAACTCCTCACCGACCAGCAAGCCTACGAAGGAATTACTCACTCCCGGTGGGGAGCATCATGGAATTGGCGATGGAGAAAGGTTGGTGATGACGAAGAACGAAGATTCCCCTCTCCGGAGCCCCGAACGGGCTCCAGATCTGGCCTCCCGATGAAGAATAGGAGGTGGCGGCGGCTCCGTCTCGTGAAACGCGATAATTATTTCTCTCTGATTTTTTTTCTCCAAATTTAGGAATTTATAGTGGCGGAGTTAGGGCAAGTGGGGCCACTAGGTGGGCACAACCCACCAGGGCGCGCCGGGAGGGTCTGGCGCACCCTGGTGTATTGTGCCCAGCCTGGGCCCCCTCTCTGGTGGTTTTTGGCTTCAGTATTTTTTATATTTTCCAAAATAAATCTCCAAAAAGTTTCGTTTCATTCCGAGAACTTTTATTTCTGCACAAAAACAACACCATGCTAGTTCTGCTGAAAACAGCGTCAGTCCGGGTTAGTTCCATTCAAATCATGCAAATTAGAGTCCAAAACAAGGGCAAAAGAGTGAGGAAAATTAGATACGTTGGAGACGTATCACCCTTCACATCGCGCGGGAAGAGGCGAAGCGGCTCCTCCACGAGCACCAGGCACTAGCCGAACAAGGGTGTCGCGACCCTCCGGCACCCTTTCGTCGTTGGAGGGATAGCGATGGCGACGACGACGATGACACAGGGCGGCCACACGTACGAGGTGGTCGTCCCGTATAGTGTGTGTGTGTGTGTGTGTGTGTGTGTGTGTGTGTGTGTGTGTGTGTGTGTGTGTGTGTATAGAGAGAGAGAGAGATTTAGTTAAACGGTGAAATATCGTCCGTTTTATGTAACTTATATCCCAACTTTAATGAAATCCATAGTGTTTGTATGAATTTCGCCTTGTTTGTTGAACCGTGTTTAAAATGTATATAGATAGCGTTGGATAGCCGGCTCCCGCATCTGTGTCTGCAAACTGGTCTCCGCCTGTCCGCGATTGGATGCGGGAGCAAATTTGAACTGGTCTCTGCCTATCCGCGAACGGATGCGGGAGCAAATTTACGGATGAACGTTGGAGATGACCTAATGTTGGATAAGTGCCATGCCGCCGTGCCGAGGTGTGCCGAAGACCTCCATGGATGAACACGACAATGGCTGCAACCCCGTCGAGCGGATGACGGTGCTGGAACTAGCATATTTTTTTGCTGCAACCGACTGAAACCCAGCTGAAATCACAATTGGTTTTTTGCTTCAACCAATAAGCGAGCTGAAACCATAGTTGGTTTTTGCTACAACTGCAATGCTTTTTTGCTACAACCGGTGTGGCTATTTGCTACAATCGACGGCAGTGAATTTTTATATCCGGGTATGTGATAACCCACAAGTATAGGGGATCGCAACAGTTTTCGAGGGTAGAGTATTCAACCCAAATTTATAGATTCGACACAAGGGGAGCCAAAGAATATTTGCATGTATTAGCAGTTGAGTTGTCAATTCAACCACACCTGGAGATTAAATATCTGCAGCAGAGTGATCAGTAGCACAGTAATATGATAGTTTTGATAGCAGCAGTAACAGTAACAGTAACGGTAATAGTGATAGCAATGGTTTTGTAGCAAGTGTAATAGTAGCAGTAGCAATAGTAACTTAGCAAGAACAATATGTGGAAAACTCGTAGGCACTGGATCGGTGAATTCGTTGGATGATATTCATCATATAACAGTCATAACCTAGGGCGACACAGAACTAGCTCCAGTTCATAAATATAATGTAGGCATGTATTCCATAAATAGTCATACGTGCTTATGAAAAAGAACTTGCATGACATCTTTTGTCCTACCCTCCCGTTGCAGCGGGGTCCATAAGGAAACTAAGGGGTATTACAGCCTCCTTTTAATAGAGAACTGGAACAAAACATTAACACATAGTGAATACATGAACTCCTCAAACTACGGTCATCACCGGAAAGTATCCCGACTATTGTCAACCCGGGGTTTACGGATCATAACACATAGCAGGTGCATATGACTAGCAAGATCGGATCAAGAACATAGATATAATGGTGATAACATAAACGGTTCAGATCTGAAATCATGACACTCGGGCCCTAGTGACAAGCATTAAGCATGGCAAAGTCATAGCAACATCAATCTCAGAACATAGTGGACACTAGGGATCACGCGCTAACAAAACTAACTCGATTACATGATGAATCTCATCCAACTCCTCACCGACCAGCGAGCCTACGAAGGAATTACTCACTCCCGGTGGGGAGCATCATGGAATTGGCGATGGAGGAGGGTTGGTGATGATGAAGATCGAAGATTCCCTCTCCGGAGTCCCAAACGGGCTCCAGATGTGGCCTCCCGACGAAGAACAGGAGGTGGCGGCGGCTCCGTCTCTTGAAACGCGATAAAACTTCCTCTCCTATTTTTTTCTCCCAAAATAGGAATTTATAGTGCTGGAATTAGGGTCAGGGGGCCCACGAGCTAACCACAACCCACCAGGGCGCGCCTGGGGGTGACGCGCCCTGGTGTATCGTGCCCAGCCAGGGCACCCCCTCCGATGGTTCTTGACTCTAGTATTTTTTATTTATAGTAAAATAATCCTTTAAAAAGTTTCGTCTAATTCCGAGAACTTTTATTTCTGCACAAAAACAATACCATGGTAGTTCTGCTGAAATCGGCGTCAGTCCGGGTTAGTTTCATTCAAATCATGCAAATTAGAGTTCAAAACAAGAGTAAAAGCATTAGGAAAAGTAGATACGACGGAGACGTATCAGTATGACAAATGGATGCATCCGGGGAGATCAGGAAAGCTGCAACTGTGCTGCGAAAGCTACAACCGGCAACAAAAAAAGCTTCGGCCGGCAGACTGGCATGTTGCATTCAAACGACTATGAACTTGTGGCCGGCGATGGCAGACAGCTGCAACCTACGTCCAGAGAGCTGCAACTGGCAAGTGAAAATGATATAACCATATATGTAAGAAGCTACATCCACGTTAGCTAGAGCTGTAACCCTATTTCAGGGATGGTACAAGCCATTGATTTTTGCTGCAACCGTTGTCATTTTTTGCTACTACTGGCGGACAATTTTGGTGTAACCGGAGATCAATTTTGCTACAATGGCGACGGGGTGGGGGCACCGACTAGCTATTTTTGCTGGAACCACACAATGGTTTGCTACAACCGGCGTCGAAATTTACTACAACTGGTGTCTCATTTTGCTACATTTGCACAAGTCCGTGTTGGAATTTTTTGCTACAATCGATGTCATGCCGTGCTACAACCAACACTTAAAATTGCTACAACCGGCACGCAAGAAAGCTATCACCGGTGAGAAAAAAAAGCTCCAACCAAAGACACATGAAAGTTGAGATGGAGCACCATGGAAACTGCAATCGGCACCTGAGAAAGCTACAACTATTGATGGGAAAAGCTTCAACTGGCAAATAAAAAAGCTTCAACTAGAGGCGACGAAAGCTACAGATGGACAGTGAAAGCTGCAACCAGCTATGCCAAAGTTACAGCCAGCGTCTGTAAAAGCTTCCACCATGTACAATGGTAACCACGACGAGTTTTCGACTCGACAAGCCGGCGGGCTGCAACTGACGCTGCCGGCCACCATGACGGCGATGAACCGAGGGACCCTGGTGAGCGTCGGGCACCAGCGCTGCGTGCGGCCATGGAGGGCGAGAGCTGCAGGGGGGCTTGTGGTGCTGCGGTTGAAGCTCGGGGCGTGGCGGCGCAGTGAGGACGACGGCGACGAGCGCTTCCAGTAGCGTGGGGCGGCGAAGGAAGGAGGTCCAGGCGAGGGGGTGATGGCCCGCGTCGGGAGGACGTCCAGGCGACCGGGGCAGTGCGCGCATCGCTCGGAAAGAAAGAAAGAGTTGGAGAAAGTCAACGCACAGATAAGATGGCAAGGTTGGCTGCATCGGACGGCTGGGGCGCGACTTTGGCCGGCGCGCGGGCGCCTATTACTGTTGTGGGCCGCCATTCCACCGTCGTGTATGAAAAGCGCTCGTGCGTATGTATCAAAATGTTCATGTATTAAGCGAAGTATTTTTGTTTCTGTTTGCATGGATGTATTATGCGAAGTAGTTGAACTCGGAAACGCGTTCAAAGGCTGTCTTTTTTTGAACACAGTACAGACGCAAGCGCTCATATACACGCGCATACACTCACCCCTATGAACGCACACACGCACACCCTACCCCTATGAGCACCTCCGAGAGACTGAGCCGGCATATCATCTTGAAATTTACGAAGTCACCGTAGGCACCTCGTCGTCGACGGGAACGTCTCCTCCCACTGAATGCGCATCGCCGGAAATCCTGAAATAAGTTCAGGAATAAATGCGAGCACCAGGATTTGAACCCTGGTGGGCTGGGAATACCACAGTCCCTCTAACCATTCAACCACAGGTTGGTTCGCGCGTTCAAAGGCTGTCTCAAGGCGGAGTCGAACTGCCTATTGTTATATAATGATGCGTACGTACGTATGATATGTACAAACTCCCATACGCATCGATCAGCAGAAGGAAACGAAGAGCACGCCGGCCGGTTCCAAGCAGCGACGTTCCCTGTTTGTGTTTGGTCCTCGATCGCCTGGCAACGGCGGGCGGCATGGCGCTACTGAAGCGCAGCTTCAGCGCAGCGCTGCTCGACGTGGACGACGACTCGTCGTACCCGTCCAACATGCCCGGCAGCCTCGCGCGCACCACCGCGCCGGTGGCCAAGATGATGCGGCTGTGGAACTACAAGCAAGGCTCGGGCCTCGGCGCGCACGGCCAAGGCATCGTCGTCCCTATGAAGGCCATCAAGCATGGCTCAACCGCCGGCCTCGGCCACCGCGAGAAGCCGTACAAGAACGGCCTGCAGGGCGCGCCGGCGCCGTCATGGCCAGCCCAAGACGAGTGGCACGAGTCGGCGGCCGTCTCACGAGCCCTCCTCCTTGAACGGGAGTGCTACGAGAAGACCCTCGCGCTGCTGCGTGACGTGAAGCTTCAACAAGGCGACGACAGCGTGGAGACGGCGGAGGCGCTGGCGGCGATCGTCAAGTCCGAGGAGGTGCTCCGGGGGAAGCGCGCGCCGGGTGCGTGGAGGGCCGCGCTGCCTCCTCCGGCCGTGCGTCACATCGTGGAGCAGGTCCTCACGCCCAGGATGGCCATGAAAGCGCGAGAGTGGGAGCCGTTGTGGAACCCGGGCTGCGACCATTGGCTACGCCCGTGGATCCCTTTGATCGGACGACTACCGGAGAGTCTCTACGCCACCGTGGAGGGCAAGATCAGCGGCGGCAGCCTCGACATCATCTCCCCATGGAAAGACTACTTGGACCCGACGCATTGGGAGATCTTCTCCCGGCGTCACATCCTGCCCAGGCTCACACGATGGCTGCAACAGCTGAGGATCACGCCGCCGAAGCAGATCGACGTCAGGTTCCGCGAGGTGATGTCGTGGACGCCTCTCGTGCGCACCGAGGACGTGGTGTCGATCCTAGAACAGGAGTTTTTCGGCAAATGGGAGAGCACGCTGCGCCATTGGCTGCGGTCCGCGAGGCCATCGTCGGGGGAGGCCGCGGCGTGGTGCGCCGGCTGGAAGAACGTCTTCACCCCGGAGCTGCTCGACGACGAACGCGTCCTCGCACGGCTGGAGGCCGGCGTCTCCATGGTAGATCGAGAAACGGAAGACCTCAGCCGCCTTGTTTGTCATACATAGTCGTTGATGCTGGTCTGCTACAACAGCTTGTAAGGTTGTACTAGTAGTCACTTATGATTAGCAATGTAATGATGATTACTATCATCAACTTGACAGTGTAAGACACCAAGCATACATCAAATTGTTGCATTGTGACAAACTCTGCAGCCCTTCTGCATACTTTTTCACTGAAAAAGATCCTGAAACACCTCCTGAAGATAGCAAGTCCATTGATCAAACCAAGCATATTGCTTTGTCCATTGATCAAACCAAGCATTTTGTACAACAGTACATTTTTTCCCGAGATATCCAAACTCTGCAGATGAAAACATATGATGAATTCATTGTCAAATATTTGCTCAACCATTGTCAAATATTTTTTGCGAAAAATAAATAAATAATCGCAACCAGAATTTGCTTCTTCTAATTGATGTGGAGTGCATGAAAAATGCTTAATCAGGCGTTGCAATCACTGGGAATGATGTTCATCCAGTGCAGCAGTTCTATTGATGGGCGCTTGTTAGCGATGCTCCAGGGGAGTGCCACCAAAAAACGCATTCGAAAGTTGCGAAAATTCTGAAAAAGAACCTATTTTAAGAAATTTAAAAAAGGGGTAAATTCTGCTATAGGTTTGAATCGGATACTATTCAGAACCACTTCTTTGGCACAATAATGTGCAGCCAAGATGGATACAAAGAGAAGGAATCCAAAGAACTGAAAGCTACTACTGAGCTCTTGATTCTGACGAAAATAAAGAAATAAATAGGTGGTTAGTTCACTAGAAAATACTCCCTTTGTCCCATAATATAAGAGCGTTTTTGACACTACACTAGTGTCAAAAATGCTCTTATATTATGGGACGGAGGGAGTATATTACAGCCAGATAGTCTTCATAGACATTGAACTTGCAACACAGGCGATCCAATTCTAACACACAGGTCTCAAGATCTTGTTACTGCATCTTGCAATTCAACAAGGCATATACATAACATCTTAAACTATGAGACGGAGGGAGTATAACTCTTAAATTTCATGCATGCACCACAAGCAGTTCCAGTAAAACTAGATTACATCTGAAAGAAGAGTCGGAATAGATACAATACATGCTGGAACATATATTGTTTGAGCATGTACCATGACTTGTTCACATGATGAAGCTTCATTACATCTGGCAGAATGCCATGACTGAATAACTAAGAGTTACAGTACATCAGAAATACATAATCGCCCAAGTGACCTTCAAAAGCATCGTGTAGTCCCCGCAGGTGATACTCTCATCATCGTAACCATTGCGCCTTGGAGTAAACTCAATAGTGCGGACAGATAACTCATCATCACCGACAGCAGCAGCAACAGTCAACACGAGCATCTCATCCACAGACACTCCTACTACGCGCCGCGCTGTTTGCAGGACTCCACTGTCATCTGCAGTTAGCGCACCACTCACTTTGCTATCATGTAGCACAATGTCGCATGGAATGCTGGTAGTGCAAGCGACAATCTTCCCATGGAAATCATCAGGTCCCCGAAGGATCTTGATCTCAACGGTCCCCTCCACCGACCTCCTTACGAATGTGTAGTTTAAATCCAATACAGTGTTCATGCTTTCAAGTGTTTCCGTGTCAACCACATAGCTGGGATTATATTTCAGCCTGCGGACAGCATCCACCTCCATCAGGCCTTTACTGAGTCTATCATCATTGACAGTCTTCCCATTCACATCCTTAACCTTCAGATTGATTTCAAAGAATATATCATCGCATACCATGAATCCTCTCTTTGGGCCAGTCAAAATCAATGAATCATCCTGCACGGCCAATTTGAATAGATAAATTCCAGGTGTTTGTTTCTCGGGTTGACTGAATAACCCTTGCTTTGGGGTTCATTTTTAGCTATGTTTTGACTGACGAAACAAGGTAATTAGAATCAAGAAAATTTATGCTACATCTGTGCTCATTTATTTTGTGTACTCCTTTTCTCATTGTGCAGATTGCTGTAGTGCCATAAACTCCTGGCTCCTAACACTATACGCTACAAGACAACTAACTGAAATATCGTTAAAATCAAAATCATATGGAACAGATACAAAGCCAGATCCGTTATTCAAGTACAACATACAAAACCCAAATATGGATTACAAATATACAACATTCAGAAATAATCATTCAGAAATTTCACCGTGAGGAAATCACCATATTTGTTTTGTAAATCAGGACTGATATGAGGAAGTACCAGTACAAGAAAATACACACTGATATATTGTATGTGTCTGTATTTATGAGGCAAATGGCAGTAATACCTTTGAGGTGATGATCTGGCAATCATCCTGGTGGCGCCGGAATACATAGACACATTTTCGATCCAGACTGTCCCTGGCTATGATGGTACCATAGACATTGAGTGGGTAGCCATAGTCGGAGGAAACAATCTTGATGGAGACAACATTGACCGAGTTTGCGAGCGGGAACCCCTCTCTGAAGATTTTACCAGCATATCGCATGGGGCCAGCAGGTGCTGTCAAACGAGAGGACAACTCATCTCAATCAATCAAAGAGAGTAACAAGAGTATGTATGTAGGTGTAAAATGGATGGAACGCAACCATTGAAAACCCAACCAGGCAGGCTGTGCTCTCATCTTTTGCATAGTACTCCAAACAGTGGAACAGAGGCAGCCTTTGCTTCCGAACAAATCTAGTAGGAAGTGGAAGTAACCTTCAGACTTATTTTGAGGAATTAAGTGATACTGACTGACTGGTGTTCGAATTGAAATGAACTAGACATGCATAACTAAGGCAACAAGGATCGATCAGCTTGTTCGGGTTGCAAGGGGTTTGAAGGGGATTCGAGTGGATTATAAATCGGCTATAAATCCAAATCCACCTCAATCCCCTCCAAAAGAGGTTCAACCGAACATAACGAGATGCATATCAAGGGGGATTGGATTGGATTGGATTGGAGCGTACACTCCTCGTCCAGGTCGAGTATGTCGTCGAAGAAGTAGCGGACGCATATGAAACGATCCTGCTTGGGGTCGTACTCGCTGAATCGCGGGTCCAATGAATCCTCCGCCGGCTCGCACCGATACTCTTCCTGATCCCACTCCCACTTTCTCGCCGCGGCCGCCACGGGAGAAGAATCGCCGCCGGACATGGACGAGGTGTCTCTCTCCCTGTCAAGGGTTTGGCCGGTGGAAGAGTCTGTTTTTTATTTTGACTCACAAGATGATCGATCGACGAGTGAAAAGGGAGCTATATCATATCCCAACTTGGGACTTTTTTTTAAGTTTGAACTTGGGCCCTTTTAGGCGCGCCCATACATGTTTGTTCAAACCCAAAATCTAATTAGTACGAAAATTCTGCGCTTTAAGCGCCCGTTACAGGCATTCGGGTGTACGGTGTACCTATATCTTGCCTTCAGCGGGTCTGCTCCGAACCTCCTTTTTTTTTTTTTTTGAACACCTCCGAACCTCCTTTTGCTTGTTTTTTATGTTTACTGTTTTCGTATTTTGCTTTGTTTTTTGTTTATACTTTAAAATAAACATATATATTTCAAAAACACTTTACAAAAATATATTTGCGAAATGTTGAACAAGCATTCAGAAAATGTTGAACGTGTATAGAAAAAAAATTGATGATGTACTAGAAAATAATAATAATAAATTGATCATGTATAAATGTTAATCAAGCATTTGAAAAAAAATATTGAATAAATATTTGAAAAATGTTAATCAAGCATTCGGAAAATGTTGAGTGTGTATAGAAAAATTGTTGATCATGTATTAAAAATGTTGATTTTTTTAATCATTATATAAAAAATGTTAATTAAGAATTTGAAAAAAATGTTAAACAAGTATTTAAAAAATGTTAATCAGGCATTTCAGAAATGTTAAATGTGTATAGAAAACATATTGACCATGTATTAAAATATGACGAAAACTGATCATGTATATAAAAAGATCGAGCATTTGAAAAAAAATGTTCAACATGTGTTTGAATTATGTTAATTAAGCGTTTGGAAAATGCTAAATGTGCATAGAAAAATGTTGACCATGTATTCAAAAAATGTTTATCTTTTTATTTGAAAACTCTTAACCAAGCATTTGAAAAATGTATAGAAAAAATAATGACCATGTATTCAAAAAAGGTTACTCATGTATTTAAAAAAAATAATCACACAGTTTAAAAATTGAAAATATGTATAGAAAATGTTGACCATGTATTATAAAATGGTAAATTTGTATTGAAAAAATATTAAACGTGTATTAGAAAAATGTTTTCGACATATACAAAAACTATAGAGTAAAAATAAAAAAACATAAAACAAAAAAGTAGAAGAAAAATAAAACCAAAAAACAAAGAAACAAGAAAAGAAAAGAAAAAACCGATGAATACGAGGAAGAAAGAAAAAAAACCTAGGAAAAGGGAAAAACACAATGAGAACCAAGATAGAAAATGAAAGAATAACAACAAAAAGAAAAAAAATCAAATGAAAACAGAGAAAAAACAGAGAAATTCGGTGAAAAGAAAAGGAAAAAACCTGGAAAAAGGAGGAAAAGAAAACTGTGGAAACCCGGCTCATTTCAATTTAGGTAGCACAACCCTTCTAGTAAATCACTAACACCAACCTAGCACAGTGGTTTGCAGTGTTCGGATCAACGTGGAGACCATATTTCGATTCCACGCCACGCTTTCTTTTTACTAGCAAAAGAGTCTGTGTGTTGCAACGGGAGAGAAAATAATACAGACGCTTAACGCGATAACCATGACTCAAGACCATAATAGGTTCATGTCCTTTATTTTCACATGACATCACATTTGTGTTGTCAATGGTGGCCTCAGTGCTCACACAACGAAAACGAGTTTGAATGTGGTCGGTCCTAAGGCGTCTCTCTCCCCCCCCCTCTCTCTCTCTAGCGCGCGCGCACACACTCGCTCGGAATAAAATGAGAAATATGTTGTTTTTTCCCGCGAGGTTTTTCATAGGTGTGCATGTGTGGTTATCGATGTTTTCTTTCCTCTCAATCTGGTCTTAATGGGTGTTTATTTGCAATTTGTATCGCCGCCGGAAAGAAAGAAACACGGACCATGCACTATAGATTAAGTTTTCATCAAAATAATATTTTAGAAATATTTAACCGCTAAAAATAACATCATATTTTGATTCTACACATTTTTTAACCAAATTTCATACATAACATGTTCAAATCGGGGTTACGGTTTAAAAGATGTGGATAATTTTGTTTTAAAAAACTGCGAATTGATTAACTGTAAAGTCAGGGGTTTTTCTGTTAAAACGAAAAAAACGTTTCGGCCGACTTAAAAATGAACGACAAATTGATTACCTGAAACATCAGGGGTTTCTAAAAAATACAAAAAATGGTTCATCTCTGACTTAAAGATGGACTGCGGGTTAATTACGTAAAAAGGCAAGGACTTTTCTGCAAAAACGTCGACGATGTACGACCAGAAGCAGACCGTGCTTTATTATTAGGTAGAGATTTCTCTTTTTCCTTAACTGTATGCGTTAATGGGCCGGCCCAATTATGGTCTTGCCTTCTGCGAGACATCCATCCAACTCGTTGAAGGCGTGATATAGACGCTGCATGGGCATTCCTGCAAACGGGCGCACACCCTCCTCCCTTCCTTCGTTACTAACGGGGCCATATAAGGTTTTAACGGCGTGAGTTGTTTCCGGTTTTGGGAAGCTTCCAGAAGCTTTCGCAGTCGGTTTTGGAAAGCTTCCGGTGTTTTTTTGTTTAGGTTTTCCTGTAATGGTTTATTGTGGTTTTCCTTTTTTTCCTTTTTTCTTTTTTCTTTTGATTTCCTTTTTATTTTCTTATTTTTCTTCCTTTTCGTTTTCCTTTTTCGTTCTTTTTAGTTGTTTTGATTTTTTTCAAATTTGATGAACTTTTTCAGATTCGATGAACCTTTTTCAAAATTGATGAAATTCTTCTGAAGTCGATTAACTTCTCTTCGTGTTTCGATGAATCTTTTTTTAAAATCGATGAGCATTTTTCAAATTCGATAAAAAAAATTCAAAATCGATGAATTGTTTCAAATTCGATAAATTTATTTTAAAATTCGATGAACTTTTTTCAAAACTGATGAACTTTTTCCAAATTTGATGAACTTTTCTCAAACTTCTGACAGTTTTTTAAAATTTCATATACATTTCTGAATCATGCATTTTTTGGCATTTGTTTCTTTTTTATTTTTTTATTTTTTGAAAGTCAATGGTTGACCGGTCAACCGCGACCAGCCAGTAGCGAACCCAGGCAACCAGTCGCGCGCGTTTTAGGCCAGGCCCTATAGCGTTCCTGCATGAGCGCCAGGACCCCTAGTTGGTGCCAAAGACGCTGACTAGGAGCTCCCAATTAGTACAACCGCACTTTATGGGAGTCCTTAGTAAGGTCGGGCCGGCAAAATCCAATGCCCTCTATGAAACTAAAAAATCATGTGGAGAAACCAAGAAGTTTATGAGGGCAAGTAGATTGCCTGCTTCGTGAAGATCTACCCTGAGTGAGGTCAGCCCTTCGTGGGCGTAAGCCATGGTGGAATATGCAAGGTTGCTTCTTCATGGACCCTTCATGGGTGTGAACCCTTCGTGGACTCGGTTTCTGCGTGGGATCTCGCAACCGTAATATTTTTTATCGTTGATCCTTGTGATTAAAGCCTCCATCAATGTGGACATACACCACCACCTATTGGAACCACGTGTCAAATCTTCCGTGTCACCATAGCGTTCGCATATCTCTAAACCCATCCCTCCACTTACTACCACTTGCAAATTATTTACTTTCCGCTGCCTATGCTCTAGACATATGTAGGGTGTTACTTGACTTGCTTAGAATTGCTAAAATCTACCAAGAACTAAAATTGAACACGTTTTTTATTTGATAGGTAGTCTAAGAGCATCTACAGCCGGACCTAGCAAATCTGGCCCCTTAAACGCCCGCGGACGTGCCCGGTCAGTGACCGGGCGTGTCCGTTTTGAGCCCCTATAATTTGATCCACACAGCCACACTTCTCATTTTTCTTCTCATTATGTTTAGCTCTTTTAGTTTTATAGCTCAAAAAATCAATAAATGCATGAAAAATAGAGAATGAAGTGGGAAAAGGTTGAAAATTGATGATGTGGCTTTGAATGGTGCATGTTGAACGCACAAAAAGTCTGGAGTTGAAATAAGTTTAAAAAAAATGAAATGCCTTTGTAACAGATGAGTTTTCGTCCGAAACCCTCATACTTCGAAAGGGATTGCCCAGTTTGTACACGAAGTGCATCCAGTTTTTGCCGTAACCCTCTCGACTTTTTAGCACATGCTATGTGGGTGAAATGATGATACCATGCCAAGTTTCAACCTTTTTAGATTTCATTTGTAGTGCTTTTCAAATTCAGGGTCATTTAGCTCAAAAAATCAATAAATGCATGAAAAATAGAGAATGAAGTGGGAAAGGGTTGAAAATTGATGATGTGGCTTTGAATGGTGCATGTTGAACGCACAAAAAGTCTGAAGTTGAAATAAGGTTAAAAAATGAAATGCCTTTGTAATCCTCAAATTCCGAAAGGAAAAAAAGTTATCCTCAAATTTAAGTTTTTTTGAATTTTTGGTCAAACTACTTATTCAAATAATTATTGTTTTTTAGAATAATAGTTTGAAACTCAAATGGTGAAACGTGTGAAATCATGCTCAAGGGCTTAATAGGATTAATATGATACATATAACATAAATTAATTGAATAAGTAGTTTATTTTTTAACGTTTTTAATTCTTTTAGATTTTTGAAATTCAAAAAGAATAAAAATTCAGATTTTAAAAATTAATTTTATTTTTAAAAAAAATAAATGATGTCATATTTGGATTCCTCACATTTTTCTGATAATAATGGATATATTATTTGTCGAATTTCGATTTACAGATTTAAAGATATTAATTGTGCCATATTAAATGAATAAATGGCAAAAAACAAATAAAATAATATTATTACTTATTTTATTTTCATTGAAATTCAATATTATTATTACTTATTTTATTTTAAACTTTTTATTATTTTGGATTTTTTGTTTTTTGAGAATTTTTGATTTTTTTTTGAATTTTTTGCCTTTTTTGAAGTTTTTTGGAGTTTTTAAATTAATCATTGTTGTTTATTTTAATAATTGTTTGGAATTCAAAAAATTAAATCATGTGACATCAAGACCTAAGGGTTAATAGGATTGATAGCTTACTATTGTCAAGAAAACAACAAGTGCAGACTTGGAAACTAGGGGAGATAGAACTCAAAAGTTAAGCGTGCTGGGGTTGGAGCAGTGAGAGGATGGGTGACCGGCCGGGAAGTTAGACGATTTGGAATGAATCCTCCACGCTGGAGCAATGAAGAGGGGTGATTAGAGATTAAATTGTCAAATAATTCAAAATTTTGAAAATCAGAAGAATTTTTTTTAAAACAAATCAAAAAATTGTTGAAAAAAATAAAAAAAATCGATTTTTTAAAAAAAAAATTCAAAAAAATTCCTTTAGTCCCGGTTGGTAACACCAACCGAGACTAAAGGTCCTCCAGCCCCCGCTCCAGAAAGCTGCCACGCGGAGCCCCTTTAGTCCCGGTTCGTAATTCAACCGGGACTAAAAGTGGGGGCCTTTAGTCCCGATTGCTAAAGGCCCTTACGAACCGGGACTAAAGGCCCTTACGAACCGGGACTAAAGACCCGTTTTCTACTAGTGTCATAGGCAATTAGAACACGCTATGGGAACATGGATGCACTTACATACAACATCGTGGTAATTGTATATCAACCCCACATGGTATATACATCGTTAATAAATTAACCACTAGTGCCAACTAGTATATAAAACAATTAAAGCTACTAAGCTATCGCTCCTGCCAAGCATTTGAAGTACTATAGCGTGAGTACTTTCCTTGGTGACACGTGTTGGCTTTTTACTTTTTAAAAAAAAAATTGCTATCTTTTTTAAGACGGTACAAAGGAAATGCTCACATATATGTATATACACACATCCCTACGAACGTACGCACACATATCTTACTCTTATGATTATCTTCGAGATACTGAGCCGACACAACTTCTTGAGATTGATGAAGTCATCGTAGGCGCCATCGTAGTCGACAAAGAACGTCTCCTTCCATTAAACAAATATTGCCGAAGAGCTTTCAATAACAGAAAAATGCGAGCACTAATGCCAACACAGTAGAACACATATGCTCATATATATGCACATACACTCACCTGTATTAACGGACACCCTACCTCTATAACGCTGTTAGTAGTATAAAGTGTAGCATTTTTTTCTCATTCTATCTTCTATATACATATCGCACCGGCACAACAATTTGAAATTGATGAAGTCACCCAACGCCTTCGTAGTCGACAAGAACGTCTCCTCCCATCGTCGGAGAGCCTGAAATAAATCCAGGAAAATACGAGGACCAGTGCCAACACAGTACAACACATATGCTCTCATTCTATCTTCTATATAAATTGATGAAGTCACCCTAGGCGTCTTCGTAGTCATCGGGAACGTCTCCTCCTAATAAACTAATATCGCCGAAGAGCCTGAAATAAATCCAGGAAAATGCGAGCACCAGTGCCAACACAGTATAACACAGATGCTCACATATAGGCACATACACTCACCCTTATGAACGCACGCACACACACCCTACACCTATAATGCTGTGAGTAGTACAAAGTGTAGTGGTTTTTGCTCATTCTACTTTCTGCATAAAGTTATGTTAATTATGATGCGATACCTAGCAACTCTTTTCTGCAGGACATCATAGCACTAGTAGAAAAGAGGGCAACAGTCCCGGTTCCAGAGGGCCTTTAGTCCCGGTTCTACAACCGTGACAAAACGATCGGGACTAATGCCCGTCACTTTTAGTCCCGGTTGGCCTACGAACCGGGACTAAAGGAGCTCCACGTGGCGGCGGTGGGGCGCCCGGGCAGGAGGACCTTCAGTCTCGGTTGGTAACACCGACCGGGACTAAAAGGCAGCCACGCGTCAGCAACTGTCAGACGTGCTTAGTCGAACAATGCAACAAGTTTTCGTAAATCTATTCGACGCTATTATATATAATATATACAATATAACATCTCTTACGATCTTAATATCTACTCCCTCTGTAAACAAATATAAGAGCGTTTAGGTCACTATTTTAGTGATCTAAATGCTCTTATATTTCTTTACGGAGGAAGTAATTGCCAACATCGCATATCATCTCCCGATGGTATTCTCCATGTTTAGGTATGACATGATCAACAAAGAATCCCGCCAATTCCTCTTGAATTGCTCGTATGCGATCAGTTGGTAGGAGTTCGTCCCGCTTCTGCCAGATCTAATTTAAAGAAGGGGGTCAATATATGAATGAAACTCAACACAATTGATGGTAATAAAATAAAAATGTGAATATTGTTTACATACTTCAAATTGTTGTAAAGATATGCCCCGGCCCCGCTCAGAGGTCGAGTGGCGACTGGCGAATGAACTCACAAACGTAGTAGGCACGTAAATTAGTCCCGGGTGCCTGCAACAAGCACTTTACGAGAATAGAATTCAATTAAAATGATAACCAAGCATGATAATGATATTGAAACTAGCATCAATGAGAGATGCGCGGTACTAGAGTAGTACTTACTTTGGGGTGTACAAATTGCAGCTCCGGTTTCCAGCTGACACCCTTAACCTTTTTGGTGAACTTTTTCCAAACCCTGCCCGGCAAAGAAAATGATTACTTGATATCAGAAAATGAACGAAAGTTGCCGATATGGTGCGATAATGATTGAACTTACTTCTGAAGCATTTGCCTCATGTTCGTCCACTCCTTAGGGTCTTTACGTCTCGAGTCCAAGACAGTTACTTTTCCCTCTTCAAGCTGAATGTCTAGCAGAATAAAGTGGAAACTGCGCACGCATAACTCGTTAATTGCACTTAACCTCTAGTAAGCGAAACAGAATGTGCACAAGATAGTAACACTCACTTGAAGTTGTAAGGAAATAGTATTTCCTTTCTGGTTTGTTGTCCAAGTAACGCATTTAGCAAGTTTTCTCTGTATCGGCGGGAAAATCTTTTAACGTACGTTCATTTATGAAATTTGGGTCAATGAACCCAATGTCATAGATTTGTTGTTGTTTGCATTCGAGGATCTTCAATCTGCATAATATAGTGTGAGGATAATTAATACATGCAATGAACGAGCTGAGCTAGAGACTTAATTACAGAAAAAAATACTTACAGACAATAGGAACTGACGATAGTTTTGTCGAGTTCCTTTTGATTGTATAACTGAAATATTTCTTCAAATTCAACGAACAACACCTGCTCTCCATTGAAGAAGTGCTCATCTTTAATTCCCACGAAGATATTGTCGGTCCCGTCCTTGCAGGCTTTCAAGTACCATTCATGCAATCGTCGCATCATCGTTGGTAGACGGTCGAGCTCCTCACGTGTGACGAGAGGCTTCCCGTTCGCGTATTTTAAGGTTTGTACTACCTCAGCCTTTTCAAACTGTACCGAGTCGGGTAAGTAATCAGCAGCAGTGATAGCAAGACCAGTGGCCGCTTTCTCTGGATCATTAGCGATATCGGTAACCACCTTGAGCGGAGGGCACGATTGCAGTCCTTGTTCGCCGAGCTGGGGAATTGTTTTCCCACTTCTTGAGCCATTGCTACCTAAGCTTCCCGACCGCCTCGCTTGATCATGTGTCTTTTGAATACATCGGTCATAGTTTGATGGCGGCGGAGGCGGTGGTGGTCGCCTAAGGGCCTCCAGAGTTCGCTTCGCTTTCACCGGATCTATTTTCTCCTCCTGATGTGGGCGTTTCGGTGCAAGCTGACGTTTCACTTCGGCATCCACGATCTCGTTGAGTTCCTCCTCAGACCTCTCGTAGGGTAACTTGGGAAGAGCCTTGAGGCTTGGGCCGTATCTGAATCTCCTCTATTTCGTACTGCTACTAGCCGCCGGAGCGGCGGCGGCTCTCTTCCGATGTTGCTGAGGCGGCAGAGGAGGCAGAGTCCGATGACGCGGCGGAGACAGCTGAGGCGGAGGCGGATTCTGCTGAGGGGCCTCCTCCGTCGGAGTCCGCTGAGGCGGCGGAGACGGTTGACGTGCTGGAGACGGCTGACGCGCCGGAGATGACTCAGGCAGTGGAGACGGCTGACGCACCGGAGACGACTCAGGCACCGGGGCCTCCTCCGCCTGAGTCTGCTGAGGCGGCGTCCAGTATGGAAGCATGATGTGTTCCTTTCTCCATAGACAGGTAGTCCTTAAGGCATATCGAAGAAGAAGCTCCCCTTCACCTGTAGCGTACTCAAGCTCCAGCCCATCAAATCCGTCCATTATTTCATCCACCCCGACAATAGCAAACCCAGCTGGAACCGGAGTGCAATGGAAAGTTGCATCAGGTCGAGGAGGTAAGACATAGCCGACCGCCGCCTTCAAGGTCAGGTTATGACATTTCGCCATTAGCACACAATGTTCATTATTCGTGATACCATCCATGGGGTAGCGAGGAGCCGTGCTATCAGGATGAACGAGCTCAGTTGAAGCCACGCTGCTTCTCCGCTGAGATGGTGGGGTAGCATCGTGGGTAGTCTCCAATGAAGGATCTTCGTGCCGCTGAGATGGTTGGCCGGTAGCTCGCTGGCTCTCAAGTGCCTCTAGTTTCGCTAATCTTTCATTCATCTTCTGCATTTCGCTTGCTTCCTCTTTCTTCTTTCTCTGTCGGCTTCTGTAACCAGTGCTATCGGGAAACCCAACCTTCCACGGAACGGAGCCTGATGTGCCTCGTGTTCGTCCAGGGTGTTCAGGATTCCCGAGGGCCTTTGACAGCTCGTCCTTCTCTCTGTCGGGAATGAACTTCCCTTCCTGCGCTTCCTTGATTGCTTCCTCAAGCTTTGTGATGGGTATTGCAAGTTGAGCTTTCGTCCAGACACACTTCCCTGTTTCTGGGTCCAAAGTTCCCCCAACCCCGAAGAACCAAGTCCTTGCCCGATCTGACCAATGCAATGTCGCTGGTTGCACATCTTTAGCAAGCAGGTCTTTCTCAGCTTTGTCCCACATAGGCCGGGCTTTGCTGTAGCCACCTGACCCCGTAACATGGTGATACTCCTTCCTTGCGGCATTTTTCTTATTTGTAAGTGACCTGTTCTTAGCCTTCTCCGATTTCTTGTAGGCCACAAATGCGGGCCAGTGATCTCTCATCTTCTCATATTGACCTTTGAATTCTGGAGTCTTGTCTTTCTCGACAAACTTCATGTTCAATACTTTCTTCCAGTTCTTGAATAGTTCTGCCATCTTCTTAAGAGCAAACGCCCTGACCTTTCGCTGTATAACTGAGTTATTCGGATCCTCCTCTGGCGGTAGGCTGAAATTTCTCATCAGATTGGTCCAAAGATCATCTTTCAGTCTATCGTTGACATAAGGAACTTGAGGGTCCTTCTTCTTATTCCATTCTTGGCAGCTGATCGGGACGATGTCCCTAACAATAACTCCGCACTGATGTATAAATTTTTTCTTGGTCCGGTAGGGAGCAATCGGTTGGCCTTCTGGAGAGACTTCTTCGATCGTGAACCTTTCTTCCGCGTCCAACCTTCTCATCGGGCCTCGTCTCCTTACCGAAGTGGAGCTCGATCCGGATGGCTAATTAAAAGAAGAAAGAAGCGTTAATATATGTACATACAAAAAAATTAATGCATCTAGTCAGCAGAGGATTAATTAATATATACCTCGCCGGACTTTGAAGCAGTTATGGCTCCCTTCTCCATTCGATCACCGGAGCCGTCATGATCTCTTTCGTCCGCAGTTCGATCACCGGAGCCGTCATGATCTCCTTCCTCCTCACCGGAGCCGCCATCCTCTCTTTCCTCACCATCGGTCTCGTTGAGAAACGACAAGCAGTTGACATCGATATCACCTCCGTCGCGGATTATATCCCCCAACAACTCTTCTTTTTCTAAGTCTCTGTCGTCCATAGTTTCTGCAAATATTACAACGTGGCAATATACAACCATGAGAGATGGATTAGTGGCAAACATAGACTTAATCACAACATTTTCTATATACATCAATCCATCCATCTATACATATACATACATACATGGACAAAAAAATTCTATGAACAAAAAAAAATTCATCATATCAACATTTTCTATATATATACATCCATCCATCCATCTAAACATATCTATCTATCCATCTAACATCTCGTACATATTTGATGCAACAAACATAGCATGGCATGGCAGAAACATAACAAAGACCATGGCGTGGCCGACGCCGTACAAGGACTCGACCACCCCACCACGCTAGCTCCACCCTCTCCGGCCATCCCCTGGCTCCCCCCTCTCGCTCTCTCTCCTCATGCAAAATGCAGCTTTTGAGGGGGATTCTCGTGCCCACTGTTAGTGATTGATACTGCCTTACCTCGCACCCTCACCGGCCGGGCTCCCTTGCTCTCGATCTGAATATGTCTAAATCAAAGGCCAAGGGTAAAGGCATTGCCTTGGAGGAACCCGATGTATGAAAACAGATAAGCACCTCTCTTTGTTACATTATTATGATTATTGGAACAAAGTGTCTTCTTTGCACCTATAGGATGCTCCTTGCATTAAATTTCTATATATATACATCCATCCATCCATCTAAACATATCTATCTATCCATCTAACATCTCATACATATTTGATGCAACAAACATAGCATGGCATGGCAGAAACATAGCAAAGACAAAATGAACTCTAATGCAAAAAAAAATGTTCTTTGATTTGCAAAAACGAGCTATATTGTCCCCAATTCTTTTGACAGTACCCATGGCGTCGAGGGCGACGGCGAGGCGACGGCGTCGGGCAGGGCTCGGGGACGGCGTCGGGGGCGACGACGAGGCGACGGCGAGGCGTCGGGAGGAGGACGGCGTCGGGGGCGACGGCGAGGCGACGGCGTCGGGCAGGGCTCGGGGACGGCGATGAGGCGACGGTGTCGGGGGCGACGGCGAGGCGTCGGGAGGAGGACGGCGTCGGGGGCGACGGTGAGGCGACGGCGTCGGGCAGGGCTCGGGGACGGCGTCGGGGGCGGCGACGAGGAGCAGGTTCGGGGAGGAGGTCCGGCGACGAGGACGGCGGGGAGGTCAGGCGACAAGGAGCGGGCTCGGGGATGGCTCGGAGGCGACGGCGAGCTCGGGCAGCCTGGCAGCATCGAGGTGGTCGCCGGCGTCGGGGGCGGAACTGCAGATGTGTTTTGGCAAATTTTCCCAACTCCCGCTTATATACAGAGACCTTTAGTCCCGGTTGGTGGCTCCAACCGGGACTAATGCCCCCCTTTAGTCCCGGTTGGTGCCAACCGGGACTAAAGGGTTGTGCTTCCCGTACCAAAAGTTTAGTCCCACCTCGCTAGTCGAGAGGGGCTCGGAGTGGTTTATAAGCGCTGCTGCCGCTGCCCTCTCGAGCTCCTCTCTAATGCAGGCAATACATGCCTATTTGACGCCCTGTTGGGCCTGCTAGCACTGCGGGCCTGCATCCTGGCCCATTTGTAGGGTTTCTAGTCGTATGCAGGCCGTCGTGCCTAGTAGGCGAGCCGTTTTTTTGCATATATTATGATTTTTAATGTTATTTTTTGCATATGTTATTTTTAGTTATATAATTTTAGTTGCATAAATTTTATATAATTTTAGTTGCATAATTTTTAATTTTTATTGATTCTTTTTAGTTGATTCCTTTTGCTATTAGAGTTTATAAAAGCTTTTTAGTTTCTATTAAAGCTTGTAACAAAATATACTTTATGAAAATTCATTTTACTATTAAAGTTTTTAACAAATAAATACTTTGATAATTTTAGTTAATAATATTTTTATTCTTTTTGCTAATGAAGAATATTATATTTAATTCATTCTCTTTAGTTCATTCTTTGTGCGATTACAGTTTTATAAAAGACTTTTTCTGCATTTTTTAACATATTTTAACTCAAGACTTTTTCTGCAATCAATATGCACCATTCAAAGCCACATCATCACTTTTCAACCCTTTTCTGACTTCATTTGCTATTTTTCATGCATTTCATGATTTATTTTGAGCTAAGATGACCCTGAAATTGAAAAGCACTGCAAATGAACTCTGAAATGGTTGAAAATTGGCATGGTATCATAATTTCACCCACATAGCATGTGCTAAAAGATGAGAGGGTTACGGGAAAAACTGGATGCACTTCGTGTACAAACTAGACAATCTCCTTCGAAGTATCAGGGTTTCGGACGAAAACTCGTCTATTACAAAGGGATTTCATTTTTTAAACATATTTTAACTCAAGACTTTTTCTGCATTCAATATGCACCATTCAAAGCCACATCATCACTTTTCAACCCTTTTCTGACTTCATTTGCTATTTTTCATGCATTTCATGATTTATTTTGAGCAAAGATGACCCTGAAATTGAAAAGCACTGCAAATGAACTCTGAAATGGTTGAAAATTGGCATGGTATCATAATTTCACCCACGTAGCATGTGCTAAAAAGTTGAGAGGGTTAGGGGAAAAACTGGATGCACTTCGTGTACAAACTGGACAATCTCCTTCGAAGTATGAGGGTTTCGGACGAAAACTCGTCTATTACAAAGGGATTTTATTTTTTTAAACATATTTTAACTCAAGACTTTTTCTGCATTCAATATGCACCTTTCAAAGTCACATCATCACTTTTCAACCATTTTCTGACTTCATTTGCTATTTTTCATGCATTTCATGATTTATTTTATGCTAAGATGACCCTGAAATTGAAAAGCACTGCAAATGAACTCTGAAATGGTTGAAAATTGGCATGGTATCATAATTTCACCCACGTAGCATGTGCTAAAAAGTCGAGAGGGTTACGGGAAAACTGGATGCACTTCGTGTACAAACTGGACAATCTCCTTCGAAGTATGAGGGTTTCGGACGAAAACTCGTCTATTACAAAGGGATTTCATTTTTTAAACATATTTTAACTCAAGACTTTTTTTGCATTCAATATGCACCATTCAAAGCCACATCATCACTTTTCAACCCTTTTCTGACTTCATTTGCTATTTTTCACGCATTTCATGATTTATTTTGAGCTAAGATGACCCTGAAATTGTAAAGCACTGTAAATGAACTCTGAAATGGTTGAAAATTGGCATGGTATCATAATTTTACCCACGTAGCATGTGCTAAAAAGTTGAGAGGGTTACGGGAAAAACTGGATGCACTTCGTGTACAAACTGGACAATCTCCTTCGAAGTATCAGGGTTTCGGATGAAAACTCGTCTATTACAAAGGGATTTCGTTTTTTTAAACATATTTTAACTCAAGACTTTTTCTGCATTCAATATGCACCATTCAAAGCCACATCATCACTTTTCAACCCTTTTCTGACTTCATTTGCTATTTTTCATGCATTTCATGATTTATTTTGAGCTAAGATGACCCTAAAATTGAAAAGCACTGCAAATGAACTCTGAAATGGTTGAAAATTGGCATGGTATCATAATTTCACCCACATAGCATGTGCTAATGTATCAAAAACCATTACAGAATATCATGAATAGATAAGTGACCAAATTAATACAAGTTCATCATCACATTAAAACCAAAATACAGTAGTGATCAAAAGTTATAGAGGAAAAAATAAATACTTAAAGTTCATACATAGTTCTCATAGAACAACATATAGCTCCGTGGAGCATCTAATGAAAACATTAATTGAAACTAACATACAACTATGTAAAACATTTAAATACAACAACAAATGCGATCATAATCGCAACTAAGGTAGCAATTGATCCAACAGCATAATGATACCAAGCCTCGTTATCAATGGCATATTTTCTTATCTTTCTAATCTTCAAGCGCATTGCATCCATCTTGATCTTGTGGTCATGGATGACATCGGCAACATGCAACTCCAATTTCATCTTCTCCTCCTCAATTCTTTTCAATTTTTCTTTCAAATCCTTGTTTTCTTTTTCAACTAAATTTAAACTCTCGACAAGAGGGTCGGTTGGAATTTCCGGTTCACATACCTCCTAGAATAAACACATCTATGTCACGTTGGTCGGCATAATTGTCATAAACACTAAATGAAACAAATAGTTATAAAAGATAATATACCACATCCGAATCATAGACCGGACGAGGGCCGACGTGGGCAGATACCATAACCATGGACCTATATAATAACAAACAATAATAAAAGTAAGAAATTTATACAAGTATCTATGTAAATCATACAAATAAGAACTTTTTTCTTTTAAAAAGAAGATAAGAACAAGAGGCTCACCACGGTGGTGCCGGCGACGAGATCGGCGCGGGCGATCGACGACGGTGAGGACGGGGATGGGACGTGACGGACCGCCAAACCTAGACAAATCTTGAGGAAAATGGAGCTTGGAGGTCGAGTTTGGAGATCGAGCCTGGAGAGGAGAAAGCTTAAGCATGGCTCTGGCATTTCATCGAACACCTCGTGTGCATAGGAGGTGAGAGTAGAGCAGCACACACCTCACACGCGCCGGTCGGCCAAAAAACAGAGTGAGCGGGCAGGGGCAAGCATATATATAGGCATATCTTTAGTCTCGGTTCCAGCCACCAACCGGGACTAAAGGGGCTCGGCCAGGAGCGAGGCCCTTTAGTCCCGGTTCGTGTTTGGAACCGGGACTAAAGGGCACGAACCGGGACTAAAGGGGTCATACGAACCGGGACTGGTTCCTGCCGAGGCCCGGCCGGCGCCCTGGCCTCATGAACCGGGACTGATGCACCCATTAGTCCCGGTTCGTAACAAGACCGGGACTAATGCAATATTCTGGCCCGTTTCAAAGCCCTGTTTTCTACTAGTGTAGGATAAGCAAATCAAAGAAAATTATGTGCCTTAGAGTATCTAGGTTAGTACCATTTAGACTGTAAGAATTAGGCTTGATTTTGATTGATAGTGCATTTCTAATTCCATTGCTCATGTGTGCTATTTTTCACGACTAAGGGTTAGGGGATGCAACAGATATTACTCAAAATATTATATATAAAGAAATCGTCAATGCATGATAATACCAAAGGCTCTACTTTCTACTAGAGTATTTTCATTCAATTTTTGCTATTTTGTGAACTAAAATTTGTATGCATTAGAGGAAACAATGACATTGTTCATTGTTTTCACTGGGTTGCCAGCACCGAGCCTAAAAGAATGGACCTTTGTATAAAGGTTAATCTTTTCTATTTTCCAATTCATTTTTGTTGTTGTTTTTTCTTCTTCTGTATCTTACTTTGTTCACTAAAACAAATTTTCATCTGTTATACGATGGGGTATTACATGTGAAATCTGATCTTTAAATATATACTGGAGAAATTTTCTTTCGGTTTGAAGGATCTTCATTTTGTAAAACTTTTGGTTGTATCAGACGATTTTCGAATTGTGTTTATCTAGGTAGAAACATCTTTGGTTGAAACATTTAATATATATAGCTAAGTGTTTGTAACCATGGATGAACTATTTTTTTGCTACCTTTCGGTATTTATCCAAGTTATGGCTTCACATTACCAACTGTCTACACACTTACCCATTGCCTTTTTTTCCTATAAGAAAAACAATACAGCCGCATACACGGGTTTTAAAACGGGCGCGGCGTGCCACCGCGCCTCTGCCTACTAGTATGATAACTACATCATCACTATGATGATAATTAAATGTGGTAAGACCACTAGTATGATGACTGTTATTCAACAAACCATTCGACAATACATCATCACTACTACGCTGGACCAAGCTACCTAGTAGCTAATGCATCATCTTTAGTGATAACTAGTGCTAACCAGTTTGGTAGATACATCACCATTGTGGTGGTAACTCTTTATAGATATCTTTAAACACACATCACTATCATGATAACAAAAAATCAATCAATTTAGAAACTAGATCACCATTATGGTGGTATTACTTTTCCGCTATAGGAAATTATTTTCTACTACATTGCCTTGTTAGGAAACAAAATAGGATAGCTTACAAGCACGAAAACAAGTTTTAAAGAATAGTTTGAGAATTGATAACATATTAACAAGTTGCCTTTTCTTTTGTTTTGGTGTTGCTTCTCGTCTCTATGCCTCACATAATTTGGTAATGCCTAATGCCAACTCTACCTAATCATCGTGAGGGCACATATTTTGATTGTTTTTTTATATGCCCGACCAATGAATTATATTTACATTTATCTTATCTTTTTTTCTTCTTTTCTGATCGATGAGGGTTAACTATCGATTTCATAAAAGGGATAGTGTAAAGGCCCAACATTCCAACAAAGTAGTCTCACGACGGCCCAATGGTTACAAAAATCGAGTCTAGTCCTTTTTAATCGGTAAACATATTTGCTATACCTAAGCCGCACGCGCCCAAATATTTCAAATCATTTTGAATTTCATCGCGCGAGATTTCATCCCGCGCATTACATGTTTTGCCTCCATCCGACTACTATAAATTACTCGTCTCGCCATGCCTCGCCTCAGCGGAAATTTCATTTCTTTTCGTTTCTCTCTCCCTCCCTTCCGCACCTAATTACCATGATGCCCCTCGGACGGTGTCCCACTCCCACCCGGCCCGAGATCCCCAAATTTCCCCAACCCCCGAAACCCAAACAGCGCAATCCCAAACCCAAACCTAAGCCCAGACCGAGAGACCCCGCACCCAAATCTAGGGTTTCGTTTCCCCTCCGCAGGATGGCTGGCCCCGCCGCCGCCGGCTCCGGCGCCGTCGTGCCCGCTGGCGACAGCGAGGGTTGGACCCCCAGTTTCGGCGACATGGTCTGGGGCAAGGTGAAGTCTCATCCGTGGTGGCCGGGCCACGTCTACAGCCTCACCCTCTCCGACGACCCGGAGGTGCACCGCGGCCACCGCCACGGCCTCGTCCTTGTCGCCTTCTTCGGCGACGGCAGCTACGGCTGGTTCGAGCCGCACGAGCTTGTCCGCTTCGAGGACCACTTCCTCGAGAAGACATCGCAGGGGGGCAGCCGCACCTTCCCCGCCGCCGTCGCCGAGTCCCTCGACGAGATCTCGCGCCGCAGCGCGCTTGCGCTCCTCTGCCCCTGCCGCATGCCCGACACCTTCCGCCGCCACAACGAGGATCCCAGGTTCCTCCTGGTGAACGTACCCGGGTTCGACAGCAACGCCGAGTACCTCCCCGACCAGGTGACGGCCGCGCGGGAGCGGTTCGTCCCGCAGAAGATGTTTGACTTCCTGCAGAACGCTGCCGTGCAGCAGCGGGACGCGGCGGAGACGGCCGCACGGACCTTGCCTGGGATCGAGATGGCAGCGATGCTCATGGCGTACCGCCGGTCTAGGTACGAGAGGTACGACCTCACCTACGCCGAATCATTTGGGGTGGATTCGAAGAAGGCCCTTGAAGGCGAGGTCAAAGCTGAGAATGAACGGTCTCAACGAGGTATCGACACTCACATGCCCAATCCTAGTAGTACTACTATTCACTGTTCTGTTATTGTTTTTGCTGTGTACATGAACTTGATGGGCAGATTACATGATACTAATCGTTTTGATGTGAATAGTGAACTGGATACTGGTTCTTCAAATACTTATTGTTTCTCTTTTGTTGAACTGTGTGTTGCATGCATGTGAAAAATGTTTTTATCTGTATAGCCAACACTTTTTACGCAAATCATGTGCATAACTTTGCAAAGCTATACTGGTAATAAATGGTGGAGTAAGATCTGTTTGATACAAAATGAAATCCAAGTCAAGTAAAAGCTATACACATATGTATATCATTTGATCAATGAGGGCTTGTTCCAGAAACAAGAATATGTATATCATACGTCCATAGCTTAACCATGTTTCTCTCCTTCCCATCCAGTTATGCCGAATACAAATATTAAAAGACACAATGAAAATTTACCTCTCCACGATGCATAGATTTTTAAAGCAGCAGCTTCTGTGTGCTATGATGGATTTTGGATGGATTCTGACATATTTCTCTTGCATCCATATATTTCCTTGATTCGGGTACTTGCTACCCATCTAGTTTCTTCTAAGGCCATGCCTTAAATCTCGTATATTTAGGATTTGGATCTCCTTCCTCTTCTTGTGAGTGTGCATCAGTTTAACATCGCATTGCATTTCAGTTGCGTTCACATTGTACCTTTCTTCACCCCTTCTCTAGCATATTAAGGTAGAATTGCTTAGTTTCAGCAACTTGACCTTTTGTTTTTGTTGCTGGTGAAGAGTATTAGCGCAATGTTTGATCAAAGAACTGAATAAGTATAGAAACACTGATTCTGAAAGAAGGTACGTTTATGTGCCTGATAAAAACATATCGGTGATCGGTGGAGATGGACTTGGGGTACTTATATACATATTCTGGATGCACTATTTCGTTTTCATCATTGAGCAGGCATCGAGGTAAGGCGGTTGAGTTCACCTGCACATCATGAAGGAAGGCATCAAGTTAACACCGTACACTGTGCCTATTACTTTACATTCATAAATAAGCATGTATATATCTACAAGGTAGCAGTTCAAGGATGCTTACTGTCAGTTTAGACATGCATGATCAAGTCATTATAGTAATTTTAGTAGGACTTCTCTGTTAATCGCTTAGTGGAATTAATCTGGATGCACATGGCAATTATAACCTGAAAGTTATCTTGATTATCCCAAAACGGTTTACATTTGAATTATTCTTCATAGTTCTTAAGTTGAGGTCCTGCATAGAGAACCAAAATGAAGTTAACATCTGCCGACATATGCATTTGTTCCAAGATGGTGAGAAACGAATGGTGCATATAGAGTTAGACTAAAACTCTGGCCAGACCAGCAGCAACTCTGGGTATGCTATCTAACTCATTTGCCCTCTCCTTACCTTGATCTCCCACCATTGGAATAACCTTTGACACAAGTTCAAAACCGTATTCAGTTAGGCGTTGTGCCAGAGGGCATTCTGTCCCAAATTCTTACCGGAGCCAGTTCCACTAGTTTTGCCTCACATTCGCCGCAGTTCAGAGGACATTATATCCCATATTCTTACCGGAGCCTGTCCCACTAGTTTCGCCTCGCATTCGGAGCAGTTCAGAGGACATTCTATCCCAAAATTCTTACCGGAGCCTGTTCCACTAGCTTCGCCTCACATCCGGAGCAGTTCGGGCTTCCCGTTTCACCGCTTCAATCAGAAGAAGCCACTGAAGCGGTTTCAGCATGTCCTTTCAGCTGATGCAGGCATGCTACGGCTACGATGAAAAGCTTTTGAAGAAGTACGCCTGGTTATCTTCTCCTGAACTTGATGGACCGATGGTTCATCTCCAGTATGAACTGTCGAAGGCTGGCTTGCCAGGAGGGAGTGTGTGATTGCCTGTCCCAAGCGCAGAGTAGAGCCCCTTGCCAAAAGCTCAGAAGTGGTTTTGCCATGCCTTCCCTGCAGAGTTGAGAGCGAATACATGGGCCATGCCCACTCGCCACAGAAGATCCTTGGAAGTGGTTCGCCTCTGGACACGGACGGGTCACAATTCTCCACAAGGAAATTCAGATAGCAATTCACAAAAAGGAAGTCAGATAGCGTTATCCGATTGCGTTACTCACACCAGCTGTTTCCTGCGGTGAGCTGAGATCGGAGAATCCCCTTTTGCACCTCATACCCAACTTCCGTGAGAACTTAGCCTGCCGATGGAGTTTCAGTAGAACCCATGGGGAATCAAGAATCTGGCCATGGGTCTGAACCTGGTTGGAACGCAGCAGTCTGATTTACACAGGGTTCGTCACGACCCAAGACTCTAGAGCCCTATATCTAGCATTTTCGACTAATTCCTTGGCAATATTTTCTAATTTTATATGAGTAAAATGTCGAACGTTTTTTAAAACTCTCTGAAAATAACAACCTAGTAGTGATGCAAGTCATGTGAGCAAAAAAGAGGAAAACAATCGCTAAGGAAATACTCCCTCCGTCACTTTGTACTGGGACGGAGGAAGTACTAAACTGACACGTCCTACCGTCCTGCAATAGCACGTGCACCTCATCTTTCCAGAGGCGTCGTGGGTTGGAGGAACAAAAATTATTCAGTTCAGAGAAAAAGTAAAATATAGCGCCTTCGGCCGTTTTTTTTATCCCCAAAAAGTACAAGTCCCTTGCAGCAATTAAATTTAGAATAATTCTTTTTTTCCTACACACACTCTTAGGGGGAATTCCCTCTTAGGGATCCGAATGGTCTGCCTTTCCTAGTAGATGAAACGAGAGTTTGAGTATAGAAAATGTGAGCTAATAAAACACACCAGTTTAATGTTGGTTTTGATAAAAATCATAAGGTAAAATCCGGCGGCATCCTTCGTTTTGATGTTTTGCATTATCTAGCAAGCTTAGGAGTTCAGTTTGTCACAGTTAGGGTTAGGGTTCAACGGAGAGGAAAAGGCGTGCTTTGATTATTTGTGGCAATACTCGGTATTGTCTCTGGCCAAGTGAGTAGAGCAGAGTGAGTTAGGGGGTGTTTGGTTGGGCTTCCAGCCAGCTTTCGGCTTTTGAAGCCAAAAGCTCCTATTTAGGGGCTTCCGGCGGTAGCTGTAAGCCAAAAGCTCCTATTTAAGGGCTTCCGGCTGTAGTTGTGGCTTTCGGCTACAGCTACAGCCGGAAGCCCCTAAATAGGAGCTTTTGGCTTCTAAGCCGGAAGCCGAAAGCTGGCTGAAAGCCCAACCAAATACCCTCTTAGCTGCATGCATGACTTAGTGAGTTGGTCGAGGGTGGTCGATGGTCTGTTATGGTGGCGATAGCACCACTACGAGGGAAGCAAACATGCAATTTAAACGATTTTGCATATAGTGACATGTTGGGGGGGGGGGGGGGGGGGGCTCAAGGGAGGTGAAAAGAGTTTGTAATATATAAAGAGTGAGATAATGCAACATAAACATTTGAATGTTTTTTGCTTTGATAAAAATCACGAGCGTGAACTCCAGTGGTTGTGGCATCCTTAGTTTGGTAGTTGCCTTCTTGGCCGAGCCTAGCACTTTTGGTTTATCCCAATTAGGGTTAGTGTTCATCAGAGAGAAAGAGCCACCCTTTAGCAATACTCAGTTGTGTCTTTGGTCGAGTGGACAGAGCAAGAGGGAGTTAGTTGGTCGATGGCTGTTGGTTATGGTGGCGATGGTATGTCATCGAGAAGCAGACACACAATTTGGACGATCTTGCGGACAATGACATGTAGGGGTGGGAGAAGGTCTTGTCAATGTCATAGAAAACACAAGCGAGGGATTGGTTGAGATGAAATGATGCTAAGGAGGATTGTTCAGGTTATCGTTAGCTGGTAACTGCTCGGTTTGAATCGGCTAGTTAATTTTAATAGATAAATCAGTTAATCAACGAACTGGTGACCCATTGAGCATGGATTCATCGACCGATTGATTATATTTTTGGTTGATATTTTCAACACCGCTAAGAGGGAAGGGTTGAAGGAAGCACTGTCGGGGATGGCATCAAGGCGGCGACGAGTAGGGTTGGTTAGGGTTTGGGAGCAGAGGTGAAATTTTGTGTGATTATGGGGGAGTATATGATATTTTGATTCAATGGTCACAAATAGCATCCGTTGCATCATATTTGGTCCTTTGCGCGTTTTAAACTACAAAATGGGGAGCAGTAGCATCTTTTGGCATCGTGGAGGGGGAGAGGCTCACTCGCCCATCATCGATCGGTACCACCAACGAAGATTGTGGCATGCGGAGCGAGCGCTCGCTTTTCAACCACAACCAAGTTCCCTGCCACCGCGGGTACCTAGGCCCCACATCTAGACGACCTGTCTAGCCTTGTGGCCGACTGGACCTAAACCTAGCCCCGGATTTCTTTTGGAACCAGATCCTCTACCGTGCTGAAGGCACGGTAGGGAGCTACAGTAGCCCGCAGTGCCTCTATGATTTTCCACTGCGCGCTACAGGAACTCGCGAACAGCACGATGCTACAGGAAGTTCGCTACAGTGCAGATTCACTACAGGGACTCTGCTACAGTGCATGTTGCTACAGGACCCTGCAGTGCCTTCGCTGATTCCCGCTGCGTGGCTACTGTAGCTCCCTGCCGTGCCTTCAGCACGGTAGAGGATCTGGTTCCATTTCTTTTACCTCTCGGCCAGTTTGTCACGCATGCACATGCTAATCAGTCAGAATTATTTACACTTTGCAGGGTCAGACCGTAGTGTACGGCCGATTATATAAATCCAAAAATAATAATATCCTTTTTGGTTTTGGTAGGATACGTGACGAACCAAGTTCTATTTCTCTGGCAAAACAAGTTATCATTTGAATTGAAATGCACGAAACCGTATGAATTTGTACATTTTTTTATTTGAATGAATTTCTTGCAAATGCGTGCGAATTCGTCCTTTGGATCTGGTTTCCGAGTGCTAGTAATTACTTTTGTTTTGTTTGTTCTGTGTTACATCAATTATTAGGAATATATATACGCGAATATAAATACGTGACCCCTTTGCATTGACTTGTTCGTGTTGCGTTTTTTCCCCATGGATGTGGTGCCGCGCTGTGTGCTAACGTGTGCCGCTGGTGACATGTCTTTGCAGCTCGCCCGCTCAAGGGTCGGCAGAAGGTGCCGGAGAAGGAGAACGCCCCGGCCAGGGGCCGGAGGGGCGCCGCCGGCGCGGCGGCGAGGCTCATGGAGAAGATCATGCCCGGCGCGCCCGCCATGAAGCCCAAGGCCAGCAAGAAGGACCAGTACCTGCTCAAGCGCCGGGAAGACGCGCGCGCGCCTGCCCTGCCGCCAGCCGCGCTCCCGGACGCGGCTCCCGCGTCGGACGACGGTGGCCCGCCGCCTGGCTTCCCCGCGGCTGAGCCGCAGACGCCGCCGTTGCCCAGCAGCACCGGAGGCGGCGCCGAGGAGGAGTTTATGCTGCAGAGACGCGCGCTCCCTCCCTCCGCCGACCAGGCGAGCGACGGCGGCGCGACCGCGGACGCCGCAGCCGCCGCCACCGCCACCGCGCCGAAGAAGGTGGCTAAGCCCAAGAAGGCCCGCAAGCGCGAGAGGGAGGAGCCGGCCGAAGACGTGGCCGCCGCCGACGGCGAGCCCAAGAAGAAGAAAAAAAAGAAGAAGCTCGCTGAACTCAACGGCGGCGTGCCCTCTGCCGCCCCCTCCGGCGACGGCGGCGGCGCTACAAAGCCCGCAGCTTTCTCGCCCCCTAAGGTCGACCTTGACGGCTTAGATCTGAAACAGGTAATATCCGACCTTCAAAACCTTCCGCTGCTTCCCTTCTACGGCGCCGGCAGACGCATCTCTGACGCCTCTCACTCCTTCATCCTGGCGTTCCGCTCAAAACACTATAAAAAGAGCTATGAGAACGATCCGCCGGAGGAGTCAAAGAAGAGCTTGGATAATAAGCCCAATGTCGTTGCGGCTGCCGCCGCCGCCGTCGTCTCTGACGGCCAGCCCCCCAAACCGTTGAAGAAGAAGCCGGTCATGAGGCCCAGCGACCCCACCAGTGCTGGCGTCAAGCGCCCGCCGTCTGACCGACAGGAGGAGATTGCCTCCAAGAAGAAAATCAAGCTGGACAAGATTAAGACACTGGCCGCCGACAAGAAGGCGGGGCTGGAGCAGAACGTCGCTGCCGCCACCGCAGCTGCGGGAGGCAGCACGACGGCGGCTCAGCTGCCGCGGGCCGGCATGAAGGAAAAGGCTCTGGCGGCAGCCAAGAAGAAGGTGCCAGCGGCGGCGCCTGTGAAGAGGACGCCGTCGCCGACGGCGCTGATGATGAAGTTCCCGCTGAAGAGCACGCTCCCGTCGGTGGCCTCCCTCAAGGCGAGGTTCGCGCGCTTCGGGCCGCTCGACATCGACGGCATCCGTGTGTACTGGAAGTCCCACATGTGCCGGGTCATCTACAAGTTCCAGTCCGACGCAGAGGCCGCGCTCAAGTACGCCAAGGCCAACGCCATGTTCGGCCAGGTGGCCCCCAACTACTACCTGCGCGGCGTCGAGGGAGGCTCGGCCGGCGCCGACCCAGGGCCTGAGGCGCCCCCTCCGCAGCGCTCTGACCTGCGGCTCATGGAGACCACGACGTTCAGGCCTGGGAGCTCCGGCAATGGCGCTCCGCTGACGCTGTCCAAGGCAGCGCCGGCGCGCATGGCCGTCGGGCAGCCCAAGTCAATCCTGAAGAAGAGCAACGACGAGGGTGGGTTGGCTGCCGCCAGCGCGCTCCGAGACTCCCCTCGGGTGAAGTTCGTGCTGGACGGTGGGGACAGCATGGTCGAGCCACCTCCATTGCCAGCGAGCTTCGATGGAAACAATGGCCCGGACACTGCTGCACCAGTGAGCAAGATCGCGAGGTCTGTCGGCTTCGCACAGGCGCCTCTGCAGCCGCCGGCCCGCCCTGCGCAGCCCAACCTGCAGCCACTCATGCGCCCACAGCACCAGCAGCTGCAGCCGCCACGCGCACCCGATTCACAGCCACTCCCACCGCCGCCGCCGCTGCCATACCAGCCTCGCATGAACGAGCCATCGCCGTACCTGCCCCGGATCAACGAGCCATCGCCGTACCAGCCTCGCGTCAATGAGCCATCGCTGTACCAGCCTCGTCGCACGGACGCGCCGCCATCGTACAACATGCAGCAGCCGTACCAGCCTCGCCAGAGTGATGCGCCGCCATCGTTCAACATGCAGCCGCCGTACCAGCCCCGCCACAGCGACGGACCGCTCGCCCTCCCTGGACAGCCGCCGCTGCCGCCGTACCCTCCCCGTGCCGGTTTCCCCGGACAGCAGTACTCTTCCCGCTCCGACGACATGCCGCCGGCTCGCTTCGACAACAACGCCATGCCGGTGTGGAAGAGGGGAGAGAAGGAGTTCAACGAGGAGCTGATGAGGGTGATGCTGGGGATCGCCAAGCTGGTGGAGCCATTGATGGACAAGAACGGCAACTTCCCCTACCACCTCTTCAGCCGGTCAGGATGAGGCGGCAGCTGCTCCAGGGCAGAGCTGGACGACTTGTATCTGACTGCCGGGTCCCCGTGGCGCTGGCAGTAGAGCTAGTGCGGTAGTAGTGCTAGTGGCTTTGCCTCTTGAGAGAAGGACAAACAAGACGATGCCTCTCCTGTCATGTAGTGTATAATTACCTCTTGTTTTCAAGTTTGTCAGAGCATGTATGAACTCTCTCGATTCTAGTCGTCATCAGACTCTCAATTAAGATGTGGCTAAGGACTCGAAATTGATGTTGTATGGTTTTTAAGTCGAAAATTATTGGCCTGTTTAGTGTCTCAATGCTCGAACCTAGGCCGGTGCGAAAAATGTAGCAACAATTCGAACTAATCATCAACATTAGAAGTTCTCCATTTGCCTCAAATAAATGAATAAATTAGAAGTTCTCCATTAGTACTCTGTTTTGTTATTTGTATATGCAAGACGATAGAGGTTCTCTAATAAGAGCAACTCTAGCACCATAGAATGTCCAAAAAGTCAATTTCAAATGTTTAAAAATAATATGAATGTTCACAAGACACGTGTCAATAGCCTATAAGAAAATTTAGACCCAAACTCAAAATACACATTGAGAAACAAAAAAGAAGACGGATTCAACATGAATAGTGCCACAGAAAGACAAAAGCAAAAACGACGCTGTTCACTTCTTGATTTATCTTTTCTTTTGTTTCTCCGCATGTATTTCGAATTTGGATCAGAAAAAAGACCAACCGACGCGGCGGGACCAAAGTTTCAACTTGTTCTCATTGAGCGAATCTCTAAACGTGTAGAGATCGGGACATAGTGCAATAGGGCGATGTTGACAAATCAACTGTGAGTTACGAGCCTTCGGAATTAGAGTAATAGCACTGTCATTTAGTCCCAGCGGCAGCTCCCCCTTTCTCTCGTTCAAATACTTTCACATGCAGTTCTCCTTCATGTTTCCAGAAAGGAATGTATGTTAGCCTTTTTACACGTACAACTAGTGCACGAGAAATCGGGAAAAGAGAAGTGTACGAGTGCCTTTTTTTTTTTTGAGACAACCTCGCCAAGCTTTATTTAAATTGTCGCAATATTTACAGGGATAAAAAGCAAATCTCCGGGAAGACCTAACCAAACATGGCGGCCAGTCCCGAGTAAAAGTGCATGCTTAGCGAGATTGTGAGCCTCGAAATTCGAGCTCCTAAACTCGTGGACAAAATTACAAGAAGTAAAATTATTTCCACGTTCTATGATTTCATGGACTATAGCTGCATGCTTAGCAGCTGTACCTTGCTTGATTTCATCCACCACTATCTTGCAATCCGACGCCACATGTAAATTATGAACATATATATCTTCCGTCAGTGCCAAAGCTTCTCTTACTACTAGGGCTTCCACAATCACGGGGTCAAAGATGTGCTTGAACGTAAGAGAAGAGGCACCCAGGAAAGTACCGTCCATATTCCTGCAAATAACTCCCACCGAAGCATAGTTGCCACCTGAGATAGCCGCATCAACGTTGAACTTCACAAAACCACTCGGCGGGGGTAGCCAAAGAGATGGTCTAGCCGCACGGATGACCGTCGGCTTGTCTTTCGGCGATGACAGTAACTGTAAATCTCTCAGAAAAGAATTTACAAAGTTATGAATCTGCATGGGACTATCATATATTCCTTCATGAATGGCTTTACGCCTAGATTTCCAGATTGCCCAAAGAGTTACTATCACCCTTGTAAACTCATCTTGCGGCAGCATCTCGTGCATCACGAAGACCCACCCTTTCGAATTAAGGTTCAAGTTATCACACATCTGCTCCACCGTGTCCTCAGACGACAAAGACCAAACGCACCTGGCCGTGGTGCAGTTCAGTAGTGCATGTTTCCAGCTGTCCTCTGCCGAACAGAAAGGACAAGCCGGGGTGGTCGCCATGTGCCGACGATGTAACACCTTTGATGTCGGAACTGAATCCTTACACAGCCTCCAGACAAAGTTTATTAGCTTCAATGGCACCTTGATCTTCCACAATGATACCCAGGCCTTCTTCTCTAGCTCAGCCGCTGATGAGGTCCCGTTGCCTGCTAAACAGTTTTCCCTCTGGGTTTTGATGTTGTGAAGCATTTTGTACGCCGAGCTGACCGAGAAAGCTCCTCGATTATCCTCTGACCAGGCCCAAAAATCCTCTACTCTCATTGTGCATAGTGGAATGGATAGTATAACTTCCACATCCATTGGGAGGAACACCCGCCGTACCTCGTCCTCCCTCCATTCGCTAGTTGATGCACAAATGAGCTCCGAAACTTGCTGAGGAGGGTTCACCACTAGGGAGCAAACCAGCCTCAACATACCCGGCCTTGGCAGCCAGTTTTCTGTCCAAATGTTTGTGTTCTCTCCGGTACCAATCCTCTTGATAATGCCTTTTGCCACAACATCTCGCCCATCTAAAATGGCCCTCCAAATCTACGATGGATGGCTTCCCAATTCTGATGTTAAGAAAGATCCTGTTGGGTAGTAAACAGCCTTGAGAATCCTTGCACTCAAAGTCTTAGGTTCTTGTATCAATCGCCATGCTTGTCTTGCCAGGAGTGCAAGATTAAAGATTTCAATGTCCCGAAAACCCAGGCCGCCTAGAGATTTTGGTGTTGTGCAAATGTCCCATGAAACCCAACATGGCTTTCTCTTCCCTCTCTTACTGCCCCACCAAAATTGGCGGATCATTGATGTCACATTCTCACAAATACCACATGGCAAACGGAAGCAGGCCATGGAGTAAACCGGGATGGATTGGGCCACCGCTTTTATCAAAACTTCCTTGCCCGCATAAGATAATAGCTTCTCCATCCAACCCTTAATCTTTTCCCACACTCTGTCCCTCAAATACTTAAAAGTTCCGTTCCTCGAGTGACCCACATCAGTAGGCATGCCCAGATACCTCTCACTCAGCTGTTCATTGTGCACATCAAGGGTATCTTTTATACCATTGCGTACAGGTTGAGGGCATCCCTTACTGAAAAAGATAGAGGACTTTGCATTATTTACTCGCTGGCCAAAAGCATTGCAATATGTAGTCAACAGGTTTGACACTGTAGTCGCCCCCTCATTACTCGCTTTGAAGAGCAGCAGGCTATCATCAACAAAGAGGAGATGGTTGACAACCGGAGCTGTCGGAGCCACTTGTACTCCCACGAAATGCGATGACTGAGTCTCAGATTTCAAAAGGCACGAAAGGCCCTCCGCTGCAATCAAAAAGAGATAAGGGGAGATTGGATCTCCCTGTCGAATACCCCGAGTAGGTTTGAACTAGTCTAGTTTTTCACCATTAAAAAGCACTGAGAAGGATACTGATTTGATCATGCCCATAACTACCTCCACCCAAGATCTTGCAAAACCAAGTTTGATCATAATTGCTTCTAAATACACCCATTCCACTCTGTCATAAGCTTTCATCATATCCAGCTTCAAGGCACAATGACTATTAGATTTGGATTTGCTCTTCTTCATAAAATGCAGGCACTCATAGGCACATATGATATTGTCTGTGATCAGTCTCCCAGGCACAAAGGCAGATTGTTCCTCTGAGACAATCTCAGGTAAAATATGTTTTAACCTATTAGCCACCACTTTGGATGCAATTTTGTATAGAACATTGCACAAGCTGATCGGTCTGAACTGAGTGAGGAGAGTTGGGTTCATTACCTTTGGTATTAAAACCAGAAACGTGTCGTTGATGCATTCCGCACTCTCTTCCCCCTTAACGATTCTCATCACTGCTTTAGTTACCTCATCCCTGCACACATCCCAATGACGCTGATAAAAATGTGCGGGGAAGCCGTCCGGCCCCGGCGACTTTGTAGGAAACATTTGAAACAGGGCAGTTTTCACCTCTTCATTAGTATAAGGAGCACATAGAATACCATTCATATCGGCAGTAACTTTCCGGGGCACATGTACTAACACTTGCTCCATGCCCATCACTCCCTCCGATGTATAAAGATCTTTATAAAAATTCGAGACAAGGATCTTCAACTCAGCCGGGTCATCTATAGTGATTCCCAAAGCATTTGACAGAGATTTGATCATATTTTTCTTTCTCCGCATGCTCGCCCTCATATGATTTTTTTTGTATTTTTGTCACCCGCTGCCAACCACTCAATTCTGGATCTTTGGCGCCAAAGCACTTCCTCTCGATGATAGAGCTCAACTAACTTCTCATGAATTTTTTGCTCAGCATGGCTTGGTCCATCGCGGCGAGGGTCATCCCTCATCCTCCCCAAATCGCCTTTTAGTCGTTTTATCTCAGCCCGCACTGAACCAAAGCTGTGCTTGTCCCATCTAGATAGGTTCTGTGACAGCAACAACCGTTTTTGCCTTACATCCTCCACTCGGTGGCTTGGATTATCCGGTGACCATGCAACCTTTATTTCCTCCCCCAAGCCATCATGAGATTCCCAAGCTACTTCATACCTGAAGATTTTACTGAAAGTTTTTTGCACAACCGGGTCATTGTTGAGCTCTAGTAGGATTGGGCTGTGATCAGAGGTAGCTGCTTCGAGATGTGTCAAGCTAGCATTAGGGAACAAGGAACTCCACTCAGCCGTGGCTAGAGCTCGATCCAGTCTTACCCTAGTAAACGTTCCACCAGTCACTTTTTTCTCAAAAGTCCAGAATCTGCCTTTGAATCCCAAGTCCATAAGCATGCATACATCAACCATGTCTCTGAAAGACCGCGTCTGAGCATTGCTCCGCTGTCCCACTCCTTCATGCTCATCCGGGCGAAGACCTTCATTGAAATCGCCTATGCAGAGCCATGGTAGTGTACTTGAATCGCTGATATTTTTTAAAGTATCCCATGTATTGTAGTGCAAATGAGTTTGAGCTTCTCCATATACTACTGTCATCCTCCAGGGATCCCAACCAGGGTCCAGAACCTCAACATCCACATGGTAGTCCGAGTAACCAAGAATATCTATTTTTATTGAATTATTCCAAAAGAGGCCTATGCCTCCACTCCTTCCAACACTATCAATATCATAAGCATTATCAAAACCTATAGAACCTGCTAAGCTCTCTACTCTTTCCTTATTTATCTGTGTTTCTAAGATACAAAGAATAGAGGGGGCATAGTTCTTCGCTAAATCGCGAAGTTCGCAAACTGTCGAGGCCATGCCCGCGCCCCGGCAGTTCCAACACATGTAACTCATTGTGCCCGGCGGCGCTCCTCGGGGGAGCCCGCCGATAATGCATAGATTGGTTCAGCCATGTCGTCATTTTCATCTCCTGTTTGCTTAGACACACCCTTCTTCGGCCTCTTATTGCCCTTACGCGGCGAAACGTAGACCGGAGGGGGGGGGAGGTATTCCCGATGGGTTTTCTGCAACAACCAACTCCCCGTTTGATGTTTCCATGGTCGAAACTGAGCTAGGTGACACAGGCTGATCATTATCCTTCGATCCTCTCTTGCTGTTGTTTCTAGCATCCAGCTCGTGGATGACTCCACCCGAGTGGGACGTGGCCACAGGAGCAGGGCCATGTTCTTTGCATCCCAGTTTTTTTGCATGGTCATTTGCTGGCTTATACTCCTTCTTTTCCTCGTTCCCTGTTGCGGGTTCCTTGCCTCCCCTAAGCTCATCGCGAATGTCAGGTCCAGCATTCTGGTTCATCTCCACAGGATCGTCGGCTGCCTCCGTTGCTCTGTTCTCGTTTGTAGGCCCCCGGCCTCGCACTGGCTCAAAACCCCGACCAGTGTTGCCGCCGCGTCCTCTTCCCCTGCCTCCCCGGTTCGGGAATCTGCCACCAGTATTTGGTGAGTACTGTAATGCACGGCGTTGAGCAATCATCCATCCACCCCACCTTTTGTCTTCCTCCTTCCAGACTCCATCGCCACACTCCTCAAAACCATGTCCCATCATCCCACACACCTTGCAGAAAAAAGGTATTTTCTCATATTTGACAACCAACATCCTCGTCCCCTCTCCTGCCACAGTCAGCGGAATGAATCTGGTTAGGGGTTTGGCTGTTAAGACCTTTGCTCGCACCCGGACATAATCTCCCTCGTAGTAGAGGGTGGGCTGCAACTGAACTTCACGGACCTTGCCAATCCTGCGGGCAAGCTGGTCAACAACAATCTCCCGACGGTAAAGGTCCGGGATCTTGTGAATCTGAGCCCACACATACAGACCATCAAGAACCATTGCCTCAGGGTCCGTCTTGCCATCATAATCCTCAATTACAACACCGAGTCCCCTGAAGAGCCACGGACCTCCATGCACAACCCTCTTCCAATCCTCCAGGCAAAGGAATTGGAAGATGAACATATTCTCACCCGCCTCCCTGAATTTTGGAGGCCGAGCCAAACCCCATATGAATTTCATGTTATCGAAGAAAGCTGTAGGGCTGAAGGGGCGATCTGTATTGACCCTTGCGATCGCCATCCACCTAGCCTCTGCCGCAAAGTTCTGAGCGTCGGCTTCCCCTATGACAACCTCATCGCGTTCTTCCTCCATAAGCTCCATGTTCTTCATCATCTCCTCAAGATCGATTTCCTGTGCCCTTCCTGATCGCGAAGAAGAACCCCCCGGGGCAGCCATGGTAGCAACCCAGGGGAAACAGATAGACCGTGCGACACCTCCTACGAGGCAGCGGCTCGGTAACGACTTACTGCGACAGCCTTCCCCTGGCGATCATCGAGAATCGCCTCTGGCGGCGCCGCTAAACCCTAAGCGAGAGGGTACAAATCGGTCTGTGTTAGGTAAGTGTACGAGTGCTTGGACTGGACTAATATGTTACTTTGGGCTAAGACAGGGCCTTGAGGTTTGCTGGTGGGCCGACGATGTAGGTGCTGGGTGCTCAAAGTCCATGAGAGAGACAAGCAGGAGACGACGATCCACCATCCACAGACTGTTCCTGACTTTTCCATGTCCCGCTTTAAATTACCAAGGGGTCTATGTGTTCACGTAACATCAATGATCAAGTCCTTTTGGTGGGGCAGCCAACAAGGTCAAAGAAAGCCTTATTGGGTGTGGGACATTATGTGCATGCCAAATTACATGGAAGGATTGGGATTCAGAGATATTGAAATCTTTAACTTGGTTCTATTGGTGAGACAAGCTTGGAGAAATTTTGAGAATCTTGATGCATTAAGTGCGAGAATTTTGAAGGCAGTTTATTTCCCTGGAACTGATTTTTTGGAGGCAACTATTGGAAACCATCCATCTCAAATATGTAGGTCAGTAGTAGAAGGAAGAGATATTTTGAAACAAGGTCTTATTAAGAGGATAGGAAGTGGCGAGTCCACAGAAATCTGTAACACAAACTGGATCCTGAGAGCCAAAAATACGAGGCTCATTGTTTCTTTGGTGGCCACCCCGCCCATTTTGGTTTTGGATTTAATTGTTTGTACTAAAGCGAGGTGGAACTCGGAGATCATTGAACAAGTTTGGACACGGAGTATTTGATCCCGAGCTCATATGCTCCCTGATGAACAGTAAAATCTGAAAAAATAGTAAAAAAATTCAACAAAAATCTGAATTTTTTTGGTGATAAACATTGACGAAAGTTTTAACTACCTGCAAAATTTTTGTGATGAAATGACATTCGTGTAGGCCTGGGCAAAAAAAAAAATCGGTGCTCCGAAAACACTATTGTTGGAAGCAATTTGGAGCATCGATTTTTTTTGTGCCGACCTCCACGAATGTTATTTCATCACGAAAATTTGCAGAATGTTAAAACTTTCGTCAATGTTTATCACAAAAAACAAATCAGATTTTTTAAACCTTTTTTACTATTTTTTCGGATTTTACTATTCATCAGGGAGCATATGAGCTCGGGATCAAAAGAGCACTTTCGAACAAGTTTTCCTTCCTTATGATTCGACAACAGTCTTGCAGATTCCAGTGTGCACACGCAATAATATGGAGGATTTTTGGTCTTGGAATTTCGAGAAGTCTAGAAGATTTAGAGTTCGGTCTGCTTATAGAAGGATTGTCAAACCAAGAAACGGAGAGAATATTGGCTAAAGGAAAGGTCAGGGTCATCCAACACCGCGACGATTGAAAAAACATGGGACACGTTGTGAAAGACCATGGTGCGAGCAAATGCGAGAATGCTTCTGTGGAGACTAGCAAAAAGTTTGTTGCCAATAGTGGATGTTCATAAACATAGAAATATGGATATAGGTGATTGTTGCAGCATATGTGGCATGCAAGACTCATGGAGACATAGTCTCATTGAGTGCACTATGACGAGATTGGGCGCTAGTAGACCCGCTGCTTTGGGAGCACTTGATAGCTACATAAAACCATTGGCAATGAATTGGTAGTTTTCAATGATGGAGGTGTTATTGCATGATGAGCTGACTTGGTTGACCATTACTCTTTGGACAGTCTAGAAGGCATGACAAAATCCTATTCATGAGGGTATACATCAAAGTTCTCTCTCTGCTCATCTATTTACTACCAGGTTCATCTTGAAGCTTGATCAAGTTAAGGATGTTCCAACGTCAACTGTAATCTCTACACCGGTAGAGAGAAGGTAGAAATGGCTGCCTCCACCGAGGGGAAGTATCAAAATTAATGTAGATGTCGGGGTCTCATTAGACCACAACAGAGGAGCAGCGACGACAATAATGGTATATATCTGGGCTCGTCTATACTGGTCATTCATGGACTTGTTTCTCTAACAATATTGGAAGCCATTGCATGCAGAGAAGCTTTAGCACTTGCGGATGATCTTGGGATGCAACACCTCTACATTGCAAAAGATTGTAAGGAGGTCATAAACCACACGAAATAAGCCGTAGCCCCGCTATATTGATATAGCAAACACCCGATACAATGAACAGACTAGCAATCCTGGGGCGGCAACAAACATACACCCAAAGAAAAGAAAAGAAAGTACAATGGAGACATAGGCGGATCGACTAAACGACGATGACCCGCGACTGAGGCGCCCTCACCGACAGAGTACCACCGCGCTCCTACCACCAAATCTACGAGTACCAGGCAGCACCTTCAAGAAGGAACGCCATGCTGCTGCCCGGACCAGCGCACTGGTCCTAGGGTTTCCCTCGGCATAGAGGGAAGTGAACAAGGGTAGCCACGACGCCCTTCAGGAAGGAAAGATGCCACCCGGAGGCGGCACCGCGTCGGTGTCGGATGAACCGACAAGGATTTCTCTCGAAACACCCCATCAGCATCCCCGGACGATCTGTAGCACAGGAGCCCCGTGAGGACGAGCCTCGACACCACCAGACAAGCCGCCCACCAACATGCGCCAAAACAATCCCGAAGCCACCATCGTCGTCTCACCGAAGTAGCTGCCACGAGGCCTGCAAGCCGAAGGAGAGGAGAGGAATGCCTTGGGGTCAGCAGTACCGCGGCCGGCGGGAGGGACCAACCTCCACCGCCCAAGACAGTCGCCGACCGGACGCGGCCGTAGAGCACACCAGTCCCTGATAGGTCCGGCCGGTCCTAGCGGGCCCGTAAAGCCCACCCGGGGCACACCAGTCCTAAAAGGGTCCGGCCGGGCCGAGCCCGTGAAGCTCGCCGCCGCCCAGCAACAGGCCGGCCGCCGTCGTCGCTATCCCCTGCATCCGCGCCATCACCTATAGCTACAGATCGAGCCGCAGGTCAGGCCGGCCTGCCCAAACCCAGATGGGGCCAGACGAGCCCAGATCTGGGCCGAAGGGCCCGGCCGGCCATCCCCGCCGCACGTCGTCACCGCTGCACTGCGCCGCCCCACAGGCCCGCGCGTGACGCCACCGTACCGTCACCACCCGGCCGGAGCCGGGCCGCTGCCGCCCAAAGTGCACCGCCGCCAACGAGGGAGAGCCCCGCCTCCACCAAGTCGACGCGGGGAAAGACAAGCCGCTGCCGCCGGTGCTACCCGGACTTCGCCCGGCAGCCCCGACATGGCTTGAGACTGCGTCGGTATTTCCCCAAAGAGGAAGGGATGATGCAGCACAGCGACGGTAAGTATTTCCCTCAGTTATAAAACCAAGGTATTGAACCAGTAGGAGGATCACCACCACCTAATAAGCAGCACCTGCACACAAAGAACAAATACTTGTAACCCGACGCAAAAGAGAGGTTGTCAATCTCTCTACGGTAAAAAGATAGATTAGGTAGTGATAGATTGGAGAGATAGATCTCTCAAGAACACAAAATAAAAAGGGCAAATAAAAAGTGCAGCAAGGTATTTTTGGGTTTTTGGAATAATAGATCTGAAAACAAAAGAGGCAAAAAGATAGATCGGAAAGCAATATGTTGGAAAAGTAGACTCGGGGGCCGTAGGTTTCACTAGTGGCTTCTCTCATGAGTATAGCACACGGTGGGTGAACAAATTACTGTTGGGCAATTGATAGAAGATCAAATAATCATGACGATATCCAAGGTGATGATCATTATATAGGCATCACGTCCAAGATAAGTAGACCGACTCCTGCTTGCATCTACTACTATTACTCCACACATCGACCGCTATCAATCATGCATCTAGTGTATTAAGTTCATGGAAAAACGGAGTAATCCAATAAGAACGATGACATGATGTAGACAAGATCTATTCATGTAGGAATAGACCCCATCTTGTTATCCTTAATAGCAACAATACATGCGTGCCTCGCTGCCCCTTCTGTCACCGGGAGACGACACCGCAAGATTGTACCCATCACAAAGCACCTCTTACCATGGCAAGAAAAATCGATCTAGTCGGCCTAACTAAACCAAAGATTCGAAGAAGAAATACGAGGCTATAAGTAATCATGCATATAAGAGATCAAAGAAGACTCAAATAATATTCATGGATAGAAACTGATCATGAACTCAAAATTCATCGGATCCCAACAAACACACCGCAAAAGTTTACATCAAATAGATCTCCAAGAGACCATTGTATTGAGAATCATAAGAGAGAGAGAGAGAAGAAGCCATCTAGCTACTGCCTACGGACCCGTATGTCTATGGTGGACTACTCACGCATCATCGGAGAGGCACCAATGAGGATGATGAACCCCTCCGTGATGGTGTTAGATTGGATCTCGAGGCTCTGGAACTTGCGGCGGCTGGATGTGTTTTTCGTCGACTCCTCTAGGGTTTCTAGAATATTTGGGAATTTATAGGCATCAGAGGCGGTGGAGAGGGGCCCCGAGGAGGGCACAACCCATCAGGGCGCGCCTGGGGCCTCTAGTGCGCGCTGGTGGGTTGTGGTCTCCACGGCCCACCTCTCTGGCACTTCTTTGGCCCACTGGGTGTCTTCTGGTCCAAAAACAATCTCCAAAAATTTTCGTCGTGATTGGACTCCGTTTGGTACTGATATTCTGCGAAGTAAAAAACAAGCAAAAACAGCAATTGTCACTTTGGCACTATGTCAATAGGTTAGTCCCAAAAAATGATATAAAGTTGCTATAAAGTGATTGTAAAACATCCAAGAATGATAATATAACAGCATGGAACAAGCAAAAATTATAGATACGTTGGAGACGTATCAGCATCCCTAAGCTTAATTCCTACTCGTCCTCGAGTAGGTAAATGATAAAAACAGAATTTTTGATGTGGAATGCTGCCTAACATGTTCATCACTCTTTTCTTTTGTAGCATGGACATTTGGACTTTTAGTTGATTCAAAGCAATAGTCTAGTTTTAACATAATGACTTCAATACTCAAGCATGCCAACAAGCAACCTTGTCTTTCAAAATATCAACACTAAAGAAAGTTATCCCTAGCCCATCATGCTCAATCATTGATCCATTCATGAAACATACTCAAATATTAGCTACACCCAATGCTCAAGTACGACCATAGTGCCCCCTAGTTGGTGCTTTATAAGAGAAGATGGAGACTCAAATTAAAAATAAAAATTGCATAAAGTAAATAGATATGCCCTTCGCAGAGGGAAGTAGGGATTTGTAGAGGTGCCAGAGCTCAAAGTTTAAATTGAGAGAGAAAAATATTTTGAGTGGCATGCCTTTCCTATCAATGAAAAGCACAAAGTAGTTCACAATACTTTCCATGCTAGATACATCATAGGCGGTTCCCAAATAGAAAATAAAGTTTATTCCTTTTTCCACCATTCTTTCACATTCCATGGCTGGCCGTATCCACGTTTGCCTTCCATACCAACACTTTCCAAGGAATTTATTATTTGACAACATTAAGTAATTTTTTTCTTTTTTCATTTCGGGAATGGGCATCCCTATTACCGCCGCACTCTTGTGCAATGACAAGTGAATAAACACTCATCTTGAGAATAACACATCTAGCATGGAAAAATATTGGACACCCCCTACCGTTTCATGAGTGGTACGAGCACACAAAAGAGAAAATTTATTTTGAAAATTAGAGATGGCACATACAAATTTGCTTAGGACGACATGTAAATACCGCATATAGGGGTATGGTGGACTCATAAGGCAAAACTTGGTTTAGGGATTTTGGATGCACAAGTAGTATGTCTACTTAGTACAAGTGGAGGCTAGCAAATAGTATAATTACTTATGTAAGTCCATCTAGTGCCCCTTAGTGATTTTGGTGTATTGAAGACTTATAGGTTAAGGGACTAATATGTTTGTGAGTATACACATGCTCTATAAGTCGATGAGGAGTTTGGTATATTCGAAGAATATCGATCCCTAAAAATGAATGTCTTCAACTGAAGACTTTGGTGAAGACTTTGGTATTCCCTGAAGACTTTGAAGGTGAAGAAGATGGTGTGACCTTGCAGATATGAACGAGGACATTGAAGCGTGAAGACTGTTGTTTTTATTGTTTCAATTCTTTCTTTGAGTCATAGGAAACACCGTACTGTTAAAGGGGGTCGAGGTAATACTAAGGAAAAATTTCCATCTGATGCTCAACTCAAAAGCCTCAACATAACCCAATCCTTCGAGTGAAGCCTTTGGAAACCTCTTACAGTTCAGTCAAGTTCTTCAGAGACAGAGACGATGTTCTTCTGGTCTCTGAGGAAATTGGTCTGACTGAGGAGTTAGGATTTCGCCAGTGCGAATTGCCTACAAGTGAGGAATATGATAAGCCCTGAGGAATTTGACAGTTCAAATTCCGACCGTTGCTGTGCTTTGCGCCAGCTGTCCAGATATTTTATCCACCTAACGGTCATATCATTGGGGGGCATTTATGTCTTATCATGTCGGGTTGCAACCTGGCTATAAATAGCCGCCCCCTCAACCACTAGCTGGTTGGCTGCTCCGAGAGAGAACTTGACACTTGTCATTTGAGAGCAACCCATTCCTCGAGGACTTTGAGCGAAAATCATCAGTGAGGAAAAACCCAAAACCCAAACCATCAAAACCCAAAGTGATTAAGCATCACTGAAGAAATTGTTCCTGTGTGGAACCGACGCTTTTTACCTTTGAAGACTGTGTATCTTCCAGACGGTTAGGCGTCATGGTCTAGTGCATCCTGCAGTCAATTGGGGATCGCCGGGTGACCGTGGTCTAGAGCATCCAGCAGTCAATTGTGGATCGCCGGGTGACCAGTTTGTGAGGGTTTTGGAAGTCTACCCTGAAGACTTACCACGAGTGTTGGGCGAGGACTGTGTGACCTTAGCTCAAGGAGAATACGGTAAGGACTGTGTGTCCTGGGACTGTGTGTCCTCTACTTTAAATACCAGGCCGCCCCAAACCAGACGTACGACTGTCACAGCAGTTGGAACATGGTCATCAAACCATTGTCTTCATCGAGCTACCTGGTTCTATTTACTCAACCCTTTCATTTCCTTGTATACCTGTTGATGAAATTGATCGTTATTGTTTGAAGAATTTGACTGAAGACTTTCTCAATTTCCCGACCTCAAATTCTTCAGTCACTTTATCTTCTGCCTGCTTATCCTGTTCACGCTACTCATGCTCTGTGTATGTTTCATTTCATCATGATGACTATGCTACTGCTATGTTTCACATGCACTTGAGTACTTATTCCGCTGCGAGTAGTTCGTCACTTAGCAAATTCCTCAACTAGTATTTCCTCAAGTGACAAATTTGTAAAAATCGCCTATTCACCCCCCTCTAGTCGATATAACGCACTTTCAACTCACCAACATGACTCACATATCACTATCATCATGTCTCAGAACTATTACAAGGAATCAAGTTTAATTTGTCCAATGATCTTCATGAAAGTTTTTATTATATCCTCCTTGGGTATTTATCACTTTGGAACTAGTTTCATATATTGCCATTGCTTTTGACGAGCTCAAACAAATTTAAGTGAAGCACATGAGCATGAAGATTTCATCTCTCAAAATAGTATAAGTGAAGCATGAGAGGATTTCTTCAAAATTTACTAACTCCCAAATTAATCTAAGTGAAGCATGAGAGTATTTCTACAAAAATTTCCAAGCACACAGTGCTCAAAAAGATATAAGTGAAGCACTAGAGCAATTCTATAGCTCAAAAAGTTTAAGTGAAGCATATAAAGCAGTTCTAACAAATCATAGCATAATTTTGGCTCTCTCAAATAGGTGTGTCCAGAAAGGATACAAGTGATAAACTAACAAGCAAAGCAAGCAAAGACTCAAATGATACAAGACGCTCCAAGCAAAACTCATGATATGTCACGAATAAAAATATAGCTCCAAGTAAAATACCGATGGTCGTTAGAAGAAAGAGGGGATGCCACTCGGGGGCATCCCCAAGCTTAGTTGCTTGTTTCTCTTTGGATATACCTTGGGGGTGCTGTAGCATCCCCAAGCTTAGGCTCTTTTCACTCCTTATTCCTTCATCCATCGTGATCTCACCCAAAACTTGAAAACTTCGATCACACAAAACTCAACAAAATCTTCGTGAGATCCGGTAGTATAATAAAGCAAATCACTACTTTAAGTACCGTTGCAAACCCATTCATATTTTATTATTGCATTATACCTACTGTAACTTTACCATGGCTCATACCTGATACGTCTCCAACGTATCGATAATTTATGAAGTATTCATGTCATATTTGCCTATGTTTTTACTATGGTTGTATGATTTATTGGGACTAACCTATTAATGGTTTCAAAAGTGCACAAGTTTTTGTTTCAGACTTTGATGTGCAGGAATTAATTAGAAATTGTCGAAAAAACGCAAAAGGAGTCTTGTTGCAGGAGGACTCTGACTTTCCTGAAATCTGTCCACGAACAGTTTTTAGAGATTGTCAGTTTGACCCCCGAAGACGACGTCAAATGGAAAAAGCTAAAACTAGGAAAGTGTGGAGAATTTTATGGCATTGATTCTGGACTCTAAATTCGTTCAAAACGGAGTCCGGATGCGATCTGTAGACCCGTTTTACTGGTGGAAAATATCTGATTACGGGATTACGAAAATTGATGACGTGATTGAGTCCAACTCTTACCATATCTGATGTATTCGACCAAGCCACGACTTTGAGGACTCATGAGGGCTGTGAGGAGTCCCTAGGAAGGTTCTAGAGGTGACCAAGAGACATTGGATCAAGGGTCCATCCATCGGAGGGCCATATAGCACCACAGAGGCACATATAAGGAGAGAAAAACCCTAATTTCGGGAGAGCCACCAAGAGACACGAATTTGCCTCTCCCTTGGCAGCCACCAAGAAGGGGAGAGGCTCCACCATTGCAGCACCAAGACAAAGGAATAAGGGGGAGCAAGGGGCCGCCGCCCGTCGCCACCGCTGATGTCTACTACACAACCTTCTTCTTGTAGACTCGTGTTGGGCCTCCAAGCGCAGAGTTTTGTAGGACAGTAACAAATTTCCCTCAAGTGAATGACCTAAGGTTTATCAATCCGTGGGAGGCGTAGGATGAATATGGTCTCTCTCAAACAACCCTGCAACCAAATAACAAAGAGTCTCTTGTGTCCCCGACACACCCAATACAATGGTAAATTGTATAGGTGCACTAGTTTGGCGAAGAGATGGTGATACAAGTGTAATATGGATGGTAGATATAGGTTTTTGTAATCTGAAAATATAAAAACAGCAAGGTAACTAATGATAAAAGTGAGCACAAACGGTATTGCAATGCTTGGAAACAAGGCCTAGGGTTCATACTTTCACTAGTGCAAGTTCTATCAACAATACTGACATAGTTGAATCATATGTAAATCCCTCACGTGCGACAAAGAGTTCACTCCAAAGTCACAAATAGCGGAGAACAAACGAAGAAATTATTGTAGGGTACGAAACCACCTCAAAGTTATCTTTTCTGATCAATCTTATGAGCTATCCCTATAAGTGACACGAACAGCCCTAGAGTTCGTACTAAAATAACACCTTAAGATATACATCAACCAAAACCCTAATGTCACCTAGATACTCCAATGTCACCACGAGTACCCATGGGCTTGATTATATGATATGCATCACACAATTTCAGATTCATCATGTTCAATCCAACACAAAGAACTTCAAAGAGTGCCCCAAAGTTTCTACCGGAGAGTCAAGACGAAAACGTGTGCCAACCCCTATGCATAGATTCCCAAGGTCACGGAACCCGCAAGTTGATCACCAAAACATACATCAAGTGGATCAATAGAACATCCCATTGTCACCACGGATATCCCATCGCAAGACATACATCAAGTGTTCTCAAATCCTTAAAGACTCAATCCGATAAATAAACTTCAAAGGGAAAACTCAATTCATCACAAGATGATAGAGAGGGGAAAACTCCATATGATTCATCTATATCAATAAAGCTCGCGGTACATCAAGATCGTGCCATCCCAAGAACACGAGAGAGAGAGATCAAACACATAGCTACTGGTACATACCCTCAGCCCCGAGAGTGAACTACTCCCTCCTCATCATGGAGACCGCCGGGATGAAGATGGCCTCCGGTGATGGTTTCCCCCTCCGGCAGGGTGCCGGAACGGGCTCCCGATTGGTTTTTCGTGGCTACAGAGGCTTGCGGCGGCGAAACTCCCGATCTAGGTTTCTTTCTGGAGGTTTCTCGATTTATAGGAGTACTTGGCATTGGAATCAAGTCAGGGGGGTGCTCGAGGGACCCACAAGTCAGGGGGGCACGCCCTAGGGGGGGGAGGCGCCCCCTAGGCTTGTGGCTTCCTCGGGACTCCTCTCCGGTATCTTTTTGCTCCGGTATTTTTTATATTTTCCAAAAATATTCTCCGTAAATTTTCAGCCCATTCCGAGAACTTTTATTTCTGCACAAAAACAACACCACGGTAGCTCTGCTGAAAACAGCGTCAGTCCGGGTTAGTTCTAATCAAATCATACCAAAATCATATAAAATTATTGTAAACATGGCATGAATACTTCATAAATTATAGATACGTTGGAGACGTATCAGCATCCCCAAGCTTAATTCCTGCTCGTCCTCGAGTAGGTAAATGATAAAAGAAATAATTTATGAAGTGTGAATGCTAGCAAGTGCACAAGTTTGATCAATGATAATTCCAATCACTTTTTCTAGCATCAATATAAACCATAAACAGTAGCTCATCTCATAAAACTTCTCATGATCAAGTAACAAGCTATTCACATGGTAAAGTATAGACCAGAAAGTTTCTTGAAAACTAACAAACCATATTCCTAGTCATCGAACAATTGCAATTCATCTTATTTTCAGGAAAGGTCTATGTAAGAGCTTTGATTTAGCAAATTCCACATACTCAACTATCATATAGTCTTCCATGATTATTGACACTCAAAGCATATTTTTAGAACAAATAGCATCCATGGAACACAGGGAAAGATAGGGGCTTAATGTTTCGCCTCCAAACTTATTTATCATATAGATAATTGTCAACAATAATAATTCATGATCAAATATATTTGACTGGATATATATGTTTGGATCTTTCCCCACCACATGATGCTTGCCAACTAATAGATTGAGGTTGGAATAAGAAGTTGACTCAACAAGAATAGTAAATAACATGAAAGTAAATATATTGGCCCTTCGCAGAGGGAAGCAGGGATTTGCATATGTGCCAGAGCTCATTGTTTAAAACAGAGATGAATATAATTTTGGGAGGTATGCTTTCATTGTCAACATAACAACCAAGAGATTTCACCATCTTCCATGCTAGATACATTATAGGCGGTTCCCAAACAGAATGATAAAGTTTTTACTCCCCCTTCGCCAATCAAACACACTCCACGGCGAGCCGAATCCATGGGTACCGTCCATACAAACAACAATCATGGGGGAGTTTTGTTTCATTATATTTTGATTTGATTTTTGAGCATGGAACTGGGCATCCCGAATACCAGCCACTTTCTCGTGAATGATAGTGAATCAACACATATCGTGAGAATAACCCACCTAGCATGGAAGATACTGACCGCCCCCAGTCGCTACATGAGCGATTCGGGCATACAAAACAGAATATTATTTGGAGGTTTAGAGTTTGGCACATGCAAACTTACTTGGAACGGCAGGTAAATACCGCATATAGGTAGGTATGGTGGACTCTCATGGAAGAAACTTGGCTCAAGGGTTTGGATGAACAAGTAGTATCTCTACTTAGTACGAAGTTTTGGCTAGCAAAAGGTTCTAAACAAGCACCACATGTTAGAGGATCCATAACAATATAACTTCTATGCAAATATACCCAAACATAACTCATTAAGTTGTCTTCCTTGTCCAATTTCAACTAATTTGCTCGAGTTTGAAAATAATTAATGAGCTCACAATCATAGAAGATGTCCAAGATAGTATATTTATATGTGGAATCTCTCTTCCTTCAATATTCTTTCATGAATTGTTCAAGTGACCAATGCGGTGTTTGCTAACTTTCAATAAATTTTACCACCTATACTTATTATGTGTGAAGTCATTACTCCCCATGGGATAAGTATATGAAGCATATTTAATTTCAGATTTATGATATTCAATTCATTCAACCATTTACTCATAGGATATAAGTGAAGCACGAGATTGAATGACAAACTACTCCAAAAAGATATAAGTGAAGATCAATGCGTAGTCAATTAGTTAAATAGCCATGTGAGGACTCTCTCTCTTATTCAGAATTTCAGATCCAATGCTTTTATTCAAACAGCAAAATAAAAATGGCACTCCAAGAATAGCACGCATCATGTGAATGAATAAAAATTTAGGCTCAACATAGGCTAACCGATAATTGTTGATGAAGAGAGATGGGATGCGTAGTATCCCCAAGCTTAGATGCTTGAGACTTCTTGAAATATTTACTTGGGGTGCCTTTGGCATCCCCAAGCTTGAGCTTTTGTATCTCGTTCAATCCTCTCATATCATGGTTTCACCTATTCTCAAAAACTTCATCCACACAAAACTCGAAAAGAACTCGTGAGATAGGTTAGTACACATAAGAATAAATCAACACTTCATGTACTGCCAAGACAAGTTGCACAATAATTTTCAAACATCATCTACTATTTACTATCATTTCCACAATTTATATCTACCAATATAGGCTATGGAAACTAGAGGATAAGTAGAAAACAAAACTATGACAACAATCTGTCCAAACAGAACAGTCTGTAGCAATTTATGAAAACAGTGTACTTTCGTAACTCAAAAAATTATGAAAATTTAGTACATGCTAAATAATTTATATGAAAATACTGTGTAAAAATTTCAGAAACTTTCCACGTTCCAGTAAAATATGAAAATTCAAACACTACAGAAAAAGTTTCTGTTTTTTACACATCACACATCACACATGCAATACAAGCATCCTAAGGCAATTCTTGGAACTTTTTATTGAAAAACAAAATTATGAATAACACCTAACAGAAAATAACAAAATATAATGACGATCCAAGCAAAGCACATATTATGTGACGAATAAAAATATAGCTCTAAGTAAGATATACCGATAATGTTGAAGACGAAAGAGGGGATGCCTTCCGGGGCATCCCCAAGCTTAGGCGCTTGAGTCTTCCATGGATATTACCTTGGGTGTGCCTTGGGAATCCCCAAGCTTTAGGTTCTTGTCACTCCTTATTCTCCTCATATCGATATCTCACCCAAAACTTGAAAACTTCAATCACACAAAACTTAACGGAACTTCGTGAGATGGGTTAGTATGATAAAGAGCAAATCATCCACTTAGGTACTGTAAAATACAAGATCCATAATTTTTATCGCATAATGTCTACTGTAACTTATCATTTCCACAATTTATATCACTTAATATAAGCCATGGAAATGCTAAAACAAGCAAACTATGCAAACAAGGCAGATTCTGTCAAAAACAGAACAGTCTGTAATGATCTGAACAATGACCATACTTCTGCAGCCCCAAAAATTCTGAAAAATTAGGACAATCTAGGAAATTTGTATATCAATGATGTGTAAAAAATTCAGAAGCTTTTGACTCTCTGGTGAATTTATAAAATTCTGGACTGGGCACCAAAGTTTCTGTTTTTGCACAGAATCAAGTCAACTATCAACCACACTATCCCAAAGGCATTACTTGGCACTTTATTGAAAGAAAACATATAAAACATGATTACTACAGTAGCATGATCATGAGAACGCACAAAAACAGTAGGGGTAAATATTGGGTTATCTCCCAACAGGCGCTTTTCTTTAATGCCTTTCTAGCTAGGCATGACATTTTAATGGTACACTTCCAAGCCCAATTCCGATGATAATTTTATTCATACTCTAAAATATATAAGTGAAGTTCATAGAGCATTCTACAATTAATATAGATTAACCAATATCCAAGCTCAAAATATATAAGTGAAGCACACGAAGCATTCTATAAAGCCATACTCAAAAGATTTAAGTGAAGCACAAAGAGCATTCTACAAAGTCATACTCAAAAGATCTAAGTGAAGCGCATGAAGCATTCTATAAAGCCATACTCAAAAGATCTAAGTGAAGCGCATGAAGCATTCTATAAAGCCATACTCAAAAGATCTAAGTGAAGCGCATGAAGCATTCTATAAATCAATGAATGACTATCTCATACTAGAAGGGTGCATAAAAGGAAAAGAAAAACACTAAAGATGCATATCATGTGAACAAAACAAAAACCGAGGTATACCGATAATTGTTGAAGAATAAAGATGGGATGCCTTCCGGGGCATCCCCAAGCTTAGATGCTTGAGTCTCCTTGAAATATTTACTTGGGGTGCCTTGGGCATCCCCAAGTTTGAACTCTTGTCTCTCCGTATTCTTCTTATATCGATACCTCCTCGATCTTCGAACACTTCATTCACACAAAACTTAGCAAAACCCTCGTGAGATCCGTTAGTATAATAAAGCAAAATACTACTTTAAGTACTGTTGTGAACTCATTCCAAATTCATATTAGCATTATATCTACTGTAGTCCAACTTCACCATGGTTCATACCCTCCGATACTACCCATAGATTCATCAAAATAAGAGAACAATGCATAGAAAACAGAATCTGTCAAAAACAGGACAGTCTGTAGCAATCTGGAAACTTCGTATACTTCTGTAACTCAAAAAATTCTGAAAATTTAGGAAAAATTAAAAAAATTGTATATAAGTACTGTGTAAAATTTTCAGAAACTTTTGACGTTCCAGTAAGAAATGTAAATTCATGCACTACAGTCAAAGTTTCTGTTTTTGCACCGCACAAAGCAAACAAGCAATCTAATCATCCTAAAAGCAAATCTTGGCACATTATTTTTATAATACAATGGATATATACAAGAGGAATAAGGGGGAGCAAGGGGCCGCCGCCCGTCTCCACCGCTGATGTCTACTACGCAACCTTCTTCTTGTAGACTCGTGTTGGGCCTCCAAGCGCAGAGTTTTGTAGGACAGTAGCAAATTTCCCTCAAGTGGATGACCTAAGGTTTATCAATCCCTGGGAGGCGTAGGATGAAGATGGTCTCTCTCAAACAACCCTGCAACCAAATAACAAAGAGTCTCTTGTGTCCCCAACACACCCAATACAATGGTAAATTGTACAGGTGCACTAGTTCGGCGAAGAGATGGTGATACAAGTGTAATATGGATGGTAGATATAGGTTTTTGTAATCTGAAAATATAAAAACAGCAAGGTAACTAATGATAAAAGTGAGCACAAACGGTATTGCAATGCTTGGAAACAAGGCCTAGGGTTCATACTTTCACTAGTGCAAGTTCTCTCAACAATACTGACATAGTTGAATCATATGTAAATCCCTCACGTGCGACAAAGAGTTCACTCCAAAGTCACAAATAGCGGAGAACAAACAAAGAAATTATTGTAGGGTACGAAACCACCTCAAAGTTATCTTTTCTGATCAATCTTATGAGCTATCCCTATAAGTGTCACGAACAGCCCTAGAGTTCGTACTAAAATAACACCTTAAGATACACATCAATCAAAACCCTAATGTCACCTAGATACTCCAATGTCACCACGAGTACCCATGGGCTTGATTATACGATATGCATCACATAATTTCAGATTCATCATGTTCAATCCAACACAAAGAACTTCAAAGAGTGCCCCAAAGTTTCTACTGGAGAGTCAAGACGAAAACGTGTGCCAACCCCTATGCATAGATTCCCAAGGTCACGGAACCCGCAAGTTGATCACCAAAACATACATCAAGTGGATCAATAGAACATCCCATTGTCACCACGGATATCCCATCGCAAGACATACATCAAGTGTTCTCAAATCCTTAAAGACTCAATCCGATAAATAAACTTCAAAGGAAAAACTCAATTCATCACAAGAAGATAGAGAGGGGGAAACTCCATATGATTCATCTATATCAATAAAGCTCGCGGTACATCAAGATCGTGCCATCTCAAGAACACGAGAGAGAGAGAGATTAAACACATAGCTACTGGAACATACCCTCAGCCCCGAGGGTGAACTACTCCCTCCTCGTCATGGAGACCGCCGGGATGATGAAGATGGCCTCCGGTGATGGTTTCCCCCTCCGGCAGGGTGCTGGAACGGGCTCCCGATTGGTTTTTTGTGGCTACAGAGGCTTGCGGCGGCGGAACTCCCGATCTAGGTTTCTTTCTGGAGATTTCTCGATTTATAGGAGTACTTGGCATTGGAATCAAGTCAGGGGGTGCTCGAGGGGCCCACAAGCCAGGGGGGCGCGCCCTGGGGGGGGGGGGGGAGCGCGCCCTAGGCTTGTGGCTTCCTCGGGACTCCTCTCCGGTATATTTTTGCTCCGGTATTTTTTATATTTTCCAAAAATATTCTCCGTAAATTTTCAGCCCATTCCGAGAACTTTATTTCTGCACAAAAACAACACCACGGTAGCTCTGCTGAAAACAGCGTCAGTCCGGGTTAGTTCTAATCAAATCATACCAAAATCATATAAAATTATTGTAAACATGGCATGAATACTACATAAATTATAGATACGTTGGAGACGTGTCAACCGCCGCCGCCCGTCGCCGCCGCCGTGGCCGCCATCGCCTCCATCTCTTTGGGGCTGCACCTCTCCATCAACAACTCTCTCTTTCTCACCATGATAATATGTGAGTAATCCACCTTGGGGCTGAGGGTTTGTACCGGTAGGTATGTGTTTAATCTCTCTCTCTTTCTCGTGTTCTTGAGATGGCACGATTTTGATGTATCACGGGCTTTGTTAATATAGTTGGATCATATAGTGTTTTTCCCTCTCTATCTTGTTGTGATGAATTGAGTTTTCCCTTTGAGATTTTGTTATTATCAGATTGAATACTTTTATGGGTTTTAGAGCACTTGATGTATGTCTTGCATGCAGATACCCGTAGTGACATTGGGGTATTCAAGTGATTCACTTCATATATGTTATGACGTCAACTTGCGGATTCCGGTGACCTTGGGGATCTACGCATACGGGTTGATTGCACGTTTTCATGCCTTGTTCTCCGATAGAAATCTTGAGGCACTCTTTGAGGTTTTTTGTGTTGGATTGAGTATTATGAATCTGAAATTGTTTGATGTTTATCGTATAATTAACTCATCGATACTTGTGGTGACATTGGAGTATTTAGGTGACATTAGAGTTGGTTGATGCGTATCATATGGTTTTATTCTAGTATGAAATCTTAGATAGATCGATCGGAAAGGATAACTTGGTGTTATTTTAGTACGAACTCTTGGATAGATCGATCGGAAAGGATAACTTTAAGGTGGTCTCGTACCCTACAAACAATTTCTTCTTATGTTCTCCGCTAGATAAGAACTTTGGAGTGATTCTTCGTTGCACATTTAGGGATGGTTATGTGATCCAATTATATTAGCATTGTTGAGAGATTGCACTAGCGAAAGTATGGACCCTAGGCCTTGTTTTCAAGCATTGCAATACCGTTTGTGCTCACTTTTGTTACTTGCTACCTTGCTGTTTTTATATTTTCAGATTACAAAAACCTATATCTACCATCTATATTGCACTTGTATCACCATCTCTTCGCCGAACTAGTGCACCTATACAATTTTCCATTGTATTGGGTGTGTTGGGGACACAAAATATTTCTTGTATTTGATTGCAGGGTTGTTTGAGAGAGACCGTCTTCATCCTACACCTCCCACGGATTGATAAACCTTAGGTCATCCACTTGAGGGAAAATTGCTACTATTCTACAAAACTCTACGCTTGGAGGCCCAACTAAGTCTACAAGAATAAATTTGCGTAGTAGACATCAATACCCTTCAATATAACCCATAGATTCATCAAAACAAGCACACAATGCAACGAAAACAGAATCTGTCTTAAACAGAACAGTCTGTATTAATATGTACTCTAACCATACTTCTGTAACTCTAAAAATTCTGAAAAATGAGGACAACGTAAAGAATTTGTATAGCAACACTGTGTTAAAATTTCAGCTTAATATCACGTTCCAGTAAAAAATTAAAATTCAAACACTGGAGGCAAAGTTTCTGTTTCAGATTCAGCATCACTTCTACGCATCTTATGAATCATCCTAAAGGTTCTACTTGGCACAAACTCTAAATAAAACATAAAAACACAATCATAACAGAGGCATAATTGTGTCAACACTCAAAAACAGAAAGAAAAAGAGGAAAATAAATTTATTCATTGGGTTGCCTCCCAACAAGAGCTATCGTTTTTCGCCCCTAGCTAGTCATAACGCATAGATTCAAGTGTTGTCATCTTTGGTTTTGAACTCTTCAATAACACAACTAGATTTCTTCAAGATTTTAGCATGCATGTTCTCAATGACAACACTTCTAGGAGAAAAGATAAAAAAATCCATTCTTGTAAATAGGGTCTCTTACTAATTCAACAAAGTCGGGAGGAATACTAATCATTTTAAGATCTCCCTTGTGGCCACTAGGTGTAGCAACTTTTTTTTAGTGACTTGCGTGGTTTTGCAAGTTTTCATGGGAGTTTTTTCAATAGTTTTGACAGAAAAAAAAGCCGAACCCATGTTACTAAAAATTTCTTCTTATTTATCAATCCGGTAAGGACTCTCTTCTATCCTTTCGTTAACTACGGTCTCTTATTCCTTTAACAATCTAAAGGCGTCTCCCGCTTTTGACCCAATTTTATTAGCAAGATTATGCATTTTCTTATCCAGATTTTCAAGATGTTCTTTGGTAATCATCTTCTTTTCAATAGCATCTAATCTCTCCATAACATGTTCGAGAGTTAAAGTTATTTCATTGATCGTAAGAGGTGGTGATCCCACTAAACTTCCCATGGCATTAAAAGCATCCAAAGATCGACACATGAAGAAATTCCCACCGGTAATCGTATCAAGGATGAATCTATACCAAGTGGTGATGCCCACATAAAACTGCGAAGAAGAACAATGGTAGATTGCTTATGGATAGATCTATTATGAGCATCGCAAATCCTATACCAAGCATCTTTTAGGTTCTCCCCTCCCCTTTGCTTAAAATTAAGAATTTCATTATCGGGAGTACACGCAATAGAGGAAGAACTAGCCATAATGACAAGGCAAGAGATCCGACGAGAAAAAGGCAAACGAAAAAGAGGGCGAATAAAACGGCAAATTGAATGAAGTGGGGGAGAGGAAAATGAGAGGCAAATGGCAAATAATGTAATTGCAAGGAGATGAGATTTGTGATTAGGAACCTGGTAGATGATGATGGTGTCTCCTCAGCGCCAAAGATTGGCACGTAGAAGAGACCGCTTCCTCCCCGGCAACGGCGCCAGAAATTCTTTTGACGTGGCTTGAGACTGCGTCGGTATTTCCCCAAAGAGGAAGGGATGATGCAGCTCATCGACGGTAAGTATTTCCCTCAGTTATGAAACCAAGGTATCGAACCAGTCGGAGGATCACCACCACCTAATAAGCAGCACCTGCACACAAAGAACAAATACTTGCAACCCGACGCGAAAGAGAGGTTGTCAATCTCTCTACGGTAAAAAGATAGATTAGGTAGTGATAGATTGGAGAGATAGATCTCTCAAGAACACAAAATAAAAAGGGCAAATAAAAAGTGCAGCAAGGTATTTTTGGTTTTTGGAATAATAGATCTGAAAACAAAAGAGGCAAAAAGATAGATCGGAAAGCAATATGTTGGAAAAGTAGACCCGGGGGCCGTAGGTTTCACTAGTGGCTTCTCTAATGAGTATAGTACACGGTGGGTGAACAAATTACTATTGGGCAATTGATAGAAGATCAAATAATCATGACGATATCCAAGGCGATGATCATTATATAGGCATGACGTCCAAGATAAGTAGACCGACTCCTGCCTGCATCTACTACTATTACTCCACACATCGACCGCTATCCAGCATGCATCTAGTGTATTAAGTTCATGGAAAAATGGAGTAATGCAATAAGAACGATGACATGATGTAGACAAGATCTATTCATGTAGGAATAGACCCCATCTTGTTATCCTTAATAGCAACGATACATGCGTGCCTCGCTGCCTCTTCTGTCACCGGGAGAGGACACCGCAAGATCGAACCCATCACAAAGCACCTCTTCCCATGGCAAGAAAAATCGATCTAGTCGGCCTAACTATACCAAAGATTCGAAGAAGAAATACGAGGCTATAAGTAATCATGCATATAAGAGATCAAAGAAGATTCAAATAATATTCATGGATAGAAACTAATCATGAACTCAAAATTGATCAGATCCCAACAAACACACCGCAAAAGTTTACATCAAATAGATCTCCAAGAGACCATTGTATTGAGAATCATAAGAGAGAGAGAGAGAAGAAGCCATCTAGCTACTGCCTACGGACCCGTAGGTCTATGGTGGACTACTCACGCATCATCGGAGAGGCACCAATGAGGATGATGAACCCCTCCGTGATGGTGTTAGATTGGATCTCGAGGCTCTGGAACTTGTGGTGGCTGGATGTGTTTTTCGTCGACTTCTCTAGGGTTTCTGAAATATTTGGGAATTTATAGGCATCAGAGTCGGTGGAGAGGGGCCCTGCGGAGGGCACAACCCACCAGGGCGCGCCTGGGGCCTCTGGTGTTGGGCGAGGACTACCCTGAAGACTTACCACGAGTGTTGGGCGAGGACTGTGTGACCTTAGCTCAAGGAGAATACGGTAAGGACTGTGTGTCCTCTGGTTTAAATACCAGGCCGATCCAAACCAGACGTACGACTGTCACAGCAGTTGGAACTGGGTCATCAAACCATTGTCTTCATCGAGCTACCTGGTTCTATTTACTCAACCCTTTCATTTCCTCGTATACCTGTTGATGAAATTGATCGTTACTGTTTGAAGAATTTGACTGAAGACTTTCTCAATTTCCTCACCATAAATTCTTCAGTCACTTTATCTTCTGCCTGCTTATCCTGTTCACGCTACTCATGTTCTGTGTATGCTTCATTTCATCATGATGACTATGCTACTGCTATGTTTCACATGCACTTGAGTACTTATTCTGCTGCGAGTAGTTCGTCACTTAGCAAATTCCTCAACTAGTATTTGTTGGGGAACGTAGTAATAATTCAAAAAATTTCCTACGTGTCACCAAGATCAATCTAGGAGATGCTAGCAACGAGAGAGAGGGAGTGCATCTTCATACCCTTGAAGATCGCTAAGCGGAAGCATTGCAAAGAACGCGGTTGATGGAGTCGTACTCGCGGCGATTCAAATCGCGGAAGATCCGATCCAAGCACCGAACGGACGGTGCCTCCGCGTTCAACACACGTACAGCCCGGGGACGTCTCCTCCTTCTTGATCCAGCAAGGGGGGAGGATAAGTCGAGGGAGAGCTCCGGCAGCACGACGACGTGGTGGCGGTGGAGCTCGTGGTTCTCCGACAGAGCTTCGCTAAGCACTACGGAGGAGGAGGAGTAGGAGGGGGAGGGCTGCGCCAGGGGAAGGGGTCAGCTCCCATGCACCTCCCAACTATATATAGGGGTGGAGGGGGCTGGTTTCTTGCCCTCCAAGTCCATTGGGGCGTTGGCAAAGGTGGGAGGAAAGAAATCCCATCCTTTCCCTTTCCCACCGATTGTTATCCCCCCTTTTTAGGGATCTTGATCTTATCCCTTCGGGATATGATCTTATTCCTTCTAAGGGGGGATCTTGGTGCGCCTTGACCAGGGGTGTGGGGCCTTGCCCCCACTACCCACGTTCATGTGGGTCCCCCCATGCAGGTGGGCCCCACTCCGGAACATTCTAGAACCTTCCCGGTACAATACCGAAAAATCCCGAACATTTTCCGGTGGCCAAAATAGGACTTCCCATATATAAATCTTTACCTCCGGACCATTCCGGAACTCCTCGTGATGTCCGGGATCTCATCCGAGACTCCGAACAACTTTCGGTAACCACATACAATTCCCATTACAACTCTAGCGTCACCGAACCTTAAGTGTGTAGACCCTACAGGTTCGGGAACCATGCAGACATGACCGAGACACCTCTCCGGCCAATAACCAATAGCGGGATCTGGATACCCATATTGGCTCCCACATGTTCCATGATGATCTCATCGGATGAACCACGATGTCGGGGATCCAATTAATCCCGTATACAATTCCCTTTGTCCATCGGTATGTTACTTGCCCGAGATTCGATCGTCGGTATCCCTATACCTTGTTCAATCTCGTTACCGGCAAGTCTCTTTACTCGTTCCGTAACACATGATCCCATGACTAACTCCTTAGTCACATTGAGCTCAATATGATGATGTATTACCGAGTGGGCCCAGAGATACCTCTCCGTCACACGGAGTGACAAATCCCAGTCTCGATTCGTGCCAACCCAACAGACACTTTCGGAGATACCTGTAGTGCACCTTTATAGTCACCCAGTTACGTTGTGACGTTTGATACACCCAAAGCATTCCTACGGTATCCGGGAGTTGCACTATCTCATGGTCTAAGGAAATGATACTTGACATTAGAAAAGCTCTAGCAGACGAACTACACGATCTTGTGCTATGCTTAGGATTGGGTCTTGTCCATCACATCATTCTCCTAATGATGTGGTCCCGTTATCAACGACATCCAATGTCCATGGTCAGGAAACCATGACCATCTATTGATCAACGAGCTAGTCAACTAGAGGCTCACTAGGGACATGGTGTGGTCTATGTATTCACACATGTATTACGGTTTCCGGTTAATACAATTATAGCATGAACAATAGACAATTAACATGAACAAGGAAATATAATAATAACCATTTTATTATTGCCTCTAGGGCATATTTCCAACAGTCTCCCACTTGCACTAGAGTCAATAATCTAGTTACATTGTGATGAATCGCTGATCATGTTTCGCTCGTGAAAGAGGTTTAGTCAACGGATCTGCGACATTCAGATCCGTATGTACTTTACAAATATCTATATCTCCATCCTGAATGTAACCACGAATGGAGTTGAAGCGGCGCTTGATGTGCTTGGTCTTCTTGTGAAACCTGGGCTCCTTGGCAATGGCAATAGCTCGAGTGTTGTCACAGAAGAGAGTCATCGGGCCCGACACATTGGGAATCACTCCTAGGTCGGTGATGAACTCCTTCATCCAGACTCCTTCCTGCGCTGCTTCCGAAGCAGCTATGTACTCCGCTTCACATGTAGATGCCGCCACGACGCTTTGCTTGCAACTGCACCAGCTGACTGCCCCACCATTCAAAATATACACGTATCCGGTTTGTGACTTGGAGTCATCCGGATCTGTGTCGAAGCTAGCATCGACGTAACCCTTTATGACGAGCTCTTCGGCACCTCCATAAACGAGAAACATATCCTTAGTCCTTTTCAGGTACTTAAGGATATTCTTGACCGTTGTCCAGTGTTCCATTCCGGGATCACTTTGGTACCTCCCTACCAAACTTATGGCAAGGTTCACATCAGGTCTGGTACACAGCATGGCATACATAATAGAGCCTATGGCTGAGGCATAGGGGATGACACTCATCTTTTCTCTATCTTCTGCCGAGGTCGGGCATTGAGCTGTGCTCAATCTCACACCTTGCAATACAGGCAAGAACCCCTTCTTAGACTGATCCATATTGAACTTCTTCAATATCTTGTCAAGGTATGTGCTTTGTGAAAGACCAATGAGGCATCTTGATCTATCTCTATAGATCTTGATGCCTAATATGTAAGCAGCTTCTCCAAGGTCCTTCATTGAAAAACACTTATTCAAGTAGGCCTTTATGCTTTCCAAAAGTTCTATATCATTTCCCATCAACAATATGTCATCCACATATAAAATGAGAAATGCTACAGAGCTCCCACTCACTTTCTTGTAAATACAGGCTTCTCCATAAGTCTGTATAAACCCAAACGCTTTGAGCACCTCATCAAAGCAAATGTTCCAACTCCGAGATGCTTGCACCAGCCCATAGATGGAGCGCTAGAGCTTGCATACCTTGTCAGCATTCTTAGGATCGACAAAACCTTCCGGCTGCATCATATACAATTCTTCCTTAAGGAAACCGTTAAGGAATGCCGTTTTGACGTCCATTTGCCAGATCTCATAATCATAAAATGCGGCAACTGCTAACATGATTCGGACGGACTTCAGCATCGCTACGGGTGAGAAAGTCTCATCGTAGTCAACTCCTTGAACTTGTCGATAACCCTTAGCTACAAGCCGAGCCTTATAGACGGTCACATTACCATCCGCGCCAGTCTTCTTCTTAAAGATCTATTTATTTTCTATGGCTTGCCGATCATCGGGCAAGTCCACCAAAGTCCATACTTTGTTCTCATACATGGATCCTATCTCGGATTTCATGGCTTCAAGCCATTTGTTGAAATCCGGGCCCGCCATGGCTTCTTCATAGTTCGAAGGTTCACCGTTGTCTAACAACATGATTTCCAGGACAGGGTTGCCGTACCACTCTGGTGCGGAACGTGTCCTCGTGGACCTACGAAGTTCAGTAGTAACTTGATCCGAAGTTTCATGATCATCATCATTAACTTCCTCTCTAGTCGGTGCAGGCACCACAGAAACATTTTCTTGCGCTGCGCTACTCTCCGGTTCGAGAGGGGGTACAATTACCTCATCAAGTTCTACTTTCCTCCCACTTACTTCTTTCGAGAGAAACTCTTTCTCTAGAAAGGATCCATTCTTGGCAACAAAGATCTTGCCTTCGGATCTGAGGTAGAAGGTATACCCAATAGTTTCCTTAGGGTATCCTATGAAGACGCACTTTTCCGATTTGGGTTCGAGCTTTTCAAGTTGAAGTTTCTTGACATAAGCATCGTATCCCCAAACTTTTAGAAACGACAGCTTAGGTTTCTTCCCAAACCATAATTCATACGGTGTCGTCTCAACGGATTTAGACGGTGCCCTATTTAAAGTGAATGCGGCAGTCTCTAATGCATATCCCCAAAATGATAGCGGTAAATCAGTAAGAGACATCATAGATCGCACCATATCCAATAGAGTGCGATTACGACGTTCGGACACACCATTACGCTGAGGTGTGCCAGGCGGCGTGAGTTGTTAAACAATTCCACATTTCCTTAAGTGCGTGCCAAACTCGTGAGTCAAATATTCTCCTCCATGATCAGATCGTAAGAACTTTATTTTCTTGTCACGTTGATTCTCTACCTCACTCTGAAATTCCTTGAACTTTTCAAAGGTCCCAGACTTGTGTTTCATTAAGTAGACATACCCATATCTGCTTAAGTCATCAGTGAGGGTGAGAACATAACGATAGCCACCGCGAGCCTCAACGCTCATTGGACCGCATACATCGGTATGTATTATTTCCAACAAGTTGGTTGCTCGCTCCATTGTTCCGGAGAACGGAGTCTTAGTCATCTTGCCCATGAGGCATGGTTCGCACGTGTCAAATGATTCATAATCAAGAGACTCCAAAAGTCCATCTGCATGGAGTTTCTTCATGCGTTTGACACCAATATGACCAAGGCGGCAGTGCCACAAGTATGTGGGACTATCATTATCAACCTTACATCGTTTGGTATTCACACTATGAATATGTGTAACATGACGTTCGAGATTCAATAAAAATAAACCATTGACCAGCGGGGCATGACCATAAAACATATCTCTCATATAAATAGAACAACCATTATTCTCGGATTTAAATGAGTATCCATCTCGCATCAAACGAGATCCAGATACAATGGTCATGCTCAAAGCTGGTACTAAATAACAATTATTGAGGTTTAAAACTAATCCTGAAGGTAGATGTAGAGGTAGCGTGCCGACGGCGATCACATCGACCTTGGAACCATTCCCGACGCGCATCGTCACCTCATCCTTCGCCAGTCTCCGCTTATTCCGCAACTCCTGTTTTGAGTTACAAATGTGAGCAACCGCACCGGTATCAAATACCCAGGAGCTACTACGAGCGCTGGTAAGGTACACATCAATAACATGTATATCATATATACCTTTGACGTTGCCGGCCTTCTTATCCGCTTAGTACTTGGGGCAGTTCCGCTTCCAGTGACCGGTTCCCTTGCAATAAAAGCACTCAGTCTCAGGCTTGGGTCCATTCTTGGGCTTCTTCCCAGCAACTGATTTACCGGGCGTGGCAACTGCTTTGCCGTCCTTCTTGAAGTTCTTCTTACCCCTGCCTTTCTTGAAACTGGTGGTCTTATTCACCATCAACACTTGATGTTCCTTTTTGATCTCCACCTCCGCTGATTTCAGCATCGAATATAACTCAGGAATGGACTTCTCCATCCCTTGCATATTGAAGTTCATCACAAAGCTCTTGTAGCTAGGTGGAAGCGACTGGAGGATTCTGTCAATAACCGAGTCATCCGGAAGATTAACTCCCAGCCGAGACAAGCGGTTGTGCAACCCAGACATTTTGAGTATGTGCTCGCTGACAGAACTATTTTCCTCCATTTTACAACTGAAGAACTTGTCGGAGACTTCATATCTCTCGACCCGGGCATGAGCTTGGAAAACCATTCTCAGCTCTTGTAACATCTCATATGCTCCGTGTTGCTCAAAACGCTTTTGGAGCCCCGGTTCTAAGCTGTAAAGCATGCCGCACTGAACCAGGGAGTAATCATCACTACGCGACTGCCAGGCATTCATAACGTCTTGAGTTGCTGGGAAAATGGGTGTGTCACCTAGCGGTGCATCAAGGACATATGCTTTCTTGGAAGCTATGAGGATGATCCTCAAGTTACGGACCCAGTCCGTATAGTTGCTTCCATCGTCTTTCAGTTTGGTTTTCTCTAGGAACGCGTTGAAGTTGAGGGCAACATTAGAGTGGGCCATTGGATCTACAAGATAGATTGTAAAGACAATTTTAGACTAAGTTCATGATAATTAAGTTCATCTAATCAAATTATTTAATGAACTCCCACTCAGATAAACATCCCTCTAGTCATCTAAGTGATACATGATCCATATCGACTAGGCCGTGTCCGATCATCATGTGAGACGGACTAGTCATCAATGGTGAACATCTCCATGTTGATCGCATCTACTATACGACTCATGTTCGACCTTTCGGTCTCTCGTGTTCCGAGGCCATGTCTGTACATGCTAGGCTCGTCAAGTCAACCTAAGTGTTTCACGTGTGTAAATCTGGCTTACACCCGTTGTATGCGAACGTTAAATCTATCACACCCGATCATCACATGGTGCTTCGAAACAACGATCCTTCGCAACGGTGCACACTTAGGGGGAACACATTTCTTGAAATTTTAGTGAGGGATCATCTTATTTATGCTACCGTCGTTCTAAGCAAATAAGATGTAAAAACATGATAAACATCACATGCAAATCATAAAGTGACATGATATGGCCAATATCATCTTGCGCCTTTGATCTCCATCTTCGGGGCGCGGTATGATCACCATCGTCACCGGCACGACACCATGATCTCCATCATCATGATCTCCATCATCGTGTCTTCATGAAGTTTTCTCGCCAACTATTACTTCTACTACTATGGCTAACGGTTAGCAATAAAGTAAAGTAATTACATGGCGTTTTTGATTGACACACAGGTCATACAATAAATTAAGACAACTCCTATGGCTCGTGCCGGTTGTCATACTTATCGACATGCAAGTCGTGATTCCTATTACAAGAACATGATCAATCTCATACATCACATATATTTCATCACATCCTTTTGGCCATATCACATCACATAGCATACTCTGCAAAAACAAGTTAGACGTCCTCTAATTGTTGTTGCAAGTTTTACGTGGCTGCTATGGGTTTCTAGCAAGAACGTTTCTTACCTACGCAAAAGCCACAACGGTGATATGCCAATTTCTATTTACCCTTCATAAGGACCCTCTTCATCGAATTCGATCCGACTAAAGTGGGAGAGACAGACACCCGCTAGCCACCTTATGCAACAAGTGCATGTCAGGCGGTGGAACCAGTCTCACGTAAGCGTACGTGTAAAGTCGGTCCGGGCCGCTTCATCCCACAATGCCGCCGAATCAAGATAGGACTAGTAACAGCAAGCAAATTGACCAAATCATCGCCCACAACTACTTGTGTTCTACTCGTGCATAGAATCTACGCATAGACCTAGCTCTGATACCACTGTTGGGGAACGTAGTAATAATTCAAAAAATTCTACGTGTCACCAAGATCAATCATAAATTGATCGTTACTGTTTGAAGAATTTGACTGAAGACTCATAAATTCTTCAGTCACTTTATCTTCTGCCTGCTTATCCTGTTCACGCTACTCATGTTCTGTGTATGCTTCATTTCATCATGATGACTATGCTACTGCTATGTTTCACATGCACTTGAGTACTTATTCTGCTGCGAGTAGTTCGTCACTTAGCAAATTCCTCAACTAGTATTTGTTGGGGAACGTAGTAATAATTCAAAAAATTTCCTACGTGTCACCAAGATCAATCTAGGAGATGCTAGCAACGAGAGAGAGGGAGTGCATCTTCATACCCTTGAAGATCGCTAAGCGGAAGCGTTGCAAAGAACGCGGTTGATGGAGTCGTACTCGCGGCGATTCAAATCGCGGAAAATCCGATCCAAGCGCCGAACGGATGGCGCCTCCGTGTTCAACACACGTACAGCCCGGGGACGTCTCCTCCTTCTTGATCCAGCAAGGGGGGAGGAGAAGTTGAGGGAGAGCTCCGGCAGCACGACAGCGTGGTGGCGGTGGAGCTCGTGGTTCTCCGACAGAGCTTCGCTAAGCACTATGGAGGAGGAGGAGTAGGAGGGGAAGGGCTGCGCTAGGGGCAAGGGGTCAGCTCCCATGCGCCTCCCCACTATATATAGGGGTGGAGGGGGCTGGTTTCTTGCCCTCCAAGTCCATTGGGGCGTTGGCAAAGGTGGGAGGAAAGAAATCCCATCCTTTCCCTTCCCCACCGATTGTTATCCCCCCTTTTTAGGGATCTTGATCTTATCCCTTCAGGATATGATCTTATTCCTTCTAAGGGGGGATCTTGGTGCGCCTTGACCAGGGGTGTGGGGCCTTGCCCCCACTACCCACGTTCATGTGGGTCCCCCCATGCAGGTGGGCCCCACTCCGGAACCTTCTAGAACCTTCCCGGTACAATACCGAAAAATCCCGAACATTTTCCGGTGGCCAAAATAGGACTTCCCATATATAAATCTTTACCTCCGGACCATTCTGGAACTCCTCGTGACGTCCGGGATCTCATCCGAGACTCCGAACAACTTTCGGTAACCACATACAATTCCCATTACAACTCTAGCGTCACCGAACCTTAAGTGTGTAGACCCTACGGGTTCGGGAACCATGCAGACATGACCGAGACACCTCTCCGGCCAATAACCAATAGCGGGATCTGGATACCCATATTGGCTCCCACATGTTCCACGATGATCTCATCGGATGAACCACGATGTCGGGGATCCAATTAATCCCGTATACAATTCCCTTTGTCCATCGGTATGTTACTTGCCCGAGATTCGATCGTCGGTATCCCTATACCTTGTTCAATCTCGTTACCGGCAAGTCTCTTTACTCGTTCCGTAACACATGATCCCGTGACTAACTCCTTAGTCACATTGAGCTCATTATGATGATGTATTACCGAGTGGGCCCAGAGATACCTCTCCGTCACACGGAGTGACAAATCCCAGTCTCGATTCGTGCCAACCCAACAGACACTTTCGGAGATACCTGTAGTGCACCTTTATAGTCACCCAGTTACGTTGTGACGTTTGATACACCCAAAGAATTCCTACGGTATCCGGGAGTTGCACAATCTCATGGTCTAAGGAAATGATACTTGACATTAGAAAAGCTCTAGCAGACGAACTACACGATCTTGTGCTATGCTTAGGATTGGGTCTTGTCCATCACATCATTCTCCTAATGATGTGATCCCGTTATCAACGACATCCAATGTCCATGGTCAGGAAACCATGACCATCTATTAATCAACGAGCTAGTCAACTAGAGGCTCACTAGGGACATGGTGTGGTCTATGTATTCACACATGTATTACGGTTTCCGGTTAATACAATTATAGCATGAACAATAGACAATTAACATGAACAAGGAAATATAATAATAACCATTTTATTATTGCCTCTAGGGCATATTTCCAACAGTATTTCCTCAAGTGCCGAATTTGTAAAAATCGCCTATTCACCCCCCCTCTAGTCGATATAACGCGCTTTCAATTGGTATCAGAGCAAGGTACTCCCTTGTTCTGTGTGATTTTGGTTTAACCACCTGGAGTTTTAGTTATGTCGACTGCAGGCATGATCAAGGTCTCAGCTGGGTGTCCTACCTTCGATGGGATGGACTACCCCTACTGGAAGAACAAGATGCGCATGCATCTTGAGGCAATTGACAACGATCTCTGGTATGTTGTGGAAAATGGTGTTCCCTTTGTCACCCCCACGATCAACGCTGCTGATGTGAAGAGATTGAAGCAACTCGACTCTCAAGCGAAGAATATCATATGTGGCCATCTGAGCAAAGGTCAGTATGGCAGAGTGAGTGCTTTGGAGACTGCTAAGCTTATCTGGGATAGGCTGTGCAAAGTCAATGAAGGCATTTCAACTCAACGTGACTCTCGAGTTGATGTTCTTCGCAATCTCTTCAACCGCTTCAAAAGACTCGACAACGAAAATGTTCAGCAAACTTTCGATCGCCTCACTGATATCTCCAATGAGCTACAGGCTCTTGGTGCCACTGACATCACCGACCATGAGGTGGTGAAGAAACTGCTGAGATCCCTTGATTCCTCATTCGATACAGTTGCTTTGATGATTCAAGAATATGGAGACTACAAGTCACTAGATCCTGCTGATATTCTTGAGAGACTCAATACTCATGAATTCCAACAAGCTGAGAAGAGAGACCTCTACGGGCCAAGTTATGGAAGATCTCGTGCTTTGAAGGCTAAGGCAATTTCCTCAGCTGAAGACGAAGAATCTGATAGTAGCCTTGGTGATCATGAAGAACAGAGTCAGGAGCTGGCAATGCTCGTGAGCAAATTCCAGAAGTTCTCAAGGAGAGGTCGGTTTGGAAAATCATCAAAAAGTGGCATGAAGAAATCAGATTCTTCATCAAGCGACTACAAGAAGAGAACTTGCCACAAATGCAAGAAATCTGGTCACTTTATCTCTGACTGTCCTCTCTGGGAAAAAGAGTCAAGGAAGAAGAAATACAAGGATGACAGTTCTGATGACTCAAAGAAAAAGAAGAAATCTTCAAAGTCCTCATCTGCAAAGTCCTCATCTTCAAAGTCCTCATCGCACAAGAAGAACAACTTAAGGAAGGCTCGGGCACTTATTGGCAAGGAAATGGATTCTGAAGAAGAATCTGAAGAATATGGGGAAGAGGAGGAATCTGAGGAGGAGTCGGACTCTGGTGTGGCGAGCCTAGCTCTCGCTACTGCTTTCGTCAGCAAGTCCATCTTCAACGATGAGGAAAATGGCAACTCCAACGACTCTGATGTCAGCAACGACGACTATGCTCCCACCTATTGCTTCATGGCAAAAGGTGCCAAGGTACTCAAACACCATTCCTCCTCTGAATCAAGTGATGGTGAATCTGAGGATTACATGAAACCTAGCTATTCCAAACTTGCTAATATTGCTACTAAACAACAAAGTGTCATTGAAAAGCTTCAGCAACAACTAGACAAAAGCGATGACCTGTTGAATGAGGAAGTGGATCATACTCAAACTTTGACTAAGGACCTTCAAAGTCTTCAGTCCAAGTATGATAACCTTCAAAGTCGTCATGAGGCTCTCTTAGTCGATCATGAGAAGCTTTCGTATGAATTTCTTCAAAGAAAGCAAGATCTTGAGAAACTAAGGGTGTCTCATGAAGATATTCAAAGGGATAATGACTCCTTGCTTGCCCAACAGATCAGTACCGCTCAGGAAGATTTTGTTCCACCTTGCTTGAAATGCATCGAACGTGAAACTGCTCATTCTTCACCTGAATGTTCAAATGCTTCTATTGTTGCAAATTCTTCAACTATTTCCGTGGTCACAAATTCCTCATCTGAGGATACCACTAGTATCACTGACGAAAATGCAGGGTTGAAGGAATTGTATGTGACATGCATATACAAAAGCCTCAAAGGGCATCAAACCCTTTGTGATGTGCTTAAAAAGCAGATTCTGAACAGGAACCCTAGAAAAGAGGGTATTGCCTTTGAAAGGAAACTCAATGCAGATGGATCTTACTGGAAACCTGAGCAGTATCCCAAAACCTCATGGGTTGCTACAAAAGGACCTCCTGTAGATCCATCCACTTTATCTGGTTTTACTTGTGAATCTTTATATTCCTCTGATGAGTCAACTAACTCCAACTATAAACTGTTCAAAAATCAGAATGGTGAAGTATTTGCTAGATATGTTGGAACTAACTGCAGGAATGGCCCCCCTCTGAGGAAAATCTGGGTTCCCAAGAGCTGCTTGGAAAGTCTTCAGGTGAATGTCCTCATGACACCACCAATGAAGAACAGGAACCCCAGATCAAATCCCTCATATGGACCAAAGTCTTCACAAGGACCAAAGTCCTCACATGGACCAAATTCCTCATATGGTCAAACATCATATCATTCTCGTGCTAATGCTTCTGTTTCGCAGGGAAAATCTAAGGGTCATGAATATGCTCATTATTCTTCAAATCATTATGTTCATAAGTCCTCAAAGAATTTCTCTGCTTATTCATATGAGTACTCTAACCCCCGTCCAGTGAAACGAAGTGCACTTGCTTCTATGCCACCCTTCTCATATGGAGCTCGCAGAATGATGAACTCTTTGGCACCCCTTGCTACTTCTTGAGCTTGCGTTGGTTTTCCCTCGAAGAGAAAAGGGTGATGCAGCAAAGTAGATAAGTATTTCCCTCAGTTGTTGAGAACCAAGGTATCAATCCAATAGGAGATACAAGCAAGTCCCCAATCTTCGCACCTACACAAACAATCAAACTCTTGCACCCAACGCTAAAAGGGGTTGTCAATCCCTTCACGGTTATTTGCAAGGATGAGATCTGATAGAGATAGATATAAAAGATTGCTAAAACGAAAAGTAAAACAAAAGTAAAAAGATTGCAGCAAAGTATTTTTGGTATTTTTGGTTTATAGATCTGAAAATATAATATGGAAAATAGACCCGGGGGCCATAGGTTTCACTAGAGGCTTCTCTCATGAAGGAAAATAATACGGTGGGTGAACAAATTACTGTCGAGCAATTGATAGAAAAGCGCATAGTTATGACGATATCCAAGGCAATGATTATGCATACAGGCATCACGTCCGTGTCAATTAGACCGAAACGATTCTGCATCTACTACTATTACTCCACACATCGACCGACTCCTGCCTGCATCTAGAGTATTAAGTTCATGAAGAACAGAGTAACGCATTGGGTAAGATGACATGATGTAGAGGGATAAACTCAAGCAATATGATGAAAACCCCATCTTTTTATCCTCGATGGCAACAATACAAATACGTGCCTCGCTACCCCTACTTTGTCACTGGGTGAAGACACCGCAAGATTGAACCCAAAACTAAGCACTTCTCCCATTGCAAGAATTACCAATCTAGTTGGCCAAACCAAACCAATAACTCAAAGAGACTTGCAAAGATATGAAATCATGCATATAAGAATTCAGAGAAGATTCAAATAATATTCATAGATAAGCTGATCATAAACCCACAATTCATCGGATCTTGACAAACACACCGCAAAAGAGTATTACATCGGATAGATCTCCATGAAGATCATGAAGAACATGGTATTGAAGAACAAAGAGAGAGAAGAAGCCATCTAGCTACTAGCTATGGACCCGAAGGTCTTTGGTGAACTACTCACACATTATCGGAGGGGCAATGGAGTTGATGTAGATGCCCTCCGTGATCGAATCCCCCTCCGGCAGATTACCGAAAAAGGCTCAAAGATTGGATCTCACGGGAACAGAGGCTTCTGACGGGGGAAAAGTATTTTCGTGGCTCTTTTTGGTATTGGGGGAATATTTGGGAATTTATAGGCCGAAGAATAGGGTTAGGAGACCTGCTGGGGGGCCACAAGCCAGGGGGCGCGCCCCCCCTAGGGCGCGCCCAGGTGGCTGGTCGCCTCCCGGCAAGTCTCCTGCCTTCATCTCCAAGTCTGGCAGGTTTCTTCTGGTCCAAGAAAAATCACGTCGAAGATTTTATTCCGTTTGGACTCCGTTTAATATTTCTTATCTACAATACTCAAAAACAAGGAAAAAACAAAAACTGGCACTAGGCTCTATATTAATAGGTTAGTCCCAAAAATAATATAAAATAGCATATTAATGCATATAAAACATCCAAAACAGATAATATAATAGCATGGAACAATATAAAATTATAGATACGTTGGAGACGTATCAAGCATCCCCAAGCTTAATTCCTGCTCGTCCTCGAGTAGGTAAATGATAAAAACAGAATTTTTGATGTGGAATGCTACCTAACATATTTATCCATGTAATATTCTTTATTGTGGCATGAATATTCAGATCCGTAAAATTCAAAACAAAAGTTTAATATTGACATAAAAACAATAATACTTCAAGCATACTAACAAGGCAATTGCGTCCTTTCGAAATAACATGGCCTTAGAAAGTTATCCCTACAAAATCATATGGTCTGGCTATGCTCCATCTTCCCCACACAAAGTATCTAAATCATGCACACCCCCGATGACAAGTCAAGCAATTGTTTCACACCTTTTATGTTCTCAAACCTTTTCAACTCTCACGCAATACATGAGCATGAGCCATGGATATAGCACTATAGGTGGAATAGAATATGGTGGAGGTTGTGAGGAAAAAGGAGAAGATAGTCTCACATCAACTAGGCGTATCAACGGGCTATGGAGATGCCCATCAATAGATATCAATGTGAGTGAGTAGGGATTGCCATGCAATGGATGCACTAGAGCTATAAGTGTATGAAAGCTCAAAAAGAAACTAAGTGGTTGTGCATAATGATGAAAAATTCCACTAGTTATATGAAAGTGACAAAATAGGAGACTCTCTATCATGAAGATCATGGTGCTACTTTGAAGCACAAGTGTGGAAAAAGATAGTAGCATTGTCCCTTCTCTCTTTCTCTTTTTTTTTTGGTGGGCATCTTTGGCCTCTATTTTTTTTATTTGGGCTTCATTGGCCTCTTTTATTATTTGTAAAGTCCAGAGACTCATCCCAACTTGTGAGGGAATCATAGCTTCCATCATCCTTTTCTCTCACGGGACAATGCTCTAATAATGAAGATCATCACACTTTTATTTACTTACAACTCAAGAATTACAACTCGATACCTAGAACAAAGTATGACTCTATATGAATGCTTCCGGTGATGAACCGGGATGTGCAACGATCTAGCCTAGCAAATGACATCAAAAAACGAACAAGCCATGAAAACATCATGCTAGCTATCTTACTATCATGCAAAGCAATATGAAAATGATAGTGCGTGTCATAAAAACGGAACGGTGGAAGTTGCATGGCAATATATCTCGGAATGGCTATGGAAATGCCATAATAGGTAGGTATGGTGGCTGTTTTGAGGAAAGTATATGGTGGCTATTTTGAGGAAGGTGGGTTTAATGCACCGGCGAAAGTTGCGCGGTACTAGAGAGGCTAGCAATGGTGGAAGGGTGAGAGTGCGTATAATCCATGGACTCAACATTAGTCATAAAGAACTCACATACTTATTGCAAAAGTCTATTAGTTATCGAAGCAAAGTATTAGACGCAAGCTCCTAGGGGAGAGGTTGGTAGGAGTTAACCATCGCGCGCTCCCGACCCTCACACAAAGGATGACAATCATTAAACAAATCATGCGCCGACTTCGTTACATAACGGTTCACCATACGTGCATGCTACGGGAATCACAAACTTTAACACAAGTATTTCTACCAATTCACAATTACTCACTAGCATGACCCTCATATCACCATCTCTATATCTCAAAACTATATGCAAGGAATCAAACTTCTCATAGTATTCAATGCACTTTATATGAAAGTTTTTATTATATCCCTCTTGGATGCCCATTATATTAGGACTAAATTCATAACCTAAACCAATTACCATGCTGTTTAAAGACTCTCAAAATAATATAAGTGAGGTACGAGAGTTCAATTATTTCTATAAAATAAAACACCACCGTGCTCTAAAAAGATATAAGTGAAGCACTAGAGCAACATTGCCTAGCTCAAAAGATATAAGTGAAGCACATAGAGTATTCTAATAAATTCACGATTAATGCATGTCCCCCTCAAAAGATGTGTGCAGCAAGGATGATTGTGGAAAACTAAAAAGCAAAGACTCATATCATACAAGACGCTCCAAGCAAAACACATATCATGTGGTGAATAAAAATATAGCCTCAAGTAAATTTACCGATGGATTGAAGACGAAAGAGGGGATGCCTTCCGGGGCATCCCCAAGCTTAGGCTCTTTGGTATCCTTGAATATGGCTTGGGGTGCCTTCGGAATCCCCAAGCTTAGACTCTTGCCACTCCTTATTCCATAGTCCATCAAATCTTTACCCAAAACTTGAAAACTTCACAATACAAAACTCAACAGAAAACTCGTGAGATCCGTTAGTATAAGAAAAATAAATCACCACTTTAGGTACTGTTGTGAACTCATTATTTATTTATATTGGTGTAATATCTACTGTATTCCAACTTCTCCATGGTTCATACCCCCCGATACAACCCATAGATACATCAAAATAAGCAAACAACACAAAGAAAACAGAATCTGTCTAAAACAGAACAGTCTGTAGCAATCTATAGACTTCGAATACTTATGTAACTCCAAAAATTCTGAAAACTTAGGAAAATCAGGGAAATTTGTATATCAATCTTGTGTAAAAAATTCAGACTCATTCGACGCTCTGGTGAATTTATAAAATTCCTAGACTGAGCGCAAAAGTTTCTGTTTTTTAGCAAAATCAAATCACAACCACTGTAGACCATCCCAAAGGTCTTACTTGGCTCAAACACTAATTAAAACAAGAAAACACAATTACTACAGAGGTAATAATGTGTAAAGCACTCAAAAACAGAATCAAAAACAAAACCATAAAAATAAAATTGGGTTGCCTCCCAACAAGCGCTATTGTTTAACGCCCCTAGCTAGGCATAACGCAATAGATCTAGGTATTGTCATCTTTGGTATGCAATTCATAAGTAGCTCTCATAATAGATTCATAAGAGAATTTTATTTTCTTTCTAGGAAAGTGTTCCATGCCTTTCCTTAATGGAAATTGGAATCTAATATTTCCTTCCTTCATATCAATAATTGCACCGATCGTTCTAAGGAAAGGTCTACCAAGAATAATAGGGCATGTAGGATTGCAATCTATATCAAGAACAATGAAATATATGGGCACATAATTCCTATAGGTTTCTTAATGGTGGAATCCGCTAGATGCAAATTTAAAGAGCAATCATCAAATTCATGGAAACCTAGCACATCACATAAAGTTTTTGGAATCGTGGAAACGCTAGCACCCAAATCACACAAAGCATGGCACTCATAATCTTTAATTTTAATCTTAATAGTAGGTTCCCACTCATCATAAATCTTCCTAGGTATAGAAACTTCCAACTCAAGTTTTTCTTCAAAAGATTTCATCATAGCATCCACGATATGTTTAGTAAAAGCTTTATTTTGATTATAAGCATGCGGAGAATTCAACATGGATTGCAACAAGGAAATACAATCAATCAAAGAACAACTATCATAATTAAAGTTCTTGAAATCCAAAAGAGTGGGTTCATTGCTATTTAAAGTTTTGACCTCTTCAATCCCACTTTTATCAATCTTAGCATTAAGATCTATAGACTCCGAATCGTTGGGACGCCTTTTAACTAAAGTTGACTTATCTCCAGTCCCATCTTTATCAAGATTTATATTAGAAAACAAAGATTCAATAGGATTCACATCAATCACTTTAAGATCTTCATCAATATTATCACGAGAACACACTTTTTCAAGCCATTCACGCTTAGCACGAATTCTAGCGGTTCTTTCCTTACACTCATCAATAGAAATTCTCATAGCTTTTAAAGACTCATTAATATCAGGCTTGGGTGGAATAGATCTAATTTTCAAAGAATCAATGTCAATAGAAATTCTATCAACGTTCCTAGCCAAATCATCAATCTTGAGCAATTTTTCTTCAATCATAGCATTGAAACCCTTTTGCGAACTAATAAATTCTTTAATATTATTCTCAAGATCAGAGGGAATCTTATTATAATTTCCATACGAATTGTTGTAGGAATTACCATAATTATTAGAGGAATTACTAGGAAACGGCCTAGGATTGAAATTACCTCTATACGCGTTATTACCAAAATTGTTCCTACCAACAAAATTCACATCCATAGATTCATTATTATTTCCAATCAAAGAAGACAAAGGCATATCATTAGGATCAATAGGAGCACTCTTACTAGAAAACAATTTCATTAATTCATCCATCTTTTCACTCAAAGTATTTATTTCTTCAATAGCATGCACTTTTTTACTAGTAGGAGATCTTTCGGTATGCCATTGAGAGTAATTTGCCATAATATTATCTAGGAGTTTAGTAGATTCTCCTAATGTGATTTCCATAAAAGTACCGCCCGCGGCAGAATCTAAGAGATTTCTAGAAGCAAAATTCAATCCCGCATAAAAAATTTGGATAATCATCCATAAACTCAAACCATGTGCGGGGCAAATTCTAATCATTAGTTTCATCCTCTCCCAAGATTGTGCAATATGCTCATGATCAAGTTGCTTAAAAATCATTATATCGTTCCTAAGGGAGATGATCTTAGCGGGCGGAGAGTACTTGGAAATAAAAGCATCTTTACACTTATTCCATGAATCAATACTATTTTTCGGCAAAGATGAAAACCAAGTTTTAGCACGATCTCGTAGTGAGAACGGAAATAGCTTCAATTTAACAATATCATTATCCACATCTTTCTTCTTTTGCATATCACACAACTCAACGAAAGTATTTAGATGGGATGCGGCATCTTCACTAGGAAGGCCGGAAAATTGTTCTTTCATAACAAGATTAAGCAAAGCGGCATTAATTTCATAAGATTCCGCACTAGTGGCGGGAGCAATCGGAGTACTAATAAAATCATTATTATTAGTAATGGAAAAGTCACACAACTTGGTATTCTCTTGAGTCATCGTGACAAAGCAAGCAATCTAGCACACAAGCAAACAAAAAGCAAACGAAAAGACGAACGGAAGAAGGGCGAATAAAAAGGCAAATCTTTTAGGTTTTTTCTGAAAATCGTTTTAGAAGTGGGGGAGAGGAAAACGAGAGGCAAATGGCAAATAATGTAAATGCAAGAGATGAGTTTGTGATGGGTACTTGGTAGGCTTGATGTAGATCTCCCCGGCAACGGCGCCAGAAATCCTTCTTGCTACTTCTTGAGCTTGCGTTGGTTTTCCCTTGAAGAGGAAAGGGTGATGCAGCAAAGTAGATAAGTATTTCCCTCAGTTGTTGAGAACCAAGGTATCAATCCAGTAGGAGATACAAGAAAGTCCCCAATCTTCGCACCTACACAAACAATCAAACTCTTGCACCCAACGCTAAAAGGGGTTGTCAATCCCTTCACGGTTATTTGCAAGGAAGAGATCTGATAGAGATAGATATAAAAGATTGCTAAAACGAAAAGTAAAACAAAAGTAAAAAGATTGCAACAAAGTATTTTTGGTATTTTTGGTTTATAGATCTGAAAATATAATATGGAAAATAGACCCGGGGGCCATAGGTTTCACTAGAGGCTTCTCTCATGAAGGAAAATAATACGGTGGGTGAACAAATTACTGTCGAGCAATTGATAGAAAAGCGCATAGTTATGACGATATCCAAGGCAATGATTATGCATATAGGCATCACGTCCGTGTCAAGTAGACCGAAACGATTCTGCATCTACTACTATTACTCCACACATCGACCGACTCCTGCCTGCATCTAGAGTATTAAGTTCATGAAGAACAGAGTAACGCATTAGGTAAGATGACATGATGTAGAGGGATAAACTCAAGCAATATGATGAAAACCCCATCTTTTTATCCTCGATGGCAACAATACAAATACGTGCCTCGCTACCCCTACTTTGTTACTGGGTGAGGACACCGCAAGATTGAACCCAAAACTAAGCACTTCTCCCATTGCAAGAATTACCAATCTAGTTGGCCAAACCAAACCAATAACTCAAAGAGACTTGCAAAGATATGAAATCATGCATATAAGAATTCAGAGAAGATTCAAATAATATTCATAGATAAGCTGATCATAAACCCACAATTCATCGGATCTCGACAAACACACCGCAAAAGAGTATTACATCAGATAGATCTCCATGAAGATCATGAAGAACATGGTATTGAAGAACAAAGAGAGAGAAGAAGCCATCTAGCTACTAGCTATGGACCCAAAGGTCTTTGGTGAACTACTCACGCATCATCGGAGGGGCAATGGAGTTGATATAGATGCCCTCCGTGATCGAATCCCCCTCCGGCAGATTACCGGAAAAGGCTCCAAGATTGGATCTCACGGGAATAGAGGCCTCCGGCGGCGAAAAAGTATTTTCGTGGCTCTTTTTGGTATTGGGGGAATATTTGGGAATTTATAGGCCGAAGAATAGCGTTAGGAGACCTGTTGGGGGCCACAAGCCAGGGGGCGCCCCCCCCTAGGGTGCGCCCAGGTGGCTTGTCGCCTCCCAGCAAGTCTCCTACGTTCATCTCCAAGTCTGGCAGGTTTCTTCTGGTCCAAGAAAATCACGTCGAAGATTTTATTCCGTTTGGACTCAGTTTAATATTCCTTATCTACAATACTCAAAAACAAGGAAAAAAACAGAAACTAGCACTAGGCTCTAGATTAATAGGTTAGTCCCAAAAATAATATAAAATAGCATATTAATGCATATAAAACATCCAAAACAGATAATATAATAGCATGGAACAATCAAAAATTATAGATACGTTGGAGACGTATCACCCCTCCAGATGTGGGTGGTGAAGAAATCGAACTAATCTCTTATGCAGGGTCAGGTCTCCAGACGAACTTGAACGTCTGATGAATTTGCTGGAGACCTGAGGAAATGCTTGATAGGACGCAAGCTAATCACGAAGAAATGAATCAATCATTTCTCACGTCCTCATATTACTTTACTTACTATACTATGTGATGAAATTCAATCTGATGAATTTCAAGTCATATTCTTCACTCTGAAGCATATGCGTTCGTGAGCTGTACTAATTCATCTACAGGATGAAACACCCAAAGCTACTGAGTGGGTCCTCGACAGTGGATGCACCAACCGCATGACTGGTGACAAGAACCTATTGATGAACATTCCACTGGCTCCCTCTCATCTGAAGCATATCACCTACGCTGATAAAGGAAAAAAAGCAAGGTATTGGGTCTAGGTAAGGTTGCAATCTCGAAGGATCGATACATGGATAAGGTGATGCTTGTCGAGTCCCTTGGATTCAACCTCATGTCTGTCTCAATGCTTTGTGATCTTGATATGGTTGTCATCTTTGGCAAATATCGTTGTGTTTTCATCATGGAATCTGACAAATCCAAAGTCTTCGAAGGCTTTAGGAGAGGAGACTTGTATATTGTTGATTTCTCTACAGGTCCACAGCCGGCCACATGTCTACTTGCAAAAGCTTCAGAAGGCTGGCTATGGCATCGACGACTTGGACACGCTGGCATGAGGAACTTGCACACGCTCGCGAAGAAAAAGCACGTCATTCGTATTGAGGGTGTTAAATTCCTCAAGGATCACTTGTGTGGGGCTTGTGAGTCTGGAGAGATGACCAGATCCAAGCATCCATCCAAGACTATCATGACTACCACTCTGTGACACCCTGGTCTTATGCTACAGTGATCATTGTAATTAAGCACAGTGATGACCATGAACAGTGCCTAATCATTTTGCTAAGTAGAATGTGATCAAGTTGAAAATCATATCTCATTTTGAATTTCACCTAAAAAGGGCATTGAATTTCATTGTGCTAATTTAAATCCTCAAACAGCAAGGATAAAATGTTGCACACTTGTGAAAAATCACAAAACCAATGTTGTTGAGGAAAACAACATCACCCTCAAGCTGGTGTGGACCCCACCATCAAAACAGAGCCAATTTTTGCATTTTAAAAGTGCTCCTTAATTCTATGGAAAATGAAAACAATTTTTAAAAATGGCCAAAATAATTGTGGCCCTACAGAATATTGCAAGATAATATTTGGACCCAGTGGCACATTTTTGCTGAGAAGGAATAATGCAAAGAGAAAATAAAACAGAAGCTGTGGAGAAAACAGAAAAGGAAAAGGGAAAGAAAAAGGAAAAGTGGACTGTGCACTTCGGCCCAGCGGAATAGTAGCCGGCCCAGCCCATCTCAACCACTTCCCACCTGCCCCTTCGTCCTCCTCCGCGCGTGTCACCGTGGCCGTGGCCACGCCCTCGTCGCCGGCCGCTCTCCTCGACACCTGCCGCCGCAGGCGCCCGGAGAGGATAAGGCCGAGGCCATCCATCCCCCCTGGACGCCGCCCTCACTCTCCCTTCTCCTTCCCCTCGCGCTCGCCCGCACCACTCCCGAGCGCTGCCGCCGCCATGGCCGTCGGTTAGACGCGGCCACCGTGCCTCCCGCGCCTCGCCGTCGCGCCTAGAAGCTTCGCCACGACCGCCCCGTCCTCCTCGACCACAAGCCCGAGCTTCGGAGCCCCTGCATCGCCCCCACGCCGTCGTCTTCCTCCTCAGACCCGCAAGATCGCCGCCGTCGATCTGCTTCACTCCGTCGCCGTCAAGCCGTCCTCACGCATGCTTTGCTCGGCTACACCTCGCTGTGAGCCTCTCCTCCCTCCCCTGTCCCTTCTCCTGCGCGCTAGCTCGCCGTAGCCGTCGTGCCATGTTTGCTCGAACGGAGCTCCGCCGCCGTTGGCATTGCCATCGTTGTGGCCGCTGTCGAGCTCGCCTAAGCTCGCAGTCGTGCTCACCGTAGCTGTAGGTGTCGAACGCGCCCGATGCCGCTGCTTGCTGAGCCCGGAGTCGCCGTATCCCTGTCCACCCGAAACCGCTGCCGCCACGGCTCAACGCCGGTGGCCCTACCGGCCTCCCCTGCTCGATTTGGTACCGTAGATCGACGCGGGGTGGAACGGCCGTTCGAACGCGCCTGGCCGCGCGCCAAACGGCCGCCTGTAGGCGTTTTTCCGACGACGTCCGAGCCGCGTCGCCGCGTTTTTGGTCACCGGCGGCCAGTCGCCGGCCACCGCCGACGTGGCTGACCTGGGGCCACCCCCAGGGTCACTGCCAGTGGGTCCCCAGGCCCCCTGTTGACCAGTTGACCACGGTCAACTGGCTGACTGGGCAGGGCCAGCCAATGACAAGTGGGGCCCAAGACCCCTATCTCTAAGACATGTGGGCCCCCTTACTTAATTAAGCTAATTAGGTTTTTAAAATTAATCTGGTTAATTAGATTAGTCTAATGTGTGACTGACTAATGGGGTCCACCCCTAATAATCTCTAATTAGTTTAATTTAAAACCCTGGAATAGCCCACTGTCTATGACAGGTGGGGCCCAGCTGTCAGGTTTGACCTGAGACAGCTGGGTTTGACCTGCTGATGTCATCATTGCGTCATGCTAACGTCACCCTGCACTGTTCTGGATAATGTTGATTTAAATAATTAGCATAATTCCAGAAAATGTTTAAATCTTTGAAAAATCATAGAAAATAATCTGTAGCTCAGATGAAAAAACTTTATACATGAAAGTTGATCAGAAAAATCCCACGAATCCAAATATGCCCTCCATTCATCTGTCACATGCTCCTAGCATGATGAACATGGAACTTTCCCCTCCGGATCTTCTGTCCGATAAATCCAAAGACCCGAGAAATATCGTCAGATATTCTCCCGCTTCGTCTGCAACGCGTAGTACTGCGTTAGTACATGCCTAGCCCTGCATAATGCCATGTCATGCATCGTGTTGCATCTGTTTGCTTGTATTTATTGTTTCTTCCCCCTCTTCTCTCCGGTAGACCCCGAGACCGACGCTGCTGCCGGGTACGACTACGCCGTTGACGTTCAACCCTTTGCCGCAGAGCAGCAAGGCAAGCAACCCCCCTTGAGCATTCCGATATCGCCTATTCCTTTCCCTCTTATTCTTGCATTAGATTTTTGCTACTGTATTAGTTAGCTCCTATTCTGATGCATAGCCTGTTTTTGATAAACTGCTACTATACTTGCAATCATGTCAACTGCTTAGTATAGGTTGATCAGTGAATCCCCAGTGGCCCCTTAGTCCCAGTTGCCACTGCTTCTTCATTGACGACTCGACGACCCGAAGACTCGAAGACTCGGTCAACCGACCGACAAGCCAGGCCCCTCACATCACCGCACACCCCCTTAGTGTACGACTCTGCAGCGCTACTATCGAGTACCGGGGGTGATACCTCGTGAAGTACTCATGATGCTTGCTCTGTAGTGCAGCTAGTCGGTCGTGGTTATCGAGGGTGATTCCTCCTTCACCACTCCCGACGATGACTCTGTTGTGCAACCCCTCAAGTGTGGGACCCTCGAGGGTGATTCCTCTAAGTCCACCTTGACGGTTTCATCGAGTGGGGACCATTGAGGGTGATTCCTCAGTTCCCGCCTCGATGATTTATACACACAGTTACGATGACCGGGTTACTGAAACATGTTGGTGATGGGTCGGCCCTGAGGGGTACCCGCGTGTTGATGATGATGAGGCGTCGACTAGCAAGAGAGGCCTTTGCCACACATCCTCGAGACGGCGCGACGGACCGCACTTTATGGGTCGCGCTTTCCCCGCATTAATAAAATGCTAACGGGTTGGGTATTTGATCTGAGTTGGTCGTTGGCCTTATTGCGCACCAAACCATCACGTGGGAAAGTTATGGGCACTCAGCGTCGTTGTATCAGCCGAAGCTCTTCGGACGTCAGCAATGGAGCGGCGCGCGCCCGAGTGGTCCGCGACGGCATTGCGCTTGTTACTAAGGGGTGCTAGGACTGACCTCGGCCGTCCTCGCATCGTGCAGGTGTGCAAAGGGTGATTGGGCTCATGATCCCTGCGTGCATAGGATTTAGACCGGCGGGCTGGCCTCTTCGTTGAGCCTAGGTGGGGCGACGACGTGCTGCTATCCCGAGGCCGGGCATGACCCAGGAAAGTGTGTCCGGCCGGAGGTGATCAGGCGTGTTGGAGATGCGGTGCACCCCTGCAGGGATGAATAATCTATTCGAATAGCCGTGTCCACGGTAATAGGACGACTTGGAGTTGTACCTTGACCTTATACAACTATAACTGAGAATTAAATTTGAAATGAATTGTGGCTCCGAGATTGCTTCCTCGCAGGGAGTCGGGGAAGGATCTCTGGGCGTGGTTACTTAATAAAATTGCTACAATAATATGACTACATATTGTTATGCCAGTCTACTCTCTTCTAATGCTGCAAGAGGTTGAAGATGCTAGTCTTCGATAGGACTAGGCCTTCCCCCTATTCTTGCTTTCTGCAGTCAGTCCAGATATAACCCCTCCCCTTGATAATGATGCATATTTAGCATAGTTCTGATGTCAGCCTTGCGAGTACTTTGGATGAGTACTCACCGCTACTTTGCATTCTCTTTCCCCCTTCGATACGATTCTGCATTCAGACGACGGAGCTCAGGAGATGGAGTACGCCGGAGACGACTACTACACCACCGCTGGAGCCTACTACTACGTGGAGAACGCCGACGCTCAGGAGTAGTTAGGAGGTTCCCAGGCAGGAGGCCTCGCCTCTTTCGATCCGCTGCTTATGTTTGTGCTAGCCTTCTTAAGGCAAAACTTGTTTAACTTATGTCTGTACTCAGATATATATTTGCTTCCGCTGACTCGTGCTTTTCGAGCATTGTATTCGAGCCCTCGAGGCCCCTGGCTTGTAATATGAAGCTGTATGACTTTAATTTGTGTCTAGTGTTGTGTTGTGATATCAATCAGTGAGTCCCTAATCTTGGTCGTACGCATTGCGTGATTGATTAGCGTACGGTCGAGAATGGGGGCGTCACACACTCGTCCTTTTGAATTTCTTCATATGGATCTCTTTGGCCCCACTCACTATGCCACACTAACAAATACTACATGCTTATATGGTTTTGTTATTGTTGATGATTACTCTCGCTATACTTGGGTGCACATTATCCTGTACAAATCTGAAGTGCAGAATGTCTTCAAACGATTTTCTTCAAGGGCCTCGACGAACTTCGGCGTCAAAATCAAGCATATCAGGAGTGATAATGGGACTGAGTTCAAGAACACTGGTCTTGATGATTATCTTGATGAACTTGGTATTACTCATGAGCTATCTGCCCCTTATACTCCTCAGCAGAATGGCGTTGTGGAGCGCAAGAACAGGACTCTTGTTGAGATGGTTCGCACCATGCTTGATGAATACAAGACCCCTCATTGCTTCTGGCCTGAGGCAATCAATACTACTTGCCACATCATCAACAGGGTATATCTTCACAAATTCCTCAACAAGACTTCATATGAACTCCTCACTGACAAGAAACCCAATGTGAGTTATTTCAAAGTCTTCGGTGCTAAATGCTGGATTAGAGATCCTCACCACAGTTCTAAATTTGCACCTAAAGCACATGAAGGTTTTATGCTTGGTTACGGAAAGGACTCGCACACCTACATATTCTTCAACACCTATCACAACAAGGTTGTTAAAACTATAGATGTGCGGTTTGATGAAACTAACGGCTCGCAAAGAGAGCACCTGCCTCCTGTGCTAGATGAAATGCCTCCTGAGGAATCCATTAGGTTCAAAGCCACTGAAGATGTGATCCCTACTGAAGAACAACTACTCTCTAAAGAAGTTGTACCCAACGTTGAAGACATTCATGCTGATACACCTGAAGACAATGGTGCTGAAGAAAATGCTCAGCCTCAACAAAGTCTTCAACCTACTCATCCTCGACTTGCAAATGAAGTGCAGATCGAGAAAATCCTCAACGACATCAATGCACCAGAGCCCACCAAAGTTGATGAAGCTTTCCTGGAGCCTGAGTGGATACAAGCCATGCAAGAGGAATTGCATCGATTCAAGCTCAAAAACGTGTGGGAACTCGTCAAACGCCCAGATCCTCGCAAGCACAATGTCATAGGTACCAAGTGGATCTATCGCAACAAACAAGATGAACTTGGTCAGGTAGTGAGGAATAAGGCTTGACTTGTGGCACAGGGCTACACACAGGTTGAGGGAATTGACTTTGATGAAACTTTTGCACCCGTTGCTAGACTTGAAGCTATTCGCATATTGCTTGCTTATGCTAACCATCACAATATCATCTTATATCAAATGGATGTGAAAAGTGCATTCCTCAATGGTAAGCTTGAGGAAGAAGTATATGTTGCTCAACCCCCAGGTTTTGAAGATCCTAAGTTTCCGGACAAAGTCTTCAGACTCAACAAGGCTCTCTATGGCCTCAAGCAAGCCCCTCGGGCGTGGTATGACACACTGAAGGAATTCCTCATGAAGAAAGGCTTCAAGCCCGGTTCACTTGACCCAACTCTTTTGACAAAATCATATGATGATGAATTATTTGTGTGCCAAATATATGTGGACGATATTATCTTTGGATGTACTGACAAACGTTACAGTGACGAATTTGCCTATATGATGAGTGAAGAATATCAAATGGCTATGATGGGAGAGCTCAAATTCTTCCTAGGGCTTCAAATTCGTCAACAACGCAATGGCATCTTCATATCTCAAGAGAAATACCTCAAGGATGTCCTGAAGAAATTCGGCATGCAGGATTGCAAAGGCGCCAAGATTCCTATGCCCACATCGGCTCAACTCGGCTCAACTCCGCTCCATGATTGGTTCTTTATTGTATCTATGTGCATCTAGGCCAGATATTATGCTTAGTGTTTGCATGTGTGCCCGATTTCAAGCCAAACCGAAGGAATCACACCACAAGGCTGTGAAACATATTCTTCGATATCTAGCTCACACACCAACACTAGGATTATGGTACCCCAAGGGCTCAGATCTTGACCTCGTTGGATATTCTGATTCTGATTATGCCGGTGATCGTGTGGACCGTAAGTCAACGTCAGGCACTTGTCATTTCCTCGGACGATCCTTAGTCTGTTGGTCCTCGAAGAAGCAGAACTGCGTGTCACTATCTACTGCTGAAGCTGAGTACATTGCTGCTGGTTGTTGCTGTGCTCAATTGCTATGGATGAAGCAAACCCTCAAGGACTACTGCATCAACGTGAAGAATGTCCCTCTCTACTGCGACAATGAGAGTGCCATCAAGATTGCTCACAACCCAGTTCAGCACTCAAAGACCAAGCACATCCAGATTCGTCATCATTTTCTTAGTGACCATGTGATGAAGGGCGATATCTTCCACAACCACGTGAAGACTGAAGAACAATTGGCTGATATCTTCACAAAGCCCTTGGATGAGAAGAGATTTTGCATGTTGCGGTGTGAGCTAAATATCTTAGAATCTTCGAATGTTCTGTGAAAGGACACACATCCTAACACTTATGCAAAATTGATGACTTTGATGTGCAACACACGAAGTAACGTTTTTCTTCAATCAATGAAGACTAACTCTCTAAGTGTGAAGAAATTAATGAAGAATTTGATTCTCAGAACCCTACGAAAATTGTACGCGATGTCTGAAATCATCATTCTTATACGGTGGGTATTGCCACCAACAACAGTTGAAATTCTTCAAGTTTGAGTTTTTCATCATTTTGCAAATTTTTCAAAATTGTCAAATTCTTCAAGTTTGCAAATTCCTCAATTTTCAAATTCTTCAAACTTTTCAAATGATGTTCCTCACATGAGTTCCTCTTCATTGACTATATATATATATATATATATATATATATATATATATATATATTGAGTTTTTCAATGTCCTCAACAGCATTCATGTATAGCTATTTCTTCAAGTTGATTTTCTTCTAAGTGAATGTGATCGGACCTGTTCCCCCTCTATGCTAAACTCAACCTAGACTGTTCACAAATTCTTCATGTGCCTTCTACTTTGAAACCCGTTCAAAGTCTTCACTGAGTCCTTGTCAGCTGAAGAATTTGCGAACGAAACTTTAAAATATTCCATCTCAATTTTTGGCGATTGCCGCTCAAAACGGAATTTTATGGCATTGATTCTGGACAACAAATTCGTTCAAAACGGAGTTCGGATGCGATCTGTAGACCCGTTTTACTGGTGGAAAATATCTGATTACGGGATTACGAAAATTGATGACGTGATTGAGTCCAACTCTTACCATATCTGATGTATTCGGCCAAGCCACGACTTTAAGGACTCATGAGGGCTGTGAGGAGTCCCTAGGAAGGTTCTAGAGGTGCCCAAGAGCCATTGGATCAAGGGTCCATCCATCAGAGGGCCATAGAGCACCACAGAGGCACATATAAGGAGAGAAAAACCCTAATTTCGGGAGAGCCACCAAGAGACACGAATTTGCCTCTCCCTTGGCAGCCGTCAAGAAGGGGAGACGCTCCTCCATTGCAGCACCAAGACAAAGGAATAAGGGGGGGGGGGGAAAGGGGCCGCCGCCCGTCGCCGGCGCCGTGGCCGCCATCGCCTCCATCTCTTTGGGGCTGCACCTCTCCATCAACAACTCTCTCTTTCTCACCATGATAATATGTGAGTAATCCACCTTGGCGCTGAGGGTTTGTACCGGTAGCTATGTGTTTAATCTCTCTCTCTCTCTCTCTCTCTCTCTCGTGTTCTTGAGATGGCACGATTTTGATGTATCACGGGCTTTGTTAATATAGTTGGATCATATGGTGTTTTCCCCTCTCTATCTTGTTGTGATGAATTGAGTTTTCCCTTTGAGATTTTGTTATTATCAGATTGAATACTTTTATGGGTTTTAGAGCACTTTATGTATGTCTTGCATGCAGATACCCGTAGTGACATTGGGGTATTCAAGTGATTCACTTGATATATGTTATGACGTCAACTTGCGGATTCCGGTGACCTTGGGGATCTACGCATACGGGTTGATTGCACGTTTTCATGCCTTGTTCTCCGATAGAAGTCTTGAGGCACTCTTTGAGGTTCTTTGTGTTGGATTGAGTATTATGAATCTGAAATTGTTTGATGTGTATCGTATAATTAACTCATGGATACTTGTGGTGACATTGGAGTATCTAGGTGACATTAGAGTTGGTTGATGCGTATCATATGGTGTTATTCTAGTATGAAATCTTAGATAGATCGATCGGAAAGGATAACTTTGTGTTATTTTAGTACGAACTCTTGGATAGATCGATCGGAAAGGATAACTTTAAGGTGGTTTCGTACCCTACAAACAATTTCTTCTTATGTTCTCCGCTAGATAAGAACTTTGGAGTGATTCTTCGTTGAACATTGAGGGATGGTCATGTGATCCAATTATATTAGCATTGTTGAGAGATTGCACTAGCGAAAGTATGGACCCTAGGCCTTGTTCTCAAGCATTGCAATACCGTTTGTGCTCACTTTTATTACTTGCTACCTTGCTGTTTTTATATTTTCAGATTACAAAAACCTATATCTACTATCTATATTGCACTTGTATCACCATCTCTTCGCCGAACTAGTGCACCTATGCAATTTGCCATTGTATTGGGTGTGTTGGGGACACAAGAGATTTCTTGTATTTGATTGCAGGGTTGTTTGAGAGAGACCATCTTCATCCTACACCTCCCACGGATTGATAAACCTTAGGTCATCCACTTGAGGGAAAATTCCTACTATTCTACAAAACTCTACGCTTGAAGGCCCAACAAAGTCTACAAGAATAAATTTGCGTAGTAGACATCAATACCCTTCAATATAACACATAGATTCATCAAAACAAGCACACAATGCAACGAAAACAGAATCTGTCTTAAACAGAACAGTCTGTAGTAATATGTACTCTAACCATACTTCTGTAACTCTAAAAATTCTGAAAAATGAGGACAACGTAAAGAATTTGTATAGCAACACTGTGTTGAAATTTCAGCTCAATATCACGTTCCAGTAAAAAATTAAAATTCGAACACTGGAGGCAAAGTTTCTGTTTCAGATTCAGCATCACTTCTACGCATCTTATGAATCATCCTAAAGGCTCTACTTGGCACAAACACTAAATAAAACATAAAAACACAATCATAACAGAGGCATAATTGTGTCTAACACTCAAAAACAGAAAGAAAAAGAGGAAAATAAATTTATTCATTGGTTTCCCTCCCAACAAGCGCTATCGTTTTTCGCCCCTAGCCAGGCATAACGCATAGATTCAAGTGTTGTCATCTTTAGTTTTGAACTCTTCAATAACACAACTAGATTTCTTCAAGATTTTAGCATGCATGTTCTCAATGACAATACTTCTAGGAAAAAAGATCAAAAAATTCATTCTTGTAAATAGGGTCTCTTACTAATTCAACAAAGTCGGAATGAATACTAATCATTTTAAGATCTCCCTTGTGGCCACTAGGTGTAGCAACTTTTTTTTAGTGACTTGCGTGGTTTTGCAAGTTTTCATCGGAGTTTTTTCAATAGTTTTGACAGAAGAAAAAGCCGAACCCAAGTTACTAAAAATTTCTTCTTATTTATCAATCCGGTAAGGACTCTCTTCTATCCTTTCGTTAACTACGGTCTCTTATTCCTTTAACAATTTAAAGGCGTCTCCCGTTTTTGACCCAATTTTATTAGCAACATTATGCATTTTCTTATCCAAATTTTCTAGATGTTCTTTGGTAATCATCTTATTTTCAATAGCATCTAATCTCTCCATAACATGTTCGAGAGTTAAAGTTGTTTCATTGATCGTAAGAGGTGGTGATCCCACTAAACTTCCCATAGCATTAAAAGCATCCAAAGATGGACACATGAAGAAATTCCCACCGGTAATCGTATCAAGGACGAACCTATACCAAGTGGTGATGCCCACATAAAAACTGCGAAGAAGAACAACGGTAGATTGGTTATGGATAGATCTATTATGAGCATCGCAAATCCTATACCAAGCATCTTTTAGGTTCTCCCCTCCCCTTTGCTTAAAATTAAGAACTTCATTATCGGGAGTACACGCAATAGGGGAAGAACTAGCCATAATGACAAGGCAAGAGATCCGACGAGAAAAAGGCAAACGAAAAAGAGGGCGAATAAAACGGCAAATTGGATGAACTGGGGGAGAGGAAAACGAGAGGAAAATGGCAAATAATGTAATTGCAAGGAGGTGAGATTTGTGATTAGGAACTTGGTAGATGATGATGGTGTCTCCTCAGCGCCAAAGATTGGCACGTAGAAGAGACCGCTTCCTCCCCGGCAATGGTGCTAGAAATTCCTTTGACGTGGCTTGAGACCGCGATAGTATTTCCCCAAAGAGGAAGGAATGATGCAGTGATAACCCACAAGTATAGGGGATCGCAACAGTTTTCGAGGGTAGAATATTCAACCCAAATTTATTGATTCGACACAAGGGGAGCCAAAGAATATTCTCAAGTATTAGCAGCTGAGTTGTCAATTCAACCACACCTGAAAGACTTAATATCTGCAGCAAAGTATTCAGTAGCAAAGTAATATGGAAGTAACGGTAACAATGGCAAAGTGACAGTAGCAGTTTTGTAGTGATTGTAATAGTAGTAACGGAAGAGTAACTTAGCAAAGATCAATATGTGAAAAGCTCGTAGGCAATGGATCAGTGATGGAGAATTATGTCGGATGGCATTCATCATGCAACGGTTATAACATAGGGTGACACAGAACTAGCTCCAATTCATCAATATAATGTAGGCATGTATTCCATATATAGTCATACGTGCTTATGGAAAAGAACTTGGATGACATCTTTTGTCCTACCCTCCCGTGGCAGCGGGGTCCTAATGGAAACTAAGGGATATTAAGGCCTCCTTTTAATAGAGAACCGGACCAAAGCATTAGCACTTAGTGAATACATGAACTCCTCAAACTACGGTAATCACCGGAAAGAATCCCAGTTATTGTCACCCTGGGGGATGCGGATCATAACTCATAATAGGTGTCTACAACTTGCAAGATAGGATCAAGAACACATATATATTCATGAAAACATAATAGGTTCAGATCTGAAATCATGGCACTCGGGCCCTAGTGACAAGCATTAAGCATAGCAAAGTCATAGCAACATCAATCTCAGAACATAGTGGATACTAGGGATCAAACCCTAACAAAACTAACTCGATTACATGGTAAATCTCATCCAACCCATCACCGTCCAGCAAGCCTACGATGGAATTACTCACGAACGGCGGAGAGCATCATGAAATTGGTGAGGGAGGATGGTTGGTGATGACGACGGCATCGATTTCCCCTCTTCGGAGCCCAAATCAGACTCCAGATCTGCCCTCCCGAGGAAGAACAGGAGGTGGCGGTGGCTCCGTATCGTAAAACGCGATGAACTATTCTCTCTGATTTTTTTCTCCTCGGATGTGAATATATAGAAGTGGAATCGAGGTCGGAGGAGCCACAGGGGCCCCACAAGCCACCAGGGCGCGCCCTAGGGGGGGGCCCTCCTGGCTTGTGGCCAACAGGTGGGCCCCCCTGGCTTGATTTTTCGCCAATATTTTTTATTAATTCCAAAAATATTCTCCGTAAATTTTTAGGACGATCCGAGAACTTTTATTTCTGCACAAAAATAACACCAAGGCAATTCTGCTGAAAACAGCGTCAGTCCGGGTTAGTTCCATCTGAATCATGCAAATTAGAGTCCAAAACAAGGGCAAAAGAGTTTGGAAAAGTAGATACGATGGAGACATATCAACTCCCCCATGCTTAATCCATTGCTTGTCCCCAAGCAATTCAGTTGACAAACTGAAAGTGATAAAGAAAAACTTTTACAAACTCTGTTTGATCTTGCTGTTGTAAATATGTCTAACTGATGTTCAGATTTTCAGCAAAGATTATAGACTAACCATGTTCACAATAACATTTAGGTCTCACATTTACTCATATCAATGGTATAATCAACTAGCGAGCAATAATAATAAGTCTCGGATGACAACAATTTTATCAAAATAATCATGATACAATATGATATAATGGTATCTCGCTAGCCCTTTCTGAGACCGCAAAACATAAATGCAGAGCACCTCTGGAGAACAAGGACTGACTAGACATTGTAATTCATGGTAAAAGAGATCCAGTCACACTCATACTCAACATCAATTAATAACAAAGCATACAAATGACGGAGGTGCTCTCTAACTGGTGCCTTTTATAAGAGGATGATGACTCAACAGTGAATAAAATAGATAGGCCCTTCGCAGAGGGAAGCATTGATTTGCAGAGGTGCCAGAGCTCGAGCTTTTAAAACAGGGATGAATAATAATTTTGAGAGGTATGCTTTCATTGCCAACATAACAACTAAGAGATCTCGATATCTTCCATGCTAGATACATTATAGGCGGTTCCCAAACAGAATAGTAAAGTTTTTACTCCCCCTCCACCAATCGATCACACTCCACGGCAGGCCGAATCCATGGGTACCGTCCATACAAACAACAATCCTGGGGGAGTTTTGTTTTATTATATTTAATTTGAACATTGAGCATGGAACTGGGCATCCCGAATACCAGCCACTTTCTCGTGAATGATAGTGAATCAATACGTATCGTGAGAATAACCCACCTAGCATGGAAGATACTGACAGCCCCCAGTCGCCACATGAGCGATTTGGGCATACAAAATGGAATATTTATTTGAAGGTTTGGAGTATGGCACATGCAAATTTACTTGGAACGGCAGGTAAATACCGCATATAGGTAGGTATGGTGGACTCATATGGAACAACTTTGGGTTTATGGAGATGGATGCACAAGCAGTATTCCCGCTTAGTACAAGTGAAGGCTAGCAGAAGACTGGGAAGCGACCAACTAGAGAGCGACAACAGTCATAAACATGCTTTGAGATTAAGCAACATTGAATGCAAGCATGAGTAGGATATAAATCACCATGAACATAAATATCGTGGAGGCTATGTTGGTTTTGTTTCAACTACATGCGTGAACATGTGCCAAGTCAAGCCACTTGAATCATTTAGAGGAGGATACCATCCTATCATACTACATCACAACCATTTTAACATGCATGTTGGCACTCAAGACAAATCATTATACACTCTTAGCTAATTAAGCATGGCATTAGTAACTATAATCTCTAATTGTCATTGCAAACATGTTCAATCCATAACGGGCTGAATCCAGAACGATGAGCTAATCATATTTACAAAAACAAGATAGGTCGAGTTCATACCAGCTTTTCTCCATCTCAAACATTTCATCATATATTGTCATTATTGCCTTTCACTTGCACGACCGAATGGTGTGAATAATAATAAGAGTGCACGTGCATTGGACTAAGCTGGAATCTGCAAGCAATAACTCAAAGGAGAAGGCAAAGTAATATGGGCTCTTTGATAGATAAACAATTAATGCATATGAGAGCCACTCAACATGTCATCGTGGTCTTCTCCTTACGACCCAAAGAAGAAAGGAAAATTATTTACACGGGAAAGCTCCCAACAAGCAAAAGAAGAACGAGAAATCTTTTTGGGTTTTCTTTTAATACTACAACTAAACAAACTAGAAAGTAAAGCTAGAACTATTTTTTTTGGATTTTCTCAAGATTAATTAAACACACAAGAAGAAAACGAAAAGAAGAAATAAACTACCATGGATGGTACAATGAAAAAGTATGAACACCGACAATTGAAGTAAGTGTGTGAACATGAATGTAATGTTGGTGAGAAATATGTACTCCCCCAAGCTTAGGCTTTTGGCCTAAGTTGGTCTAGGGCCATGGCTGGAAATAACCATCTCCGGGATACTCCGGAGGATACTGAGGGTTCCACTGGTTTGCGAGCTCCTGTGGCTCCCATTGAAAAACCGGAGCCTGATATGGATCAAGGGCTGGTACCGGCTCAGGTGCCGGGGGTTGCGACAAACCCCAATATCTGTAGATGTCATCGGGCATAATAGTGTACCTGCCTGAATGAATATCGAACAAAGAAGAAGCAGGCATAGTAATAATCTCACAAGTACCCTGACTAAATACTAGGTTGTAAAGCAGTCGCCTATCCTTATCTTTCCTAATAAAATCATGTGCTACCATACTATCATAGTCTAAATACCTCGTGGGTAGTAAAAATTCCTCTTCCTCGTCAAGCCTAATGGGTATCTTAAAATGTTTGGCTAAGCGAGATGCATAGATACCTCCAAATATGGGACCCTTTGAACGGTTTAAGTTCAACCGTTGGGCCACTATGGCGCCCAAACTAAAAGTTCTATCAACAAGTAAAGCGTGGCGCAAAATGGCGAGGTCAGGTGCACTGAGGCTTCCACTCTCCCCTCGACCAACTAAACATCTCCCCGCAAATAATGAATAATAGCGTAGAACAGGAAAATGTAAACTAGCCGCTCTCGCCCTTGACACCCCTCTCTCTTCCCCCACAGTGATTGAGGCAATGAAGTCCTCCATGTCTCTAGGACGTGGTTCACTGATGCTGCCCTCATAAGGTATTTTGCAAACTTTGCAAAAATCGTAGAGTTTCATCTCCTTAGGCACATCATATAAGTAAAATTCTACCATGGGAGGATCCTTCCTAGGATAAAAGTGAAAATTTTGCACGAAGGTATTAGTGAGTAAGAGATACTGGTCACACTTATCATTGAGGAAGTCTGTGATGCCTGCATTCTTTGCCAAATAGTAAAAATCTTCATAAATTCTGGCTGCCCTCAAGAATGCATCACTTGGCCATTCACATGAACGAACCTCCGCGACGCGAGGGAGATTATATCTGGGCTTCTTTTCCACCTCATTTTCATCATCTTTCGAGCCTCGGCTTGAAGAATCTCTTAATAATCTCCTCAACATTTTCTTTTTCTGAAAAATTTCTGAAATTTTTAGTGACTCAAAATAAAGGTAAACAAAACTCAACAAAACTTATAGCAACTACTCCCACAAGTGCCTAGAGGCCATATTATGCATCAAAACTACTTGGGACCATACAAATTTGACATGCAAGCTCAAGAACAAGGTCACCACAGCAGCAAAAATTTGCAATATATAAAGCACTAGAACAAAAACTAATTGGACCATTGGAGGAGTCACATACCGATGAGCAATCCCCTAAAATAGTTTTGCAAATGGAGCTTTGAGCAAGGAGATCGAAAATGGCAGCAAAATGAGCTAGAACACGGGTTTGAGCAATGGTGGGATTTTTTCTGGAGGAAGACGAAGTGGATGGTGGCTGGAATAAGTGAGGAGGCCCCACGTGGGACTCACAAGCCACCAGGGCGCGCCCAGGGGGGTGGGCGCGCCCTGCAGGCTTGTGGCCCACTGGTGCAGCCCCCTGATGTGTTCTCAGTGCCAAAAATTCTTAAACATTCCAGAAAAAAATCATACTAAATTTTCAGGGCATTCTGAGGACTTTTATTTTCAGGTCATTTTTCTATTGCACGGATAAATCAGAAAACAGAGAAATAATAGCAATTTTACTTAGTTTACTCTAAATAATAGAAAGTAAAAATTGGGTACAGAAGGTTGTGTCTCCTAAATTCATCCATCTCATGCTCATCGAAAAGAATCCATCAATAAGGTTGATCAAGTCTTATTGACAAACCTTTTTCGAATAACACGGAACCAGAGAATTTTCGAATGACACTAGGTTACCTCAATGGGGATATGCATGCCCCCAACAATAAGTATATCATATTTCTTCTTGGCAGTAGGAAGAGGGAATTCAAAACCTCCGATAATAATCGTTGAAACCTTTTCAATGGAATTGATACTATGAACTTGAGGTTGTTTCTTCGGAAAGTGTACCGTATGCTCATTGCCATTAACATGAAAAGTAACATTGCCTTTGTTGCAATCAATAACAGCCCCTGGAGTATTCAAAAAGGGTCTACCAAGGATGATCGACATACTGTCGTCCTCAGGGATATCAAGAATAACAAAGTCCGTTAAGATAGTAACGTTTGCAACCACAACAGGCACATCCTCACAAATACCGATGGGTAAAGCAGTTGATTTATCAGCCATTTGCAAAGAAATCTCAGTAGGTGTCAACTTATTCAAATCAAGTCTACGATATAAAGAGAAGGGCATAACACTAACACCAGCTCCAAGATCACATAAAGCAGTTTTAACATAATTTCCTTTAATAGAGCATGGTATAGTAGGTACTCCGGGATCTCCTAGTTTCTTTGGTATTCCACCCTTAAAAGTATAATTAGAAAGCATGGTGGAAATCTCAGCTTCCGGTATCTTTCTTTTATTTGTCACAATATCTTTCATATACTTAGCATAAGGAGACATTTTCAGAATATCAGCCAAGCGCATACGCAAAAAGACATGTCTAAGCATTTCAACAAAGCGCTCAAAATCCTCATCATCCTTTTTCTTGGATGGCTTAGGAGGAAAGGGCATGGGTTTCTGAACCCATGGTTCTCTTTCTCTACCATGCTTCCTAGCAACAAAGTCTCTTTTATCATATCTTTTGTTCTTAGGTTGTGGGTTATCAAGATCAACAGCAGGTTCAATCTCCACATCATTATCATTACTAGGTTGAGCATCATCATGAACATCATCATTAATATTATCACTAGGCTCATGTTCATTACCAGATTGTGTCTCAGCATCAGAAATAGAAATATCATTTGGATTCTCAGGTGTATCTATAACAGGTTCACTAGCAGCATGCAAAGTCCTATCGTCATTCTTTTTCCTACTATTACTGGGACGACTAGGTGCATCAGTATTAACTCTCTGAGAATCTTGCTCAATTCTCTTAGGGTGGCCCTCAGGATACAAAGGTTCCCGAGTCATTCTACCACCTCTAGTAACAACTTTAACAGAATGATCATTGTTCTTACTATTCATCTCACTAAGCAAATCATTTTGTGCCTTAAGTACTTGTTCTACTTGAGTAGTTACCATGGAAGCATGTTTACTAATAAGCTTAAGATCATTGACAGTTCTACTCAAATAATGACCCAAGCGATCAAGCATGTAAGCATTATGTTTCAATTGTCTACTAACACAAGCATTGAAATTTTCTTGCTTAACTACAAAGTTATCAAATTCATCCAAGCATTGACTAGCAGAATTATTATAAGGTATATCACCTTCATCAAATCTACGGAGAGATTTTACCTCTACTACCTGTGTCGTGTTATCAAGACCATGTATTTCTTCAATAGGTGGTAGATTCTTAACATCTTCAGCTTTAATACCTTTTTCCTTCATAGATTTCTTTGCCTCTTGCATATCTTCAGGACTGAGAAATAGAATACCTTTTTTCTTCAGAGTTGGCTTTGGAGGTGGTTCGGTAATAGTCCAATCATTATCATTGCTCAATATATTATTCAATAGTAGTTCAGCTTGTTCAACAGTTCGTTCCTTGAAAACACAACCAGCACAACTATCTAGGTGGTCCCTAGAAGCATCGGTTAGTCCATTATAAAAGATATCAAGTATTTCGTTTTTCTTGAGAGGGTGATCAGGCAAAGCATTAAGTAGCTGGAGAAGCCTCCCCCAAGCTTGTGGGAGACTCTCTTCTTCAGTTTGCACAAAGTTAAATATTTCCTGCAAGGTAGCTTGTTTCTTATGGGCAGGAAAATATTTTTCAGAGAAGTAATATATCATATCCTGGGGACTACGCACACAACCAGGAGCAAGAGAATTAAACCATATCTTAGCATCACCCTTTAGTGAGAAAGGAAACAACTTAAGAATATAGTAATAGCGAATTTTTTCCTCATGAGTAAATAGGGTGGCTATATCATTCAATTTAGTAAGATGTGCCACAACAGTTTCAGATTCATAACCATGGAAAGAATCAGATTCAACCAAAGTAATTAACTCAGGATTGACAGAGAATTCATAATCCTTATCAGTGACAAAGATAGGTGAAGTAGCAAACTTAGGATCATATTGCATTCTAGCATTCAAAGATTTTTCTTTCCACTTGCATAGCAATTTCTTAAGATCATCTCTATCTTTACAAGCAAGAAAGTCCCTAGCTACCTCTCCTTCCATAACATAACCCTCAGGTATATCAGGCAATTCATATCTAGGAGAGCTAGGTCTAGCAGGTGTATCATAGTGTTCAGTTTCAATAATTTCATCAGATTCAGAAATATCATCAGTTTCAGCATTGACTCTAGCAATTTGTTCATCAAGAAATTCACCCAGTGGCACAGTAGTATCAAGCAAAGCATCATCATAAGCATCATGCATAGCAGAAGTAGCATCATCGATTACGTGCGACATATCAGAATTACTAGCAGGTGGTGGTGTCGCAAGTTTACTCATAACAGAAGGTGAATCAAGAGCAGAGCTAGATGGCAGTTCCTTACCTGTCCTCGTAGTTGAGGGGTAGATCTTGGTTTTAGCATCTTTCAGATTCTTCATAGTGATCAACAGATATAAATCCCAAGTGACTCAGAGAATAGAGCTATGCTCCCCGGCAACGGCGCCAGAAAAAGGTCTTGATAACCCACAAGTATAGGGGATCGCAACAGTTTTTGAGGGTAGAGTATTCAACCCAAATTTATTGATTCGACACAAGGGGAGCCAAAGAATATTCTCAAGTATTAGCAGCTGAGTTGTCAATTCAATCACACCTGAAAGACTTAATATCTGCAGCAAAGTATTCAGTAGCAAAGTAATATGGAAGTAACGGTAACAATGGCAAAGTGACAGTAGCAGTTTTGTAGTGATTGTAATAGTAGTAACGGAAGAGTAACTTAGCAAAGATCAATATGTGAAAAGCTCGTAGGCAATGGATCAATGATGGAGAATTATGTCGGATGTTATTCATCATGCAACGGTTATAACATAGGGTGACACAGAACTAGCTCCAATTCATCAATATAATGTAGGCATGTATTCCATATATAGTCATACGTGCTTATGGAAAAGAACTTGCATGACATCTTTTGTCCTACCCTCCCGTGGCAGTGGGGTCCTAATGGAAACTAAGGGATATTAAGGCGTCCTTTTAATAGAGAACCGGACCAAAGCATTAGCACTTAGTGAATACATGAACTCCTCAAACTACGGTAATCACCGGAAAGAATCCCAGTTATTGTCACCCTGGGGGATGCGGATCATAACTCGTAATAGGTGTCTACAACTTGCAAGATAGGATCAAGAACACATATATATTCATGAAAACATAATAGGTTCAGATCTGAAATCATGGCACTCGGGCCCTAGTGACAAGCATTAAGCATAGCAAAGTCATAGCAACATCAATCTCAGAACATAGTGGATACTAGGGATCAAACCCTAACAAAACTAACTCGATTACATGGTAAATCTCATCCAATCCATCACCGTCCAGCAAGCCTACGATGGAATTACTCACGAACGACGGAGAGCATCATGAAATTGGTGATGGAGGATGGTTGGTGATGACGACGGCGTCGATTTCCCCTCTCCGGAGCCCAAATCAGACTCCAGATCTGCCCTCCCGAGGAAGAACACGAGGTGGCAGCGGCTCCGTATCGTAAAACGCGATGAACTCTTCTCTTTGATTTTTTTCTCCACGGATGTGAATATATAGAAGTGGGATCGAGGTCGGAGGAGCCACAGGGGGCCCACAAGCCATCAGGGCGCGCCCTAGGGGGGGCGCCCTCCTGGCTTGTGGCCAACAGGTGGGTCCCCCTGGCTTGATTCTTTCGCCAATATTTTTTATTAATTCCAAAAATATTCTCCATAAATTTTCAGGACGATCCGAGAACTTTGATTTCTGCACAAAAATAACACCAAGGCAATTCTGCTGAAAACAACGTCAGTCCGGGTTAGTTCCATCCAAATCATGCAAATTAGAGTCCAAAACAAGGGCAAAAGAGTTTGGAAACGTAGATACGACGGAGACGTATCATGCAGCACATCGACGGTAAGTATTTCCCTCAGTTATGAAACCAAGGTATCGAACCAGTAGGAGGATCACCACCACCTAATAAGCAGCACCTGCACACAAAGAACAAATACTTGCAACCCGACGTGAAAGAGAGGTTGTCAATCTCTCTATGGTAGAAAGATAGATTAGGTAGTGATAGATTGGAGATATAGATCTCTCAAGAACACAAAATAAAAAGGGCAAATAAAAAGTGCAGCAAGGTATTTTTGGGTTTTTGGAATAATAGATCTGAAAACAAAAGAGGCAAAAAGATAGATCGGAAAGCAATATGTTGGAAAAGTAGACCCGGGGGCCGTAGGTTTCACTAGTGGCTTCTCTCATGAGTACAATACACGGTGGGTGAACAAATTACTGTTGGGCAATTGATAGAAGATCAAATAATCATGACGATATCCAAGGCGATGATCATTATATAGGCATCACGTCCAAGATAAGTAGACCGACTCTAGCCTGCATCTACTACTATTACTCCACACATCGACCGCTATCCAGCATGCATCTAGTGTATTAAGTTCATGGAAAAATGGAGTAATGCAATAAGAACGATGACATGATGTAGACAAGATCTATTCATGTAGGAATAGACCCCATATTGTTATCCTTAATAGCAACGATACATGCGTGCCTCGTTGCCTCTTCTGTCACCGGGAGAGGACACCGCAAGATCGAACCCATCACAAAGCACCTCTTCCCATGGCAAGAAAAATCGATCTAGTCGGCCTAACTAAACCAAAGATTCGAAGAAGAAATACGAGGCTATAAGTAATCATGCATATAAGAGATCAAAGAAGACTCAAATAATATTCATGGATAGAAACTGATCATGAACTCAAAATTCATCGGATCCCAACAAACACACCGCAAAAGTTTACATCAAATAGATCTCCAAGAGACCATTGTATTGAGAATCATAAGAGAGAGAGAGAAGAAGAAGCCATCTAGCTACTGCCTAAGGACCCGTAGGTCTATGGTGGACTACTCACGCATCATCGGAGAGGCACCAATGAGGATGATGAACCCCTCTGTGATGGTGTTAGATTGGATCTCGAGGCTCTGGAACTTGCGACGGCTGGATGTGTTTTTCGTCGATTCCTCTAGGGTTTCTGAAATATTTGGGAATTTATAGGCATCAGAGGCGGTGGAGAGGGGCCCTGAGGAGGGCACAACCCACCTGGGCGCGCCTGGGGCCTCTGGCGCGCCCTGGTGGGTTGTGGTCTCCACGGTCCACTTCTCTGGCACTTCTTTGGCCCACTGGGTGTCTTCTGGTAAAAAAAATCTCCAAGAAGTTTCGTCGCGATTGGACTCCGTTTGGTACCGATATTCTGCGAAGTAAAAAACAAGCAAAAACAGCAACTGGCACTTTGGCACTATGTCAATAGGTTAGTCCCAAAAAATGATATAAAGTTGCTATAAAGTGATTGTAAAACATCCAAGAATGATAATATAACAGCATGGAACAAGCAAAAATTATAGATACGTTGGAGACGTATCAATCCCCTGTCGACGGCGGCGACGGGGGAGAGAGGTGGGAGGGGGGGGGGCTAGGCAGGCGAAGGGAGGGATGCGCGCCGCCGACGCTGGGGGCGACGGACGCGCTGGAGGGAGGGGGGTTGAGAGGATTATGTCGGCACCAGGTCATAAACCACATTCGAGATGGCTTCAAAGGAGCGGATGGAGGAGTAATTAGAGAAATAAGAGAGATAGAAACAATGTTTAGTTCTTGTGTTTTTTTCTTATGAAGTTCAAGCTAATAATTTTGAAGCTCATAAGTTGGCTAGGCTAGGTGTCACCCTTTCTCATGGTAGACACACTTGATTGGTAATCCTCATATTATATTTGTAATTCCTGTAAATATTTTCATAGACTAATAAAGCCTGGCTTTCTTTGCTAAAAAAAGAACCCCCCCCCCCTCTTAAAAAAAACCATCCACAACATCCACTATCTAATATGCATATTTTTTGTTTTGTACATTTATATTTGTGAAAGATGAAAAACATGCGTGATGTTTTGAAACTGAAAACTTTTGCAGGATAGTGCTCCAAAGGCACCCAAGATAACTTTGACCACAACGCCGACACATAAGTCTCTTTGAGGTTGAACAAGATAAAGTTGAGATCAAAATGTGAGCAATGGTCCATGTTCCAGCAACTAAATTGTTGGAGATGTTGTCGCTATAAATAATAATAATAATAATAATAATAATAATAATAATAATAATAATAATAATAATAATAATAATAATAATTATTATGATGATGAACTTTTATATCTTAAATCGTTGCACAATTTTTTATAAACTATGCATATACATGTCGGAAAATCCTGGCTCCACTACTAATTCCAGGAGCTCAGTGTGGGGACACACATCAACCATGAAACTTTATCACAAACACTTTAGCATATGGAGAACACGATTGCCATCAAGAACTTCACAAAGAAACACCGGATCCTTATGAACGACAAGCAGCCAACCATATGCCTCGATCGATTATAATCTCAACAAAGTTCACATGAGAAAAGTGCAGCTCCTCTATTTGAGAAAAGTGACAATCAAGTAGTTCAGGGAAACATATACGAATTTATAATCAAGTAAGAGCATCAACAGCCGGGCACCCTAAAGTCCGCCTGAAACGAACGGCTCGGTCAGTGACCGGTTAGAAAAACCCGATCCAGACGGGCCTTAAATGTCCGGCCTGACTGGCACCTCTTATATCCAGCCTAAATATGGGACGAATATGGAGAAGCCTGGACGCGTCAGCCACGTCAGACTGACGGCCGGGCCCACTCGGAATTCCTTGGAAACCCAATAGTCTGACGGGCACTCTTCCGTCGTCACGTGGCGCCGCTTCGACGGGCTGCATAGTGCCCTAGCCCGGCTATTTAAGCCGATCGCCGACACCGGAACCCTACACATCCACATTTCGCCCCCTCCCGTCCGGCGTCGCCGTCACTTTCCACTCGCCATCCGCCATCAACAGTAGCCATGCCCCCACGCCATTCTAACGCCGGAGCGCCGGCTGCAGCTCCTTGAGCAGATTCTGGCAAGGCACGAAGCTTGGATCGTCGCGGCGCTACCTCCGGATGCGGTGGATCCGGAGGAGGAGGAAGAGGAGGAGGCGGTAGGGGATGACGGGGAGGAGGAGTAGGAGGAGGACGTGGAGGACGCTGCGGCCTCACATTTACAGGCGGAGCCGCATGCGATTCTTGATTCCCTACGATCGGAATCGGAGGCGGCGGCCAAGCATCGTCGTCTACAGGAGGCGGAGGCGGAGGACACAGTGGACATCGACGAGATGCTCGAATATATGGATGAGGAGAAGGAGCCGGAGCCATCCGACCCGCCCAACTACCCGGCACGGGCGTCGTGGACGTCTCCGACGATGAAGCTTTGTCTAGACTAGTAATACGTAGGAACTCTTTTGCATGATTTGTATGGATTTAGAAGATGAAATATAAGGTACTCGGATGCATAGCATCAAATATAAGGTGTGACCGGTCAGTACCCGTGGACGCGTCCAATCAAGTTTGAGTGGCCGGATTTGTCAGTCCGGCCGTAGATACTCTAATATGTGGCAATAGAGCAGGAGGAGACATAATGTAGATAGCTGATCCCCAAAACCGGGGTCGTCCCACATAAATCATTTACAGGATCTCGTACACGACGCCCCCTCTTCGCAAGAACAGATACCACAAATCCATACCGCAAATTCAAACAAAGTATTTCGCGCTAAAAACAGTTCGCCGGAGTTTATCGCACAGGCATAGCATAACATAGTAGTTCATCACACTCACATGGGAGTTTTAGTACAAACCATACTTATACATAAATAAAACGGAATTTTAAAACCCTAGATCTAGTTGATGTGAGAGTCGTCGTCGCTGCCGGAGTTGCTGCCGTTGGCGGGCAGCGACTCGTCGCCCTGCAGGGTATGGTACATCAGGGTGGAGCAGAGTGTGGCCTGCAGGTCGAACTCCTCCCGCAGCGCTAGCAGCCGCGCGGCCGCAGCCACATCGCCGGCTGCGGCCGCCTCCTTCGCGTGGAACCAGGCGAGCTCTGCCTACCTCCGGTGCTGCAGCGTCAGGCCGAAGATCTCACCGAGGCGATGGAAGTTGTCCGACACCGACGACCTCGAGCCGGCGCCGTGGGACTTGGCGCCGCGTCTGCGCGCCGCCTTCCTCTACTTCTCCGACACAGGAGGGCGGAGGCCGGAGCCACCCGCCTTGCCGTCGTTGCGGCCGGCAAACCCGCCACGCCCGACGGACCCCCCGCCACACCCGATACGCCTGCACCGACCGAAACCATCGTCGCCTCCATGCCATGCACCCGCGGATGCCATCGCCGGAGAGATCCGGTGGTCGGAAGGGAAGGGATTTGTCGCCGGAAGGAAAGGGATTTGTCACCGAAGAGAAGGAATTCGCGGCGGAAGAGGCTAGGAGATTTGTGGGACGGAAACGCTAAATCCCTCCGGCGCCCGAATATATGCCCGAACTCGGGGCTGTTTACGGGCCTCCCGTGAAATTTTTATAGACCGAATCCATTTTAGAGGATATGCGGATCGATTTTTTAGACCGTCCCATCCTGCAAAAAGTAGTTCGCCGGATTTATACAGGATCTCCTGGAGTTGCTCTCACATGCCGCATAGAGGATTATTCAGTTTCTCTTTCTCCCCGACACCATTGATCCGGCTTCTCAACTGAAAAAAAGAAGACTGTTGGATCGATCAAACCCTAGAGAGAGAGAGAGAGACTCCTCTTCCATGGCCGGCGGCGATTCTTCTCCCGTGGCGGCCGCGGCGAGAAAGTTGGAGTGGGCCCAAGAAGAGTATCGGTGCGAGACGCAGGAGGATTCCTTGGACCCGCGATACAGCGAGTACGACCCCAAGCAGGGTTGTTTCATATGCGTCCGCTACTGCTTCGACGGCAAACTCGACCTGGACGAGGAGTGTACGTTCCAATCCAATCCAGTCCCCCTTATTCTAGTTCATGATTATGTTCGGTTAAACCTATTTTGGAGGGGATTGAGGTGGATTTTGATTTATAGCGGATTTAACCCTCCCCAATCCACTCAAATTCCCTTCAAACCCCTTGCAACTGAACAAGCCTATTGATCCCTGTTGCCTTCGTTGTGAATGCCTAGTTCATGCCTCTTTCGGAGTCAGTCAGTATCACTTCATTCCTCAAATCAATCTGAAGGTTACTTTCATTTCCTACAAGATTTATTCGGAAGCAAAGGCTGCCACTTTCAAATTCATTCCTCAATTAGCCTCTGTTTCACTGTTTGGACGCGCACTACTTTTAATTACTATCTACTGTATTTTACTATGCAAAAGATGAGGGCACCGCCTGCCTGGTTTTGTTTTCAATGGTTCTGTTCCAACCCAATTTACACCTACAGACATACTCTTCCTTTTACTCTCTTTGGTTGATTGAGATGAGTTTTCCTCTCTTTTGACAGCACCTGCTGCTCCCATGCGACATGCTGGTAAAATCTTCAGAGAGGGGTTCCCGCTCGCAAACTCGGTCAATGTTGTCTCCATCAAGATTGTTTCCTCCGACTATGGCTACCCACTCAATGTCTATGGTACCATCATAGTCAGGGACAGTCTGGATCGAAAATGTGTCTATGTATTCCGGCGCCACCAGGATGATTGCCAGCTCATCAGCTCAAAGGTTTTACTGCCATTTGCCTCATAGCTACAGACACATACAACATATCAATGTGTATTTTCTTGTACTGGTACTTATATCAGTCCTCTGATTTACAAAATAAGGAAACCTTTGGCAAATTGACATGTACTCCCTCCGTTCGGAAATACTTGACGTGATTTTAGTTCAAAGGTTGTAGATCACAAAGACCTAACCTAGCTACTGTACATTGATACCAGCATTGAGGTGCCGACACCGAAGAGGATCTTATTCTTTGGATCTTTATTGTTTGATAAGCCTAGCTAGCTTGTTGATTACCTGAAACCCTGACGAGAACCAACATCATCCATGTCTAATAGTACGTGTGCAGTCTCATCAGATCCTAACATATCACATTCTATCCTCTATCCTTGAATGACATCCTACCCAGTTTTTAAGGATTTAAATTTAAATTTTGGACATGGAAAGAAACTGATGCTATCATCACTCAAGGGAATCATTTCCCTTTCACCTTCACCTTCACCTTGAGAGAACCCTCTTCTTCATGGTTTTGTCCTTAAAATTCCAACCTAAGGAGAGAGATGCATGATTTTTGTTGTCGCGGAGGGAATACAGGATGCATACCTGTTGCAGGTAAGGTACGGTTTAGACAACTGACCATGGTTTGTACTAGAAGAGTGATGAAAACCAAGGTTCAACACACCACGCACAAAAGATTTGGTGTAAAAGTCTAATAAACTTCTCCCAAAGTTTGAGGATGATACAATCAGAGACCTGATAATAACAGCGTACAAACAATTCCCATGGATTACAGTAGCTCAGAATTCAACTCCTCGGGAATATAACATGCTGGGCTTGATCACGCAGTCATACACAGAGTAATGCTGCCGTATTACAGATTTAAGACAGACATACATGTAATCATGCAACGCTGTTGGCAGCAATACTCTAGTAACTGACGATTCAAGGGATAAATTGAATCTTGGTAGAATGGTAAAGCGGCAAAGGCCCAGGGATGCGGCTGACGCTAGACGGGCAAGGCCACAAAACAATGCTTCTTCTTCTATGTGTATGGCTCTGGCATTGGTTGCACAGATCAGGTGATACACCAGCATGATGTATTCTCTACAGCTCGTCTTATGATGAGCCTGTTGTCGACGGAGAACTGCTTCCTGATAAATCTGCAGGCCGCGACGTCGATCTAGTGTTGTATGAGTTGCAATGGCTGCACTTATGGCCAATCACGTGGAAGTCCACTTCTGAGACTTTGTTGCAGTCATTGCAAAGAACCCAGACCTGGAAGATTTAGCACAAGGACAAACCACTGTTAGCCTGACTGAACTACTATATCCACGTGGAAGTCCACTTCTGAGACTTTGTTTTCAGTGGTTCCGTTCCATCCAGTTTACACCTACATACATACTCTTCTTTTTACTCTCTTTGATTGATTGAGATGAGTTTTTCTCTCCTTTGACAGCTCCTGCTGGTCCCATGCGACATACTGGTAAAACCTTCAAAGAGGGGTTCGGGCTCAAAAACTCGGTCAATGTTGTCTCCATCGAGATTGTTTCCTCCGACTATGGCTACCGACTCAATGTCTATGGTACCATTATAGCCAGGGACAGTCTGGATCGAAAATGTGTCTATATATTCCGGCGCGACCAGGATGATTGCCAGCTCATCAGCTCAAAGGTTTTACTACCATTTGCCTCGTAGCTACAGACACATACAGTACAACATATCAATGTGTATTTTCTTGTACTGGTACTTCCTCATATTAGTCCTCTGATTTACAAAATAAAGATTTCCTAATGGAGAAATTTCCGAATTTTGTATGTCAGTGATTCAGATTTAGGTTTTGTATGTTATACTTGAATAACGAGTCTGGTTTTGTATCTGTTCCATATGATGTTGATTTGAACGATACTTCAGTTAGTCGTCTTATAGCGAATAGTGCTAGGAGCCAGGTTTATCACTTGTGTGCCTCAGTTTATTGGTATGAAATCAGCTTATCTCTATTACATAGCCCATGGGGCATATATATATATTACATATGACTTGGGGTACAAGGAAAGGAAACATAGCCTAATAGGACTCCTAGACCAATACTAATACTTCCTAACATTTATGACACTACAACAATCTGTACTATGCAAAAGATGAGAGCACAGCCTGCCTGGTTCGGTTTTCAATGGTTGTGTTCCATCCATGTTACACCTACATACATACTCTTGTTACTCTCTTTGATTGATTGAGATGAGTTTTCCTCTCGTTTGACAGCACCTGCTGGCCCCATGCGACACACTGGTAAAATCTTCAAAGAGGGGTTCCCGCTCGCAAACTCGGTCAATGTTGTCTCCATCAAGATTGTTTCCTCCGACTATGGCTACCCACTCAATGTCTATGGTACCATCATAGCCAGGGACAGTCTGGATCGAAAATGTGTCTATGTATTCCGGCGCGACCAGGATGATTGCCAGCTCATCAGCTCAAAGGTATTACTTCCATTTGCCTCATAAATACAGACACATGCAATATATCAATGTGTATTTTCTTGTACTGGTACTTCCTCATATCAGTCCTCTGATTTAATAAATAAAAGAATTAGTTATTTCCTGACGGTGAAATTTCTGAATGTTGTATATTAGTAATCCATATTTGGGTTTTCATGTTATACTTGAATAACGGATTTGGTTTTGTATCTGTTCCATATGATGTTGATTTAATGATACTTCAGTTAGTTGTCTTGTAGCGTATAGTGTTAGGACCCAGGGGTTTATCACTTGCGTGCCTCAGTTTCTGGCACTACAGCAATATGCACAATAAGAAAAGTAGTACACAAAATAAATGAGCACAGATGTAGCATAAATTTTCTTGATTCTAATTACCTTGTTTCGTCATTCAAAACATAGCTAAAAATGAACCCCAAAGCAAGGGTAATTAAATCAATCCCAGAAACAAGCATCTGGAATTTATCTATTCAAATTGGTCTTGCAGGATGATTCATTGATTTTGACTGGTCCCAAGAGAGGATTCATGGTATGCGATGATATATTCTTCGAAATCAATCTGAAGGTGAAGGATGTGCATGGGAGGATTGCCGATGATGATAGACTCAGTAAAGGCCTGATGGAGGTGGATGCTATTCGCAGGCTGGAATATAGTCCCAGATATGTGGTTGATACGGAAACACTTGTCAGCTATCGCAGCATATTGGATTTAAACTATACATTCGTAAGGAGGTCGGTGGAGGGCACTGTTGAGATCAAGATCCTTGAGGGACCTGATGAATTCCATGGGAAGATTGTAGCTTCCACTACGAGCATTCCGTGCGACATTGTGCTACATGATACCAAAGTGAGTGGTGCCCTAACTGCAGGTGACAATGGAGTCCTACAAACGGCGCGGCGCGTGGTAGGAGTCTCTGTGGATGAGATGCTGGTGTTGACTGTTGCTGCTGCTGTCGGTGATGATGAGTTATCTGTCCGCACTATTGAGTTTACTCCAAGGCGCAATGGCTACAATGATGAGAGTATCACCTCCGGGGACTACAAGATGCTTCTGAAGGTCACTTGGGCGATTATGTAACTCTTAGTTATTCAGTCGTGGCAATCTGCCAGATTCATTATGTGAACCAGTCATAGTACATGCTCAAACAATATATGTTCCAGCGTGTATTGTATCTATTCTGACTCTTCTGTCTGATGTAAGCTAGTTTTACTGGAACTGCTTGTGGTACACGCATGGAATTTAAGAGTTATACTCCCTCCGTCCCATAATATAAGATGTTATTACAATCAATATGTGTATATTGGTTGTAGTAACATCTTATATTATGGGTATATTGATTGTCATAACATCTTAAATTATGGGACGGAGGGAGTAGTATTTACTGCCATCCTAAAAGTAATGTCTGTACAAAGTTTTTCGCCTTGTTGAACTGCAACATGCAGTAACTATAATACATTTATATGTCTATGCCTTGTTGAATTGCAAGATCCAGTAACAAGATATAGTAACCAGCATGCATTTGTATATAAGATCCTATAAGACCTGTGTGTTAGAATCGGATCGCCTGTGTTGCAAGTTCAATGTCTATGAAGACTATCCGGCTGTAATATAGCATTTTCTAGTGAACTAATCACCTTTTTATTTCCATATCTTTTTTGTCAGAATCAAGAGCTCAGTAGTAGCTTTCAGTTCTTTGGATTCCTCCTCTTTGTATCCAACTTGGCTGCTCATTATTGTGCCAAGGAAGTGGTTCTGAATAGTATCCAATTCAAACCCATAGAAGAATTTAGCCCTTTTTAAATTTCTTAAAATAGGTTCTTTTTCAGAATTTTCGGAACTTCGAATGCGTTTTTTGGTGGCACTAGCACACCCTGGAGCATCACTAACAAGCGCCCATCAATAGAACTGCTGCACTGGATGAACATCATTCCCAGTGATTGCAAAATCCTGATTAAGCATTTTTCATGCACTCCACATCAATTAGAAGAAGTAAATTCTGGTTGAGCAAATATTTGACAATGAATTTATCATATGTTTTCATCTGCAGAGTTTGGATATCTCGGGAAAAAATGTACTGTTCTACAAAATGCTTTGTTTGATCAATGGACAAAGCAATATGCACTTCATAGCAACAAGACTTGCTATCTTCAGGAGGTGTTTCAGGATCTCTTCAACAGCTAGGATTGGGTCTCTAGTCTTTTATCCATCTCCGTTTCCTAGGATGCCCCTGCCTCGCCATATAAACCCGGCCATAAACCCAGCTTCTTCTACGTCCAGGCAGAGATCTCTGCAAAGCAATGTCGAAAGATGAAGATATGTTGTGCCTTGTTTTACACTGCCACAAAATTCACATGTAGAGTAGAACTGCAGAAAATCACGAAAACTTGCAAATCTTAATTTGGACTCCTTTCCTATTTTGAAATTTTCAATGAAGCATCTGTGCTGCAATTATTGATTTTGGATGTCAATATGGCAGAGGGGAAGGGCCTGAAAGTGCATATCTACCACTCTTATCAGTGAAGAAAGTATGCAGAAGGGCTGCAGAGTCTGTCACAATGCAACAGTTTGATGTATGCTTGGTGTCTTACACTGTCAAGTTGATAATAGCATGTCATAGTTTGTCACAGTGCATCTAACAAAACAGAGTGTCATTTTCAGATGGTGCATCCATCTCTAAATAATTTGCAGTCATGGTTTCAACCAGCAGGTTGATCCTAGCTACAAGGATGACAGGGTCCAAGGCCATTTCGCATTTACTTCTGCAGCTTTCATCCGTAAGGTTAGATATTTTTTTGAACCGGGCACAACTCCTTTCCATGAAACAAATAGCGGAAATACAACCATCCGACAAAAAAATCACCGTAAAGTTAGATATATATGTAGAGATGATGGTCATTTGTTTGTCTGAAGATGTCAATGGGGCCAAAAAATTCTTTACAATCTCATGGAGGGCAGGTTCTGCTCAATCTTACACGCAGGAATGCTTCAAATATTCTCGCAAAAAAAAGGGATGCTTCAAATAATCAGTTCATATAAGGACTACATCGATCTTGAAATACAAGCAGATAGTGTCACGGTGTTGAACTAAATTACTGACGATGACTACCCTGAACTTCAAGCCCGCTGCTGTTGGTTGCCTGAAACTCAGAGGCAGCATATAATAATGCAACATCAATTGAGTTCTTTCTCTGCTATCTAAAACTGCTCTCGTAACAAGGGATGCGCAAAAGGGACCCGTCCTTGATTTTAAGAACGGACATACAAATAATCCACTGAATACCTCACGAGTGTTTCTCTGAGGGGGAGTTTAGAACGCTGGGAATAGGGCCGACTTCTTGAAAGAAGAACTGCTCATGGTCTGCTCCACACCAGGACCATGCAAATGCATGCCAAAAGTTAGTCACACTAGGCAGTTAGTTAATCTCTCGATGCATACATAGCACACCAGCAAATTAATTAACCGCATGCATGCATGGTGCTGAATGATGAAACCACCAGGTAAACAAATTCTTGATTGATTGCACACAAATTAACAACATTGTTTCGCTGTCTTGGGCAAGCAAGCAACACTCCCGTGAGACCCACATCGAATGGGGTTGTGTGGAGAACGGCTAGCCTAGAAGGGAGAGTCTGCCCTAGCCGCCAAGGTGCAGGAAGGAAAAACTAAAGACGTAGACTATGTTGTGATCCAAATTCATTTATATAAATATAAAGACTAACTTCTGACGAGCGGAAACTCGTCGTCGGGAGGCTTGGGCCGTAGATCAGTATTGTCCTAGGTCACCGCGGTTATATATACCTTTTGTAAGTCGTCGCACGTAATAAGTTGAACAGTTGTAAATCCCCGCCGTTTGTAATTTCTCCTTGCACAGTGAAGATTTGCTGGCTGGCAACCGTGGTTCCCCCTCCTCCCCCTTCTTGTTGGAGGGGTTTTCCACGCTAAAATCCTCGTGCCCCTTGTGTTTGATTTTGTTCTGTCTGCCGTATCTCTAACAGCCAGGAGCTTTCCTCTATTCCTTGCCATATGTGTTTGCCTCTTCATGTATGTCGGGTGCCTCGCGTCACGCCTTCGACGCCCGATCACGCGTGTCTCTGTCTAAAGTTTAATGCGCATCCATACGGTCTGGGTATCCTTAGGAGGTGTCACAAGTTTCTTGTCTAGCCTCGATGCTATAACAAGGATTCACTCTAGCAAGTTAGTCAGACCTTCCTCTATCTCTATAATGTGATGCAACCTTTAAAGTTGGAGACCAAGAGCAACTCTAGTAGAGTCGTCATATTGACAACCTTATATCAATATGGATTGCAATCCATATGCATTATGGAGGTTGCCGAGGTGATGTGCAAACTCAGAGTCTTCATATTTGCCACCTCCATAATCGTGGGACCCACTCATCAATGGGACATCCTTTTCCCACAATCTTCCTGCCATCCCACATGCGGTGGGGGGGCACATGAAGTTTTCTCTGTGCCACATGCCACTGCCATATGAAATGCGCTTTCAAAGACAGCGCCGAGTCATCAAATATGGAGGCTGGAGGCCAGATATGAAAGGCGCTCCATAAATTTTGATGATATGGTACGAGATGGTGACTCTGCTAGAGTATATTGTTCGTCTGTGATCACCATACTGATAGTTATTATGGCGATTTGGTCATTATGGATATTGTACTAGAGTTTTTCTATGAGGTTGTTTTGAAGTGCACTGTAGAACCAACCGACGCAACGGGAGTAAAGTTTCAATTTCATATTACCTAGTCCTCTCCTATTTTAGTGGCGATGTGGTCTGTAGCAGTTATGTAGGCACGCGAACCTATTGGAACCTACTCATTAACAATGCACGTGGCGTGTGCATCACGTCCACCACCGTTTCCAGCCTGGCTCACTTGGTTTCCGCCACGTGCCACTCTTTTCTGCCGCCCCGCGGCAACTCGTCGCAAGTCAGCCTGGCAATCGGGTCGGGGTTGACCTCTCCCAAACCCATGCCCGAATAATAATCGGATCGATCATTCACCCACGACCCTACTCATGGGTGTGGAATCAAATCCATGCTCGAACCCATCTGGTAACCTGATCCATTAGGGCACCCATCGGGTTTGACTTTTCTTTTCCATTTTTATATTTATGAGCTCAATCCATGTGTTTTGCTTGGCCGCTCTAGGCACTTGCTTTTAGCCTACTCGTCCCTATTGTAACTTTTAGAGCATCTACAACCGGATCCATCATATCCGTCTCAAACGTCCGGGCAGGCCGTCCGGTCACTTACCGGTCACGAAATTGCGACCCAACCGTGCGCCTCAAACGGGCCTCAAACGCTCGGGCTGACCGACACCCCTCATATCGAGCCCAAATATGACACGGATATGGGGGCGCCCGGGCATGCCCGTCACGCCGGACCCGACGGCCTGGCCCCATCGCAAATTGCACCAAATTCACCCGACAGAACTGCCGGATCCATTTGCTCTTTCTCTCTTCTTCCTCCTCCGTGTCACAAATACTACGCCAGCTACATGATCATGCAAAGCAATATGATGATGAGCACACAAGTCATGTGATGTAACGGTGGAGGTTGCATGGCAATATATCTCAGAATGGCTATGGAAATACCATTATAGATAGGTATGGTGTCTATTTTGAGAAAGATATAAGGAGACTTATGTGTGATAAAGCGTATCATATCATGGGGTTTGGATGCACCGGCGAAAGTTGCACCGATCCTCGAGGTGAGAATGGGAAATGCACGGTACCGAAAAGGCCAACAAATTACGAAAAGGTAAGTGTGCGTACATCCATGGATTCACATTAGTCATAAAGAACTCATATACTTATTGCAAAGCCTTATTAGCTCTTTCGAAGCAAACTACTACCGCATGCCCCTAGGGAGGAGCTTGGTAGGAGTTAACCATCGTGCCCCCGACTCGAACAACACTAGGATTTCAACAAGGAATAAGAATGCTCACACATCATCACCATGCCAGAACCAATATTTAGATGAACCACAAGTAATAAACTTTAATTACCGATATTTCCACTAACTAACAACCATGTACTCATGACTTTTCATATTACTACATCAATATCATTAACTCATAGTTATATGATAAGCTACATGGAAGTTTTTATTATATTCCCCTAGACTACCTATCCTTTTGAGACTAGTCTTATAATCCATGCAAATTACCGTTACTATTTATTAGACCCTCAAACAGATTTAAGTGAAGCACAAAAGTATAATTATTTTTATAAAATCTACACACCATCGTGGTTTAAAAGATATAAGTGAAGTAGTAGAGCAATCGCCTAGCTCAAAAGATATAAGTGAAGGATCCAGGGGCTAGCAAATTACGAAAAGGTAAGTGTGCGTACATCCATGGATTCACATTAGTCATAAAAAACGCATATACTTATTGCAAAGTCTTATTAGCTCTTTCGAAGCAAAGTACCACTGCATGCCCCTAGGGAGGAGGTTGGTAGGAGTTAACCATCGCGCGCCCCCGACTCGAACATCACTAGGATTCTAACAAGGAATAAGAATGCTCACACATCATCACCATGCCATAACAATTATTTAGATGAACGACAAGTAACAAGCTTTAATTACCGATATTTCTACTAACCAACAATCATGTACTCATGCCCTTTCATATTACTACATCAATATCATTACTCATAGTTTTCTTATATGGTGAGCTACATGAAAGTTTTTATTATCTTCCCCTAGACTACCTATCCTTTTGGGACTATAATCCATGCAAATTACCGTTACTATTTTTTAGACTCTCAAACAGATTTAAATGAAGCACGAAAGTACAATTATTTTTATAAAATATATAGGCCATCATGCTTTAAAAGATATAAGTGAAGCAATAGAGCAACTGCCTAGCTCAAAATATATAAGTGAAGCACATAGAGTATTTTAAAAATCATGATGAACATGTGGGTCGGCACCTTAAAAGGATCCATGACTCTTCAGGATATCCAAAGGAACTTTCAAGGACGAGTCACCGACGAGACTTTTTTTCCCTCCCCCTAGGTTGCTCCCGCGAGCGTCCGAGGGCAACCCTAGTGCACCTCCTCCCGCCCCCTGATACGTCCCCGTCGTATCTATAATTTTTGATTGTTTTATGCCAATATTATACAACTTTCACATACTTTTGGCAACAATTTATATGATTTATTAGACTAACCTATTGATCCAGTGCCCAGTGCCAGTTCCTGTTTGTTGCATGTTTTTTGTTTCGCAGAATTACCATATCAAACAAAGTCCAAACGCGATAAAAATTTACGGAGTTTTTTTTTGGAATATTTGTGAATTTTGAGAAGTGGAATCAACGCAACCGGAGGCCCACAACCCCCACAAGATACCAGGGCGCGGCCTCGTATGTCGGTTGGATCTCTCATTTTGCCGCAAGAAAGCTAATTTTTGGATAAAAATCCCCTCAAAATTTCAGCCCGATCGGAGTTACGGATCCCCGGGAATATAAGAAACGGTTTTCGGCCAGAAAACAGCAACGTGAAACAGAAGAGAACAGAGAGGGAGATCCAATCTAGGAGGGGCTCCTGCCCCTCCGCCACCATGGAGGCTATGGACCAGAGGGGGAACTCTCCTCCCATCTAGGGGGAGGCCAAGGAAGAAGAAGAAGGAGGGGGGCTCTCCCCCCTCTCTCCCGGTGGCGCCGAAACGCCGTCGGGGCAAGGATCATGACGGCGATCTACATCAACAATCTTGCCGCCGTCAACACCAACTCTCTCCCCCTCTATGCAGCGGTGTAACACCTCTCTTCCCCGCTGTAATCTTTACTTAAACATGGTGCTCAACTCCATATATTATTTCACAATGATATTTGGCTATCCTATAATGTTTGAGTAGATCTCTTTTGTCCTATGGGTTAATTGTGGTATGATGTTATGGATGTGAGTTGTATGTTGATATGGTGCTGTCCTATGGTGCCCTCTGTGTCGCGCAGACGTTAGGGATCCCCGCTGTAGGGTGTTGCAATATGTTCATGATTTGCCTATGGTGGGTGGCGTGAGTGACAGAAGCACAGACCCGAGTAGGTGGGTTATGGCGTATGGGAGTAAAGAGGATTTGATACCTAATGCTATGGTTGAGTTTTACCTTAATGATCTTTAGTAGTTGCGGATGCTTGCTAGAGTTCCAATCATAAGTGCATATGATCCAAGTAGAGAAAGTATGTAGCTCATGCCTCTCCCTCATTGCATATAACAAGTATCTATCGTATCATATTCAATTGCCTAGGGACAATCTTTCTCTCGCGTTACACAAAAAGCGTTCTACTAAGTTATTTACTTTTATTGTTCTTTTATTAAAGTAGCACCTAACTTTTATTTCCACGTTCTTTATTTTCTTGCAAAGTACTTCTAGTTTTACTCCCGCAAAGTAGTTTCATACTTGTTCTAGGTAAAGCAAGCATTGGCATGCGTAGAGTTGTATCGGTGGTCAATAGAACTTGAGAGAATATTTGTTCTACCTTTAGCTCCTCGTTGGGTTCGACACTCTTACTTATCGAAAAAGGCTACAAACGACCCCCTACACTTGTGGGTTATCACCCCCCTCCTCCCGGTCTTCCTCCCCCGTCGCTACCGCGCAGCGCCGCCACACAAAGCCTGGGCGGCGTAGGTGGTGGCGGGGGCCTTCTCCCTCGCGGGCGGTTTCGGGGTGGGCGCGGGACTGCCCCTCGGGCGGGAGCGCTGGGCTGCCGTGGGGTCCAGTGGCGGTGTGCTTCCAGGCGGCGGCGTCCCTCTTCTTTGCGTTGCAGTGGTGCGCTGGTGCCCAGGCGAGGTGCGGTAGCTACGAGGTTAGGGTCATCTAGTGGCGGTGTGTGGATCGACTCCCGATCAGATCTGGCCGGCTCTGCGGCTGGGGGCAACGAGCGGCATAGGGGGTGGTTGGTGGCCCGCCTGGGTCGCTGGTAGGCGGCGGCCGTCGATGTTGTGCGTCGGTTTGGCTGACGCCATGTGTGGACAGCCGCGGTGGCTAGGCTCCTGCTGGCGGCATGTTCTGGCGCGGTCTGGGCAGGGCTTGGCGTGGTGGAGCTGCTCGGGCTCGTCCGGGTGGCTGCGAGGCGGCCCGCCGTTTTCTTGGGGTGGGGATGTGTGTCACCAACGGGCGGCGTTGGGGCGGCAAAGATCTGTTTTGCGGTGGTGGATGGCGTTTGGCAGAGAGCAGGCGCAGGGGCCGGCCTAGTCTGCATTGGTTTGCCGTTACGTTAGTGCCCTCCTTCCTTGTTGCTCTGTTGTCGCGTCGGTCCGAGTAGGCGCCATTGTTCATGCTATGATGTAGATCAGATCGACGCCGATGGTTAGGGTGTGGTGGCGTGCGAGCTTGACGGCCAAGGTCAGGGACCAGTGCTGGTGCTTGCTTGGCGGTGGCCGTCGGTAGTCACTAGGCAGTGTTCCCCACGGTCCACGGGGATTGACTGGGGATGCAGGCGTGGACGCCTCCTACCGTGGAGGTGATCACCTAGGACAAGTGGCTGATGCCGGGCTAGGAGCGGAAGGAGGTCCCTTGCACTCCTTCCACCGTGGTTGTGCGTTGTGATGTCGACGGTTGGCGGTGACTCGGGACATGGATGCCGGGGCGGCGGCTCTGGATGGCGGTCTGTATGGTGGCTTTCCGGTAGGCTTCATGGCGGTAGTGGTGGTGATGCTTCTTGGCCGTCCAGACAGCGAGGGGTGTAGCGGTGGATGGTTCGGGCACTTCTTCTGTTCGTGGCAGTGGTGGTGCCCAAATTCGGATCTGGTGGCCGATCCACGCCGCAACTGGTTTAGGTGCCTCGTGGTGGCACGGGTAAGCTGCCGCGCGAAAGCTTCACACATTGGCGCCGGCGACGACGGCATCTGTGGGTGTCGGTATCTTCTTGAAGACGTCGTCGTGGTTCTCCTCTTCGTGGCGAGTCTTCGGGTGAAAACCTTGTCCCTTTGGGCTCAGCAGCGGCGGTGCTTGCGTTCCCGTCCCGAGGGCGTTGTCGTGGAGGCTAGGTGCCTTAGATCGTGTCATGGCATTGTAATCTGGTCGTCTTGTGTTTAGTTGTTTGGCAACGTAGTTGTTTTTGGTTATGTTGGCCATTTATTTTGGGATCTGCTATGTTAGAGGGCCAGCCCACCACATTGTGTCGTTCAGCCATGTAACTTGACGTTGTTGTTTTATATATAAAGCGGCACGAAATCCTGTTTCGAGAGAGACCTTAAAAGGATCCATGCCGCCAATGTTGGTTCGCCGATCGTCGAATCTCAGCAGATGGGACCAGATTTGGCTAGGGTTTTGGAGTGAGGATTTTTTTTGGCCGAGAACGACGGGGTTTCTTCTACTTGGGAAGCAAGAAGAAGCAAGCCGCGCGCCGGTGTGTGTGTCGAGGGAAGGAAGGGAGCGCTTTTGGTTGTCTCGTCCTCCCTCTTGGGCGTAGCGTGAGTGAGACTATGGGCCAGAATGGCCAACCCAACAAGTCCAAAGCGATGATGAGTGGAAAAAAATATGGTTTTAAGAGCATCTCCAACGGGTGCCCAAAAACAGCCCCGCGCTGAATATTTCCCTTTTTTAGCATGCGCGCAGCGGACCTGAGCGCTTCAGCGGCCGCGCAAAAAACACGCGCGCGGTATAAGTGCTTCCGCGCGCGGAGCGAAACGGCATCGCGCGCCGCTTATTTCGTGCGCCCGCTCCCGCGCGCGGAAGCACTCGAGCGCTCGCGCCGCTTATTTCGTGCGCCCGCTCCCGCGCGCGGAAGCACTCGAGCGCTCGCGCCTCCTCTCCCACCTCCCTCCACCTCCAGAACCCGCGCCGCCGCCGCTCCACCCCATTTGCTCCGGCGACCCGACGGCGCTTCCCCGACCTATCCCCGCGCCGCTGTAGCTTCCTCCCGCTCCCTCTAGTCGCCGCTGCCCCTTGTGCGCGCCATTCCTCCGTCGAACAGCGCTCGGCCGCCCACTGCCGCTCGGCGCCCACAAGGTGTTCGACATAACGCCCACAAGGTATGTATTGCTTAAACTTCACATTTTTCACATTAATTTGATGCATGTTGTTCGTAGTTTTATAGACTAGTTTAAATTCAATACTGTAGATGAGTTCATCATATGATTCTTCCGAAGAAGAATTTGATATTGAAGAGGAAGAGGACCTTGCAATCATCCTAGCTATGCACATCAATAAAAAACCGAAGCACGGTGGTTCGGTTATGGGTCGGCAGAAAATTTGGAGGGACAAGATCGATGCCGACAATAGATTGATGAGGCACTATTTTGTGGAGAACCCCACGTACCCCGAGTCGTATTTCCGGCGCCGTTTTAGGATGAGTACCGAGTTGTTCAGGCGCATTGCAGAGAAACTAGCGAGCCATGATCGTTTTTTTCAGCAAAGGAGGAATGCCGCCGGAGAACTCAGGCATAGCACCTTTCAAAAGGTGACAGCCGCTTTGCGTATGTTAGCATACGGTATTCCGGCTGATCTAGTTCATGACCACTTGGCCATGGGTGAGAGTCAAGCCATCATGTGTGTCAAGCGTTTTGCAGTCGGAATTGTGCAAGTGTTTGGCCCAGAGTATTTGAGGTCTCCTAATGCTGAAGACGCCGCAAGGCTTTTGGAGATGAACAAAGCTCGCGGGTTCCCAGGTATGCTTGGCTCAATAGATTGCATGCATTGGAGTTGGAAGAACTGTCCTAAGGCATGGCATGGACAATTCCACGACGCGAAAAAAGGTTCCACTATAATCCTTGAAGCGGTGGCCTATCAAGAGACTTGGATTTGGCATGCTTTTTTTTGGAATGCCTGGATCTTTGAATGACATCAACGTTGTTAATCGGTCACCACTCATGAATAAGATTGCAAATGGTGATCTGCCACCGATACAGTTCGTAGCAAATGGCCATACATACAACTATGGCTACTATCTTGCGGATGGCATCTACCCAAAGTGGCAAACATTTGTGAAGCCGTTGAAAAAACCGACAGGTAAGAAAAATCTAGATTTTCACAATGCTCAGGCGGCGGCTAGGAAAGATGTGGAGAGAGCATTTGGGATTTTGCAAGCCCAATTTGCTATTGTGAGAGGACCGGCTAGATTTTGGGATCAAAAGATCCTTTGGTACATCATGCACGCTTGTGTGATCATGCATAACATGATTATTGAGAATGAACGTGGCCAAAATTTAAACTACACTCAGTACGAGCTCTTGGGACATCCCGTACGAGTGCGGCGGAGTGCTGTGAGGGTGGCCCGATTTGTTGCCTCCTATCATGCTATTCGGCGTGCCGAAACGCATGATGATCTTCAAAACGATCTCATCGAGGAGTGCTGGGAATGGAATGACCGACAAAACGCATGATGATTTGGTTGTTTGATGTTGTATGCTTGATGTTGTATTGTTGAACTATTTGTTGTATTGAATGATAAACTATTTGTTTGAGTTGTAATAAAATTGAATTATTTATTGTTGATTTATTTCTTTATGTGTTTGATCTTTTGGTTTTGTTTTTGGAGTGCATATGTTGTTTCTGATGGGCGCGCGTCGTGTTTTTTCGGCGCCTGAAGCGCCGCGCGCGCTCTATATTTTGCGGCGGCCGCGGGAGCCAGCGCTCGCCGGCGCACTAAAAAGTGCTATTTGCGCGCGCTAAAACCATTTTTTGCGCGCCGCGCGTTGCGCGACTGTTGGAGATGCTCTAAATAGCGCGCTATAGCTCTGCTATAGCACGCTATAACGTTTAGAAAAGGTCTTGCCCTAATGGTCTTTTGTCAAACACACGAGCAAATATTTTAAATAGCGCTATAGCATCGTTATAGCATGTTATAGCTATTTGAAGAGGTCCGCCGCTGAGGACCGGGCGTCGACCTGTTGGCTGGGCAGCTGGGTAGCTGCCAGCCCACCCGAGTTCGAGCCCCGGCTCGGACACGCGGTGCTCGCGGAGTTTCTCCTATAAAAAAATGCCATCGAGGGTTAGCCCTTGGGTTGGTCTCATTTTTTTTTGAAGAGGTCCGCCGCTAAGAGCTTTAGCGCGCTATTTAAAACTTTGAAAAAATACTCTTCGATCGATCAAACCCTAGACAAAGAGAGAATTTTCTTCCATGGCCGGGGGCGATTCTTCTCCCGTGGCGGCTGCGGCTGCGGCGAGAAAGTGGGACCACGAAGAGTATCGGTTCAAGACGCCGGAGGAGGATTCCTTCGACCCGCGATTCAGCGAGTACGACCCCAAGCAGGGTTGTTTCACATGCGTCCGCTACTTCTTCGACGGCGACAAACTCGACCTCGACGAGGAGTGTAGGTTCCAATCCAATCCAATCCCCATTGATATGCATCTAGTTATGTTCGGTTAAGCCTCTTTTGGATCGGATTGAGGTGGATTTTGATTTTGATTTACAGCGGATTTAACCCTCCCCGGTCCACCCACAAATCCCCTTCAAATGATGTTGATTTTAACGATACTTGTCTTGTAGGGTATAGTGATAGGAGCCAAGGGGTTTATCACTTGCATGCCTCAGTTTATGGCACTACAGCAATCTGCACAATAAGAAAAGGAAGTACAAAAAATAGTAAAATACATGACCAGAGATGTAGCATAATTTTTCTGAGTCTAATTACCTTGTTTCGTCATTCAGAACATAGCTAAAAATGAACCCCAAAGCAAGGGTGATTCAATCAATCCCAGAAACAAGCTCCTGGAATTTATCTATTCAAATTGGTCTTGCAGGATGATTCATTGATTTTGACTGACCCAAAGAGAGGATTCATGGTATGCGATGATATATTCTTTGAAATCAATCTGAAGGTGAAGGATGTTCATGGGAGGGCTGTCAATGATGATAGACTCAGTAAAGGACTGATCGAGGTGGATGCCATCCGCAGGCTGGAATTTAGTCCCAGATATGTGGTTGATACGGAAACACTTGTCAGCATGCACAGCATATTAGATTTGAACTATACATTCATTAGGAGGTCGGTGGAGGGCACTGTTGAGATCAAGATCCTTGAGGGACCTGATGAATTCCAAGGGAAGATTGTCGCTTCCACTACCAGCATTCCATGCGACATTGTGCTACATGATAGCAAAGTGAGTGGTGTGTTAACTGCAGGTGACAGTGGAGTTCTACAAACGGTGCGGCGCGTAGTAGGAGTTTCTGTGGATGAGATGCTGGTGTTGACTGTTGCGGCTGCTGTCGGTGATGATGAGTTATCTGCCTGCACTGTTCAGTTTACTCCAAGGCGCAATGGTTACGATGCTGAGAGTATCGCATGCGGGGACTACAAGATGCTTCTGAAGGTCACTTGGTCGATTGTGTATTTCTGATGTAACTCTTAGTTATTCAGTCGTGGCAGTCTACCAGATTCTCTAGATACTTTGGATGTAATGAAGTTTCATTATGGGAACCAGTTATGGTACATGCTAAAACAATATATGTGTTCCAGCGTGTATTGTGTCTATTCTGACTCTTGTGGCTGATGTAAGCTAGTTTTACTGGAACTGCTTGTAGTATATGCATGGAATTTAAGACTCTTGTGTATTATTTACGTCAGAATAGTAGTGTTTACTCGGAGTAAAATTATAAACTATCCCCAAAACTTGACATCCTAAAAGTAATTTCCATACAAAGTTGTTCGCCTTGTTGAATTACAAGATGTATTAACCAGAATGCATTTATATATAAGATTTTAAGACATGTGTTAGAATTGGACCGCCTCTTTGAATATGTTGCAAGTTCAATGTCTATGAAGACTATCCGGATGTAATGTATGTTCTAGTGCACTAAGCACCTTTAGTATTATTTTGGTTAGAATTAAGGTCACCTTGCCGTAGTCCTTGACAATTGTATATCTGCCATCCAGGAGTCCCATTCACCATAATCCTTGTCGAGGAGTGACCCAAAATGCCACAAGTCCATGAAATCCAACATGTACTAAACCCCATTTGCCTTGGTAAACGTTTATGTATGACAGTCCGGCCGAAGCTTTCCGCCGGTCTCGCGAGCGTCGCTCGATCCCAATCGATCCGGCGGTCCACGTCGTCCTCCTTCCCCCCAGCACACGTCCTTATCCCTTCTTCCCCACTTTCTCCTCCCCCTCCCTCACCAACCGTCCTCACCCCCACATCGTTGGTGGCCGCCCTGCTCTTGGTCTCCCCCAGCGAGCATGCACCTTCTCTCTTCTCTCTTCCTACCAAAGCTCAGACTGGCGAGGTGCTGCAACGGCGAGGCGAGGTCCTGGTCACCCAGTGACTGGTGGTGCTACAACCACGTCCAAATATGTTACGACCGGCGATCCAAAGTGCTACAACCGGCATCATTTTTTGCTACTACGGACGCGGACCGCGGTGACCACACCCGCCATCTGTTGCAACCGCTCTCGCAGATGCTGGAACCAACATAATTTTTTGCTACCATGGGCGGTAACCGCGGTGACTGCGGCGACCCCTCCCTGTGGTGTTGGAACCTGCAGGTTGGGGGAAGCTGCAACCGTCCTGGCGAAAAGCTACTACCCTTAGTCAGAGGTGTTGGAATGGATCGATTGGAAAGTTGCAATGAGCCATGGTCACTCGTGCTTTCGACAGCGCAACCCGCGGTGACCCGTGCTACAACCGCGCCCTAGCGAAGTTGCAACTGGCGATGAGGTATGCTGGAACCATACCGATTTTTTTGCTGGAACCACAGGTTGCCGTGGTCGCTCTCCACAAAAATGCTGCAACCAATGGCGAGCTTTGCTGGAACCATTGTCGTTGGTGCTACAATTGCTGTCGATGACGAGACAACAACCTCCGATGCGGCGACGACGAGATGCGATGGGTGGTTGTTTTGACCTTCGGTTGACGGCGATGACGGCAGGGGAGGAGGTGCGCCGGGGGGTTGCAGGACGCGGGGGAGGAGGTGCGAGGGATTCGCAGGCACGCGGAAGAGGATGACCGAGTCCACGTGACCCATTGATACGAGCGCGATCGGACGGTTTCTGCAGGCTCTGAACGGGGCAGATCAAACGACTGGGGGCTGACCGGCCCAAACTTTGGGGCGGCGCGTCGGCGCCCAGTAGTGGCCATTTGCCTTAGGATCTCCACCAGGAAGGGCCACCTCACCAAGTCAAACGTTTTTTTTATTATAATTAGCAAAAGATCCCGTGCGTTGCAACCGGTGAAAAAAATACCACAATCCCCTTAACCCAATAACCATGACTCCGGAATCTAATAGGTCCAGGTCCTTTATTTCAACACATGGCATCCCATCTATATTACCACCTATCCTCCTTTCCACTCTCGCTGACGGTGGCCTCAATGTTCAAACAATCATAACACGTTTGAATATTGTCAATTTAAGACGTCTCTCTCTCTCTCTCTCTCTCTCTCTCTCTCTCTCTCTCTCTCTCTCTCTCTCTCTCTCTCTCTCTCTCTCTCTCGGCATGATAAATATGCATGATTATAGCAGTGTTTTTCATCTCCCATATCGGTTTTGCTGGGCTATTCATTTTCGGATCGGCACAAAAAAAGATGGATAATGATAGTCAAAAAAAGATGGATCATGTGCTATTGATTAAGGTTGCACCCTAAATATCATTTCTAAAATAGTTAACGGGTAAAACATCATATTCAGATTCTACATATTCTTCTAATCAAATTTCATATATAACATGTTAAATTTAGAGTTGGAATTTAAAAGATATGGATATGGATTTTTTTAAAAGCATTTCATATGTACTGCGGGTTGATTAACCCAAATACCAAGGGGATTTCCTGCAAAAGCGGAAATTTGACTTAGACCTGGCCCGCGGTTTGATTTCCAAAAATATCAAGGGGTTTTATAAAAAAAACTGACTCAAAAGTGGACTACGGGTTGATTAACACAAGCATGAGGGAATTTTCTATAAAATAGCATGATGGCCTAAGAATACATATTTCTTTTATTAGTAGGTACTAGCAAAAAGGCTCGTGCGTTGCAACGGAAGAAAAAAATATCACACCCTCTTAATTTACAAAAAATAGTCTATAATATGAGAATTTGTAGCTACAGCCCAAACAAAGATGGTCTTAGCCTACAAAAGCGCAGTTTAAGATTTCGCATGTATTCTATTTCAACACGGCTTGCATGTAGATTTAATAAACGGGCAAGTGATCATGCATTTATTCATGTCATGCGCGAAATGGGGTGTTGTTACGGGCTAGGAAAACGATAAAAACAGACGATGACACATTAGCACGCTACAGAGACATGTGTGCATCAAGGGCGGTTTTCAGTTTAAAGCATGACCAACTTAGGGTAACTCTTGAACACTTTTTTTTCACATGCATATTTCTTAAATACATGAAGAGTTGTTAAAAAGATACATGATTTTTTAATCATAAAAAGATATATTTTTTGTCTGAAAAGAACATTTTTGTATGGTCTTCTATGGACGCAAGTACTTGCGCCCTTATTTCATCATTATTTCTTGCCATACACGTCATAGGTATTGGTCCCTGTTTCATCATTATTTATATCTTATCAAACATTTCTTTTCTTTTTCATGCATGCCTTCTTTTTACTTTTTGTCGTGCATATTCTTTCTTTTCTCTTCTTATATATAGGAGAATAGCGCAACATCTTATCTTTATCAGATCTCCTCTGCATTTTTTCTTTTATCTCTTTTATAGTGGACATCTCATCTTTATTGGGTCTTTCTTTTATTCATTGTCATGCATGTCCTTATTTATTGGGTGTCTATAGCAAATTTATCTTCAATTTCGTGTCCAATCCTGATTTTGCTGAGGTGTTCATCCTCAATCCGAATCAGTATCGGTATGAAAGAAAGACGGATAATGCATTATTGATTAAAATTGCACCCTAGATAGTATTTTTTAATTGTTAACAGGTAAAATAACAGCATATTAAGATTCTCCATATTTTTTCTAATTAAATTCGGAGTTACGGTTTAGAAGATATGAGTATTTAAAAAAATATTTGACATGTACTGCAGGTTTAATGTCAAAAACATCGGAGGGTTTTCTATAAAATGACATGAAGGACTAAAAATACCTATTTCCTTTATTAGAGCATCTCCAATAGATGATGTATATTTTGGTGGTCCAAACCGGTGATGTAAAAATTTGGAGCACCAAAAAGTGCTTTTTACATCTCTGAAAAAGGCTCAACTCCAACAGATAGTTCAAAACGGAGATGTAAAAGAGCAACTCCAACAGACGGTCCAAAACAAAGATGTAAAAAACCGGCCGGCGGCCGCGCGGCGGCTGTTCAGCCACTGTATAAACGCACATATTGCAAAAAAATATCTAAAAACAACATAAAATTTTTATACATGTCCACAATATGAAATTATTACATAGTTCTTAAAATCTACCATAGTCAATTGCAACACAAATACAACATAGTTTTGCACAATACAACATAGTTTTTCACAAACAAATAATGAATCTATGCGGCTTTTTCGCCATGCCATTTCCAATGCTCTTCCATCAAATCTTTCTGGAGTTGATCATGCACATCGGTGTCTCTAATCTCGCTGTACACCTTCATGAAACGTCTGATCCGCTGTTCTTTTCGCATGGGGTTAACAGGAATGCCTATCAAGTGATAGAAGTTGTAATCTAAATTTTTTCCACGCTCGTTCTCAATGATCATGTTATGCATAATCACGCAAGCAGTCATGATGTACCAAAGGATCTTTTGATCCCAGAATCTAGATGGTCCTCGCACAATAGCAAATTGAGATTGCAAAATCCCAAAAGCCCTCTCAACATCTTTTCTAACGGCCGCTTGTGCATTGTGAAAGACGAGTTCTTTCTTACCTTCGGGTTTTGCAACCGGCTTGACAAATGTACTCCACCTCGGGTAGATCCCATCTGCAAGATAGTACCCATAGTTGTATGTGCGGCCATTTGCTTCGAAGGTCACTGGTGGTGCTTCTCCATTTGCTAACTTGGCAAACAGAGGTGACCGGTCGAGCACGTTGATATCGTTGCAAGATCCAGGCATACCAAAATATGCATGCCAAATCCATGTTTCATGATCGGCAACTGCCTCAAGAATGATAGTGGCATCCTTCCCACGACCCTTGAATTGTCTATGCCATGCTTTTGGGCAGTTTTTCCATTTCCAATGCATGCAATCCACAGACCCGAGCATACCTGGAAACCCTCGAGCTTTGTTCATCTCCAAAAGCCTCTGAGTGTCCTGAGCATTGGGTGCTCTCAAGTACTGTGGACCAAACACTTCTACCATAGTCATTGCAAATTGCTTGACGTAGAAGATAGAAGTGCTCTCTGCCATCGCCAAGTTGTCATCAATGTAATCTGCCGGAACACCATATGCCATCATGCGCAAAGCGGTAGTGACCTTCTGTTCGGTGCTATGGCCAAGCAACCCGGCACAGTTCCTTCTCTGCTTGAAGGCTGGATTATGCTGCCTCACGGAATTGCAAATGTGGATGAACAACTCTTTCGACATTCTGAAACGGCGTCGAAAGTATCTCTCCGGGAAAACAGGTGGTGATCCAAAGTAGTTGCGCATCAACCGTTTGTGTGCATCAATCAGTTCTCTCCGAATGAACGCACGACCATAGACGGAACCACCGTGCTTCGGCTTCTTCCCCTTGTGCATGGCCACTAGCATAGCAATGTCCTCTTCTTCGTGCAAATCAAATTCCTCGTCCGACGATGGATCGTACACGAATGAGGAGTCAACGGAGCTCATCTACAATGCAGACAACCATTGTCAAACATACTATCCAATCCCAATTTAAATCATCAAGTTTCGTCATTTTTTTACCTTGGGGAATTCCTTCGAACACCTTGTGCGCGGGGTGGAAGAAGATGGCCGGCGGTTGGATTGGTAGCCGGTCGCTGCTGCGGACGGCTGCGGATGGCGGCGCAGAGGAGAAGGGAACTCGGGGGGAGGCGGAGGAGCTTGGGGACGGCGGCCGGCGGTTGAATCCCACCGCGGCTGCTCGGGGATGGCGAAGGAGCTCGGGGATGGTGGCCGGCGGGGGAGGCGACGAGGGCGAGGGCGGCAGAGGGCGTCAGCGGTGATTTGGGGCGGTGGCGGCGACGGCGGCGGCGATTTAGAGCGGTGGCGGCGACGGCGGCGGCGATTTGGGCAGCCGGGCAGTCGCGAGCGGGCGAGGGCGGACGGCGGGCGAGGGCGGTGGCGGGCGGCGGCGGAGGAGGGCGGTGGCGGGCGGGCAGCGGCCGGTGCTCGGGCGGGCGGTCGCGAGCGGGAAGCGAAATGAACAGGCGGTTGGGCGTTTCGCGGGCGGCCACAGTTTTGGACCAGATGTATCTCGTGTTGCAAATTTGCATCACGAAGTGTTCCATTTTACATCTCCGGGAGGCGGTGCTCCAATTTTTTTTTACATATGGACCATCTGTTGGAGCAGCGTTTTTTGCTCTCGAAGATCCAAAAGTTAGGTATTTTTACATAGGGACCGTCTATTGGAGATGCTCTTAGTAGGTATAGATAGATTTTTTTTGAAAAAAACACGAGTTTATTAATAATTAATGACGGTTACATCGTTTATCAAAAAAGGAATAATATCGTTCATAGGCTCATCGAACCAATCATTCGCCGTGGAAAATCTAGCTAACCTAGCTAACTCATGAGCAACTCTATTTGCTTCCCTGTTACAGTGTTCAAAAGTAGTGAGGGGAAAGTCACAAGCCAAAAAATAACAGTCATCGAACACCGCCGCCGCTAGTCCTGCAAATTGTCCTCCATTCTTCATTGTATCAATGACTTCCACATTATCAGAATTAATTACTAGACGGTTGCATCCCACTTTTTGTGCCATGGATAAACCAAACCTTAGAGCCATCACTTCTGCCGACAGGACATCCACACACCAATCAATCTTCCAATTTTCACCCACTATGAAATTCCCTTTATCATCTCTAAGGACAGCTCCCGCAGTACCCTTGTGCTGGTCATGATCGAACGAAGCATCAACGTTTAGCTTAGCAAAACCCATGGGAGGTTTACTCCATCCCCCTCTTTTAGTGGTCGCATTCGGGGATAGAGCGTTAACAAAATTTGCCGTGATCGCCCGGATCCCCATGGATGTTTGGAGAGCATCTTGAGTCTTACCCTCATGGACTAGCTTACGTCTATCCCACCAAAGATACCATGTTGTTATAGCTATCATCTCATGCATATTCTGACAACCCAAAATAGATTACTCCTGTTCTGGCATAAGGAGTAAGAATTCAAGAACCGCCTCACCCGCACGATCAATAGCACAAGCAGTTTTAATGACGTCATTCAAGCCCAACCTTTCCCACACCTTCTTCGCTTTCTGACAAAGAAAGAGGACGTGCTTTGTGTCTTCAGGCCCCTTAGAACATGATGGGCAAAGTGGCGAAGTCTTCAAGTGTCTATTTGCTAGTGTAACCCGGCACGGGAAGGTTTCATGTCCGGCAAAAGTAAATATTTTTATTTAGGTATAGATAGATTTGTTTTTGAGCTAAGAGACAATTTTGTTATACACGTACAGCTAGCGCACGAGAAATTAGGAAAGAAGAAGCGTACGAACGCCTGGACTGGACCAATATGCTACTTTGGGCCAAGACCCGGCCTTGAGGTTTGCTGCTGGGCCGACAAAGTAGGGGCTGGGCGCTCAAAGTCTGTGAGAGAGGCAGGCAGGAGACGACGATGCAACCTCGCAAAAAGAAAAAAGGAGACGCCGATGAGATTGTTGCGTGCGGTAGCAGCCAATCTACGACTCTGGCATCGCCGCATCGGGCGCTCCTGGGGCATCGTCGCCCATCGCAGATCGCCGCCGATCGGTCCTCGGCAGCGACGGCCAACCGTCAACGGCGCACTGGCCTGCGCACACCCATCGGCAAATCGGCTTCACGGCGGCAATTGCAACTGCGAACCCATCGTCAGTGTTCTTCCTGATCTCTCTTGATTCCCGATTTCCCCCCCATTGTCAATTGATAATAGAGGATGATTATCCTTAATCCTTAATTTTTCGACTGGTATGTCAAAGAATTCAGTTGAATTTGACTTGACGATATGCATTGTTTCGCTAGAAAACTTGGCAGTGCTAGTTGGCAACAAAAGAGTCACTAGAGAATTAAGGTGATTTCTATGCATTACCATGCTTAAATTTGTAACCCCGCAAATAAAAAAGACCTCTCAAATTTACAAGACTATCCGCCATCCACTATCTAATATGCATAAATTTTGTTTTGTCTAGTTATATGTGTGAAAGATGAAGAACAAGCGTGGTGATTTGAATGAGATTGGAAACGCTTGTAAGGCAGAGCTTCAAAGGCACAAGGTAACTTCGACCACAATGCCGACAGGGAAGTCTCTTTGAGGTTGAAGATCAAAACGTGAGCAATCCTCCTTGTTCTTGCAACGTAACTAAATTGTTAGAGATGTTTGTCGCTACGAAGAATAATTTATAGCTTCATTCTCACTGCTGTGAACTTTTATGTCTCAAATCATTGCACTACATTTATTTATTTATTTACTATGCATACCCATGTCGGGAAATCTTCTCCGCCACTAATTCCAGGAGCTCAGTGAGGGGACACACACATCAGCCATGAAACTTCATCCCAAACACTTAGCATATGGAAAACACGAGTGTCACCAATAACTTCATAAACAAACACCGGTCTTATGAATTATTACGAGTAGCCAACCATATGGCTCAATCATAATCTCAATAAAGTTCACATGAGAAAAAACGCAGCTCCTTGCAGCTCCTATATTTGAGAAAACTGGCAATATGACAAGCAAGGTGCAGGGAAACATGTATCGATTCAACCAAATAGTAAGGGTATCTGGCAATAAAGCAGAAGGAAACAGAATAGAGATATCACATGCCGCACAAAGGATTAGTTACAGCATATTCACATAAACTTCATGATTTTTTAAGACGAATTAACTTCATCATTTTCTTCTCACTTAAGATGGTAATCATGCAAAAAATGATTTTGCAACATAAGAAATGGAAAACTTAACTACTCAAGTATGGATGTATGGGTGTCCTTTACAATTAACATGTATCACATATGTGTCTCAGATATGACATATGGAAAAAAAATACATAAGAAAATTTGCATATGTCATCTGAGACATATATAGTGAAATCACGTGCATGAAATGTTAGTTAAAGCAAACTATGCCATGGGTAAACCTGAATCATATGCCATACATGTCCCCGTGCGCATGTTGAGAAGACTGGGGACATTATTTGGACAAACATGTATATGAGAAAAGATAAATTAGTAATAGCTGTGGACGCTTATTGACACTAATATAACGGGGCAAATTGTTAAAAATGAGGATAATAACAACATATGCTATTCTACCCCCCCCCCCCCCCCCCCACCCCCCCCCAAAAAAACCCAGCATACAAGCAGGGCAAAGTGGAATATAGAGTGGTTCTCCTTACATTAACATTATATATAACATAATATCAATATATGTTAGTACTGTAGCCAATAACATGCATGAGAGAAATGCATAATATCCTGTACAGAGTAAAAGGTTAGTGCATTTTGAGTATTTGACTACAGACTAAGATATTTAGACCTACAGTTTCCATCGTGGATACATGTTACATGACCCTGTTAGCATAATACACTTTACAGTGATAAAGGTTAGTTCATTTTGAGTTTTTGACTACAGATTATGATATTCAGACTAAAAGCTGTAGAAGAAAAGGAATAACGACCAGGTTAGCTTCTTGACTGAGGTTCTTTTCTCGTCAATTGACACGAGTTGCAGTAGGCAAGGCACATGACATGTTTTCATGTGCAGGACTGCCAAGAAGTAGTGTCACTGTATGACATCGACATGCAAAAGCAATTACATCTCCACGTTTAAGCATCCAGGTGATCCACATGTCTCGTCTTAATTGAGTCAAAATCTCTCTAGGAAGGGGGTGTGTACCACAGAAGTGAACGGAATTCCAAACTGCCATCAGAATCTTCAGCAAATTAACCTAGTATCGAAGGGGAATCCTTGCTGCTTTGAAGCACAGAAACATAAACAGAAGAAGAGACCACTCATAAATTCAAACTCCCCAAACATGTTTCCATATAGAATCCAATTGAATAAGAAACTCCTTTGCACGAACAGATGATAGATTAGTGCATCAGGAGACGGCAAAGGATACCTTTTGTGAAGAAGGCAAGGAGAGGATGTGTGGACCATAAGAAGCAGCGTCCAACTGGTAGGGAGTCATCACTATGGTTGCTTCATTCAACGCAGCGCTCAACTGGCAGCTCCAGCCCATGACCAGCGTGATGCTACTGGGCACCACCTTCGGAACTGGATCCACCTGACAGGCCTCCAGGGTAGCCATCCTCTCCAATGACAGGGAATCATATAGGTCGCTTGAGAGCAGCAGCGGCCAATCGATATGACGGAGGTGGGTGGCCAGATGGGGCACATCATAGAGGCATAACAGAATAGCAAAACTGTCAGAAATTGCAGCGCAAATAACAAAATTGTCAAGGTGAGTTTCATGCAATGGCATAACAAATATACTTAAAGCCTTCAGAACTGGGAGAACAACAATAATTTGAGGATTCATTGAAGTGGATAACAACTTTACCTTATTACCTGCGCCATTTATATTCTGTTTCATGAGTATCCAACAGTAGAAGTGCGGCAAGGTGCTTTAATTTAATTTAAAGGGCAGGTCCTGTGTTTTAAAGATCAAATAACAGCATACCAAGCACCAGACTTCAGAAACAATTGCTCAGAAGCAGGCAATATTTTGAGTACAAAAACCGAACATTTTTTTTCTGCCAACACGATTCTTAGTAATCATTCAATTTCAAGAAGAAAAAGCTTACAAAGACGTCTTGCCACTCTAAAACAGGAACATTAGAAACTTGAACAAAAATAACTAAAAGACACACGAGAAAAATGCTTTAAGCCTCTAAGGATTAGAGAAGCCATCCGCCAGCATTCAACATGTCCAATGGCCTTGAGCTTATCTTGCATTCTCCTTTGATTTTCTCCATGAGTACCAGAGCATTTAGTTCTATAGAGCAGGCAATCATTACTGTGTTTCCAGAGCATACGTGAATGTGCGGTGGTTGATGGCATTAAATCCCCACTTTGTGCAAAATGGCAATCAGAGATAATCAATCTCTATAACGAACATCAAAGGTGATAGAGGATCATCTTGTGTAAGCCACACTGGTTATAGACTTGAGGTCTGCTGAAACCATATGATGCATCACCTCAAAGGAAAGGCATGTAAACTGAATCATAAGCATGATTAATGGTCAATTTCAGTAGGAGACGTGTATGTTGCTTCTTCTGCAACCAATGAAGAGATTATCGGGCCAATATGAAGTTAACTTCAATCAGCTGGCCAGTTGAGGTAACCTGCCAGACCTCGGTGACAAGAACTTTAGCAACCAGTTAGACATGTTGTCAGTGAGACCAGGATGGTCGTTGTGTCAGTTTTCTTTGGTAGAAACGTTACGAATGTCGTTGTATGAAACCACAGTTCCTGACATCCATACATAAAACCTGCAGCCATCACATTGTTATTCGTTCTCTTTTGTCACTTCGGTTTTGCATCTAGCCTGTTGTCCACTGAATATGAAACTCTTCACAGCAAGTTCAATCTTCAGACATAGAAGAACCCAAAGATATCAGAGGTAAGTATGACTTGCTCAGTCTTTGACATCCCATGCTATTGTTTAGACTGAGTACTAATGGCCTAAATTTTGAGGGCTCACAGTCAGCAGTACCTATTTTGAGTTGGAGAGAAGTGATGACCTTCCTTTTGTTGCTGAGGATTACATTGTGCATCTGTCAACTGTTGAGCTACCAAAGGCCGTCTATAGTATCATACTGACAAGTGCAAGCAGCTGGTCAAAGTTATCTATTCCAGGAAAAGCTTCAAAAGCATCTCTGCCGCCACGAATCTTGTCACAATAAGTTGACCAACGCCGGAAATGAAACGATAACCAACCAATATCCTCTGTGGAACACACACCAGTGGACATGCGGTCACGTATGTACTCTCGAACAATTGGAAATCGAATGCTTTCTGAAAAGCTGACCGCGCTCAGCCGGAGGGGCAGCTTGATTGCTGACGACCCAGGAAACTCACCAAGGCCTTTGTAAATTTTAAAGAGTCCTTCACCTCCTAAACTAACGCTGCTAAAGTCGCGACCCAGTTTGTTATAATTCCCAGAAAAACCAAGTGATCTGACATTGGTTCCTGCAATGGCTCCACGTTGTTGCATTTTTAGATAGAAATCACTGAATACATGCCAATGGCCATTTCGGTGGAAACCTTCACAGTAAAGATTTCTGAAGGAAAACAATAGCCTAAGTGCACCAAAGTCATTGTGCACCCAGTTTGGTGGAGGGAGTAGCGTAATAATGAAGTTGCCTGCACCCTCGGGTAAGCTTAAAATACCTTCCACCATTCCATTCTGTTGGCCATCATCTTGCCCCCAAATTTGTCTGATATGTTGGACAATCGCATCAAGTAGAGCTTCATAATTAGCGCACATAGCCTCAGGTTCCTCGTCTAACTGCAATTGGAATGTCTGACAGTTCTGCAAGTGAAGATTAGATAGCATCAGCGTGCAATCCAACCATGCAATCAATCGGTAGAAGATACCAATGTGTGTCCATGCTTATATCTTCCTTTTGTATGAACTTTGATCTGCGATTTGTTCTTATTCCAGCATTTAGATGCAGATCTGGATTTATTTGTGATTTGTGGATATCATCTTACTGTATCGATTGGGTTACATTAACCCCTTGCAGTAGATAGATGGCTAGAATAGAGCTGGATTAAACGTATTCATCCTGCTTGCGATGATTTTTTGCTGCATAATCTATATATACCGGAAAGGGTTGGTCTTGGCGTAGACGTATATGCAGGATAAACAATATTATCTATTTCGTTTGCCAGCAACTTTGAATCTGCCGTATAGTTCGTGCCAATCAATCATCAAAACAAAAATAAAATAACATGTAAACGTAGGAAAATCGTCCGGAACCAAACAAACGCACATGAAATCTGTGAGAAATCTATAACCCCAGCTGTACTAACCGAGCCCGACTTGATGGGGGAAAAACCCGGACCATGAACTGATTCACCCCCCCCCCCACGGACCGCAATTAATAAAGTGATTAAGCCCAGGATTATGAAAAGTGGGTTTTGTGCGGAGGCCCATGAGAAAAGGGGGGCGGGGAGGGAGAGGGGAGGAGGGGGTCGGGCACCTGAAAAGGATCCTCCATGCCGCCAATGCTGGTTCGCCGATCGTCGAATCTCCGCAGATGGGACCAGATTCGGCTAGGGTTTTGGAGTGAGGATTTTTTGGACGAGAACGGTGGGGTTTCTTCTTCTTGTGAAGCAAGAAGAAGCAAGCCGCGCGCCGGTGTGTGTGTGTGTGTGTGTGTGTGTGTTTTTGACGAGTGCGCGCCGGTGTGTGTGTGTTGAGGCAAGGTCTCGTGACTCGTCCTCCCTCTTGGGTGGAGCGTGATTGAGACTATGGGCCAGAATGGCCAACCCAACAAGTCCAACGCGATGATGAGTAGCCCACTATGATACCGACACAGTCAATGGGCCTAGGCTTCTGACCGTGTGGCCCGCGCCTAAAAGGGCCCCTTTTTTCTCTTTCTCCCCGAGACCCCGACTCGTCCATCAATCCATTTCTCATAAAAAAAAACTCTTCGACCGGCCAAACCCTAGAGAGAGAGACTCTTCTTCCATGGCCGGCGGCGAGTCTTCTCCCGTGGCGGCTGCGGCTGCGGCGAGAAAGTGGGACCACGAAGAGTATCGGTTCAAGACGCCGGAGGAGGATTCCTTCGACCCGCGATTCAGCGAGTACGACCCCAAGCAGGGTTGTTTCACATGCGTCCGCTACTTCTTCGACGGCGACAAACTCGACCTCGACGAGGAGTGTAGGTTCCAATCCAATCCAATCCCCATTGATATGCATCTAGTTATGTTCGGTTAAGCCTCTTTTGGATCGGATTGAGGTGGATTTTGATTTACAGCGGATTTAACCCTCCCCGGTCCACCCACAAATCCCCTTCAAATCCCTCAACCGAACAAGCCTAACGATCCCTGTTGCCTTCGTTATGCATGCTTAATGCAAACACCAGTCAGTCAGTATCACTTCATTCCTCAAAATCAATCTGAAGGTTAATTTCACCTCCTACTAGATTTATTCAGAAACAAACTTTCAAATCCATTCATCAATTAGGCTCGGTTTGGACGCACACTGCTTTTAATTACTACTCCCTCCGTTCAAATTATAAGATGTTCTAACAGTTTTCTGAATCGGATGTATATACTATATGGGTGTGTCTATTGCACATCTAGACGTTACATAGTTATTACACATCTAAATGACTAAATCAAGCATAAAAAGGATAAGAAAAAAGAAAAAGAAAATATCCACACGAATCTCCACGTAAGATCAAAATGATATAGAACTTAGATGTGCAATACTTATGTCACATATAGATGTGCTTTAGCAAAACCGATACTATATAGATGCGGTTTAGTGTGTTTGTTCACACATTTTAGTCCGTATGTAGGCCGTATTGAAATATCAAAAACATTTTCTAATTCAGAACAGAGGTGGTAGTATATTACCATGCAAAAGATGAGACCACAGCCTGCCTGGTTTGGTTTTCAATGCTTCTGTTCCAACCAAGTTACACCTACATACATACTCGCCTTGTTACTCTCCTTGATTGATTGATATGCATTTTCTTCTCATTTGACAGCACCTATTGGTCCCATGCGACATACTGATAAAATCTTCAAAGAGGGGTTCCGGCTCAAAAACTCGGTCAATGTTGTCTCCATCAAGATTGTTTCCTCCGACTATGGCTACCCACTCAATGTCTACGGTACCATCATAGCAAGGGACTGTCTAGATCAAAAATGTGTCTATATATTCCGGCGCGACCAGGATGATTGCCAGCTCATCAGCTCAAAGGTATTACTGCCATTTGCCTCATAGCTACAGACACATACAATATATCAATGTGTATTTTCTTGTACTGGTACTTTCTCATTTCAGTCCTCTGATTTACAAAAAAAGGGTGATTTCCTGTTCGAGAAATTTTGATAATTTCTATAAATGATTATTTATGAATGTTGTATATTAGTAATCCATATCTTGGTTTTGTATGTTATACTTGAATAACAGATCTGGTTTTGTATCTGTTCCATATAATGTTGACTTTAACGATACTTGTCTTGTAGGGTATAGTGATAGGAGCCAGGGGTTTATCACTTGTGTGCCTCAGTTTATGGCACCACAGCAATTTGCATAATAAGAAAAGGAAGTACAAAAAGTACATGACCACAGATGTAGCATAATTTTTCTGAGTCTAATTACCTTGTTTCATCATTCAGAACATAGCTAAAAATGAACCCCAAAGCAAGGGTAATTCAATCAATCCCAGAAGCAAGCTCCTGGAATTTATCTATTCAAATTGGTCTTGCAGGATGATTCATTGATTTTGACTGGCCCAAAGAGAGGATTCTTGGTATCCGATGATATATTCTTCGAAATCAATCTGAAGGCGAAGGACGTGCATGGGAGGACTTTCGATGATGATAGACTCAGTAAAGGCCTCATTGAGGTAGATGCTATCCGCAGGCTGGAATATAGTCCCAGATATGTGGTTGATACGGAAACACTTGTCAGCATGCACAGCATATTGGATTTGAACTATACATTCATTAGGAGGTCGGTTGAGGGCACTGTTGAGATCAAGATCCTTGAGGGACCTGATGAATTCCATGGGAAGATTGTCGCTTCCACTACCAGCATTCCATGCGACATTGTGCTACATGATAGCAAAGTGAGTGGTGCGCTAACTGCAGGTGACAGTGGAGTCCTACAAACAGCGCGGCGCGTAGTAGCGGTCTCTGTGGATGAGATGCTGGTGTTGACTGTTGCTGCTGTTGTTGGTGATGATGAGTTATCTGTCCGCACTATTGAGTTTACTCCAAGGCGCAATGGTTACGATGATGAGAATATCACCTGCGGGGACTACAAGATGCTTCTGAAGGTCACTTGGTCGATTGTGTATTTCTGATGTAACTCTTAGTTATTCAGTCGTGGCAGTCTGCCAGATTCTCTAGATACTTTGGATGCAATGAAGTTATGCTACATGCTAAAACAATATATGTGTTCCAGCGTGTAGTGTGTCTATTCTGACTCTTCTGGCTGATGTAAGTTAGTTTTACTGGAACTGCTTGTAGTATATGCATGAAATTAAGACTCTTGTGTAGTATTTACGTCAGAATAGTCAGGTTTACTCGGAGTAAAAATCAATACACTAAGCACCTTTAGTATTATTTTGGTTAGAATTAAGAGCTCAGTAGTAGCTTTCAGTTCTTTTCATACTTCCTCTATGTATCCAACTTGGCTGCACATTATTGTGCCAAGTGGTTCTGATTTCTGAATAGTATCAAATTCAAACTTATAGCAGAATTGACCCCCCCCCCCCCCCCCCCCCCCCCTTTTTTATTTCTTAAAATAGGTTCTTTTTCAGAATTTTCGCAACTTTAAAATACCTTTTTTGGTGGCACTAGCACACCCAATATGCCCCCCTGGAGCATCACAAACAAGAGTCAATCAATAAAACTGCTGCACTGGATGAACCACATTCCCAGTGATGCAAAGCCTGATTAAGCATTTTTCATACACTCCACATCAATTAGAAGTAACAAATTCTGGTTGAGCAAATATTTGACAATGAATACGTCAATGAGTTTATCATATGTTCATCTGCAGAGTTTGGATATCTCGGGAAAAAAAATACTGTTATACAAAATGCTTGGTTTGATCAATTGACAAAGGCAACATGCACTTCAGAGAAACAAGACTTGCTATCTTCAGGAGGTGTTTCAGGCTTTCAGCTAGCATTGGGTTTCTAGTATTTTATCCATCTCCGTTTCATAGGATGTCATTGCCTCGCCATATAGACCCGGTCATAAACCCAGCTTCTTCTACGTTCAGGCAGAGATCTTTGCAAACCAATGTCGAAAGATGAAGATATGTTGTGCCCTGTTCTACACTGTCACAAAATCAACATGTAGAACTGCAAAAATTCACGAAAACTTGCAAACCTGAATTTGGACTCCTTTGCTATTTTGAAATTTTCATTCAAGCATCTGTGCTGCAATAGTGTATTTATTTTGAGTGTCAAATATGGCATATGGGAAAGGCCTAAAAGTGCATATATTTTTGTATACTTCCGTTATCCGATCAAAACCATTTGGTTTTCCCTCGTTGTATTGTTAATCATAAGTGAATAGAACCATTACATTGCCAATCACAAGTGACTACAACCATTACATTGCTAATAATCATAAGTGACTACAACCTTACAGGCTGTTATGGCTGACTAGTGACTAGTATCAACTACTATGACAAACAAGACGGTTGAGGTCTTCCGCTTCCCGATCCACCATGACAATGCCGGACTCCAGCCATGCGAGCACGCGTTCGTCGTCGAGCAGCTCCGGGGTGAAGACGTTCTTCCAGCCGGCGCACCACGCCGCGGCCTCCCCCGACGATGGCCTCGCGGACCGCAGCCAATGGCGCAGCGCGCTCTCCCATTTGCCGAAAAACTCCTGTTCTAGGATCGACACCACGTCCTCGGTGCGCACGAGAGGCGTCCACGACATCACCTCGCGGAGCCTGACGTCGATCTGCTTCGGTGGCGTGATCCTCAGCTGTTGCAGCCATCGTGTGAGCCTAGGCAGGATGTGACGCCGGGAGAAGATCTCCCAATGCGTCGCGTCCAAGTAGTCTTTCCACGGGGAGATGATGTCGAGGCTGCCGCCGCTGATCTTGCCCTCCACGGTGGCGTAGAGACTCTCCGGTAGTCGTCCGATCAAAGGGATCCACGGGCGTAGCCAATGGTCGCCGCCCGGGTTCCACAACGGCTCCCACTCTCGCGCTTTCATGGCCATCCTGGGCGTGAGGACCCGCTCCACGATGTGCTGCACGGCCGGAGGAGGCAGCGCGGCCCTCCACGCACCCGGCGTGCGCTTCCTCTGGAGCACCTCCTCGGACTCGACGATCGCCGCCAGCGCCTCCGCCGTCTCCACGCTGTCGTCGCCTTGAAGCTTCACGTCACGCAGCAGCGCGAGGGTCCTCTCGTAGCACTCCCGTTCGAGGAGGAGGGCTCGTGAGACGGCCGCCGACTCGTGCCACTCGTCTTGGGCTGGCCATGACGGCGCCGGCGCGCCCTGCAGGCCGTTCTTGTACGGCTTCTCGCGGTGGCCGAGGCCGGCGGTTGAGCCATGCTTGATGGCCTTCACAGGGACGACGATGCCTTGGCCGTGCGCGCCGAGGCCCGAGCCTTGCTTGTAGTTCCACAGCCGCATCATCTTGGCCACGGGCGCGGTGGTGCGCGCGAGGCTGCCCGGCATGTTGGACGGGTACGACGAGTCGTCGTCCTCGTTGAGCAGCGCTGCGTTGAAGCTGCGCTTCAGTAGCGCCATGCCGCCAGCCGTTGCTAGGCGATCGACGACCAAACAGGGAACGTCGCTGCTTGGAATCGGCCGGCGTGATGTTCGTTTCCTTCTGCTGATCGCTGCGTATGAGAGTTAGTACATATCATACGTACGTACGCATCATTATATATAACAACAGGCAGTTCGAGTCCGCCTTGGAGACGAGCCTTTGAACGCGTTTCCGAGTTCAACTACTTCGCATAATACATGAACATTTCGGTACATACGCGCGAGCGCTTTTCATAGACGACGGTAGAACGGCGGCCAGTCGAACCGCGCATGCTGCCTCCCTGCGCGCTCCTCTTCGGATACGATGGCCCTCGAGCTCGAGGCACCGCCATAACTGCCGCCTTCAAGGTAGTGGAGGATGCGGCCACATGCCTTCGTGGTCGCAGGCAGCAACTCCTCCTTTTATTAGGCGGCGTGGCGGCGACGAGGGACCCGTCAATGCGGGGTACCACAGCTGTGTGGCGGAGGCGACGCCAGCTCGTCCTTTACGCTTTGGAGGCATTGGGGGGACGCAGGCTCCGACGCGGGTTGGTCCTTCACCCACCGGATTGGGAATGTCGGCTCCTGCTCATGCGGACGCGCGTCGGGGACGATGGCTCCTCCTTCATGCGCGCCGACGATGGTGGTCATGCTCTTCATCTGATGAACGGATTCTTCGTCCGTCAAAGCGGCCTCCACGAGGAGACGGGGCCGCTACTGCGGCTGTTGATCCTCCTCGTCGCCGAAGGAGATGACTATGTCCGCCTTGCCAGATGAGCCCTTCGTCGTGGATGTCGATGGGCCCAAAGAGCGAGGGCGATGGTGCCATGGTCCACCTGGCGAGAAACTTTCGCCTACCGGCACGGAGAACCAGGACTTCGGCATCGCCACTGGGCTCGGCGAGGAGGAAGGACTTAGGGACGGTGACGGGGAGGGGGGGGGGGGGGGCATGGTGCTTGGGGAAGGGGAGTGCGGCTCTGTGCGTCGCTGGCGCAAAGCTTAAATAGCCACAGCCGGGCCAGGTGAAGGGGAGGTTAGCTCTCTTCAATGTGACGCATCGGATGTAGTTGGTTTCTCGAGAATGTGGTGTCCGTATTGAAGCAGCGATGCCCAAGTGGTCACATACGTCAGGGCGACCCTCCCCTCCGGTCAAATCGCGGGCATCAATGCCGACCGTTGCATGCTCTGGGCCGGCATGAATGTGGTGCGGCAAGCGGCGCGGGCATTTGATGGAAAGTGTGGGAGAGGCGGTGGTATTTTTTGGTGGGCCACGGAAGTCACAAGCGAACATGGCAGCGGTCCAGGCATCTGCAAATCCCCCTCCCCTTTGTCTCCGGTTAGTGGGAAAAAGCGTGTCCGGACCGGCCAGCAGACAGATACATGACCGCGTTGGATGGCAAAACACGTCCGAACCGTGCGGTCCGGACGGTTGAGGGCGGTTTGAGGGTCGGCGTTGGAGATGCCCTTATCCATACCTATACTACATACGAAGGAGAAACGAAAGAAAAGGTATCAAGGGGCCACAATGATGATGTCAGGGATTACAGGGTGTATACCACATCGGCCCATCACTGTTGGGCTGGTCCGAGGATCCATCGACAACCAAAGAATGGGTCACACAGGTCCTAACCCTTGGCGTACTCAAGATGGAATCCTCCAAAGACTTGGTGTACACTTCAAGGCATATTTGAATGATCGGCATGTTATCCGTAGTTGTAGTCGGCATACTTGTAACCCTAGATACCCCTGGTGCCTATATAAGCCGAGGGGTTTAGTCTGTAGAGGCAAGGTTTTTAGACTATATCTTATTCATACGACTGAGGGGTTTAGTCTGTAGAGGCAAGGTTTTTAGACTATATCTTATTTATACGATCTCGAGATAGATCATCTTGTACTTTGTACCCCATTCACAATCAATACAATACAAGTGGGACATATGGTTTTAACTCTTAGAGAGGGCCCGAACCTGGGTAAAACATTGTGTCCTCATTTGTCATGTTACCATCTAGCCAAGATCACCAGCTCGGGACCCCGTACCCGAGATCCATCGGTTTTAGCACCGACACACGAGCGTCATTGTTACCACTGGTTGCCTTTGAACAAGCTACTCCGACTTCACCATGAGCACCGTTGGCGAAGCTAGCCTACAAACGGCTGCATGGAGGCCATGGCAACAGTTGGCCACATGCGCCAACGACCGACAACTCCGACTTTGACGATGATCTTCACAAGGGAAATATGCATGGATTGTGCCAATCGAGTCCTCACAAAGAACCATCGAATGCAAGTCATCGTCCACATGGACACATTCCACCGCAGCTCCAACCGGAAAGAGCCAACTCCCAGAGCTCGAGCATCTACCCATACTCATCTTTACACCATCATCGTTGCCAAACAGACGCCACCGGCCATGTCCTCAACAAACCGCGCAGACCAGCTTCAGCCAACCAGCGGTCTCCTAGTCATAGTTGACTCTGAGACAATGCCCCCAAGTAGTAGAAATACGCGAGTCCTATCTAGAGTATCTGAGGTTTCCCCCCGGATTCAAAGCCGTGGGGAGAGTGCTGAGCACACATTCACGAGCTGTGGGGAGAGTGATGAGCACACATTCATGAAATGCTTCCAAGAAAGATCAAGACAGCCGTGGCCATCACTGTTGCTGAATCCAAAGGTGGAAAGTGGATTTGTCAAGCCCCTTGAACTCATCTTCAGCACCTACACACAAAAGAGCACGCACTTGCACCTAACGCAGGCAAGAGGGTTGTCAAGCCCCTTGAACTCGTTACTTGCAAGCGATAAGTAGTGATAGATAGATAATATAAATATAAAATAAAATAACAGTAAATAAATGGCAGCAATATTTTTGGTGTTTTTGTAATAATATATTTTGTGAAGATCCGGAGGGCATAGTGTTCGCTAGAGGCTTCTCTCTCGAAGAAAGCATACAGTGGGTAAACAAATTACTGTTGGGCTATTGATAGAAAAGTGCATAGTTACGTAATATTTATTCACGGCAATGATAATGTATATAGGCATCACGTCCATAAACAAGTAGACCAACTCATGCCTGCATCCACTCCTATTACTCCACCCATCGACCGCTATCCAGCATGCTTCTAGAGTATAAGTAAAAACAGAGTAATGCTTGGAGCAAGATGACATGATGTAGACAAAGTAAATCCAATCAATATGAATAAACCCCATCGTTTTTCCCTGAATGGCAGTAATACAATACGTGTCATGTCCCCTTCTGTCACGAGGTTTGAGCACCCCAAGATTAAACCCATCACAACGCACCACTCGCGCTGAAGATAAATCAATCTAGTTGGCCAAACCAAACTGATAGATCGGAGAGCAATACGAAGCTATAGCAATCATGCATATAAGAATTTAGTAAAGACTCAATATATTTTCATGAATAATCTGGACATAAACCCACAATTCATCGGATCCCAACAAACACACCGCAAAGAAGGAATACATCGGATAGATCACCGCGGGAATCGCGGTGAACTTCGTATTGAAGATCATAGAGAGATAGCCATCTAAGTACTAGCTATGGACCCGTAGATATACGGTAAACTACTCACACATCATCATGGAGGCAGCAAGGTTGATGTAGTGGCCCTCCGTGATCGATCCCCTCTCTGGTAGTGCACCGGAAGAGGGCTCCAGATGGCCTCCCGTCGGAACAGAGACTTGCGGCGGCGGAAAAAGTATTTTGGATAGCTCTCGGGTGTTTTCCCGGTGTTAGAGAATATATAGAGTTGGAATTAGGTCAGGAAGTTGCGGGAGGTGGTCCCAAGCCATCAGGGCGTGGTCACCCCCTTGGGCGCGGCCTGTTGACTTGACACCACCCCGTGTGGCCTCCGGTCTCCCTCCGAAGCTTCCAATTCTTATTTTTGTCCAGAAAAAATCATCAAAAAGTTTCGAGGCATTTGGACTTCGTTTGGTATAGTATTCCTAAAAGGCAAAAAACAAGCAGAAAACAGCAACTGGCACTGGGCACTAGGTTAATAGGTTAGTTCCCAAAAATGATATAAAATAGCATATAAATGCATATAAAGTATCCAAGAATGATAATATAATAGCATGGAACAATAAAAAATTATAGATACGTTGGAGACGTATCAGCATCCCCAAGCTTAATTCCTACTCGTCCTCGAGTAAGTAAATGATAAAAACCGAATTTTTCATGCGACATGCTACCCAACATGTAATCTCTTTTAGGTATGATTTTTGAGAAACGATGAACTAATAAACATCAATATCGTAATATCAATAAACATGAGCAACATAATCATTAACTTTCAAAATATATGATCCTTAAAGAACGTTACTCCCCACTCATTTTATCATATTAGTATGGCATGACTCCATCTTCACCACGTAAGTACAAATCATGAGCACCATGGTGTCAAGTCAGGCAATTGGATCGTACTTCTAACACACTTCAGCATTTTCAGTTTCACTCAATACATGAGTGTGAACCATGGATATAGCACATAGCTGGAATATAATATGGTGATAGATATCAAAAGGAGTCAAGGTGGAAAGAAAGTCCCGCATCAACTGGGCGTATCAACGGGCTATGGAGATGCCTATCAATAGATATCAATGCGAGGAGTAGGAATTGCCATGCAAAAGATGCACTAGAGCTATAAGTGTATGAAGGAAGCTAAGTGGGTGTGCATCGAACTTCCTTGCTCATGAAGACCTCGGGCATTTGAGGAAGCCCGTCATCGAAATATACAAGCCAAGTTGAATTCCCACTAGCATATGAAAGTGATAACTTACGAGACTCTCTACATGAAGAACATGGTGCCACTTTGAGGCACAAGTGTGGTAAAGGATAGTATCAAAGTCCCTTATCTTCTTTCCTATCCTTTTCTCTCATTTATTTGTTGGAAATATGCCCTAGAGGCAATAATAAATTGGTTATTATTATATTTCCTTGTTCATGATAATCGTTTATTATCCATACTATAATTGTATTGATTGGAAACTCAAATACATGTGTGGGTACATAGACAACACTGTGTCCCTAGTAAGCCTCTAGTTGACTAGCTTGTTGATCAAAGATGGTTAAGGTTTCCTAGCCATGGACATGAGATGTCATTTGATAACGGGATCACATCATTAGGAGAATGATGTGATGGACAAGACCCAAACTGTAAACGTAGCATTTGATCGTGTCAGTTTATTGCTATTGTTTTCTGCATGTCAAGTATCTGTTCCTTTGACCATGAGATCATGCAACTCACTGACACCGGAGGAATACCTTGTGTGTATCAAACGTCGCAACGTAACTGGGTGACTATAAAGGTGCTCTACAGGTATCTCCGAGGGTGTCTGTTGGGTTGGCATGGATCAAGACTGGGATTTGTTACTCCGTATGACGGAGAGGTATCTCAGGGCCCACTCGGTAATACAACATCACAATGAGCCTTGCAAGCAATGTGACTAAAGTGTTAGCCACGAGATCTTGTATTACGGAACGAGTAAAGAGACTTGCCGGTAACGAGATTGAACTAGGTATAGAGATACCGACGATCGAATCTCGGGCAAGTAACATACCGAAGAACAAAGGGAATAGCATACGGGATTAACTGAATCCTTGACATAGAGGTTCGACCGATAAAAGATCTTCGTAGAATATGTAGGAGCCAATATGGGCATCCAGGTCCCGCTATTGGTTATTGGCCGTAGAGGTGTCTCGGTCATGTCTACATAGTTCTCGAACCCGCAGGGTCTACACACTTAACATTTGGTGACGATTAGTATAGTTGAGTTATTTTGTTGGTGACCGAAGGTTGTTCGGAGTCCCGGATAAGATCCCGGACATGACGAGGATCTCCGGAATAGTCCGGAGGTAAAGATTGATATATGTGATAATAGTGTTTTGATCTCCGGAAGAGTTCCGGAGTTCACCGGAAGGGGTTCCGGATGTTTACCGAAGTGTTCGGGTGCAGCAACACTTTATATGGGCCAAAGGGATAAAGCCCACGAGGTATTGGAAAGTGCAAAAGTAGTTTTGCTGCCGCGTAAGCGGTACTACCGCTTGGTGAAGCGGTACTACCGCCCGAGCGGTACTACCGCTTGTGTGAAGCGGTACTACCGCCCAAGCGGTACTACCGCTTGTGAGCAGTACTACCGCTTGTGCGCGGCTGTGCACGGTTCGGCCGGGATCCGAGTTGGACTCTTTCCCTGCGGGCCAAACCGACCTTGTGCGGGCAAAACCGACCTGGAGGAGGCTTTTACTCCAAGTTTAGACCCCAAGGCTCAACATATAAATAGAGGGGCAGGGCTAGCACACGGGACACATCAGGATTTCCTAAGCCGTGTGCCGGCAACCCTAGCCCTCTAGTTCCTCCGTCATAATCTCCGTAGCGCTTGGCGAAGCCCTGCAGAGATTGTTCCTCACCACCATCACCACGCCGTCGTGCTGCTGGAACTCAACCACTACTTCACCATCGCTCGCTGGATCGAGGAGGTGAAGGCGTCATCAAGCCGTACGTGTGTTGAACGCGGAGGTGCCGTCCGTTCGGCGCTAGTTCGTGATCGGATCGAGGGACGACTTGCGATTTGGATCGCGAAGACGTTCGACTACATCAACCGCGTTTCTTAAACGCTTCCGCTTAGCGATCTACAAGGGTATGTAGATTCACTCTCCTTCTCGTAGATGCTCATCACCATGGATAGATCTTGTGTGTGCGTAGGAAAATTTTTGTTTCCCATGCAACGTTCCCCAACAGTGGCATCTGAGCTAGGTCTATGCATAGATGAGATCTCGAGTAGAACACAAACGAGTTGTGGGCGTGAGTGTATACATATTGCTTGCCGTTACTAGTTGATATTTGATTCGGCGGTACTGTGAGATGAAGCGGCCCGGACCGACATTACGCGTACACTTACGCGAGACAGGTTCCTTCAACTAACATGTAACTTCGTTGCATAAAGATGGCTAGCGGGTGTCTGTCTCTCTCACTTTAGTTGAATCGATTTCAATGAAGAGGGTTCTTTTAGAAGATCAAAAAGCAATCACTACACCACGTTGTGGTTTTGCGTAGGTAAGAACGGTTCTTGCAAACCCGTAGCAGCCACGTAAAATTTGCAACAACAATTAGAGGACGTCTAACTTGTTTTTGCAGGGTTTGTTGTGATGTGATATGGCCAATTACATGATGAGATATATGTGATGTATGAGATGATCATGTGTTGTATAGAATATCACGACTTGCATGTCGATGAGTACGGCAACTGGCAGGAGCCATAGAGTTGTCTTTAATTATTGTATGACCTGCGTGTCAATCATTAAGCGCTATGTAATGCTTTACTTTATCGCTAATCGTTAGCAATAGTCGTGGAAGCAACAGTCGGCGCGACAACCTCATGGCGACACGTTGATGGAGATCAAGATGATGGAGATCATGGTGTCATGCCGGTGACGATGGAGATCATGCCGGTGCTTTGGTGATGGAGATCAAAAGCACAAGTTCATGGCCATATCATGTCACTTATGATTTGCATGTGATGTTAATCCTTTTATGCATCTTATTTTGCTTAGGACGACGGTAGCATTATAAGGTGATCCCTCACTTAAATTTCAAGATAAAATTGTGTTCTCCCCGAATGTGCACCGTTGCGAAAGTTCGTCGTTTCGAGACACGCCGTGATGATCGGGTGTGATAGACTCTACGTTCACATACAACGGGTGTAAGCCATGTTGCACGTGCGGAAACACTCGGGTTAAACTTGACGAGCCTATCATGTACAGACATGGCCTCGGAACACAAGAGACCGAAAGGTCGAACATGAGTCATATAGTAGATATGATCAACATGAAGATGTTCACCATTGAAACCACCTCAACTCACGTGATGATCGGACTTGAGTTGGTGGATTTGGATCATGTTACACTCGAATGATCAGAGGGATGTCAATTTGAGTGGGAGTTTTTAAATAATATGATTAACTAAACTCATTATCTAGAACAATAGTCTAAAGTTGTCTTTGCTATAATTATGTTGTAGATCATGGCTCGCGCAGTAGCACCCCTGAATTTTAATGCGTTCCTAGAGAAAGCTAAGTTGAAAGATGATGGAAGTAACTTTGTGGACTGGGCCCGTAATCTAAGGATTATCCTTACGGCTTCCCAGAAGGCTTATGTCCTTGATGCACCGCTTGGTGATCCACCCGCTCCAGTTGAGTCTCTAGACGTTGTGAACGCCTGGCAGGCTCGTTCTGATGATTACTCAATAGTTCAATGTGCAATGTTGTATGGCTTAGAACCGGGACTTCAAAGACGTTTTGAACGTCATGGAGCATATGAGATGTTCCAGGACTTGAAGTTTATCTTTCAGAAGAATGCCCGGATCGAGAGATATGAGATCTCCGATAAGTTCTATGCTTGCAAGATGGAGGAGAACGGGTCTATCAGTGATCACGTGCTCAGAATGTCTGGGTACTCCACCCGTCTGGCTGAATTGGGGATGCCCCTTCCGCCAGAGGCTATCACTGACAGAGTTCTTCAATCATTGCCACCTAGCTACAAGAGCTTCGTGTTGAACTATAACATGCACGGGATGAACAAGTCAGTCGCCGAGCTGTTTGCGATGCTGAAAGCCGCTGAGTCTGAAATTCAGAAGGAGCATCAAGTGTTGATGGTCAATAAAACCACTAGTTTCAAGAAAAATGGCAAGGGTAAGAAGGGTAACTCCAAGAAGAGTGGCAAAGCAGTTGCTCCTCTCGTGAAGAAACCCAAGGCTGGACCCAAACCAGAAACTGTGTGTTTTCATTGCAAGGGAACTGGACACTGGAAGCGGAATTGCCCCAAGTATTTGGTTGACAAGAAGGCGGCCAACAACAAACAAGGTATATATGATATACATGTTATTGATGTGTACCTTACCAACTCTCGTTGTAGTGCCTGGGTATTTGATACCGGTGCGGTTGCTCATATTTGCAACTCAAAACAGGAACTGCGGAATAGACGGAGGCTGGCAAAGGACGAAGTGACGATGCGCGTGGGAAATGGTTCCAAGGTTGATGTGATCGCCGTCGGCACGCTCGCTCTTCGATTACCGTCGGGATTAGTGATGAACCTAAATAAGTGTTATTTGGTGCCTGCGTTAAGCATGAACATTATATCTGGATCTTGTTTATTGCGAGACGGTTACTCATTTAAATCAGAGAATAATGGTTGTTCTATTTATATGAGTAATATCTTTTATGGTCATGCACCCGATGTGAGGGGTTTATTCTTATTGAATCTCGATAGTAATGATACACATGTTCATAACATTGATGCCAAAAGATGTAGAATTGATAATGATAATACCACTTTCTTGTGGCACTGCCATTTAGGTCATATTGGCGTAAAACGCATGAGGAAGCTCCATGCTGATGGACTTTTGGAGTCACTTGATTTTGAATCACTTGACACATGTGAGCCATTCCTCATGGGCAAGATGACTAAAACGCCGTTCTCTGGAACAATGGAACGGGCAAGTGACTTATTGGAAATCATACATACTGATGTGTGCGGTCCGATGAGCATTGAGGCGCGCGGTGGTTATCGTTACTTTCTCACCTTCACTGATGACTTAAGTAGATATGGGTATATTTACTTAATGAAACACAAGTCTGAAACATTTGAAAAGTTCAAACAATTTCAGAGTGAAGTTGAGAATCATCGTAACAAGAAGATTAAATTCCTACGATCTGATCGAGGAGGAGAATATCTGAGTTATGAGTTTGGCAGTCACTTAAGACAGTGTGGAATTGTTTCACAATTGACACCGCCTGGAACACCACAGCGTAATGGTGTGTCCGAACGTCGTAATCGAACCTTATTGGATATGGTGCGATCTATGATGTCTCTTGCCGATTTGCCACTATCGTTTTGGGGTTATGCATTAGAGACAGCTGCATTCACTTTAAATAGGGCACCATCGAAATCCGTTGAGACGATGCCATATGAACTTTGGTTGGCAAGAAGCCAAAGCTGTCGTTTCTTAAAGTTTGGGGATGTGATGCTTATGTCAAAAAGCTTCAGCCTGAAAAGCTGGAACCCAAAGCGGAGAAATGCGTCTTCATAGGATACCCAAAAGAGACAGTTGGGTATACCTTCTATCTCAGATCCGAAGGCAAAGTGTTTGTCGCTAAAAACGGAACATTTCTTGAGAAAGAGTTTCTCTCGAAAGAATTGAGTGGGAGGAAGATAGAACTTGATGAGGTTGTTGAACCTTTACTTCAACCTGAGAGTAGCGCAGCGCAGAAAGTTGTTTCTGTGGAGCCTACATTAGCTGAAGAGGAAGTTAATGATGATGATCATGAAGCTTTGGATCAAGTTGCTATCGAACCTCGTAGGTCGACAAGGACGCGTACTGCTCCCAAGTGGTACGGCAACCCTGTCTTAGAGGTCATGTTGTTAGACAACGATGAACCTACGAGCTATGGAGAAGCGATGATGGGCCCGGATTCCGAGAAGTGGTTAGAGGCCATGAAATCCGAGATGGGATCCATGTATGAAAACAAAGTATGGACTTTGGAAGTATTACCTGAAGGGCGTAAGGCCATTCAGAACAAATGGATCTTTAAGAGGAAGACGGACGCGGACGGTAATGTCACCGTCTATAAAGCTCGACTTGTGGCAAAGGGTTTTTCACAAGTTCAAGGAGTTGACTACGATGAGACCTTCTCACCCGTAGCGATGCTTAAGTCCGTCAGAATCATGTTAGCAATAGCTGCCTTTTTCGATTATGAAATTTGGCAGATGGATGTCAAAACAGCGTTCCTTAACGGTTTCCTTAAGGAAGAGTTGTATATGATGCAACCAGAAGGTTTTGTCGATCCAGAGAATGCTGACAAAGTTTGCAAACTCCAGCGATCCATTTATGGACTGGTGCAAGCATCTCGGAGTTGGAATCTTCGTTTTGATGAGGTGATCAAAGCGTTCGAGTTTATACAAGTTTACGGAGAAGCTTGTATTTACAAGAAAGTGAGTGGGAGCTCTATAGCGTTTCTAATATTATATGTGGATGACATATTACTGATTGGAAACAATATAGAAATGCTGGAAAGCGTGAAGGAATATTTGAACAAGAGTTTTTCAATGAAGGACCTAGGAGAAGCTGCTTTCATATTAGGCATCAAGATCTATAGAGATAGATCGAGACGCTTAATAGGACTTTCACAAAGCACATACCTTGACAAAGTTTTGAAGAAGTTCAAAATGGATCAGTCCAAAAAGGGGTTCTTGCCTGTATTGCAAGGTGTGAAGTTGAGTAAGACTCAATGCCCAGTGACTGCAGAAGATAGAGAAAAGATGAGTGTCATCCCCTATGCTTCGGCCATAGGCTCTATCATGTATGCAATGCTGTGCACAAGACCCGATGTCAGCCTTGCCATAAGTATGGTCGGAAGGTTTCAAGGTGATCCAGGAATGGAACACTGGACGGCGGTCAAGAATATCCTGAAGTACCTGAAAAGGACTAAGGACATGTTTCTCGTTTATGGAGGTGATCAAGAGCTCGTCGTAAAGGGTTACGTCGATGCAAGCTTTGACACTGATCCGGATGACTCTAAGTCTCAAACCGGATACATATTTATTCTTAATGGAGGTGCAGTTAGCTGGTGCAGTTCCAAGCAAAGCGTGGTAGCTGATTCTACATGCGAAGCGGAGTACATCGCTGCCTCGGAGGCGGCGAAGGAAGGTGTCTGGATGAAGGAGTTCATGACAGATCTTGGAGTAGTGCCTAGTGCACTTAACCCAATGACTCTGTTTTGTGATAATACTGGTGCCATTGCTCTAGCCAAGGAACCAAGATTTCACAAGAGGACCAGACACATAAAGCGACGTTTCAATTCCATCCGCGATTACATCAAGGAGGACGACATAAATATTTGCAAAGTACACACGGATCTAAATGTTGCAGATCCGATGACTAAACCTCTTCCAAGGGCTAAACATGAACAACACCAGAACTGCATGGGTGTTCGATTCATTACAATGTAAATCACATAGTGATGTGAACTAGATTATTGACTCTAGTGCAAGTGGGAGACTGTTGGAAATATGCCCTAGAGGCAATAATAAATTGGTTATTATTATATTTCCTTGTTCATGATAATCGTTTATTATCCATACTATAATTGTATTGATTGGAAACTCAAATACATGTGTGGGTACATAGACAACACTGTGTCCCTAGTAAGCCTCTAGTTGACTAGCTTGTTGATCAAAGATGGTTAAGGTTTCCTAGCCATGGACATGAGATGTCATTTGATAACGGGATCACATCATTAGGAGAATGATGTGATGGACAAGACCCAAACTGTAAACGTAGCATTTGATCGTGTCAGTTTATTGCTATTGTTTTCTGCATGTCAAGTATCTGTTCCTTTGACCATGAGATCATGCAACTCACTGACACCGGAGGAATACCTTGTGTGTATCAAACGTCGCAACGTAACTGGGTGACTATAAAGGTGCTCTACAGGTATCTCCGAGGGTGTCTGTTGGGTTGGCATGGATCAAGACTGGGATTTGTTACTCCGTATGACGGAGAGGTATCTCAGGGCCCACTCGGTAATACAACATCACAATGAGCCTTGCAAGCAATGTGACTAAAGTGTTAGCCACGAGATCTTGTATTACGGAACGAGTAAAGAGACTTGCCGGTAACGAGATTGAACTAGGTATAGAGATACCGACGATCGAATCTCGGGCAAGTAACATACCGAAGAACAAAGGGAATAGCATACGGGATTAACTGAATCCTTGACATAGAGGTTCGACCGATAAAAGATCTTCGTAGAATATGTAGGAGCCAATATGGGCATCCAGGTCCCGCTATTGGTTATTGGCCGTAGAGGTGTCTCGGTCATGTCTACATAGTTCTCGAACCCGCAGGGTCTACACACTTAACGTTTGGTGACGATTAGTATAGTTGAGTTATTTTGTTGGTGACCGAAGGTTGTTCGGAGTCCCGGATAAGATCCCGGACATGACGAGGATCTCCGGAATAGTCCGGAGGTAAAGATTGATATATGTGATAATAGTGTTTTGATCTCCGGAAGAGTTCCGGAGTTCACCGGAAGGGGTTCCGGATGTTTACCGAAGTGTTCGGGTGCAGCAACACTTTATATGGGCCAAAGGGATAAAGCCCACGAGGTATTGGAAAGTGCAAAAGTAGTTTTGCTGCCGCGTAAGCGGTACTACCGCTTGGTGAAGCGGTACTACCGCCCGAGCGGTACTACCGCTTGTGTGAAGCGGTACTACCGCCCAAGCGGTACTACCGCTTGTGAGCAGTACTACCGCTTGTGCGCGGCTGTGCACGGTTCGGCCGGGATCCGAGTTGGACTCTTTCCCTGCGGGCCAAACCGACCTTGTGCGGGCAAAACCGACCTGGAGGAGGCTTTTACTCCAAGTTTAGACCCCAAGGCTCAACATATAAATAGAGGGGCAGGGCTAGCACACGGGACACATCAGGATTTCCCAAGCCGTGTGCCGGCAACCCTAGCCCTCTAGTTCCTCCGTCATAATCTCCGTAGCGCTTGGCGAAGCCCTGCAGAGATTGTTCCTCACCACCATCACTACGCCGTCGTGCTGCTGGAACTCAACCACTACTTCACCATCGCTTGCTGGATCGAGGAGGTGAAGGCGTCATCAAGCCATACGTGTGTTGAACGCGGAGGTGCCGTCCGTTCGGCGCTAGTTCGTGATCGGATCGAGGGACGACTTGCGATTTGGATCGCGAAGACGTTCGACTACATCAACCGCGTTTCTTAAATGCTTCCGCTTAGCGATCTACAAGGGTATGTAGATTCACTCTCCTTCTCGTAGATGCTCATCACCATGGATAGATCTTGTGTGTGCGTAGGAAAATTTTTGTTTCCCATGCAACGTTCCCCAACATTATTCTCTTTTTTTCTTGTTCTTGATGGGCTCGTTTGGCCTTCCCCAATTTTTTTTTTCATTTTTCGTCCGGAGCTCATCCCGACTTGTGGAGGAATCATTACTCCATCATCCTTTCCTCACTGGGACAATGCTCTAATAATGATGATCATCACATTTTTATTTACTTACAACTCGATATAACAACTCAATGATGAAAAAGAAATGACTCTATTTGAATGCCTCTGGCAGTGTACCAGGATGTGCAATGATCTAGCGTAACATGTAAACAATGATGAACAGTGGTTGTGCCACAAATACTATGTCAGCTACATGATCATGCAAATCACTATAATGATGAACACACAAGTCATGTGATGTAATGGTGGAAGTTGCATGGCAATATATCTCGGAACGGCTATGGAATGCCATAATAGGTAGGTATGGTGGCTGTTTTGAGGAAGATATAAGGAGGCTTATGTGTGGTAGAGCGTATCATATCACGGGGTTTGGATGCACCGGCAAAAGATGCACCTCGAGGTGGGAAAGGGCAACGCACGGTATCGAAGAGGCTAGCAATATGTGGAAAGGTGAGTGTGCATACATCCATGGAATCAAATTAGTCATAAATAACTCATATACTTATTGCAAAGCCTTATTATCTCTCTCGAAGCAAAGTACTACCGTATACCCCTAGGGAGGAGGTTGGGAGGAGTTAACCATGGCGCTCCTCCGCCCCGAACAGCACTAGGATTTCAACGAGGAATAAGAATGCTCACACATCATCATCATGCCATAACCAATATTTAGATAAGAAACAAGTAACACGCTTTAACTACCGGTATTTCTACTAACCAACAATCATGTACCCATTCCCTTTCATATTACTACATCAATATCATTAACCCATAATCTCTCTTATATGGTGAGCCACGTGAAGGTTTTGATTATACACTCAATGAATACCTATCCTTTTTGGACTAGTCTTATAACCCATGCAAATTACCGTTACTATTTATTAGAATCTCAAAAAAGTTTAAATGAAGCATGAGATTTCAATTATTTCTATAAAACCTATACACCACCGTGCTCTAAAAGATATAAGTGAAGCACTAGAGCAATTGCTTAGCTCAAAAGATATAAGTGAAGCACATAGAGTATTCTAACAAATCATGATGAACATGTGTCTCTGTCAAATAGGTGTGTCCAGCAAACAATGATTGTATCAAACTAAAAATAAAATATAGCTCCAAGTGACATAACGATGGAATGGAGACGAAAGAAGGGATGCCTTCCGGGGCATCCCCAAGCTTAGACACTTGATTCTTCCTACAATTTTACCTTGGGGTGCCTTGGTCATCCCCAAGCTTAGGCTCTTGCCGCTCCTTATTCCTTCATCCATCGTGATCGCACCCAAAAGTTGAAAACTTCAGCACACAAAACTCAACAGGAAACTCGTGAGCTCCGTTAGTATGATAGGTAAATCAAAAACTTTAGGTACTTGTATAAATTATTCATATTATATTATTGCATAAGGTACTGTATTCTAATTTCTCCATGGCTTATACCCCCCTAAATAATCCATAGCATCATCAAAACAAGCAAACTATGCAAGCAAAAACAGAATATGTCTAAAACGGAACAGTCTGTAATGATCTGCACAAACACCATACTTCTGTAACTCCAAAAATTCTGAAAAATTAGCAAAACCTAGGGAATCTGTATACCAATATTTTGTAAATAGTTCAGATCAAAGAGACGTTCCAGTAAAATCAGAGAAATTATGCACTGGACGCAAAAGTTTCTGTTTTTGCACCGTATCAATTCTACTATCATCCAAATCAATCCCAAAGGCTTTACTTGGCACAAACACTAATTAAAACATAAAAACACAATAATTACAGTAGCAATAATCATGTAAACACACCAAGATGGAATTATTGGGTTGTCTCCCAACAAGCTCTTTCTTTATAGCCATTAAGACAGGCTTGGGATAACAATGATGATCACATAAAAGACAAGAAATTAAGAACAAATAGAGCATCATAAAACATGTGACAAACACATTTAAGTCTAACATACTTCCTATGAATAGGCATTTTATAAGCAAGCAAATTATTAAGACAAGGAGTGTCTAGCATATGCAAATAGGAAGAATGAAACATTGACAATTTGAACATCAAGACAGGTAATTGAACATGAAAATTCGTACAACCACATTTGCCTCTCTCATAATAGTTACATGTAGGATAATAATCAAATTCAACAATATAACTATCATATAAAATATTATCTTCATGATCGACATGCATAAAAGTTTTATAATCTTCCAAGATAGTGGGATTAACATCAACTAAAGTCATGACCTATCCAAACCCACTTTTATCAAAAATTTCATAAGATTGATCATTCTCTAAAATAGTGGGACCATTACTACCTGACGTTGATGCTCTTCCAAACCCACTTTTATTAGCATTGCAAATATCATTCTCAATTATAGATTTATCATGAAGCTCAGAATTCTCAAGATCAAAAGAAACATCATGATTATCACCCCAATCACGATCATTAGCACAATTGACATTCATAGAATTTATAGTAACAAAATTGCAACCATGCTTTTCATTCAAGGAACTATCATGAATCACTTTATAAATTTCTTTTAACATTTCATCTCAATTTTAGATTCACGATTTTCAAGCAAGACCTCATAAAGCTAATCTAGTGCACTCTCACTAGCAATTGGTTCAACATAATCGGGTCTTTTCAAAAGATTAGCAAGTGGATGAGGATCCATTTACCTTAAACTTTTGATTTACTTTCTGCTTTTGTGTGTAAAATATAAGGATAGCATACTAGGCAAGTATAAAGTAGAACAAGTGGATGATAATTTGTGCGAAGGTACTTGATAAGAATTTGGTGATACTCCCCGGCAACGGCGCCAGAAATTCTTCATGCTACTTGTAAACTGCGTTGGGATTTTCCCGGAATAGGAGAGGAGATGCAGCACAATAGAAATAAGTATTTCCCTCAGTGAGAACCAAGATTATCGAACCAATAGGAGGACCACGCAAATTCCCGTCTTCAGCACCTACACACAAAAGAGGACGCACTTGCACCCAACGCGGGCAAGAGGGTTGTCAAGCCCCTTGAACTCGTTACTTGCAAGCGATAAGTAGTGATAGATAGATAATATAAATATAAAATAAAATAACAGTAAATAAATGGCAGCAATATTTTTGGTGTTTTTGTAATAATATATTTTGTGAAGACTCGGGGGCCATAGTTTTTGCAAGAGGCTTCTCTCTCTCTCGAAGAAAGCATACGGTGGGTAAACAAATCACTGTTGGGCAATTGATAGAAAAGTGCATAATTATGTAATATTTATTCACTGCAATGATCATGTATATAGGCATGACGTCCATAAACAAGTAGACCGACTCGTGTCGGCATCTACTACTATTACTCCACCCATCGACCGCTATCGAGCATGCATCTAGAGTATTAAGTAAAAAACAGAGTAATGCTTGGAGCAAGATGACATAATGTAGTCTGATACGTACATTTTGCATCATGATTCCCTATTGATATTTATGTTGTTCTTGGTTATTATTCCACTCTATGATACCATTCTTATGCCTTTTCTCTTTGAATTTACAAGGTACATCACAAAGAGGGAAATTGCCGGAAACTGGAATTCTAGACCTGAAAACCAAGAAAAAGGCTGAAAATTCACTGGACTCCAAATGAAGTGAAACTTCACAGAGATGTTTTTTGGATTATATGGAAATTTATGGAGAAAAAATATACCAAAGGGGTGCGAAGCCAATAGGGCGCACCCACCCCCCTGGCCGCGCCCCCATGGCTTGGGACCACCTCCCAGGTGCCATGTCCTCCCTCTTCTGCTATAAGATGGTTTTTGACCTAGAAAAAAAAAGAAGATACTTTCGGGACGAAATACCGCCGTCTCGAGTTGGAAACCTGGGCATAGGCCCTTTTTCTCTCCAACAGAGAGATTCTGCCGGGGAAACTTCCCTCCGGGAGGAGGAAATCGTAGCCATCGTCATCACCAACGCTTCGTCCTCCGTGGGAGGACCAATTTCATTAATATCTTCACCAGCACTATCTCATCTCAAACCCTAGTTCATCTATTGTATTCAATCTTTGTCTCAAAACCTCAGTTTGGTACATGTGCGGTACTAGTAGTGTTGATTACATCTTGTAGTTGATGCTTGTTGGTTTAAGATGACGGGCTACAGTGGCGTCATCACCGTCGCCTGTGATGAAAAAGAGGCTGCCTGGTCCCTCGAGCACGCCTGTAAAGTTGCCGCGATCAGGCACTCAGGAAGCATAGAGGGCGCCCGGCGTCGCGAGGCCTCGCCCCAAGGAAGAGGTAGTCGTTGCCCACTCAAGGCCCCGCCGAGCAGGGGTCGGAGCGCCATCATGAGGGTCAGGTAACCCAGGGCGCCGCGGGGGCCGAGCACCAGGGCCTGGCTGCTCGCGCATGCGCAGATCCCTCAGTCGGCGTGAGTTGCCGAGCTTTTGCTCGCGAGCTCCGCGGGGTGGTTTGGCCCGACAAGTTCAGGCCCGCGCTGCTCCCGCGCTATGATGGAGTCTGAGATCCTGTGGAGTTCCGCCGGCTTTACACGACAAGTGTCAGGACGGTGAGCGACGATGACAAGGTCATGGCGAACTAGTTCCCCATGGCCCTCAAGGGTGGCGCACACTCGTGGCTCATTGGCTTGCCCAAGGAATCGGTCTCTTTATGGAGCGGACTCTGCGAGCTGTTCATCAACAATTTCATCGACATCTCTCCCTCGGACCGTGGCCCGCATCAGGAGAGGCACCTTCCCGGGAAAACTCTGTGTAAGTACATCCTGCGCCTCAGGAGGGGGCGCGAGTAGGCCTCCTGATGCCCCCGGCGCTCCCGAAGTGCTCTCGCGGCCTGCTATGATGAGCGTCCAGCGCCCCCACAGAGGCACGAGCGCCAGGTGACTTTTTGGTTCGTTTCAAATTTAGCGTCTCCTTTCCGTTTGTTGCATTGGTCTCGGGCTGGTGCTTCCTTGTCATGTAATGAACCCGATTAACCATTCGGTTGAGTTTATGTCACCTGTTTAAATCCCGAGTTTCAATGCCTCCCCGCCGCCTGGAATTGCCGCGCCCCCGCGACCACCCTGTCAATGGTTCCATGGCAGGGGGCTAAGACACAACGTCTGCACCAGGATCCGTCCTCGCAGCGTCGAGAAATCTAAGTGACCGAGCTCTGGCTCACGGGCTGGCCCCCCATGCATGTCACCTCACGAGGGTCCTTAGTGTCTCGCCCTCCCGAAAAACCATCACGGGAGGACTTTGGAGCACGGCTCAGCTCACGTGGCCACTGGGCAGGCGCTTCGCCATGCCAGGCGCCCCACCCTGGTGGCCGCGCGGCACGCACCACGCCCATACCAGGGGGCGCGAGTGCGTGCAACCGTGCCAAAAATTAGGAACAAACCGTCTGGAGAACCGAGGGGGAAGCTCCCAAGCCCATCGCTTGGGACGCTCGACCCCTCCCTTATCGCCGCTCGTGACCCTCTCACGTAATAATGAGGTTGGGGCTGTACACGCCCAGGAGCCTCCCGGAGCGCCGCCCCTAGGCCTCGGGAGGACTCCCGCCCACGCCCAAGTGGAAGCCCCATGCTCCACGCTGGCGGAATAACTATCGAACCGCGACTATGTCCAGGCCCAAGTGGAAGCCCCATGCTCCGTGCTGGCGGAATGACTGTCGAACCGCGACTATGCCCATGCCCAGTGGAAGCCCCATGCTCCGCGCCGGCAGATGGCGGTTGAAGGCGTCTCCCCGCCCCGAGGCGCATGCTAACCAGCTCCCCTTTAGGCCTCACGTGAGCGGGGCTGGGCGTGGTGCCTATGCTCGGCTGGCCCCGACGACACTAAAAAGCCTAAGGGACCGAGCCCTGGCTTGCGGGCTCACCCCCACGCACGTCACCCCACCAAGCACCCTTGGTGCCTAGCTTCCTCACGCAACGCCAAAAGGGCAAGCTGACGGGCGTACAACACCCGGAACAAAGCACCCTGCGAAGGACCCCCTCACGAAGCACCGCCTGGGGGGTCCCCCGAGGCGCACCCGGCAGAAGATGACGCCTCGGCAGGATGGTGGCCAGGTGTGGCAGCCCCTCGGGGGCTGCCATCACGGGGCCCCTCACGCATCAAAGATTGGGACCCTGCACACTGCGCCTCAAGGACCTCCACCAGCTCCAAAGGCCTCCGTCTGTTGGCCCCCGGGGCTCACGCAAGGGAGGGGCCTCACTAAGGATGCAAGGTATGCTCGAAAGACAGGTCCCAGCAACGCAGGGCGTGGAGGAGGCGCAAGCGAAAGCGGGAAGGACACGCAGAAGGAGCGAAGACGCATCAGACATGACGAGCAACTACCACATAAAACAAAAGCATCATACGAAAGTCTTTACGCCCCCCAGGGCAGGATAGTGCATAAACGCAACAAGAAGGAAACATTAAACTTAGGCGGAGGAGGCGCCGTCTTCGTCGTGGCTGCTGGGGAGGTCTGCACCAAGACTGCCGCTCTCCTCTGAAGACGCAGCCTGGGCGAACCGCCCGACCAAAGACTCCACATGTCCGCGCTCCTCGTCCCTAAGGGGGCTCCGGAGCTTCGCAGGCACCGGCTCCACCACGGGGGAGAAGTCAAAGGCAGGATCGAAGTGCTGGAGGTTGGCGAAGACGCGCGTCATGGCGCAGTCCAGGAGGTCGCGGGCGCTCGACTCGATATCTGCATCCACCTTGGAGACGCCCGACTCCAATGCCTCAACCACCTTGAGGAATAAGTCGAGGTAGCCCCCGTCCCCATGCGTGCAGGGCAGTTCCGGGGTGTCCCTCACAAAGCGGCCAAGTGCTCCACCAGCACGCGGGGCGAGGTTCAAGAACTGCCTGGCACGTTGTGCCTCCATCATCTGCGCCCGCACCTCGTCGTCCTTGGCCCTCTGCATGACATCGGCGGCTTCTTCGATTTGGGTTTGCAGTGACGCCAGCTCTGCCTCGACGTCGCCCTTGCTCCCGAGGGCGGCCTGGAGATCAGCCTCGGCGCTCAGCACCCGGGCCTTGAGCTCGCCCACCTCCTCCAGGAACGCGTCGCGTCGGAGCTGGAAGCGGGCCTCCTGCTGTGCCAACTTGCCGCGGTACTGTAGGAGATATGCCCTAGAGGCAATAATAAATGTTATTAATTATCTCCCTATTCATAATTAGGTTTATGTTCCATGCTATAACTGCTATGGTTCTCGAGTCTACAATAACCACGAGGCTCGGAGGAAGACTCATATGCACGTGTGGAATAATAAACGGTAAAATGTATTCCTAGTCTGGCCTCTAAGACTAGCTCAAGTGTTGCATGATGGTTCTGTTTTCCTGATCATGGGCATGTCTATGCCAGCAACTTTGAGGGCACAATGTTAGAAGAACATTTATGTTGAATCGACCCGAATTGATGTTATGCTATGAGATTCATTCATCACAAGTTAATGGTTAATAAACACAGAGATGATTAACGTTTTCATGATTCCTTAGACCATGAGAGTACCGAGTTTCTTCATGCTTGCTTCATGAACTTTGGGGTTTGTTAAACGTCATCCGTAAATGGGTGGCTATTACGGCGGCTTACGGGTTCATGGAAAAGTATGTCAAGTAACTTGATAGCTCAAGATTGGGATTTTCTCCTCCGACTATGGAGAGATATCTCTGGGCCCTCTCGGTGTTACGGTATCCATCATAGTCTGGCCAGACACTTTGTGATTTGATCACGGGGATGCCGGAACACGGGAACGAGAAAAGAGAACAATACCGGTAACGAGGAAACTGGCATAGTGGACAAGATGTTGATCCACAGGGATGCCAACATGTCTCACCTCGGGTATTTGTAACATATCGCGAAGCAACAGGACTAGCACACGGCAACTGGAGGTTCACTCGAATATTCATTCGTGTGGGTATAGGGGTCAATATGGGTGTCCACGGCTCCGATGTTGATCATTGATCGGAAGGGGTTCCGGGTCATGTTTATACTTCACCGAACCTATAGGGTCACACGCTTAAGGGTCATCTATCTGCTGAATACTAGACAGGGAGTCTGAGAGAAAGTTTCCGGAAAAAGTTTTCGGAGACAGCGGAAAAATTCCGAAGAGAGAGGTCACCGGATGAGTTCCGGTGAAACTGAAAAGTTGCTTCATGGGATACCATAAAGTCAAATTGGTTTCGGCATATGCCTGATAATTCTTGGAGGGTGCCAGAATCGTTCTGAAAACTTTCTGGAATTTTCCGGGATGAAAACCGGAAATGTTCCAGAGCTGCCGGAACCGCTTCAGATGCTTTTCACAGATGAAAATCACTAAACCGGAATTGTTTCAGAACGCGTTGAAAATTATTTTAGTGGGTTCTGGAAATGTTCTAAGCCCACATAAATATTTTTAGTTCGAACAGACGCTGAAAAATGTCGCCGTGAATAGTGAAATCAGCTTTATGGTTACTTTTTGGAAAGCCACCTTTTTGGGCTTTTGCTCCAAAATATCTTGGAGATGACATGGATGGATGTGGCTGAAATTTCAGCCCCTCCACCCCTCCTTCTCCTATAAATAGAGGTGGAGGGGGCAGCCCAAAAATCATCCCTTCTCACATACAAATGCCATGCATGATCTGGCTTTCTCTCTCCCTCCCAGCGAAATAGTTTCGTAGAACCGAAAGGCTGTCTGGGTTCCGGTGGGAACTAGTTCTGGACGGCGAAGCCCTGCCGGATAGATGACACCGTATGTGTGCAACTCTGTAGAGAGATCGTAGTTTCGGTCTTAGTTCGAGAGTACCTCCCGAAGGGCTGTCCGAGTTTTGAAGGTCCTCCTGAAGGGCTGTCCAAGTGACTGTCCGAGTTTCGATGGTCCTCCCGAAGGGCTGCCCGTGACACCGTCTGGGGGACTGTCCGACCGCCTCCCGGAGGGCTGTCCGGGGGGGGGGGGGGGGGATGAGGGTATACATCCTCGCGGTTGGGAGGTTGTAAATCCTAGCTACGGGGATTTGCACCGCCGATTGTCATCGACTCTACTTCCGCTGCGCTACGAGTCGGTAACGAAAAAGATCAAACCTTGTATGCAGTCTCCATAGTGGTCCTGGGCTGGTGCATAGGTCGAATTTTTTTTTCTGCTGCGTAACCCTACAGTGGCATCATGAGCCGTGCTATGCGTAGATGCAGGTTGCGATCTAGAATACATAGAGATGTATGGGTGTTGCACAATATAATTAGGTAGTAGATGAGTTCTATTACTGAAAATTATTTATGCGGGTAGCAGATGAAATCTGTTACCCGATGTTCTTGTTGCTTACCTGGAATTTGCATATTTCTGATCTTGATAACAGCATGGTGGAGTTTCAATGTTCTGGCAATCCGCGATCCTGATTGATCAACGAAGTGCTAACAGTTCATTGAATTCCACCGTAGTTAAAAAGAAAGATGAAATTTCGCAGACGAAAGGGCAATGCAGATATGATCTGCATGGGGGTCATGCGTATGACGAAGTTTAGTATGGGGCTCGAGATTTTATTATCTCGTGTTTCATACACCCCGCAATGTTAATCTAGCGACTTGGATTATCATGCTTGATGATGGACGTTGGTAGCTTCGGTTTGTTTCGAAACCTTAGAAGCCACGTAAAACAAGTTTTTGCATGAACCGATTAGAGGCGTCTAACTTGGTTTTGCAGGATGGTTTGCATGTGCATATGATGTGGTATAGCAGTGCTCATATTAATTTGATTATGTATGAGATGACTATATGATGTAATATTAACATGACCTGCGTGTCATGATTCGGCATGATGGCTGGAGCCATATGATTGTCACTTTAATGACCTGCGTGTCAACCTTAAGTAATGCACTTATTTTATTAGCTATAGAGATAGCAATATTATCTGATGCATCCACAAGGTGGTGGCAATCTTCGCGAAGGTGAACACCGACGCAAATGCCGAAGACGAAGAAATGTTTGACTTCTCCGTCAGAAGGGGCTATACCATGTCATCTAATTATGAATTGCCTGAGATGTTTATCCCTTATGATGCACCCTTCTTGATTGCGCGGTAGTCGCTTTTTATTAGGGTGATCTCTCACTTTAAAATATCAAAGTAGTTAGTGTTCACCCAAGTGTAGCACCGTCTGAAATTCGTATCTTTTCGGGGTGCACCATGTCCACATGGGTACGAACGAATCGAGAGGAATGAGGCGGGTGAGGTCAGACCTCGCAGCAAGATCACTTGGTTGTCTTTGACGTTCAGGCAGGATAGTCCTGAGCTCGGAACACACCCATCGAAAGATGAACAAGAGTCACATAAAGATGTGATTGGCAAGTTTGCGTACCGATTAAAATTCCCGTCATCAGTGATGTCCACATCAATGGCGTTGAATTGAAATGCGGATCTTGAATCACTCATAATCAATTATGAGAGATATTGATTTGAGTGGGAGCGCACTTTAGAATTAATTCTTTTAATTCTTAGTGCAAATTAATTTTGAACACTGTCTAAGTGTGATTTGCAAAATAGTTGTAGAAGAATGGCTCGCGTTTCCACCTTCCCTATTAAAATTGAATAAGCTGTTATTTATCTGGTTAAAACTTTACGGTTGGTAACGTAATATGAGGATTGTCCTCAAGAGTGCCGAGAAGGACTTTGTCCTATCGCATACTTTCGGTATTCTCCCACTAATGCTATGGATGATATGACTCTCGTCCTTCGATCCAAAATCTAAATTTCCGTTACGGTCAAGTGAAATATGTTTGCTTCCATGAGACCCGAACTTCAAAAGTTTGGATAGTTATGTGATATTCATGGAATCTGAAAATCATTTTCAGAGATAGACAAAGGCTAAAAGATATGAGATATCCAAAGCAATGTTTGTTTGCAAAACATTAGTAAGGTGTTTACTATGCATTTGACTGATAAGAGAGGGATCCAAAAGAACGCCTGTCATATGATGAAAGGTGAATAAAACAACAACTTAAAGAGAACGGAAGTGTCTGAAGGGTGTTAATGAAACTTTCACGCCTAGGAAGTCCGGGGCTAAACGCCACTCTTAAGTTGGGTGCTTCTTCTGAGAGTAGGAGAAATACTGAAAGTTAAACTGTTAGAAGTATAAAGGCAAAAGAAAAGAAGACTGGAATATCCAGCTCATGTATGAATGTCATACAAGTTTTTGATGTATGGAAGGCTGGTCAAAGATATAGTTCTTGGGAATTATGGTTAAACATGTTAATCACTAATTCTTGGGTATTGTGAGTTAATCACAAAGATACCCGCTCGATTGCATTCTGTTGCAACTCGATGTAAGAACTACCATGGCCTGAAAGACTAACCAGGAATGAGGTTTAGATACACGCAGGGAACATAGTAAATGTTACTATGCCTTCCATCGGTGTATTCCCTATGTATTTACTTTCATAATTCATTTTAGAGTTTCACACTCTAGCCCTTTGCATAAGGTATCTTGCAAGAAGGTTGTTCATAAGAGAACTTTTGATGTTCGGTGTTATGAATAACATAAGGGCCATGCTTTCATTATTAATGAGACGTATGTTATGAATATTGATAATAATACATTACCTCTGGGTTTACTTTCATAATTCATTTTAGAGTTTCATACACTCTAGCCCATTGCACAATGCTTGTTGCAAAAGAGTTGTTCATAAAAACAACAATTGTTGTTCAGTATTATGAATAACATGAAGGGCCATGCTTCCATCAAAGATGGGATGTATGTTATGAATATTGATGGAAATATGATACATCCATAACACTGACGCTAAATGTCGCAAGACTAAAAGAATACCACACAAGTGTGGCACTGCATTTGGTCACATTGGAGAAACCCGCATGGAAAATTTCATTATGATGGATTTTGAAGTCGTTTGATTTTGAATCATCTGACACTTGCAACTTTCCTCTGAAAAGTGAAGTGACTGAAATACCGTTTACAGGCCATAAGGAACGAGCAAAGAACATATTGGTGATCATACATTATGATGTGTGTAGTCCAATAAATGTTGTTGCAAGTAGTGGATTTATCTATCTTCAGAAATGACTCAAGTAGATATATGGATATTTACTTGTTGAGACGTAAGTCTGGATCTTTTGAATTCATTCATAAGGTTTTCAAAAATGAAGTAGAAGTTATTGTAACAAGAAAATTATGTTTCTGCAAATTGATTGCGGAAAGGAATATTTGAGTTACAAGTTTAGCGAATGTCTGATGAGTTGTGAAAGGTGTTTCATAACTTGCACCTCCCGGAACACCACTGCAAGTGGAAAGTCCGTGAAGATGTAATCGAACCATTCATGACATGGTAAGATCAAAGATGACATAAATAAATTTGCCATTATCTCTTTTAAAGTGATGCTTTAGAGACTGCGGCTTTTACACTGAAAAGAGCTCCATCGGGTCTGTTGAAATGACGCCATGGTATGGTACGCCCAACCATGTTAGATCTTTTCTTAACATTTGGAATATGGGGCTTGTGTAAAAGGTTACAAACCTATTCCAAATCAGACAAGTGCTACTTTGTAGGTTATCCCAAGTCATTGGGTATTCCCCCACCACTATACCGAGGCAAAGGATTTTGCCACAAAACGGTATGCTTTTAAAGAGAATAGTTCTTACAAAAGGTGAGTGGGAGGAGAGTTCAACTCGACGAGATAACCAGTATCTTCGTCATCAGATCAAAGGAAAGGAACCTTGGAAGTGATTCCGGAGTTTCCTACTGCGACTGATACAGAAGTCTCTACAATAAAATGTATGGACTTCGGTCGAACTTGCAGCTGAACCACGTAGGCAAGGCTCGTGCAAACCTCTCAGGTGCACAAACGAGATATTGTTGTTAGACAATAGTATACCTACGATACACAAGGAAGCGTTGATGGGCCCTGACTCCGGAATTGGCTAAATGCCAATATAATCCGAGATAGTTTCCATATAAGTGCTTCAAGATTAAAATCTTGATACACCTTTCAGAAGACTTAGAGTCTAACGAATATTTATGGAACTAAAAACTGATACGGATAAAAATGTTTTATCCATAAGGCTCGACTTGTTGCAATAACAAGTTCAAGGAGTTGACTACGATGAGGTTGTTTCACCGTAGCGATGCTTAAAGTCGGTTCGGGTTGAACTAGCAATTAATACATACTTCAATCATGAGATATGAAACAAGGATAACGAAAGGATTTCCATCTGATGGAAATGAAACCAAGGACTTGCATGTGTTACAGTCCAAGGTATTTTTCCAGTCCAGAGGATGCTAGTAAGTATGCAAACTTCAGAGATCCAGCGATGGACAGAAGAGAGCAAAATGGAGTTTGAATCTTCGTGTTTTGATGAAATGGTCAAAAGGGTTTTGACTTCATCAATGGGTAACGAAGATGCTTGTGATTCAAGAAAGTAAGTGGGAGCATAATAATATTTCTAAAAACGTTGTGTGCTTGACACGTTGTTAATTGGAAATAAATTTCTTGACACGAATTAGGACTTCATTTGAAAAGGGTTTTTCGATGAAGTGCTTGGGCTAAATAGCCTTAATATTAGGCATGATGATCTATGGAGATAGATTTACCTAATGGGGCTGAGCAAAGATACATATTGACAAGATGCTAAAACTTTTTAGCATTTAAAACGCCAAGGAGTGATTCTTGCCGAAGTCTCATGGAAAGAGTTTTTGCAAGACTTGGTGTCCCAAAAACACCGATGAGCAAAATACATGATGGAGACTCCACACACCTTCGTGTTTGGATTAATCATGTATTCCATGGTATGTAAAAACAACCAGATATGTCCAATACTCCAAAGTTGTTGCGAGTATACATACCAAAGTGATCAAAAGTACTGATCATGGGACAACAGTGAAAGATGTCATTAAGTACTAGAGTAGTACTGATGACATGTTTTCTCGCAAGCAGAGATTATGAAGTGCTCATTGTAAGCAATTACATCGATACAGTCTTCATCAATGCTCCATGCGATTTTTGATTTAAGTTAAGGGTTTTGTGTAATACACAACATGGTGGCACGGTAGTTGGAAATTGTTCCAAACAAGATAGTGTGGCGAATTCTATAACAAAGGCTAAGTATGTTAACGCTTTAGAAGCGACAAAGAAGTTGTTGAATCATATAGTTCATTCATGAACTTAGTATGGTTCCAAGATGGCTTTGGTCTATGGGACACTATTGCAGATAGTTGCTCCATAGCTCAGTCTGAGGAATCAGGTTTTGACCAATGATTCACACATATGCAAAGCCAAGTCCACACAAAATATGAATTTTGTGAAAGCGTGAAAACACAAAGATATGCAAAGTTACACACGAAGCTGAAGTCGTCAGATCCGTTGGACATCAGGCTATACCACAAGCGAAGCATATTTACACCGGTGTGCCGTAGGTGTAAAGTGCATTAGCATTAACTAGATTATTGACTCTAGTGCAAGTGGGAGTCTGTAGGAGATATGCCCTAGAGGCAATAATAAATGTTATTGATTATCTCCCTGTTCATAATTAGGTTTATGTTCCATGCTATAACTGCTATGGTTCTCGAGTCTACAATAACCACGAGGCTCGGAGGAAGACTCATATGCACGTGTGGAATAATAAACGGTAAAATGTATTCCTAGTCTGGCCTCTAAGACTAGCTCAAGTGTTGCATGATGGTTCTGTTTTCCTGATCATGGGCATGTCTATGCCAGCAACTTTGAGGGCACAATGTTAGAAGAACATTTATGTTGAATCGACCCGAATTGATGTTATGCTATGAGATTCATTCGTCACAAGTTAATGGTTAATAACACAGAGATGGTTAACGTTTGCATGATTCCTTAGACCATGAGAGTATCAAGTTTCTTCATGCTTGCTTCATGAACTTTGGGGTTTGTTAAACGTCATCCGTAAATGGGTGGCTATTACGGCGGCTTACGGGTTCATGGAAAAGTATGTCAAGTAACTTGATAGCTCAAGATTGGGATTTTCTCCTCCGACTATGGAGAGATATCTCTGGGCCCTCTCGGTGTTACGGTATCCATCATAGTCTGGCCAGACACTTTGTGATTTGATCACGGGGATGCCGGAACACGGGAACGAGAAAAGAGAACAATACCGGTAACGAGGAAACTGGCATAGTGGACAAGATGTTGATCCACAAGGATGCCAACATGTCTCACCTCGGGTATTGTAACATATCGCGAAGCAACAGGAATAGCACACGGCAACTGGAGGTTCACTCGAATATTCATTCGTGTGGGTATAGGGGTCAATATGGGTGTCCACGGCTCCGATGTTGATCATTGATCGGAAGGGGTTCCGGGTCATGTCTATACTTCACCGAACCTATAGGGTCACATGCTTAAGGGTCATCTATCTGCTGAATACTAGACAGGGAGTCTGAGAGAAAGTTTTCGGAAAAAGTTTTCGGAGACAGCGGAAAAGTTCCGAAGAGAGAGGTCACCGGATGAGTTCCGGTGAAACTGAAAAGTTGTTTCAGGGGATACCATCAAGTCAAATTGGTTTTGGCACATGCCTGATAATTCTTGGAGGGTGCCAGAATCGTTCTGGAAACTTTCTGGAATTTTCCGGGATGAAAACCGGAAATGTTCCGGAGCTGCCGGAACCGCTTCAGATGCTTTTCGCAGATGAAAATCACTAAACCAGAATTGTTTCGGAACGCGTTGAAAATTATTTTAGTGGGTACTGGAAATGTTCGAAGCCCACATAAATATTTTCAGTTCGAACAGACGCTGAAAAATGTCGTCGTGAATAGTGAAATCAGCTTTATGGTTACTTTTTGGAAAGCCACCTTTTTGGGCTTTTGCTCCAAAATATCTTGGAGATGACATGGATGGATGTGGCTGAAATTTCAGCCCCTCCACCGCTCCTTCTCCTATAAATAGAGGTGGAGGGGGCAGCCCAAAAATCATCCCTTCTCACATACAAGTGCCATGCATGATCTGGCTTTCTCTCTCCCTCCCAGCGAAATAGTTTCGTAGAGCCGAAAGGCTGTCTGGGTTCCGGTGGGAACTAGTTCTGGACGGCGAAGCCCTGCCGGATAGATGACACCGTATGTGTGCAACTCTGTAGAGAGATCGTAGTTTCGGTCTTAGTTCGAGAGTACCTCCCGAAGGGCTGTCCGAGTGACTGTCCGAGTTTGGAAGGTCCTCCCGAAGGGCTGTCCGAGTGACTGTCCGAGTTTCGATGGTCCTCACGAAGGGCTGTCCGTGACACCGTCCGGGGGACTGTCCGACCGCCTCCCGGAGGGCTGTCCGGGGGGCGGATGAGGGTACACATCCTCGTGGTTGGGAGGTTGTAAATCCTTGCTGCGGGGATCTGCACCGCCGATCGTCATCGACTCTACTTCCGCTGCGCTACGAGTCGGTAACGAAAAAGATCAAACCTTGTATGCAGTCTCCATAGAGGTCCTGGGCTGGTGCATAGGTCGAATTTTTTTTGTTTTCTGCAGCGTAACCCTACAGGTACTCCTCCATGGCGGCCTCCCGCTCCCGAGCCACCCGCGCGTCGGCATCAGCCCTGCCTATGGCCTCCTTCCTCTCGAGTTGGGCGGAGGCTTCATTGCGCTCCGCCTCGAGGGCGGCCTTGTCGGTGAGAAACTGACCCTCCATGGTCTCGAGACGCTCGCGCTCCGCCTCCTGGTCGAAGGCGGTCCGTGCGGCCTCCCGCTCATGGAGGGCCACATCGGCCTCCCGCTCTATCACGGCTGCCTCCCTACGGGCCATTTCCGACTCGCGTGCGGTGTCTCAGGGGGTGTGTGATACGTCTCCGTCATATCAATAATTTTTGATTGTTTCATGCCAATATTCTACAACTTTCATATACTTTTGGCAACTTTTTATACTATTTTTGGGACTAACATATTGATCCAGTGCCCAGTGCCAGTTCCTGTTTGTTGCATGTTTTTTGTTTCGCAGAATATCCATACCAAATGAATTCCAAACGCGATAAAAACTTATGGAGATTTTTTTGGAATATATGTGATTTTTGGGAAAAAGAATCAACGCGAGACGATGCCCAAGGGGCCCACAAGCCATAGGGGCGCGCCCCAGGGGGTAGGGCGCGCCCTGGACTCTTGTGGTCACCCCGTAAGGCGGTTGGTGCCCTTCTTTCGCCGCAAGAAAGCTAATATCCGGATAAAAATCGTGTTAAAATTTCAGCCCAATCGGAGTTACGGATCTCCGGGAATTTAAGAAACGGTGAAAGGCCAGAATCAGGGAAGGCAGAAACAGAAGGAAACAGAGAGAGAGATCCAATCTCGGAGGGGCTCCCGCCCCTCCGCCGCCATGGAGGCCAAGGACCAGAGGGGAAACCCTCCTCCCATCTAGGGGGGAGGTCAAGGAAGAAGAAGAAGGAGGGGGGCTCTCTCCCCCTCTCTCCCGGAGGCGCCGGAACGCCGCCGAGGCAATCATCGTGTGACGGCGATCTACTCCAACAACTCCGTCATCTTCACCAACACCTCCATCACCTTCCCCCATCTATCTACAGCGGTCCACTCTCCCGCAACCCGCTGTACCCTCTACTTGAACATGGTGCTTTATGCTTCATATTATTATCTAATGATGTGTTGCCATCCTATGATGTCTGAGTAGATTTTTGTTATCCTATCGGTGATTGATGAAATGCTATGATTGGTTTAATTTGCTTGTGGTTATGTTGCTGTCCTTTGGTGCCCATCATATGAGCGCGCGCGTGGATCACACCATAGGGTTAGTTGTATGTTGATAGGACTATGTATTGGAGGGCAAGGGTGATAGCAGCTTCAGCCTAGCATAGAAATTGATGCATACGGGATTGAAAGGGGACCAATATATCTTAATGCTATGGTTGGGTTTTACCTTAATGAACATTAGTAGTTGCGGATGCTTGCTAATAGTTCCAATCACAAGTGCATAGACTTCCAAGTAAGGGATGACATGCTAGCAGTGGCCTCTCCCACATAAAACTTGCTATCTGTTGACACACGAACACGTCACCGTGTACCCTCGACGCCGGGGGTGATCCACCGCAGCTCACGTCGAAGGAGGTCCGTCCGGCAGCGCGATACACAAGACAGCCGGCGGAAGCTTTTGCAGACCCGAAGCCCCGCACGCCCGGGAGGGACCCCGTCAGGGATTGCGGCGGCTATGGGCTGCCCTAGGTCGATTCGCTCGCCCCTAGAGCCTTGATATTCGCAGCTCTCAAACACGAAGAACAGCGAAGAACGAGAGAGAAAAACGATGGAGAGATAAAATGTAGATGAAAAAGTGGTATAGATTGATTTGTTCGATTGTGTGTTGTTCAATCGGCCGTCACCCCCAACATATATAAGAGGCGGCTGGACTTCCCGTACAAGCAAAGGATTCATCTAGGCTTTCCTTACAAGAAAATTACATCAATTCACGTCCTAAAGTCCTAGCTCTACTCTAACTCGGATTCAACCCGAATCTGGCCCAAATTTCGGTCTTGTTCCTTGCGCGGACTATAGAATCTGCATACGACGTTCGATAGAGACGTTTTTTATATCCAAATCAATCGTTTCGATGAGACGAACAATTCTTCTATTGATCACTTTTCCAAATAAGGCCATCTTCAATACTCCAGAAGGTCATCTTCAACTTCCAGTCGGATTTGGTCCTGTGGCTGACTAGGCTGTCCGAGTTTTGTAGAGATTTTGCAGGCCGTATATTATATCAAATGATGATGACTCCAAAAGCAAAGTGGACCGTTTCGACGATACGCACAACTTTCATGTAGAACACTTTTCCATACGAGGCCATCTAGATAATCGTTTGAGCCCGTCTTTAGCTTCTGGTCGGATTGCCCAAAATTAACATTTTCCACTCGACCGGCAAGCTTTCACCCGGCAAGCTTTTCACCCGGCAAGCTTTTCCCCTGGCAAGCTTTTCACCCGGCAAGCTCTTTGCCCGGCAAGCTTTCACCCGGCAAGCTTTTCACCCGGCAAGCTCTTTGCCCGGCAAGCTTTTCACCTGGCAAGCTCATTGCCCGGCAAGCTTTTCACCCGGCAAGCTTTTTCCGCGGCCGGCAACCACTTTGCCGACAAGCCTTTTTATTCGGATTTTCCGACTGAAACTTCAGCCTGATCTTATTTTGTCTCTCCAGGTTGCATACGACCTCGGATTTGGACGATTTATATATCAAAATCGACCGATTCGACAAGACGAAACTTTTCCGTGTTGAAGATTTTTCAATTCAAGGCCGTCTTGAGGGCCTAATTGCTCGCGCGACCCATCAGACACCATCCAGGTGGGTGTCTGGTCCCTCGCGCCATACTTTTGCTCAGGGTCGGTCCGCAGTGTTTTGCTTCTAACTTTTGCATACGAACTCGGATTGAGATGATTTATATATCAAAATCAATTAGCCCGACGAGACGAAGACAATCTATGTAGAGCATTCCTTCATCCGAGGTTGTCTTGGAGGCGTAATCGACCAAAAAGCACTCAGAACATCTAAACATGACGATCCAAGTGTAATTTTGGCCCTTGATATGATGCCGAATGGTGATGGCCTAAATATCAAAGTTGTTTCACTCGGCAATATGAACTTTCTCGTATAGAAAACCTTTTCGTTTGAGTCCATTTTTACTGCATTTTTCATCGTGCCAAAATCAGGTGTCAACACATGCCCCTCTGTTTTTCGGCAAAGCTTGCATGCCGAAAAATAATTTGCACCATGTTTGTTCTAAGGACGATGTCAACACTCCATCGGCCATATATATTTCTCAGGGCGATAATTATGTATCGGCCATGTTTATGCTAAGGGCGATAATCATATATCGGCCATTGCCTAATTAGGCTTTTTGCCACACACTCGGGTGGTACTTCTTCAGATATCTGCCATTGAGAGCTCGAGGTAATAATACTCCTTGTATGGATTCCACCAAATATGAATTTCCAAGAACTATTCTTGCAATCCTAAAAGGACCTTCCCAGTTTGGAGACCACTTCCCGAATTTTCTATCTCTAGAACCAATCGGCAAAATCACTTTCCACACAAGATCGCCAACTTGAAAATTCTTCAACTTGACCTTTTTATTGTAAGCTCTTGCTACCCTCAACTTGTCCCTCTCTATGGCCTTTAATGCAGCCAAACGTTTATCGGCAACCTCATCAATATTGTCCATCATCAAATCATAAAAGTCCACTGCCGATAAATCATTTTGTTTGGCTATTCTCAAAGCACTCAAATTTACTTCCACTGGTAAAACAGCCTCTTGACCGTATACTAGCTCATACGGAGTTACCTTTGTAGCACCATGCCTTGAGATTCTATGTGCCCATAAAGCCTCACACAACAACTCATGCCATTTTCTTGGATTATCCTCAATCTTCTTCTTGATGAGCTTAATCAATATTTTGTTGCTAGACTCAGCTTGTCCATTAGCTTGGGCATAATACGGAGATGAATTGAGCAACTTTATGTTATATGATTCGGCAAATTCTCTAACTTGACGTGACATGAAAGATGAACCTTGATCTGTAGTCAACGTCCGAGGAATGCCGAATCTATGAATAATGTGTTCGGTTATGAATTGAATTACCTCCATATGTGTCATGTTCTTGAGAGGTACTGCTTCAGACCATTTAGTGAAATAATCGGTTGCCACCAACACGAACCGATGCCCCTTTGAAGAAGATGGATGAATTTGTCCAATGAAGTCTAAACCCCATCCTCTAAAAGGCCACGGCTTGATAATAGGATGTAACATAGCAGCAGGAGCCAACTGAATATCACCAAATTTTTGACAAGCTTCACAGCCTTTATAATACCTGAAGCAATCATTGATCATAGTCGGCCAATAAAATCCAGCACGTCGTAAGAGCCATTTCATTTTGGGTGCCGACTGATGAGTACCACAAATGCCTTCATGTACCTCTCCCATAGCAACTCTTGCTTGGTCCTCGTCCAAACACTTCAAAAGAACATCTTCAACCGTTCGGCGATAAAGACCATCACCTCTCATTGTATATTTGAAAGCCATACGCCGAACAGCCATGTCCACCCTTTCACTCGGATTGCACAAGTAATCAATAATGGGCTTCCTCCAGTCATGATTTTCACCTGCACTAGATTTATTGTTAGTGGCCGAATCAGTGGGCTCTGGTTCGGCCTCTCCCATATTAGCAAGACAAGACATCGGCTTCTGAGAAATGTGAAACATGCCATGATCAACATGATAGCCGGATGCTTGTTGTGCCAACTCATTTGCTCTCCAATTGTCATGTCTAGATATATGAGCAATGCTAAAATAATCCAAAGTAGAAATCGTATCTAGACACTTATCAAGATAAGCATTAAGTGATTCGTCTAAACATTGAAAGACTTTGGACATTTGCTGCACTACTAATAACGAATCACCAAAAGCCTCAACATGTGTAGCACCTATAGCGAGCAACATCTCTAAACCGAATAACAATGCTTCATATTCGGCTTGATTATTTGTGCAAAAATATTCCAGGCGGCATGAGGCTTCAAAAACAGCACCATGAGGAGATATATAAACAATACCAACACCTTGGCCATTGCTACAAACTGAACCATCAAAATATAACCTCCATGGCACTAATGAGACAAGGTTTATATCAACATCATGCTTGTTATTAATCCGATGCTCAACAATAAAATTAGCAACAATTTGGCCTTTCATGGATTTTAGAGATTCATAAGCCAAATCATACTCAATTAAAGCATAAGCCCACTTGCCGATTCTACCACTAAGAATTGGCCTATGCAACATGTACTTAATGACGTCGGTTTGACAAGCTACTATGCAGGCACTCGGCACTAGGTAATGTCTCAGTTTTGTGCAAGCATAATATAAACAGAGGCATAATTTTTCAATAAATTTATACCTTGTCTCGGTGTCCAATAAGCGTCGGCTCAGATATGTAATAGTATACTCTCTTCCTTCGGTCTCTTGAGTCAATACAGCACCAATAACACCTTCCTCCGCCGCAATGTAAAGCCTAAAGGGCTCTTTATGTTTGGGTGCTTTCATCACTGGAGGAGTGCCCAAATAAGTCTTGATCATGTCGAATGCCTCTTGCTGTTTTGCCCCCCAAGTAAAATCAGCATCATTCTTTAACCGAAGGATAGGAATGAATGCATCAACCTTCCCTGACAAATTAGCTATGAACCTTCTCAAATAATTGACCTTGCCAAGGAATTTTTGCATATCTCTCTTGCATGTTGGAGCCTCCACTTTTTGTATAGCTTCTATCTTTTTGGGATCAATTTCTACGCCATTCTCATGAATAATGAAACCCAAAAACTTTCCAGCCGACACGCCGAATGCACACTTCAAAGGATTCATCTTCAGTCCATATTTTTTCATTCTTTCAAAAGCTAAACGCAAATCGGCCAAATGAGACTTAAAAGCATCCGATTTGACAACAATATCATCAATATAGACTTCAAGTATAATACCGAGTAAATCATGGAAAATTAAATTCATAGCCCTTTGATATGTGGCACCAGCATTTTTTAATCCGAATGTCATCACTGTCCACTCGAATAAACCAAGGAAACCAGGGCAACGAAAGGCTGTCTTGGACATGTCCTCTTCGGCCATAAAAATTTGATTGTAACCCGCATTACCATCAAGAAAGCTAATAACCTTATGTCCAGAAGCATCATTAATAAGCATGTCGGCTATTGGCATGGGATACTCATCTTTGGGTGTAGCTCTATTCAAATCTCTGAAATCAATGCACACCCTTAAATTATCGGATCCTTTCTTCTCCACCGGCACAATGTTAGAGATCCACTCGGCATACCTGCAAGGCCGAATGAAATTAGCTTTGAGCAACCGACTGATCTCCTCCTTGATCCGGTCATATGTTTTTGGATTAAATTTTCTGGCCGATTGTTTGTAAGGTCTAAAACCAGCCTTTATAGGTAACCGATGCTCCACTAGCTCTCGGCTTAAACCTGGCATCTCATGATATTCCCATGCAAAGCAACAAACATATTCTTTTAATAGCCCGATCAACTCAGCTTTATGATCTGCTTTCAAATTCTTGTTTACAAAAGTCGGCTGAGTGACTGAACCATCTCCTATATCTACCTCTTCTAATGGATCGGCCGACGTAAAACCTTGTCCTAATTTATCCATGTCATCCAACTCCTCTATAGATTCATACATATCGTTCTCGCTGGACCGATATTTTGCAAGACGTTTCTGCAACCACTCGGAATTAGAATCCATTTAAACATATCATACCTTGGAGCCGATTGCCACCAATCGGCTTTAAAGAGACGGGCAAAAAGCCATTCTTTGTTGCGCTGAGGAAATCAAACTTTGACAAGGCACGTCCCGTCAAGCACGTAGCATTGGGATGTTGCCAATCCACCGATGCATCGGCCAAAGCAACACAAGCCGAGTTATCCGCATGAATGACTTCCACCTCATCATCAACCCACTGGATCAAAAACTGGTGCATAGTAGATGGCACGCATTGGTTTGCATGAACCCAATCACGGCCTAGTATGACGTTGTAGTTACCTAGCACCTCAGCGACAAAGAATGCAGTAGCCAAAGTTTTGCTTCCGACTGTAATCTCCACATACATCACACCTTTGGCTTCAGTTTTCTCTTTGCCTTCAAATCCATTAAGCACCATATTGGTCTTTATCAACTCTTCGTCGGGTAAGCCCGGCTTCTTGAAGACCGAATAGGGCATAAGATTCACCACAGCACCACCATCAACAAGCATCCAAGCAAGTGGTGACCCGTTAATATGACCTCTGAGGTACAATGGTTTTAAGTGCGTCACCGGCTCTTTCGGCTTTTCGAATATTGCATTTTTAGGGCCAAAATCTAGCTAAGCCACTTCTCCTTCTTCATCTACAGCACGAAACTCAGCGGGTAAATAATACACCATATTGATATCCATACCTTCATGAACTGGTGTTGACCCATAGTCCAACATATCATCTTCTTCCTCGGGTGCGTCCACGGAATCTGAAACCTGATTGAGTGTAGAGGAAGTGACAAGTGGCTGAGACGATGTCATAGCTGGATCGTCCTCTGTTGGTGGTGTAGGTGTTGCTGTGATACATGTAGAAGCCGCTGCATCTTGTCTTTGTTTAGGCTTCCACACTTGTTTTGTTGGTATCATGGGCCGAGTGTCATTGAATAATTTATCTCTTTGTTTCTCGGCCTCCTATTCTGCCATCTCTTGATTCCTCAACCTCTGTAGTTTCCTCTTTTGTGTCTTTGTTAGCCCTGGAGGACACCACTTCGGCTGAGTGTATTTAGGGTCTTGTGGCTTTGCTTGACTAGTGCTTGCCTCATGGTCATTAGCCAAGTGCTTTGGCGCGATAGCAAGTATCGGCTCCGTCGGGTTGCTATGTACAGTCGGCTGCGGTATGGTAAATGTTTTGGCGCCCAAGATGAGTGAGTCGGCATTGATTTTTTCCTTGCTTTTTCTTGACTCGACTGCTGCAGTATTTGGTGACTTAGCACGCCACACTTGATTGCTGACCCCCTTTTGATTATCTTGCCTTGGCCAATTGACACCATCGTTCAAACGGCCTCGTACGGGGTAAGAAAGCCTCTCACGAACAGGCCTTCTTGGTTTTGCCCACCCTGGATGAAATGCATAAGGGGCCATGGGGGGCTGCCCCCATCCTCCATTGAAACTTCGCACGTGGCATGGCGCATAAGGGGGTGGCGCCATCCATGGACCTGGTGCCCACGACCCATATGGTCTTGCGTGATGCTGAAATTCTTGCCTTGGAGGTGATCTTGAACGTTTCAAATTTGATGACCGGTTAAAACTAGAACCGGTCGCTTGATTGGCACATTTGGACAGCAACATATCAAAAGTTGGCTTGCTTCTCTTGCGATGCACTTTAGCTTCATTTTTCTTCCACCTGCCAACCTCTGGACTCTTGGGCTTAACAAATTTGACATGAGTGTTCTCTTGTGCTTGCGGTTGCCCCCCAAGTGTAGGCTTATTGACGACGATCTTAATTATCTCCTTGCCACCGGGCTGTTTGTCAAGCACAACTTGTCTCCCCAAGACCTTGTCACCCTGCTTGCTTTTCCTGGGCTCACCTATGACAACATTGGACTTATTAGCAGATTCGGCTACCTCTGGCCGAATGAGCAGCTTCTTCCCCTCCATATCCATGGTGTTCATAGGAAAGGGTTGTTTATCAACTTGCATCTCAGAAAAGTTCAATCGTCCGTCATTAATGGCCGATTGTATCTGTCGTCGAAAAACATTGCAATCATTAGTAGCATGAGAAAAAGAATTATGATACTTGCAATAAGCACGCCGTTTCAGCTCTTCAAACGGCGGTAAAGTATGCGATATTCTGATAATCTTAGCTTGCAACAAAGCATCAAATATTCTATCACACTTAGCAATGTTAAAAGTAAACTTCATCTCCTCATCACGATTCTTATGAATCGGTTTCAGATCATTGCAAGTAAATGGTTTGGCCTTTGATGGCCACACAAATTCAGTAGCATAAATATCGCCCTCATCGTCCGAGCGATCACTATCATATTCAACCATATTCATCTTTGGACGATCAGTTTTATATCTATGCACTTCTTTAAGATCTTTGCTTCGGCTTTCCTGAGCCAAAGCTTTTTGCAAGACTTGGTTGATACTTAAAAACTCATAGCCTTCTAGCTTTTCTCTTATGTGAGTTCTCAAACCATTAAGCACAAGATCTGCCAAGTCTCTCTCGGTTATCACCAAACTATAACATCGGTTTTTTGTATCTCTAAATCTCTTGACGTAATCGGAAACCGATTCATCATGCTTCTGCTTAACCGATGTAAGATGTGACAACTTAAGTTCATTGTCGCCGCTATAGAAGTGATCATGAAACTTCTGTTCTAGCTGCGACCACACACGAATAGAACCATGTGGTAAAGAAGAAAACCATGAAAATGCGGTACCAGTTAAGGACAAAGGAAATAAACGCACTTTCAATTCATTTAACGAGCCTGCTTCACCTAACTGAGCTAAGTATTGACTAACATGCTCCCATGTGGTTTTTGTGCCCTCTCCATTAAATTTAACAAAATCTGGAATTTTATATCCCGGAGGGCACTGGATTGCATCAAAGTACTCAGGATACGGTTTTTGGTAAATCTGATTCCTAGGTAATTCAACACCAAAATTTTCCCTAAGCATCTTAGCCATCTCCTCTAGTAGACGATGAAGTTTGCTACAGTGGCATAGGATGAGTAGGATTACTAGTTGCAGATAGAAACTGTGGCATGTATGCCGAACCATAGTTCAGCAGTGGTCTAGCAGCGTTTGCACCTACAGGTAATGTTTGGTTCGGTGTTGCCACCGAACTTGGCATGCTCATAACAGAATTAATGGGTGCAGCCACAATCTGATTTGTTTGAGTAGGATAATAATTTATTGGTATGGAAGGCGCCGATGAAATAGGTAAAGACAGATTAGGGCTTTCTACGCTAGTAGGCACACCAATATTACGAGTAGATGATTGAGGCATATTTTTCTGAGCATTAGAATTCTCTAAAAAATATTGATATACCAGATTGTTACCATCAGCAATACGACTCTCAATCTCAGCCCACTGCTCAAGAGAAAAAGTAGTACTCACATGGGGTTTAACCTGCTCGGCTTGAAGAGGAGGGAACTTGATTTCTCCAATCGGAGTGATGTTGCCTTGGCGACCCTTCTTGAATTTCGCCAGGAATTCCTGCAGCTCCTTCTCCTCACGTGCCTTCTTGTACTCCTCATAAGCTTGGCGATGATCGTCCGATAACTCATCAAGACTGGGCTTAATGATGTTATTGGCGTCTACTTCACTCGGCTTGGGAAGATCGAACATGGTGGATGGTGATGATGATGTATCTTCGATTCCCCAGCGGAGTCGCCAAAAAGTGTGTTGACACACGAACACGTCACCGTGTACCCTCGACGCCGGGGGTGATGCACCGCAGCTCACGTCGAAGGAGGTCCGTCCGGCAGCGCGATACGCAAGACAGCCGACGGACGCTTTTGCAGACCCGAAGCCCCGCACGCCCGCGAGGGACCCCGCCAGGGATTGCGGTGGCTATGGGCTGCCCTAGGTCGATTCGCTCGCCCCTAGAGCCTCGATATTCGCAGCTCTCAAACACGAAGAACAGCGAAGAATGAGAGAGAAAAACGATGGAGAGATAAAACGTAGATGAAAAAGTGGTATAGATTGATTTGTTCGCTTGTGTGTTGTTCAATCGGCCGTCACCCCCAACATATATAAGAGGCGGCTGGACTTCCCGTACAAGCAAAGGATTCATCTAGGCTTTCCTTACAAGAAAATTACATCAATTCACGTCCTAAAGTCCTAGCTCTACTCTAACTCGGATTCAACCCGAATCTGGCCCAAATTTCGGTCTTACTCCTTGCGCGGACTATAGAATCTGCATAAGACGTTCGATTGAGACGTTTTTTATATCCAAATCAATCGTTTCGATGAGACGAACAATTCTTCTGTTGATCACTTTTCCAAATAAGGCCATCTTCAATACTCCGGAAGGTCATCTTCAACTTCCAGTCGGATTTGGTCCTGTGGCTGACTAGGCTGTCCGAGTTTTGTAGAGATTTTGCAGGCCGTATATTATATCAAATGATTATGACTCCAAAAGAAAAGTGGACCGTTTCGACGATACGCACAACTTTCATGTAGAACACTTTTCCATACGAGGCCATCTAGATAATCGTTTGAGCCCGTCTTTAGCTTCTGGTCGGATTGCCCAAAATTGACATTTTCCACTCGGCCGGCAAGCTTTCACCCGGCAAGCTTTTCACCCGGCAAGCTCTTTGCCCGGCAAGGATTTCACCCGGCAAGCTTTTCACCCAGCAAGCTCTTTGCCCGGCAAGCTTTCACCCGGCAAGCTTTTCACCCGGCAAGCTCTTTGCCCGGCAAGCTTTTCACCTGGCAAGCTCTTTGCCCGGCAAGCTTTTCACCCGGCAAGCTCTTTGCCCGGCAAGCTTTTCACCTGGCAAGCTTTTTCCGCGGCCGGCAACCACTTTGCCGACAAGCCTTTTTATTCGGATTTTCCGACTCAAACTTCAGCCTGATCTTATTTTGTCTCTCCAGGTTGCATACGACCTCGGATTTGGACGATTTATATATCAAAATCGACCGATTCGACAAGACGAAACTTTTTCGTGTTGAAGATTTTTCAATTCAAGGCCGTCTTGAGGGCCTAATTGCTCGCGCGACCCATCAAACACCATCCAGGTGGGTGTCTGGTCCCTCGCGCCATACTTTTGCTCAGGGTCGGTCCGCAGTGTTTTGCTTCTAACTTTTGCATACGAACTCGGATTGAGATGATTTATATATCAAAATCAATTAGCTCGACGAGACGAAGACAATCTATGTAGAGCATTCCTTCATCCGAGGTTGTCCTGGAGGCGTAATCGACCAAAAAGCACTCAAAACATCTAAACATGACGTCCAAGTGTAATTTTGGCCCTTGATATGATGCCGAATGGTGATGGCCTAAACATCAAAGTTGTTTCACTCGGCAATATGAACTTTCTCGTATAGAAAACCTTTTTGTTTGAGTCCATTTTTACTGCATTTTGCATCGTGCCAAAATCAGGTGTTAACACTATCGGTCTAGTAACGTAGTCAATCTCTTAGGGACAATTCCGCAACTCCTACCATCACTTTTCCACACTCGCTATACTAACGTAATTGTTTATTTATCTAAACAGCCCCTAGTTTTTATTTACGTGCTCTTTATTATTTTGCAAACCTATCCCACAACACCTACAAAGTACTTCTAGTTTCATACTTGTTCTAGGTAAAGCGAACGTTAAGCGTGCGTAGAGTTGTATCGGTGGTCGATAGAACTTGAGGGAATATTTGTTCTACCTATAGCTCCTCGTTGGGTTCGACACTCTTACTTATCGAAAGAGTCTACAACTGATCCCCTATACTTGTGGGTTATCAGTGTGCGCGGCGGTGATAGCTGCACGCCCCCAGGGCTCTGTTGCGGATCCCCCGGGCCCGGCCAAGCCTGGCACGGGGGCTGAGGCCGCGCCGGCAGGCGACGTGCGAGGCAGTGCTTCAGGCGAGGCGTCCCTTCGCCTCTTGAGCGCGGGCACCCTGGAGAGTTGGTGATCATGCTCGTTGGCCCAAACAAAGTACGCAAGGTAAGTTTGGAACGGTAATGCACTTACTCGTCGCCGGTGGCCCAGCGCTGCCGTGTCGGGGTCGACCTTGGGCGTGGGGCCCCGCCGCCCCTGGCAGAAGCAGGAGGCGCTGAAGACCCCGCCTGTGCTACGGCGCCCATGGAGCCTCCCTTCTTCGCCATGACAAGGGGAAGGGAAGGAGAGATGGCGTGCGCACAAGGAAGGAGGAGCGGCACAGGGAGGAAGCGTACGGGAGAAGCCAAGCAATGATGGTTTCGCCCGGCGCGCACAGGGGTCTTTCAATGCAGGAGCACAACCCCCGGAGCGTCGTGGGAAGTGGATACGACCCACGATCCATCGTGCGCCACGCATCGCGCCTGGCCCATGGGCGGTTGGGGCCCGCGTCGTTTCGCCCCCTCCAACAGAAGGGATCGCACGCGCCGCGTGCCCGGGGGCTACCGTCGGGCCTCTACGACCGGGGGTACCCCGGCCCGTCTGCCTGCGGCCCAGGACGCGGCGCTTGCCTTAAGCGCCAGAGGGCCGGCCAGTGGGCTTCACGGTCAGGCCCCTCGCGGGGAACCACGCCATGCGAGACCCACGACGAGCTTCATCGCCAAGGACCTCCTGAGGCCCCCTCATGGGGCCGCCTCCCGAGGCCCCGGTGGTGCAGGCCCACTAAGACTGGCCTGGCGGGGTCAAACGGCCCTGCGCCGCCACATGGATGACGCACGCCGTGCTTGACGCCAGGGAGCGCACCAGCGGGAACGAGCGAGGAGGATTCCCCCTTTGGTGTTAAGGGGGGAGGGCTAGCCTGCCCGTCCCCGGGGTAAGCCCCAAAGTTTTCCTCTTTGGTGCAAGAGGACCAAGGTTGGGGGCTCGCCAGGACGGAGGTCATCCCCGAGCCCACCAGCCTGTCATGACAGAAAGCTTTTGCAGGCGAAGACTGCTTTTGTCAGGATAAGCTACAGTCCTGCCCCCTTCGAGCTGCCTGTTGTGGCAACACTTCCCGTGGTGTGTTTTCGGGGAAGAGGACCAGGGTCAATATAAGATAGGATACGTCGCAACCATGGAGAACTCACTCTGTATTCACTCTCAACCACTAAGCAATCCAGACAAGCAGGAGTAGGGTTTTACACCGCAAGGTGGCCCGGACCTGGGTAGATCGCCGTGTTCATCGTCTTTCCCCCCAAGCTCAAGCACGCCGGAGCATCGCCGTAGGTTAGGGTGAGAGAGCGAAGTTGGAGAGCCGGTTCACCCCAGAGTTCAAACCTCTCTTGGGTCCCCGGAGCCCCGATTCTGACAACACGTTTCATGCTATGGTTAGATTTATCTTAATTTTTCTTTTGTAGTTGCGGATGCTTGTGAGAGGGGTTAATCATAAGTAGGTTGTTTGTTCAAGTAAGAATAGCACCTTAGCACCGGTCCACCCACATATCAAATTATCAAAGTAACGAACGCGAATCAACTCAACATGATGAACATGACTAGACAGAAATTCCCATGTGTCCTCGGGAGCGCTTGCCCTATATAAGAGTACTTTCCGGCCTGTCGTTTGCTATAAAAAAGATTGGGCTACCTTGTTGCAACCTTGCTACTATTGTTACTCATCACTTGTTACGAATTAACTTTCTGCAAAACTATCTATCATTGTTACTCACAGCACTTGCAAAGAATAACTTGCTGAAAATGCTTATCATTTCCTTCTGCTCCTCGTTGGGTTCAACACTCTTACTTATCGAAAGGACTAGATTGATCCCATATACTTGTGAGTCATCCCAGACAAAGTAAATCCAATGATTATGAATAATCCCCATCGTTTTCCCCTTAATGGCAGTAATGCAATACGTGTCATGTCCCCTTCTATCACGAGGATTGAGCACCGCAAGATTAAATCCATCACAACACACCACTCCCGCTGAAGATAAATCAAACTAGTTGGCCAAACCAAACTGATAGATCGGAGAGCAATACGAAGCTATAACAATCATGCATATAAGAATTTAGTAAAGACTCAATATATTTTCATGAATAATCTGAACATAAATCCACAATTCATCGGATCCCAACAAACACACCGCAAATAAGGATTACATCGGATAGATCACCGCGGGAATCGTGGTGAACTTTGTATTGAAGATTATAGAGAGAGAGAGAGAGGGAGAGAGGGAGAGAGGGAGAGAGAGAGAGGGAGGGAGGGAGAGAGAGACATCTAGGTATTAGCTATGGACCCATAGGTCTATGGTAAACTACTAACACATCATCATGGAGGTAGGAAGGTTGATGTAGAGACCCTCCGTGATCGGTCCCCCCTCCGGCAGGGCACTGGAACAGGGCTCCAGATGGCCTTCCATCGGAACAGAGACTTGCAGCGGTGGAAAAAGTATTTTTGCTAGCTCTCGGGTGTATTCTCGATGTTAGAGAATATATAGAGTTGGAATTAGGTCAGGAGGTTGAGGGGGGTGGTCCCAAGCCATCAGGGCGCGGCCACCCCCTGGGCGCGCCCTGTTGGCTTGGCACCACCCCGTGTGGCCTCCGGTCTCCCTCCGAAGCTTGCAGGTCTTATTTTTGTCCAGAAAGAATCGTCAAAAAGTTTCGGGGCATTTGGACTTTGTTTGGTACAATATTCCTGAAAGGCCAAAAATAAGGAGAAAACAGCAACTGGCACTGGGCACTAGGTTAATAGGTTAGTTCACAAAAATGATATAAAATAGCATATAAATGCATATAAAGTATCCAAGAATGATAATATAGTAGCATGGAACAATCAAAAATTATAGATACGTTGGAGACATATCACACCCGCGCCCAACACCAAACATTGCGACCATGCCGAAGTCAACTCGTATCTACTCGTGGGATGCCATCCCATGATCCGCCAAAGCCAGACATGCAGCACCCCCTGACCGAAGCCGCCACAACCAAGTGTGGGGGTGCCACCCAGGCAACCACAACAATTCATGCCACCATCACTCAAGATCTGGTTCGGGTCGGGGCTAAACTGTGTGTGCCAAGAATAGGAAACCACCGTCCGTGCTGCGACAGAGCTACCAGAGCAAGTCAACCGAGTCCACTTTTTATTAGTCAACATGTTGATACGTCCCACATGTCATTGAGTTTGTGTCGGATAAACCTAAAACTAATACTACAACTAATCATGTACAACTAACCGAGGGCCCATTGTGAGTGAATGATTAGCCCCCCCCCCCAAATAATCATAAACTAAACCACCTTGGCTTTTTCAAGGCTATTCATGTCCATCGTCATAAGAAATACCAAGAAGGGCTCTATATGATAATGGAAGATTGTGACACTTGGGACGCGTTTGGTTGCCCGCACCGATTTTGCTGTGTTTGCATAGACTTCTCAGATGGGCCTGGTTGAGGAAAAACAGCCTCTAAACCACCATGTGCACATTGATTAGTTGCCCGCATATAGGTTAGCTGCATGAGGGAACTAATTTTGACCCGTTGTTTGGTTGGCCGCATTGCATTAGGCGCACATAGGACACGCTGTTTGGTTGCAACCTGCATTAGGTGCTCTCACCACTTCTTACTAGTGGTGACCTTACCACACACGATCTTAAGAGTATCACTTCTAGCTACGAAACAAATTATGGTTCATCCTAGCTACTATCAAATGGCAGTACACATTATTAAGAGCCAAATGGCTGAATGGGAAAGTTCATCATCCATCCTCTTCCTCTTCATCTTACCTGTTCTGCTGCTGCTGCTGATGTTCCTCTTCCCCTTCTACCGCTGTTCCTCTGCCTCTGTTGTTGCTTCCTCTTCTATCGCTACTCTTGCTCTTGTTCTTCTTCTTCTTCAGATTCTTGCCTGGCCTCTGTTATCCCACATTGCCTGTGCCCACTCCAGCCTTTTGGACTTCCAGACTTCGTTGGCAAATGCCTCCACAGCATGGCCATCGAGGTCAAGATCGTCAGGCATCACATCTTCCTCCTCAGGCACCAGTTCATAAAAACTCCATTGCAGGATCCAGTTATGCAGAATGCAACATGCAAGAACAAGCTTAACCTGGGTGGGGTAAGGATGGAATGGCTTTTGATCCAGGATCTTGAACCCGCTCTTCATAGTTCCAAATGCTCTCTCAACAGGTACTCTAAGACTGGAGTGTCTGAGATTGAACAACTCATGTGGAGACCTAGGGTAGTTCCTACCAGAGAACCCGCTCAAATGGTACCTGGTCTTCCTAAAGGGTGGAAGAACACCTGGCCGACATGCATAGCCAGTATCTCCTAGGTAGAACTTACCATCAAGGATGTTGATGCCATCAGGACGACTCATGCTATCACCGAGTATGTTAGCATCATGTGCTGACCCTTCCCAGCCAGCCAACACATATGTGAACTTCAGATCGAAGTCAACAACATCAAGCACATTCTGGCTTGTGTAGTGCTTCCTCCCCCTAAATGTTGCAGCTTGTGACCTCAGCACTCTGGCAGTGACATGAGTACCATCTATTGCCCCAATGCAATCGTTAAATGGCAATACAAGATTGTGTTAGTGCTCACCTTGAACAATCCTAGCATATGAAGCAATAAACTACATACTGCATTGCTCACCTTGAAGTATGGATACCATCTTGGGCTAGTGCGGATCTTGGTAGGAGTCTGGCCAGTTGGTGACTTGATCATCTCTCCTCTCAGCTCCCCAACAACATACAACACTTGCTTCAAGTACCTTGAGATGGTCTCCATTGATCTCATGAACATGTTGTGGATAAACCTTGCTCTTCCACACAGGTGTGGATGCTATCTTCTAGCATCCCCCTCCTCATGAAGATCTGGACAAGTCTCACAAATGGTGCTCTTTTCATTCTAAGCATCCACAGAGCCTCTATGTCGTTGCAGTTTTATATGTAGTTCAGATTAGCGATCCTCTCTTGCTCCCGCTTAAGCATTGGAGCATATTTGATGAAAGGTCTCTCAGCACGACGAACAACTCTCTTGTGCATGAACATGACACATGTCTGGATCACAGATATCAGTGCTACATGAACTACAAGCCGCATCAGTGCGTCCATAACCTAGTCCACATTGAGGGTGCGTTGAGCAATGGGGAAATCGATCCTACACCTTGCCTAATGGCCTAACAATGGAACCTAACATTGGGGAGAGGGGGTGTTGCTTACCAGCATCAGAGACAAGGACGACGAAGGGAGGGCCATGGCTGAGTCAAGGACGAGTATACGGTGGCCAAATGGAAGAGCCGCAATAGCTCCTACTACCGGATATGCTGCCGCCGATTGCACAAATCTAAGTCGCCGCCGCAGGTGGTGGTGAGGCTAGAGGAAGAGGATGTCCTAGAGGTAGTGGTGACCGAGTAAATGGGTTGGGGGTGAGCCTAGATTTGGCGCCGTGCCCGTATGTCCTGGCATCCCCACTAGACCCCCCCCCCACACGTGAGAGCTTTCTCCGCCCTCAGCCAGGCTCGCTAGAAACTGCCGAATCGGCAGTTTCTATCGAGCCAGGCTAAGGACTACTTTAAGCTTCGTGCGGATACGAGCCAGCCCACTACATTGCCAACCAAACACACATTTTGTGGCCCGACTGGGCCTGGTTGGGCCGGATGCGGGCAACCAAACGCATCCTAGAGGGATTGCATATGTAAGGTGCACATGAGACAAGTTCGCTTTAAACTTTGATGAAGCTGTCTATGATAGTTCTCCTAAAGCCCCTCCTCCTAGTGACACCGTGATGTTTTTTCCATGATGACGACGTTCCCTAGGACGTGGATGCTACAATCACATATTTTCTCCTTTTGGCGTGTAAGTGCCCAAGGGGAGTATAGTTCTATTAAGTTGCACCGGGTCTCCTATTTGAGTATCTAGAGAACAAAAGCCCTGTTGGGGAACGTCGCATGGGAAACAAAAAAAATTCTACGCACACACAAGATCTATCCATGGTGATGAGCATCTACGAGAGGGAGAGTGAATCTACATACCCTTGTAGATCGCTAAGCGGAAGCGTTAAGAAACACGGTTGATGTAGTCGAACGTTTCCGCGATCCAAATCGCAAGTCGTCCCTCGATCCGATCACGAACTAGTGCCGAACGGACGGCACCTCCGCGTTCAACACACGTACGGCTTGATGACGCCTTCACCTCCTCGATCCAGCGAGCGATGATGAAGTAGTAGATGAGTTCTGGCAGCACGACGGCGTGGTGATGGTGGTGAGGAACAATCTCTGCAGGGCTTCGCCAAGCACTACGGAGATTATGACGGGAGGAACTAGAGGGTTAGGGTTGCCGGCACACGGCTTGGGAAATCTTGATGTGTCCCGTGTGCTAGCCCTTCCCCTCTATTTATACGTTGAGCCTTGGGGTCTAAACTTGGAGTAAAAGCCTCCTCCAGGTCGGTTTTGCCCGCACAAGGTCGGTTTGGCCCGCAGGGAAAGAGTCCAACTCGGATCCCAGCAGTCCCGCGTACAAGCGGTAGTACCGCTCACGAGCGGTAGTACCGCTTGAGCGGTAGTACTGCCTTACCAGCGGTAGTACCGCTTAAGGCAGCAGCAAAACTTCCTTTTGCACTTTCCAATACCTCGTGGGCTTTACCCCTTTGGCCTATATAAAGTGTTGCTGCACCCGAACACTTCGGTAAACATCCGGAACCCCTTCCGGTGAATTCCGGAACCCTTCGGGAGATCAAAACACTATTATCACATATATCAATCTTTACCTCCGGACTCTTCCGGAGACCCTCGTCATGTCCGGGATCTTATCCGGGACTCTGAACAACCTTCTGTCACCAACACAATAACTCAACTATACTAACCGTCACCAAACGTTAAGTGTGTAGACCCTGCGGGTTCGAGAACTATGTAGACATGACCGAGACACCTCTACGATCAATAACCAATAGCAGGACCTGGATGCCCATATTGGCTCCTACATATTCTACGAAGATCTTTATCGGTCGAACCTCTATGTCAAGGATTCAGTTAATCCCGTATGCTGTTCCCTTTGTTCTTCGGTATGTTACTTGCCCGAGATTCGATCGTCGGTATCTCTATACCTAGTTCAATCCCGTTACCGGCAAGTCTCTTTACTCGTTCCGTAATACAAGATCTCGTGGCTAACATTTTAGTCACATTGCTTGCAAGGCTCATTGTGATGTTGTATTACCGAGTGGGCCCTGAGATACCTCTCCGTCATACGGAGTAACATATCCCAGTCTTGATCCATGCCAACCCAACAGACACCCTCGGAGATACCTGTAGAGCATATTTATAGTCACCCAGTTACGTTGCGACGTTTGATACACACAAGGTATTTCTCCGGTGTCAGTGAGTTGCATGATCTCATGGTCATAGGAACAGATACTTGACATGCAGAAAACAATAGCAATAAACTGACACGATCATATGCTACGTTTATAGTTTGGGTCTTGTCCATCACATCATTCTCCTAATGATGTGATCCCGTTATCAAATGACATCTCATGTCCATGGCTAGGAAACCTTCACCATCTTTTGATCAACGAGCTAGTTTAACTAGAGGCTTACTAGGGACACAGTGTTGTCTATGTACCCACACATGTATTTAAGTTTCCAATTAATACAATTATAGCATGGATAATAAACGATTATCGTGAATAAGGAAATATAATAATAACCAATTTATTATTGCCTCTAGGGCATATTTCCAACAGTCTCCCACTTGCACTAGAGTCAATAATCTAGTTCACATCACAATGTGATTTACATTGTAATGAATCGAACACCCATGAAGTTCTGGTGTTGTCCATGTTTAGCCCTTGGAAGAGGTTTAGTCATCGGATCTGCAACATTCAGATCCGTGTGTACTTTGCAAATATTTATGTCGTCCTCCTTGATGTAATCGCGGATGGAATTGAAACGTCGCTTTATGTGCCTGGTCCTCTTGTGAAATCTTGGTTCCTTGGCTAGAGCAATGGCACCAGTATTATCACAAAACAGAGTCATTGGGTTAAGCGCACTAGGCACTACTCCAAGATCTGTCATGAACTCCTTCATCCAGACACCTTCCTTCGCCGCCTCCGAGGCAGCGATGTACTCCGCTTCGCATGTAGAATCAGCTACCACGCTTTGCTTGGAACTGCACCAGCTAACCGCACCCCCGTTAAGAATAAATATGTATCCGGTTTGTGACTTAGAGTCATCCGGATCAGTGTCAAAGCTTGCATCGACGTAACCCTTTACGACGAGCTCTTGATCACCTCCATAAACGAGAAACATGTCCTTAGTCCTTTTCAGGTACTTCAGGATATTCTTGACCGCCGCCCATGTTCCACTCCTGGATCACTTTGAAACCTTCCGGCCATACTTATGGCAAGGCTGACATCGGGTCTTGTGCACAGCATTGCATACATGATAGAGCCTATGGCTGAAGCATAGGGGATGACACTCATCTTTTCTCTATCTTCTGCAGTCACTGGGAATTGAGTCTTACTCAACTTCACACCTTGCAAAACAGGCAAGAACCCCTTCTTGGACTGATCCATTTTGAACTTCTTCAAAACTTTGTCAAGGTATGTGCTTTGTGAAAGTCCTATTAAGCGTCTTGATCTATCTCTATAGATCTTGATGCCTAATATGAAAGTAGCTTCTCCTAGGTCCTTCATTGAAAAACTCTTGTTCAAATATTCCTTCACGCTTTCCAACATTTCTATATTGTTTCCAATCAGTAATATGTCATCCACATATAATATTAGAAACGCTATAGAGCTCCCACTCACTTTCTTGTAAATACAAGCTTCTCCATAAACTTGTACAAACTCGAACGCTCTGATCACCTCATCAAAGCGAAGATTCCAACTCCGAGATGCTTGCACCAGTCCATAAATGGATCGCTGGAGTTTGCAAACTTTGTCAGCATTCTCTGGATCGACAAAACCTTCTAGTTGCATCATATACAACTCTTCCTTAAGGAAACCGTTAAGGAACGCTGTTTTGACATCCATCTGCCAAATTTCATAATCGAAAAAGGCAGCTATTGCTAACATGATTCTGACGGACTTAAGCATCGCTACGGGTGAGAAGGTCTCATCGTAGTCAACTCCTTGAACTTGTGAAAAACCCTTTGCCACAAGTCGAGCTTTATAGACGGTGACATTACCGTCCGCGTCCGTCTTCCTCTTAAAGATCCATTTGTTCTGAATGGCCTTACGCCCTTCAGGTAATACTTCCAAAGTCCACACTTTGTTTTCATACATGGATCCCATCTCGGATTTCATGGCCTCTAACCACTTCTCGGAATCCGGGCTCATCATCGCTTCCCCATAGCTCGTAGGTTCATCGTTGTCCAACAACATGACCTGTAAGACAGGGTTGCCGTACCACTCAAGAGCAGTACGCGTCCTTGTCGACCTACGAGGTTCGATAGCAACTTGATCCAAAGCTTCATGATCATCATCATTAACTTCCTCTTCAGCTGATGTAGGCTCTACAGAAACATCTTTCTGCGCTGCGCTACTTTTAGGTTGAAGTAAAGGTTCAACAACCTCATCAAGTTCTATCTTCCTCCCACTCAATTCTTTCGAGAGAAACTCTTTCTCAAGAAATGTTCCGTTTTTAGCGACAAACACTTTGCCTTCGGATCTGAGGTAGAAGGTATACCCAACTGTCTCTTTTGAGTACCCTATGAAGACGCATTTCTCCGCTCTGGGTTCCAGCTTTTCAGGCTGAAGCTTTTTGACATAAGCATCACATCCCCAAACTTTAAGAAACGACAGTTTTGGCTTCTTGCCAAACCAAAGTTCATATGGCGTTGTCTCAACGGATTTCGATGGTGCCCTATTTAAAGTGAATGCAGCTGTCTCTAATGCATAACCCAAAAATGATAGTGGCAAATCGGCAAGAGACATCATAGATCGCACCATATTCAATAAGGTTCGATTACGACGTTCGGACACACCATTACGCTGTGGTGTTCCAGGCGGTGTCAGTTGTGAAACAATTCCACATTGTCTTAAGTGACTGCCAAACTCATAACTCAGATATTCTCCTCCTCGATCAGATCGTAGGAATTTAATCTTCTTGTTACGATGATTCTCAACTTCACTCTGAAATTGTTTGAACTTTTCAAATGTTTCAGACTTGTGTTTTATTAAGTAAATATACCCATATCTACTTAAGTCATCAGTGAAGGTGAGAAAGTAACGATAACCACCGCGCGCCTCAATGCTCATCGGACCGCACACATCAGTATGTATGATTTCCAACAAGTCACTTGCCCGTTCCATTGTTCCAGAGAACGGCGTTTTAGTCATCTTGCCCATGAGGCATGGCTCACATGTGTCAAGTGATTCAAAATCAAGTGACTCCAAAAGTCCATCAGCATGGAGCTTCCTCATGCGTTTTACGCCAATATGACCTAAACGGCAGTGCCACAAGAGAGTGGTATTATCATTATCAATTCTACATCTTTTGGCATCAATGTTATGAACATGTGTATCATTACTATCGAGATTCAATAAGAATAAACCTTGGAACCATTTCCCACGCGCATCGTCACTTCGTCCTTTGCCAGCCTCCGTCTATTCCGCAGTTCCTGTTTAGAGTTGCAAATGTGAGCAACCGCACCGGTATCAAATACCCAGGTACTACAACGAGAGTTGGTAAGGTACACATCAATAACATGTATATCATATATACCTTGTTTGTTGTTGGCCACCTTCTTGTCAGCCAAATACTTGGGGCAATTCCGCTTCCAGTGTCCAGTTCCCTTGCAATGAAAGCACACAGTTTCTGGTTTGGGTCTAGCCTTGGGTTTCTTCACGGGAGGAGCAACTGCTTTGCCACTCTTCTTGGAGTTACCCTTCTTACCCTTGCCATTTTTCTTGAAACTAGTGGTTTTATTGACCATCAACACTTGATGCTCCTTCTGAATTTCAGACTCAGCGGCTTTCAGCATCGCAAACAGCTCGGCGACTGACTTGTTCATCCCGTGCATGTTATAGTTCAACACGAGGCTCTTGTAGCTAGGTGGCAATGATTGAAGAACTCTGTCAGTGATAGCCTCTGGCGGAAGGGGCATCCCCAATTCAGCCAGACGGGTGGAGTACCCAGACATTCTGAGTACGTGATCACTGATAGACCCGTTCCCCTCCATCTTGCAAGCATAGAACTTATCGGAGATCTCATATCTCTCGATCCGGGCATTCTTCTGAAAGATAAACTTCAACTCCTGGAACATCTCATATGCTCCATGACGTTCAAAACGTCTTTGAAGTCCCGGTTCTAAGCCATACAATATTGCACATTGAACTATTGAGTAATCTTCAGAACGAGCCTGCCAGGCGTTCACAACGTCTAGAGACTCAACTGGAGCGGGTGGATCACCAAGCGGTGCATCAAGGACATAAGCCTTCTGGGAAGCCGTAAGGATAATCCTTAGATTACGGGCCCAGTCCACAAAGTTACTTCCATCATCTTTCAACTTAGCTTTCTCTAGGAACGCATTAAAATTCAGGGGTGCTACTGCGCGAGCCATGATCTACAACATAAATATAGCAAAGACAACTTAGACTATTGTTCAAGATAATGAGTTTAGTTAATCATATTACTTAAAAACTCCCACTCAAATTGACATCCCTCCGGTCATTCGAGTGTAACATGATCCAAATCCACCAACTCAAGTCTGATCATCACGTGAGTTGAGGTGGTTTCAATGGTGAACATCTTCATGTTGATCATATCTACTATATGACTCATGTTCGACCTTTCGGTCTCTTGTGTTCTGAGGCCATGTCTGTACATGCTAGGCTTGTCAAGTTTAACCCGAGTGTTCCGCATGTGCAACACTGGCTTGCACCCGTTGTATGTGAACGTAGAGTCTATCACACCCGATCATCACATGGTGTCTCGAAACGATGAACTTTCGCAACGGTGCACACTCGGGGAGAACACAATTTATCTTGAAATTTAAGTGAGGGATCACCTTATAATGCTACCGTCGTCCTAAGCAAAATAAGATGCATAAAAGGATTAACATCACATGCAAATCATAAGTGACATGATATGGCCATGAACTTGTGCTTTTGATCTCCATCTCCAAAGCACCGGCATGATCTCCATCGTCACCGGCATGACACCATGATCTCCATCATCTTGATCTCCATCAACGTGTCGCCATGAGGTTGTCGCGCCGACTGTTGCTTCCACGACTATTGCTAACTCATAGCGATAAAGTAAAGCAAAACGGCGAAAATAATTAAAGACAACTCTATGGCTCCTGCCAGTTACCGTACTCATCGACATGCAAGTCGTGATATTCTATACAACACATGATCATCTCATACATCACATATATCTCATCATGTAATTGGCCATATCACATCACAACATACCCTGCAAAAACAAGTTAGACGTCCTCTAATTGTTGTTGCAAGTTTTACGTGGCTGCTACGGGTTTGCAAGAACCGTTCTTACCTACGCAAAACCACAACGTGGTGTAGTGATTGCTTTTTGATCTTCTAAAAGAACCCTCTTCATTGAAATCGATTCAACTAAAGTGAGAGAGACAGACACCCGCTAGCCATCTTTATGCAACGAAGTTACATGTCAGTTGAACGAACCGGTCTCTCGTAAGCGTACGAGTAATGTTGGTCCGGGCCGCTTCATCTCACAATACCGCCGAATCAAGATTCAACTAGTAACGGCAAGCAATATGTATACACCCACGCCCACAACTCGTTTGTGTTCTACTCGAGATCTCATCTACGCATAGACCTAGCTCAGATGCCACTGTTGGGGAACGTCGCATGGGAAACAAAAAATTTCCTACGCACACGCAAGATCTATCCATGGTGATGAGCATCTACGAGAGGGAGAGTGAATCTACATACCCTTGTAGATCGCTAAGCAGAAGCGTTAAGAAACGCGGTTGATGTAGTCGAACGTTTCCGCGATCCAAATCGCAAGTCGTCCCTCGATCCGATCATGAACTAGTGCCGAACGGACGACACCTCCGCATTCAACACACGTACGGCTTGATGACGCCTTCACCTCCTCGATCCAGCGAGCGATGATGAAGTAGTAGATGAGTTCCGGCAGCACGACGGCGTGGTGATGGTGGTGAGGAACAATCTCTGCAGGGCTTCGCCAAGCACTACGGAGATTATGACGGGAGGAACTAGAGGGTTAGGGTTGCCGGCACACGGCTTGGGAAATCTTGATGTGTCCCGTGTGCTAGCCCTTCCCCTCTATTTATATGTTGAGCCTTGGGGTCTAAACTTGGAGTAAAAGCCTCCTCCAGGTCGGTTTTGCCCGCACAAGGTCGGTTTGGCCCGCAGGGAAAGAGTCCAACTCAGATCCCAGCAGTCCCGCGTACAAGCGGTAGTACCGCTCACGAGCGGTAGTACCGCTTGAGCGGTAGTACCGCTTCACAGCGGTAGTACTGCCTTACCAGCGGTAGTACCGCTTAAGGCAGCAGCAAAACTTCCTTTTGCACTTTCCAATACCTCGTGGGCTTTACCCCTTTTGCCTATATAAAGTGTTGCTGCACCCGAACACTTCGGTAAACATCCGGAACCCCTTCCGGTGAATTCCGGAACCCTTCCGGAGATCAAAACACTATTATCACATATATCAATCTTTACCTCCGGACTCTTCCGGGGACCCTCGTCATGTTCGGGATCTTATCCGGAACTCCGAACAACCTTCGGTCACCAACACAATAACTCAACTATACTAACCGTCACCAAACGTTAAGTGTGTAGACCCTGCGGGTTCGAGAACTATGTAGACATGACCGAGACACCTCTACGATCAATAACCAATAGCGGGACCTGGATGCCCATATTGGCTCCTACATATTCTACGAAGATCTTTATCGGTCGAACCTCTATGTCAAGGATTCAGTTAATCCCGTATGCTGTTCCCTTTGTTCTTCGGTATGTTACTTGCCCGAGATTCGATCGTCGGTATCTCTATACCTAGTTCAATCCCGTTACCGGCAAGTCTCTTTACTCGTTCCGTAATACAAGATCTCGTGGCTAACACTTTAGTCACATTGCTTGCAAGGCTCATTGTGATGTTGTATTACCGAGTGGGCCCTGAGATACCTCTCCGTCATACGGAGTAACAAATCCCAGTCTTGATCCATGCCAACCCAACAGACACCCTCGGAGATACCTGTAGAGCATCTTTATAGTCACCCAGTTACGTTGCGACGTTTGATACACACAAGGTATTCCTCCGGTGTCAGTGAGTTGCATGATCTCATGGTCATAGGAACAGATACTTGACATGCAGAAAACAATATCAATAAACTGACACGATCATATGCTACGTTTATAGTTTGGGTCTTGTCCATCACATCATTCTCCTAATGATGTGATCCCGTTATCAAATGACATCTCATGTCCATGGCTAGGAAACCTTCACCATCTTTTGATCAACGAGCTAGTTTAACTAGAGGCTTACTAGGGACACAGTGTTGTCTATGTACCCACACATGTATTTAAGTTTCCAATTAATACAATTATAGCATGGATAATAAACGATTATCATGAACAAGGAAATATAATAATAACCAATTTATTATTGCCTCTAGGGCATATTTCCAACAAGCCCCTCGTTCACCATTTTCTTCTTGAATAGGCTTGTGATGCTTTTTAAATAATTATTGTTGTAAGATTATGAGTGGTGTGTGTCGTGAGTACTTATTATTTTTAAATTTATGGCTTGTATGAGACTATGTTATGTTTATCTTCCTTATCATCATAGTTTAGTTGAGTTAAGTACTAGTGATATATATTTTTTCTCAATAATATCCATGTTGCTTATGATCTAGTCACTTACTTGTTTATGCCATGTCACACACACACACACACACACACACACACTAATGTTGTGTGAGAATGTTCTCTATGCTTAATTCTATAAGAACGAGAGTATATCGAGCAGGAGGGGTTGAATGGGAGATTTAAAATTTCTTTCGGAAATTTAAATCTCTTAATAGACAACAGCGAAAATAAAACTATGCAGTAACAAAGCTATGAAAGAAAACTACTTGGAACAGATGGATAAGCAATCAAAATAGAACTAATACGAGAACCGAAGATAAATCACATGTGTGAAACACTACAGAAGATAAACTAGTGAAAGTATTGCAGAGCGAACATGAAACTGATACGTCTCCAACGCATCTCTAATTTTTTATTATTTCATACTATTATATTATCAATCTTGTATGCTTTATATGCCATTTTATATCATTTATTTGGGACTAACCTATTAACTTAGTGCCCAGTGCCAGCTTCTATTTTTTTTGCATATTTCTTTGTTTTGCAGAAAAACCATACAAAACAAAGTCCAAACATGACAAGACTCTATGGTGATTTTTTTCTGGACCACGAGATCCTAGAAGCTTCGGGGAGGCACCAGACGATGCCTGAGGGGGCCAAAAGCTCAGGTGGCGCACCCGGTGGTAGGGCCCACCATGTGAGCTTTTTGGGCCCCTGAGGCTCTGACTGACCTGATTCCAGCGCTATATATTCACAAATATACATAAACCCTCAGTACGAGGCCTGAAAAAGTTTTATCGCCGCCGGTAGCCTCTATTCTTCCGTGATCCAATATGGATGCCTTTTTGATGCTCTGTCGAAGGGGGAATCCATCACAGAGGCTATCTTCATCAACATTGCTACCTCCATGATGACATGTGAGTAGTTTCTACAGGACCTATGGGTCCATGGCAGTAGCTAGATCTCTCTCTCTCTCTCTCTCTCATGATCTTCAATACAATGATCCCTTAGGGCACCAATTTGATGTAATTATTGCGGTGTGTTTGTTGAAATCCGATGAATTGTGGGTTTATGATCAGATTATTCATAGAAATTAAGTGTGTCTTCTATTATTTGTGATTGTATAGCTATCTATGCTTTCCGATCTATAAGTTTTCTTTGGCCAAGTTAATGAGTAGATCATCATAGGGAGTGGTGCATAATAGTGGGTTCAATATTGTAGTGCTATTACTCTCTGGCAGGAGGGGTTGCAAGGTACGTATTGTATTGTTGCTACTAAGGATAAAATAATGGGGTTGAAACATATTGATTGATCTCACCTTGTGTACATTACGTCATCTTGCTTAAGGCATTACTTTGTTTGTCATGAACTTAATACTTTGAGATGCATATTGGATAGCGGTCTTGGGGTGGAGTAATAGTAGTAGGCGTCAGTAAGTTTAACGGTCTACTTGCCACGGACGTAATGCCTATATAAGAATCATGTCATCAAGAATCATAATCATAACGATGTGATCTTCTGTCGATTGCCGAATTATAATTTGTTTACCCATCATTTCTATGCTCATGAGAGGGATGCCTCTAGTGAACGTTATGGCCACTGATAACCCACAAGTATAGGGGATTGCAACAGCCCTCAAGGGTAGTATTTCACCCAAATTTATTGATTCGACACAAGGGGAGCCAAAGAATATTTATTGGTCTTAGCAGTGGAGTTGTCAATTCAACCACACCTGGAATTTCTTTCTGCAACAAAGTTATCAGTAGCACAGTAACAATAGTAAGAGGAAAAGTAGTAGTAATGATTGTGTGATTGTAACGACAGTAGCAATAGTAGTAACTTAGCGGAGATCAATATGTTTAAAGCGTAGGAATTGGATCGGTAATGGACAAGTATATTGGATGACATTCCTCACGTAATAGTTACACACTAGAGCGACACAGAAATAGCTCCAATTCATCAATGTAATGTAGGCATGTATTCCGTATATAGTCATATGTGCTTATAGTAAGAACTTGCATAACATATTCTTCCTACCCTCCCGTGGCAGCGGGTGATACTTGTGATGTGTGTTGGGTTTTCCGTGAAGAGGAACAGGTGATGCAGCGTAGTATAGATAAGTATTTCCCTCAGATGAGAACCAAGGTTTACTGAACCAATAGGAGTAGCACGCAACCCCCGTCATCAGCGACTGCACACAAAGAAGCAAACACTTGCACCCAATGCGGTCAAGAGGGTTGTCAATCCCCTTGGACTCGTTATTTGCAAGCTAGTGAAGCATGTAGATAAAAGTTGAATAATGTAAATTGCACAATAAAATAAAAACAAATAAATGGCAGAAAGGTAATGAAGGCTTTTGTAAATATATAAGTGAATAGACCCGGGGTCCGTAGTTTTCTCTAGTGGCATCTCTAATGTACTAGGCATACGGTGGGTAAACAAATTACTGTTGGGCAATTGATAGAAAAGCGCATAGTTATGCAATATTTATTCACGGCAATGATCATGCATATATAGGCATCACGTCCATAAACAAATAGGCTAACTCCTGTCTGCACCTATTACTATTACTCCACGTCTAGAGCGCTTCTATGCTTGCCTCTCTAAGTATTAAGTTCATGACAAACAAAGTAATGATTGGAGAACGATGACATGATGTAGACAAAGAAAACTCAATCAATATGAATTGACCCTGTCGTTTTATCCTTAGTGGCAACAATAAAAAGACGTGTATTGTCCCCTTCTGTCACTAGGATATAGAGCATCGCCAGATTGAACCCACTACAACGCACCCCTCTCACTGAAGAAATATCAATCTAGTTGGCCAAACTATTTCAGTAGATCGGAGACATTTACGAAGCTATAATAATCATGCAAAAAAGAATCATAATAGAAACCAGAGAAGACTCAAATCTTTTTCATGAATAATCTTAACATAAACCCAGAATTCATCGGATCCCAACAAACGTACCACACAAAGTGATTACATCGAATAGATCACCGCGAAGATGTGGTGAACTTTGTATTGAAGATCAAGAGAGAGAGAGAGGCAGAGAGAGATAGCCATCTAGGTACTAACTACGGACCCGTAGGTCTGTAGGGAACTACTCACACATCACCATGGGAGCAGCAAGGTTGATGTAGAGGCCCTCCGTGATCGATCCCCCCTCCGGCAGGGCACCAGAACAAGGCTCCAGATGGGTACACGGCGGAACAAAGACTTGCGGCGGCGGAAAAAGTGTTTCAGGAGGCTCTCTAGGGTTTTGGGGATTTATTGGAATTTATAGGCCAGAGAGGGGCGCCGGGAGACGCCCGAGGGGGCACCACATAATAGGGTGCGGCCACCCCCCCCCCCTCGACGCGCCCTGTTGTCTCGTGGAGCCTCCGGTCTCCTCCCAAAGCTTCCAGGTCTTCTTTTGGTCCAGAAAAAATCATAAAGAAGTTTCGGGGCAATTGGACTTCGTTTGGTACTGTAAACCTGAAAAGCAAAAAACATGCAGAAAACAGCATCTGGCACTAGGCACTGGGTTAATAGTTTAGTGCCCAAAAATAATATGAATTGGTAAATAATCATACAAAAAGCATCCTAGAATGAAAATATTATAGCATGGAACAATAAAAAAATATAGATATGTTGGAGACGTATTAGCGGGTTCCATAAGGAAATCTAAGGGATATTATGGCCTCCTTTTAATAGAGAACCGGAACAAAGCATTAACACATGGTGAATACATGAACTTCTCATACTACGGTCATCACCAGCGATGATCCCAACTATTTTCACTTTAGGATCTATGGATCATAACACATAATAGGTGCATACAACTTGCAAGATAGGATCCAAAACACTCTCATATTCATGAAAACATAATAGGTTCAAACCTGAAGTCATGGCACTCGGGCCCTAGTGGCAAGCATTAAGCATAGAAAAGTCATAGCAACATCAATCTCACAACATAGTGGATACTAGCGATTAAGCCATATCAAAATAACCCGATTACATAACAAATCTCATCCAATCCCATCACCATCCAGCAAGCCTACAAAAAATTACTCACTCCCGATGGTGAGCATCATGGAATTGTTGATGGAGAAGGGTTGGTGATGACGACGACGATGAATCCCCCTCTCCGGAGCCCCAAACAGACTCCAGATCAGCCCTCCCGAGGAAGAACAGGAGGTGGCGGCAACACCGTCTCGTAAAACACGATGGAAACAACGTCAGTCCATGTTAGTTTCATTCAAATCATGCAAATTAGAGTCCAAAACAAGAGAAAAAGTGTTTGGAAAAGTAGATACGTTTGAGATGTATATACTCCCCCAATCTTAACTCATTGCTTGTCCTCAAGAAATTCAGTTGACAAACTGAAAGTGATAAAGAAAACTTTTATAAACTCTTTTATTCTCGTTGTTGTATACATGCTTAGCTAGTTTTTAGGTTTTTAGCAAAGACCATAACTAACCATGTCGGTGATAACACTTCGGTATTATATTTACAAATGGCAATAACATAACCAACTAGCGAGCAATAATTAAATATCTCATATGCCAACAATTTGTCAAAACAGGCATGATATAATATGATGATATGGTATCACGCTAGACCTTTGTGAGACCGCAAAACATTAATGCAGAGCACCTCTGAGGTTCAAGCAACAAACATTGTAATTCGGAGTAGAGGAGATCCAGGCATGCTCACATCCAACATTAACTAGACTCTATGCATAAAAATGACAGCACTACTCTCAGGTCTGGTGCTTTGGTAAGAAGGTGATGACCCGACTATAAAGTAAATAAGATAAAAGTAAATATAAAGGCACTGCGCAGAGGGAAGCATTGATTTGCAGCGGTGCGAGAGCTCATGGTTTAAAACTGAGATGAATTGTAATTTTGGGTGGTATGCTTTTCCTATCAACGTCATGACAAGAGATTTCGGTATCTTCCATGCTAAACACATTATTAGTGGTTCCCAAGCTGAAATGTAAAGTTTACTCCCATCCACCATACATACACAAGCCACGGCTGACCGAATTCATGGGTGCCCTCCAACAATCAACTTTCTAGGGGAGTTTGTCTAATTTATTTTGATTATGCAGGACTGGGCACTCTTTTTACCAGTCTTTCTCATGCAATGACAGGCGAATAAATGCCCATCTTGAGAATAACCACTTATCATGGAAGATACTGACCACCTCGTCGATCCATAAGCGGTACAAGCACACAAAACATATGTTTACTTGAATGATTACAGGTGGCACTTGTTGTTTTTCTCCATTAATACCAAATAGTTATATTTACTTGTTGTTTATATTTATCTATCTACCACTATCAGATGTAATTCCGGCAATCTGTGAGAAGAAGGGGATTAAAAACCCTCTTACCTTTGCTGGGCACTAAGATTTGTTTTGTGTGTGTGTGCTGGTACCGTTAAAGTTGCATGTGTGTCGTCTCCTTATGGTATAATAAACCTTGGTTCTTAACTCAGGGAAATACTATATGCTACTATACTATATCACACTTCCTCTTCGAGGAATCCCAACACATATCTAAAGTAGCAGAAAAATTTATAGCGCTTTTGCCGGGGAGACGGAAATTTCACTTCCCATCAACTTGCCATTTCTGGTGCCGTTGTCGGGGAAGCTTCACCATACAACCAAGGTACATTCGCATAAATTTATCAATTTGCATGTTTTACTTTATTTGCCTTTTGCTATTATTTGCCTTCTATATGAAAAATTAAAATACCAAAAAATGTGCTACTTTGTTACTTGTTATTATGGCTAGTTCTTTGCTTGTTGCTTCCACGCCTGAAAATGATGTGAGGAAAAAAGGAGGCAAAAAAGAGCCCAAAAGGGAGAAGAAAAGAAATGAAATGAAATGAAAAAGGAAAAAAAAAGAAAAAGAGAGAGGGGGGCACACTACTATCCTTTTTCCATATTTGTGCTTCAAAGTAGCACCATGTTCTTCATATAGAGAGTTTTCATATACTTCATGATTATGCTACCCAGCCGCCCGAGCATGGCATGTGCTCGCTGGTCCAAAATAGCCAACCGGCTAGGGCTGCGTTGTCCGGACACCCGGGCATGAGTTCCATCCGAGCAGGGGAACATCGGCAAGAGGGCAGTATGTCACACTTGACGCGGCCTTGTTGCTTCCTTGAAGCTCGCGCAGCGTGGTTTGCCCTGGCCTGCATGTCAATTCACTCGGCTAGCTGTAGCAACTAGTGGGATTTTATATTATAGAACTTGTCTTGTATATTCCTATGACGAGCTTCCTCAAATTCTCGAGGTCTTCATGAGCAAGGAAGTTGGATGCACACCCACTTAATTCCATTAGGAGAGCTTTTTCATATACTTATATCTCTAGTGCTCCGTTGCATGGAAATCCATACTCCTATCATCATATCGATCGTAAGGCCTCTCCATTGCCTAACCATCAACCGCATTGATGCGAGACGTTCTCAAATTTTTGTCTTCTTATAAACCCCAATCATCATTGTCCTTGCCATCCAAAGTGCTAAGTCGATGGCTCACGCTCCTTTAATGAGTGAAGTTGAAAAAGTTGAAGCGAGAAAAAGTATGATACACTTGATTTGGCACCGGGGTATTCATGATTTATACTTTATGTTAGGAAGACCGAGCTAGGCCATGCTTTCATACTTATATGTTTTGGAATAACATTCTTTAGCATTTTTTACTTGTAAACACAATGATTACTTTCTAGCATTCTTCCATATTATCGTTTGATATCTAATAATTCAATCGCTTCCTAATATTCATCACATAAAGAACTACATGATTAAAACATGCTATATAGAATTTGACATCAAAAATTCTGTTTTTATCACTTACCTACTCGAGGAAGAGTAGGAGTTAAGCTTGGGGATGTTGATACGTCTCCAACATATCTATAAGTTTTAATTGTTTCATGCTATTATATTATCAATCTTGTATGCTTTATATGCCATTTTATATCATTTTTTGGGAATAACCTATTAACTTAGTGCCCAGTGCCACTTTCTGTTTTTACTTATTTCTTTGTTTCACGGGAAAATCATACCAAACAAAGTCCAAACACGAGGATACTCTACGGTGATTTTTTCTGGACTACGAGAGACCCTAGAACCTTCGAGGAGGCACCAGACGATGCCCTAGAGGGCCACAAGCTCAGGTGGTGCGCCCCTAGGGGTAGGACGCGCCATGTGAGCTTGTGGGGCCCCTAAGGCTCCGCCTGACCTAGTTCCAACGCTAAATATTCATAAACCCCCAGAGCGAGACCCGAATTAATTTTATCGCCGCTGCAACACTCTATTATTCCTTGATCCAATCTGGATGCCTTATCTAGTGCTCTGTCGGAGGGGTAATCCATCACGAAGACCATCTTGATCAACCTTGTTGCCTCCACGATGATGTGTGAGTAGTTCCTACAGGACATACGGGTCCATAGCAGTAGCTAGATGGCCCTCCCTCTTTATGTGTGTGCGTGTGTGTGTGTGTGTATATATACATATATCTCTATCTCTCTCTTTGTCTATCTATATATCTCTTATGATCTTCAATACAATGATCTCTTAAGAGACCTATTCGATGTAATTCTCGCAGTGTGTTCATTGGGATCCAATGAATTGTGGGTTTATGATCATATTATTCATTGAAATTAACGGAGTCTCTTCAGATCTTTTATGTGTGATTTTTATCTATGTATTTCTGATCTATGAGTATTTTTTGCCAAGTTAATGAGTAGATCATCAGAGGGAGTGGTGCATAGTAGTGGGTTCAATATTGTGGTGTCCTTACTCTGTGACAGGAGGGGTTGCAAGGCACGTATTGTATTGTTGCTACTAAGGATAAAACGATGGGGTTTGAACATATTTATTAATTTTACCATATCTACATTAGTCATCTTGCTTAAAGCATTACTCTGTTTGTCATGAACTTAATACGATGAGATGCATGCTGGATAGCGATCTTGGGATTGAGTAGTAGAAGTAGGCGTCAGTAAGTTTAAGAGTCTACTTGTCATGGATGTAATGCCTATGTATGAATCATGCCATGAAGAATCATAATCATAACTATGCGCTATTCTGTCAATTGCCCAACAGTAATTTGTTTACCCACCATTACTATGCTCATGTGAGAGATGCCTCTAGTGCACATTATGGTTCCCGGGCCCATTCTCAATTAATACCAAAAATATATATTAATTTGATGTTTTCTATCTCTTATTTGATTTTATTTATCTATCTACCACTATCAGATTTAATTCCTGCAATTGAAGAGAACAAGGGGATTGACAACCTTCTTATCTTCATTAGGTGCCAGCACTTGTTGATCTGCGTGTGTGCAGATAGTATTAAAGTTGCTTGTGTGTTGTCTCCTTCTTGTTCGATAAACCTTGGTTCTTAACTGAGGGAAATACTATATGCTACTATACTGCATCACCCTTCCTCTTCGAGGAATCCCAACACCTATAACAAGTAGCAGAAACCAGTGATGCTCGATGATGACGAGGTATTTGATATACCAGCTTACTTTCTGCAAAAGAGCTATGTCTGGTTTGAGGGACTTGTGATTTAACATATAATATAAACTCTCGCGTCATGTCCTCCTCGACAACAAGTTCAGAAACTTGTGCCGATTACTGGAGGTAGATACTTCAGGTGATATCTGTAACCTTCACATAATATCTTCGCGGACCATAGTGACTCTTGGTTGCTGAAGAGTTTGACGCTTAACCGCATGGAGAGTTAGCTGCTCTCAAGAGTAATAGGCTGAGCATACTGAACTTGGATCTCTATGATGCTCAATCACTATCTAGTTTTCTGGATCTCGAGTTTTCTCTCGGTGGATCAACTCTAATCATTTGGAGAGAGGGTGCTTTGACAACTTGTCAAAATCACGTGAGTATCCAACCATCTCAGAAGACACGGGGTGGCTATTTATAGTTGGAGCAATCCTGAGGGGGAAATGACCATTCAGGACACGGCGTCCAACCAATGGGCAACCGACACATTTCCAACGTTCGGATATAAAACGGCCTTCATCGCACCCAAGCCGACGGGGAAAGGCTTATCCGGGACAGCGTAGCGGCGTCCTGGCATCTCAAAGGACTGGTCCGTCGCAACAGGCTGGCTCGTGGGGCCATTTACGGGGAAGACCGCAGGAGTTGGGTGGCGCGTGGGCCCACTCTGGGCCCACTCGAGCAACGTGTCATGCAGGTCCGGTCACGACGTGTGGTGTTTGCCTCGCGCACGCCTGCTCCGGCTCGTGCGTGTGTTGCGTCCGGGTGCTTCTCGCCCATATGGGCGGGTTGTCACGTGGGGCCAGTCGGTCACATGTAGTCGGCCCCACGCAAACTCTTGGTCCCGCTCGCGCGGCTACCCGGACGCCTGAGCGTGGCGTGTGCTAGCTGGTCTGAAATAGCCATCCGGCTAGGGTTGCGTTGTCCGGAAACCCGGGCATGAGTCCCATCCGAGCAGGGGCGCAGCGGCATGAGGGCAGTATGTCACACTTGACGCGGCCTTGTTGCTTCCTTGGAGCTCGCAGCATGGTTCGCCCTGGCCTGTATGTCAATTCACTCGGCTAGCTGCAACCACTAGTGGGATTTTATATTATAGAACTTGGCTTGTATATTACTATGACGAGCTTCCTCAAATTCTCGAGGTCTTCATGAGCAAGGAAGTTGGATGCACACCCACTTAGTTCCATTAGGAGAGCTTTCATATACTTATATCTCTAGTGCATCCGTTGCATGGAAATGCATACTACTATCATCATATCGATCGTAAGGCCTCTCCATTGCCTAACCATCAACCGCGTTGATACGAGACTTTCTCAAATTTTTGTCTTCTTATAAATCCCAATCATCATTGTCCTTGCCATCCATAGTGCTAAGTCCATGGCTCACGCTCATTTACCTCTATTACTCCACACATCGACCGCTATCCCGCATGCATCTAGTGTATTAAGTTCATGCAAAAATGGAGTAATGCAATAAGAACGATGGCATGATGTAGACAAGATCTATTCATGTAGGAATAGACCCCATCTTGTTATCCTTAATAACAACAATACATGCGTGCCTTGTTGCCCCTTCTGTCACTGGGAAAGGACACCGCAAGATCAAACCCATCACAAAGCACCTCTTCCCATGGCAAGAAAAATCGATCTAGTCGGCCTAACTAAACCAAAGATTCGAAGAAGAAATACGAGGCTATAAGTAATCATGCATATAAGAGATCAAAGAAGACTCAAATAATATTCATGGATAGGAATTGATCATGAACTCAAAATTCATCGGATCCCAACAAACACACCAAAAAAGTTTACGTCAAATAGATCTCCAAGAGACCGTTCTATTGAGAATCATAAGAGAGAGAGAGGAAGCCATCTAGCTACTGCCTACAGACCCGTAGGTCCATGGTGGACTATCACGCATCATCGGAGAGGCACCTATGAAGAAGATGAACCCCTCTGTGATGGTGTTTAGATTGGATCTCGAGGTTCTGGAACTTGCGGCGGCTGGAATTGTGTTTCGTCGACTCCCCTAGGGTTTTTGGAATATTTGGGAATTTATAGGCATCAGAGGCGGTGGAGAGGGGCCCCGTGGAGGGCACAACCCATCAGGGTGCGCTGGGGGGCCCTGGCTCGCCCTGGTGGGTTGTGCTCTCCACAGGCCACCTTCCTGGCTCTTCTTTGGCCCACTGGGTGTCTTCTGGTCCAGAAAAAATCTCCAAAAAGTTTCGTCGCGATTGGACTCCGTTTGGTATTGATATTCTGCAAAGTAAAAAAACAAGAAAAAACAGCAACTGGCACTTTGGCACTATGTCAATAGGTTAGTACCAAAAAATGATATAAAGTTATTATAAAATGATTGTAAAACATCCAAGAATGATAATATAACAGCATGGAACAAGCAAAAAATATAGATACGTTGGAGACGTATCAGCATCCCCAAGCTTAATTCCTACTCGTCCTCGAGTAGGTAAATGATAAAAATAGAATTTTTGATGTGGAATGCTACCTAACATGTTCATCTCATGTTCTTTTCTTTTGTATAGCATGGACATTTGGACTTGTAAATGATTCAAAGCAATAGTCTAGTTTTAACATAATGACTTCAATACTCAAGCATGCCAACAAGTAACCATGTCTTTCAAAATATCAACACTAAAGAAAGTTATCCCTAGCCCATCATGCTCAATCATTGATCCATTCATGAAACACACTCAAATATTAGCTATGCCCAATGCTCAAGTACGATCATAGTGCCCCCTAGTTTGTGATTTAAAAGAGAAGATGGAGACTCAAAAAAGAAAAATTGCATAAAGTAAATAGATAGGCCCTTCGCAGAGGGAAGTAGGGATTTGTAGAGGTGCCAGAGCTCAAGGTTTTAAATTGAGAGAGAAAAAATTTGGGTGGCATGCCTTTCCTGTCAGCGAAAACGACAAAGTAGCTCACAATACTTTCCATGCTAGATATATGATAGGCGGTTCCCAAACAGAAAATAAAGTTTATTCCTTTTTCCACCAAACTTTCACTTTCCATGGCGGGCCGTATCCACGGTTGACTTCCATACCAACACTTTCCAAGGAATTTATTATTTGACAACATAAAGTAAAAAAAAATTCATTTCGAGAATGGGCATCCCTATTACCGCCGCACTCTTGTGCAATGACAAGTGAATAAACACTCATCTTGAGAATAACACATCTAGCATGGAAAAATATTGGACACTCCCCACCGTTTCATGAGCGGTACGAGCACACAAAAGATAAGTTTATTTTGAAAATTTAGAGATGGCACATACAAATTTGCTTGGAACGGCATGGAAATACCGCATATAGGTAGGTATGGTGGACTCATAAGGCAAAACTTGGTTTAAGGATTTTGGATGCACAAGTAGTATTTCTACTTAGTACAAATGGAGGCTAGCAAATAGATTGAGAAGCAACCAAACCAAGAAACGAAAATTCACATAAGAGAGCATTGAGCGTAACTAACACCGAATAATGCACCATAAGTAGGATGTAACTTCATTGCATAACTATGGACTTTCGTGCATGCATAGGGAATCACAAACCTTAACACCAATATTCCTACTAAAGCATAATTACTCACTAACATGACTCACATATTACTATCATCATGTTTCAAAACTATTACAAGGAATCAAATTTAATTTGTCCAATGATCTTCATGAAAGTTTTTATTATATCCTCCTTGGATATCTATCACTTTGGGACTAGTTTCATATATTGCCACTGCTTTTTGACAAGCTCAAACAAATTTAAGTGAAGCACATGAGCATAGAGTTTTCATCTCTCAAAAAGGTATAAGTGAAGAATGAGAGGATTTATTCAAAATTTACTAGCTCTCAAATTAATCTAAGTGAAGCATGAGAGTATTTCTACGAAAGTTTCCAAGCACACCATGCTCAAAAAGATATAGGTGAAGCACTAGAACAATCCTATAGCTCAAAGAATTTAAGTGAAGCATATAGAGCAATTCTATCAAATCATAGCATAATTTTGGCTCTCTCAAATAGGTGTGTCCAGCAAGGATACAAGTGACAAACTAACAAGCAAAGCAATCAAAGATACAAGATGCTCCAAGCAAAACTCATGATATGTGACGAATAAAAATATAGCTCCAAGTAAAATACCGATGGTCGTTAGAAGAAAGAGGGGATGCCACTCGGGGGCATCCCCAAGCTTAGTTGCTTGCTTCTCTTTGGATATACCTTGGGGGTTCTGTAGCATCCCCAAGCTTAGGCTCTTTTCACTCCTTATTCCTTCATCCATCGTGATCTCACCCAAAACTTGAAAACTTCAATCACACAAAACTCAACAAAATCTTCGTGGGATCCGTTAGTATAATAAAGCAAATCACTACTATAGCTTCTGTTGCAAACCCATTAATATTTTATTATTTCATTATACCTACTATATTTTAACTTTACCATGGCTCATACCCTTCAATATAACCCATAGATTCATCAAAACAAGCACACAATGCAACGAAAACAGAATCTGTCTTAAACAGACCAGTCTGTAGTAATCTGTAATCTAACCATACTTCTGTAACTCTAAACATTCTGAAAAATTAGGACAACATAAATAATTTGTATATAAATACTGTGTTAAAATTTCAGCTCAAGATCACGTTCCAGCAAAAAATGAAAATTCATATACTGGATGCAAAGTTTCTGTTTCAGATTCAGCATCGCTTCTACTCATCTTATGAATCATCCTAAAGGCTCTACTTGGCAAAAACACTAAATAAACCATAAAAACACAATCATAACAGAGGCATAATTGTGTCAACACTCAAAAACAGAAAGGGAAAAGCAAAAATAAATTTATTCATTGGGTTGCCTCCCAACAAGCGCTATCGTTTTACGCCCCTAGCTAGGCATGATGATTTCAATGATGCTCACATAAAAAGTAGTAATTGAAATATGCAAGAGAGAATCATGAATATCATGACAAGCACATTTAAGTCTAACACACTTCCTATGCATAGGGATTTTGTAAGCAAACAATTTATGGGAACAAGAATCAACTAGCATAGGAAGGCGAAACAAGCATAACTTCAAAACTTTGAACACATAGAGAGGAAACTTGATATTATTGCAATTCCTACAAGTATATGTTCCTCCCTCATAATAAATTTCAGTAGCATCATTAAGGAATTCAACAATATAACCATAACATAAATCATTCTTTTCATGATGCACAAGCATAGCATTTTCATTACTCTCCACATAAGCAAATTCCTTATCATCCATGGTAGTGGGAGAAAACTCAACAAAATAACTATCATGAGACACTTGATTGACATAATCACATTGCAAATTAAAACTGTGATGATAAGCTTCATGGTTATCATTACTCATTATAGCATATGTGTCATCACCATCATCATAAATAGGAGGCATGCAATCATCATAATAAATTTGCTCATCAAGACTTGGGAGACTAGAAATATCATTTTCATCAAACATAGCATCCCCAAGCTTGTGGCTTTGCATATAATTAGCATCATGGATATTCAGAGAATTCATACTAGCAACATTGCAATCATGCTCATTATTCAAGGAACTATCATGAATCACCTTATAAATTTCTTATTTCAACACTTCATCAAAATTTTCAGATTCATGATTTTCAAACAAAACTTCATGGAGATAATCAAGTGCACTCAACTCGCTAGCAATTGGTTCATCATAATTTGATCTTTTGAAAATATTAGCAAGTCGATGAGTATCCATAGCAATGGATTTTTAGTAAGCAAAGATGCAAGCAAATAGAAGGCACATGGAAACACAAGCAAAGAGATTCGGTGAGAAAAAGGCAAACGAAAAAGAGGGCGAATAAAACGGCAAATTTGGTGAAGTGGGGGGGGGAAGGAAAACGAGAGGCAAATATCAAATAATGTAATTGCAAGGAGATGAGATTTGTGATTAGGAACCTGGTAGATGATGATGGAGTCTCCTCGGCGCCTGAGATAGGCACGTAGAAGAGACCGCTTCCTCCCCGGCAACGGCGCCAGAAATTCCTTTGACGTGGCTTGAGACTGCATCGGTATTTCCCCAAAGAGGAAGGGATGATGCAACACATCGACGGTAAGTATTTCCCTCAGTTATGAAACCAAGGTTATCGAACCAGTAGGAGGATCACAACCACCCAATAAGCAGCACCTGCACACAAACAACAAATACTTGCAACCCGACGCGAAAGAGAGGTTGTCAATCTCTCTACAGTAAAAAGATAGATTAGGTAGTGATGGATAGGAGAGATAGATCTCTCAAGAACACAAAATAGAAAAGGCAAATAAAAAGTGCAGTATTTTTGGGTTTTTGGTTTTGTAGATCTGACAACAAAGAAGCAAAAAAGATAGATCTGAAAGCAATATGTTGGAAAAGTAGACCCGGGGGGCGTAGGATTCACTAGTGGCTTCTCTCATGAGTATAGCACACGGTGGGTGAACGAATTACTGTTGGACAATTGATAGAAAATCGAATAGTCATGACGATATCCAAGGCGATGATCATTATATAGGCATCACGTCCAAGATAGGTAGACCGACTCTTGCCTGCATCTACCTCTATTACTCCACAGATCGACCGCTATCCAGCATGCATCTAGTGTATTAAGTTCATGGGAAAATGGAGTAATGCAATAAGAACGATGACATGATGTAGACAATATCTATTCATGTAGGAATAGACCCCATCTTGTTATCCTTAATGGCAACGATACATGTGTGCCTTGCTGCCCCTTCTGTCACTAGGAAAGGACACCGCAAGATCGAACCCATCACAAAGCACCTCTTCCCATGGCAAGAAAAATCGATCTAGTCGGCCTAACTAAACCAAAGATTCAAAGAAGAAATACGAGGCTATAAGTAATCATGCATATAAGAGATCAAAGAAAACTCAAATAATATTCATGGATAGGAACTGATCATGAACTCAAAATTCATCGGATCCCAACAAACACACCGCAAAAGTTTACATCAAATAGATCTCCAAGAGACTATTGTATTGAGAATCATAAGAGAGAGAGAGAGAGAGAGGAAGCCATCTAGCTAATGCCTACGGACCCGTAGGTCTATGGTGGACTACTCACGCATCATCGGAGAGGCACCTATGAAGAAGATGAACCCCTCCGTGATGGTGTTTAGATTGGATCTCGAGCTTCTGGAACTTGCGGTGGCTGGAATTGTGTTTCGTCGACTCCCCTAGGGTTTTTGGAATATTTGGGAATTTATAGGCATCAGAGGCGGTGGAGAGGGGCCCCGTGGAGGGCACAACCCATCAGGGCGCGTCGGGGGCCCCCTGGCGCGCCCTGGTGGGTTGTGCTCTCCACAGCCCACCTTCCTGGCTCTTCTTTGGCCCACTGGGTGTCTTCTGGTCCAGAAAAAATCTCCATAAAGTTTTGTCGCGATTGGACTCCGTTTGGTATTGATATTCTGCGAAGTAAAAAACAAGCAAAAACAGCAACTGACACTTTGGCACTATGTCAATAGGTTAGTCCCAAAAAAGGATATAAAGTTATTATAAAATGATTGTAAAACAACCAAGAATGATAATATAATAGCATGGAACAAGCAAAAATTATAGATACGTTGGAGACGTATCACTGACCTAGTTCCAACGCTAAATATTCACAAATATTCACAAACCCTAGAGCGAGACCCGGAACAATTTTATCGCCGCTGCAAGCCTCTATTCTTCCTTGATCCAATCTGTATGCCTTATCCCATGCTCTGTTGGAGGGGTAATCCATCACGAAGGCCATCTTGATCAACCTTGTTGCCTCCGCGGTGATGTGTGAGTAGTTCCTACAGGACATACGGGTCCATAGCAGTAGCTAGATGGCCCTCTCTCTCTCTATGTGTGTGCGTGTTTATGTATATATATATATATATATATATATATATGTCTCTCTCTCTATCTCTCTCTTTGTCTATCTACCTATCTATCTCTTATGATCTTCAACACAATGATCTCTTCAGACACCTATTCGATGTAATTCTCGCGGTGTATTTATTGGGATCCGATGAATTGTGGGTTTATGATCATATTATTCATTGAAATTAACTGAGTCTTTTCAGATCTTTTATGTGTGATTTATATCTATGTATTTCCGATCTATGAGTATTTTTTGCCAAGTTAATGAGTAGATCATCAGAGGGAGTGGTGCATGGTAGTGGGTTCAATATTGTGGTGTCCTTACTCTGTGACAGGAGGGGTTGCAAGGCACGTATTGTATTGTTCCTACTAAGGATAAAACGATGGGGTTTGAACATATTGATTGATTTTAACATGTCTACATTAGTCATCTTGCTTAAAGCATTACTCTGTTTGTCATGAACTTAATACGTTGAGATGCATGCTGGATTGCGATCTTGGGGTTGAGTAGTAGAAGTACGCGTCAGTAAGTTTAAGGGTCTACTTGTCATGGATGTAACGCCTATGTATGAATCATGCCATGAAGAATCATAATCATAACTATGCACTATTCTCTCAATTGCCCAACAGTAATTTGTTTACCCACCATTACTATGCTCATGAGAGAGATGCCTCTAGTGAACATTATGGTCCCCGGGCTCATTCTCAATTAATACTAAAAAGATATATTTATTTGATGTTTTTATCTCTTATTTTATTTTATTTATCTATCTACCACTATCAGATTTAATTCCTGCAATTGAAGATAACAAGGGGATTGACAACCTTCTTATCTTCATTGGGTGCCAGCATTTGCTGATCTGCGTGTGTGCAGATAGTATTAAAGTTGCTTGTGTGTTGTCTCCTTCTTGTTCGATAAACCTTGGTTCTTAACTGAGGGAAATACTATATGCTACTATACTGCATCACCCTTCCTCTTCGAGGAATCCCAACACCTATAACAAGTAGCAGAAACCAGTGATGCTCGACGGCGACGAGGTATTTGATATACCAGTTTACTTTCTGCAAAAGAGCTATGTCTAGTTTGAGGGACTTGTGATTTAACATATAATATAAACTCTCGTGTCATGTCCTCCTCGACAACATGTTTAGAAACTTGTGCCGATTACTGGAGGTAGATACTTCAGGCGATCTTTGTAACCATCACAATGTCTTCGCGGACCATAGTGACTCTTGGTTGCTGAAGAGTTTGACGCCTAACCGCATAGAGAGTTAGCTGCTCTCAAGAGTAATAGGCTGAGCTTACTAAACTTGGATCTCTATGATGCTCAATCACTATCTAGTTTTTGGATCTCGAGTTTTCTCTCGGTGGATCAACTCTAATCATTTGGATAGAGGGTGCTCTGACAACTTGTCAGATCACACGAGTATCCAACCATCTCAAAAGATACGGGGTGGCTATTTATAGTTGGAGCAATCCTGAGGGGGAAATGACCATTCAGGACACGACGTCCAACCAATGGGCAACCGACAGATTTCCAACGTTCGGATTTCGAACGACCTTCATCGCACCCACGCCGACGGGGAAAGGCTTATCCGAGACAGTGCAGCGTCGTCCTGGCGTCTCGAAGGACTGGTCCGCTCGCGACAGGCTGGCTCGTGGGGCCCATTTAGGGGAAGACCGCAGGAGTTGGGTGGCGCGTGGGCCCACTCTGGGCCCACTCGGGTCCAGTCACGACGTGTGGTGTTTGCCTCACACACGCCTGCTCCGGCTCGTGTGTGCGTTGCGTCCGGGTGCTTCTCGCCCACATGGGTGGGTTTTCACGTGGGGCCAGTCGGTCACATGTAGTCGGCCCCACGCAGACTCTTGGCCCCGCTCGCGCGGCTACCCGGCCGCCCGAGCGTGGCGTGTGCTCGCTGGTCCGAAATAGCCATCCGGCTAGGGTTGCGTTGTCCGGACACCCGCGCATGAGTCCCATCCGATCAGGGGTGCAGTGGCAAGAGGGCAATATGTCACACTTGACGCGGCCTTGTTGCTGCCTTGGAGCTCGCAGCATGGTTCGCCTTGGCTTGCATGTCAATTCACTCGGCTAGCTGCAGCCACTAGTGGGATTTTATATTATAGAACTTGGCTTGTATATTCCTATGATGAGCTTCCTCAAATGCTCGAGGTCTTCATGAGCAAGGAAGTTGGATGCATACCCACTTAGTTCCATTAGGAGAGCTTTCATATACTTATATCTCTAGTGCATCCGTTGCATGGAAATCCATACTCCTATCATCATATCGATCGTAAGGCCTCTCCATTGCCTAACCATCAACCGTGTTAATACGAGACTTTCTTAAAAAAAATTCTTCTTATAAATCCCAATCATCATTTTCCTTGTCATCCAAAGTGTTAAGTCCATGGCTCACACTCATTTACTGAGTGAAGTTGAAAAAGTTGAAGGAAGAAAAAGTATGATAGACTAGATTTGGCACCGGGGTATTCATGATTTATACTTTATGTTAGGAACACCGAGCTAGGCCATGCTTTCATAATTAAATGTTTTGGAATAACATTCTTTAGCATATATTCTTTATTTTTAAAGACAATGATTACTTTCTAGCATTCTTGCATATTATCATTTTGATATCTAATAATTAAATCGCTTCCTACTATTCATAACATAAAGAACTACATGATTAAAACATGCTATATAGAATTTGACATAAAAAATTCTGTTTTTATCACTTACCTACTCGAGGAAGAGTAGAAGTTAAGCTTGGGGATGTTGATACGTCTCCAACGTATCTATAAGTTTTAATTGTTTCATGCTATTATATTATCATTCTTGTATGCTTTATATGCCATTTTATATCATTTTTTGGGACTAACCTATTAACTTAGTGCCCGATGCCACTTTCTGCCCTTTTCTTATTTCTTTGTTTCAGAGGAAAATCATACCAAATGAAGTCCAAACACGATGATACTCTATGGTGATTTTTTCTAGACTACAAGAGACCCTAGAAGCTTCAAGGAGGCACCAGACGATGCCCTTGAGGGCCACAAGCTCAGATGGTACGCCCCTAGGGGTAGGGCGCGCCATGTGAGCTTATGGGGCCCCTAAGGCTCCGGCTGACCTAGTTCCAACGCTAAATATTCACAAATATTCGTAAACCCCCAAAGCGAGACTCGAAACAATTTTATCGCCGCTGCAAGCCTCTATTCTTACTTGATCCAATCTGGATGCCTTATCCAGTGCTCTGTCGAAGGGGTAATCCATCACGAAGGCCATCTTGATCAACCTTGTTGCCTCCATGATTATGTGTGAGTAGTTCATACAGGACATACGGGTCCATAGCAGTAGCTAGATGACCCTCTCTCTCTCTATGTGTGTGTGCGTGTTTATATATATATATATATATATATATATATATATATTTGTCTATCTATCTATCTATCTCTTATGATCTTCAAAACTACCAATTCGATGTAATTCTCGCGGTGTGTTCATTGGGATCCGATGAATTGTGGGTTTATGATCATATTATTCATTGAAATTAACTAAGTCTCTTGAGATCTTTCATGTGTGATTTATATCTATGTATTTCCGATCTATGAGTATTTCTTTGCCAAGTTAATGAGTAGATCATCAGAGGGAGTGGCGCATGGTAGTGGGTTCAATATTGTGGTGTCCTTACTCTATGACAGGAGGGGTTGCAAGGCACGTATTGTATTGTTGCTACTAAGGATAAAACGATGGGGTTTGAACATATTGATTGATTTTACCATGTCTACATTAGTCATCTTGCTTAAAGCATTACTCTGTTTGTCATGAACTTAATACGTTGAGATGCATGCCGGATAGCGATCTTGGGGTTGAGTAGTAGAAGTAGGCGTCAGTAATTTTAAGGGTCTACTTGTCGTGGACATAATGCCTATGTATGAATCATGCCATGAAGAATCATAATCATAGATATGCGCTATTTTTTCAATTGCCCAACAGTAGTTTGTTTACCAACCGTTGCTATGCTCATGAGAGAGATGCCTCTAGTTAACATTATAGTCCCCGGGCCCATTCTCAATTAATACCAAAAAGATATATTTATTTGATGTTTTTTATCTCTTATTTAATTTTATTTATCTATCTACCACTATCAGATTTAATTCTGGCAATTTGAGAGAACAAGGGGATTGGCAACCTTCTTGTCTTCATTGGGTGCAAGCATTTGTTGATCTGCTTGTGTGCAGATAGTATTAAAGTTGCTTTGCGTTGTCTCCTTCTTGTTCGATAAACATTGATTCTTAACTGAGGGAAATACTATATGCTACTATACTGCATTACCCTTCCTCTTTGAGGAATCCCGACACCTATAACAAGTAGCAAAAACCAGTGATGCTCGACGGCGACGAGGTATTTGATATACCAGTTTACTTTCTGCAAAAGAGCTATGTCTGGTTTGAGGGACTTGTGATTTAACATATAATATAAACTCTCTCGTCATGTCCTCCTCGTGAACAAGTTCAGAAACTTGTGCCGATTACTGGAGGTAGATACTTCAGGCGATCTCTGTAACCTTCAGATAATGTCTTTGTGGACCATAGCGAGTCTTGGTTGCTAAAGAGTTTGACGCCTAACTGCATAGAGAGTTAGCAGCTCTCAAGAGTAATAGGCTGAGCATACTAAACTTGGATCTCTATGATGCTCAATCACTATCTAGTTTTTTGGCTCTCGAGTTTTCTCTCGGTGGATCAACTCTAATCATTTGGAGAGAGGGTGCTCTGAAATTTTTTCAAAATCACACGAGTATCCAACCATCTCAGAAGACACGGGGTGGCTATTTATAGCTGGAGCAATCCCATGGGGGAAATGACCATTTAGGACACGGCGTCCAACCAATGGGCAACCAACACATTTCCAACGGTCGGATTTCAAACGCACCCAGCAACTTTACTTGAGGAATAGATTAGGATGACTCCTCGGATCAAAACATTTCTCTCGCATCCCAGAAGTTCTTCGTCTCTAGCTGACAAGTAAATGCCTCTAAACACAAAGATATTTCTCTCGAATTTCACTTTAGTTACGTTTCAGTTAAGCATCATAGAAACATAAGTTCTGAAACACTACGCCCCTCTTAGTAGTACGGTGTACCTATGACTCAAATAAGAGCAAAAGAACTACATAAGAAAATGCTGCATCTTCTCTTCGTCTTCTTTCTTCTAAGTTGTAGTCAAACTCTTTGGACCGAGCTCCTTAGCAATTGCTTAACATCAACAATTTTTTGGGGGGTCACTTCCGTCACGCAATATCTTCGATAGAAATCTTCTTGGTTGCCTGAGCATTCTTCTCTGCCACGCAGATGAGAATCCTCCGAGTTTATAGCAAACTCCTCAGAACGCCAAGGACCTAATTTCTTTGTGTGTACTAGCAAACACATTAGTTCCTCACTGTTTCTTTCTAACAATCTCCAAAACTCCCGGGGCAATCAATTGCACCAACCAATTCATATATCTCACACATTAATTAGTGAAATTTTATATTACTAAGCAATATATTTCACTTTGCATCCCACTTTGGGTTCTTTAATTTAGGTGGTTGTTCTATTACTCTTGTTTGTACATTCTGCATTCAAGGCAAAAGTTTAGTGAGATACAAAAACTCAGTGGCAGCTTTCTCTAAATGTAAAGCAACCTTGTATGACCATTCACTTACATAACCTTTGATGAAGCTCTAGTCATGTTTGCATTGTTCACGAATGGGCGGGGGGGGGGGCACTAAAATTACATGTTCACCTTAAGTGTTTTGCGTGATATTGACAAGTGATTAGGAGATAATGGCTATATTGAGTATATGAATAGAAAGCCTCATTGAGGTGATGTGAAGGTGTTTGGTGAACTCCTTGGCCCTACACAAAAGGATGAAAGAGGCGTCATCCATTTGACTTCAACCTTCGTTTTATATTTACTATTAAGAGGGGTGTTCACAAGGTGTGAGTGGGATTTATGATTCATTTTCATCCGTATACACCACCCACACACCGGAGAGAATGCCAAAAGGGGTTCCACAAAAGGATGCTTTTGTGATGTCCTGCAAGGGTATAGGACTGTTGTAGCACTTTTGTGTGATAAGTAGAGTGTCAAACCAATAGGAAGCATATAGGAAGACACTACCTACCCCGCAACTACGTTGTCTGTGTAGCTACGTTCGCACTGAGCCCGTAGTTTGAAAATAGCTTATTCTATAGGTTGCTACCAGAATGATAATAAATGGGGTTTTAACTAGACTGTAAACTAGGAGATAAAATATACTAAACTAGAACACGATGTAAAAGGGGATTGTACTTGTAGGATTGAATAGAGCAAAATGTGGTATCTAGGCTTTCGATCTCACTAGTACTAGAGGAGCGTCTAAGTGAAATACAAGTATTATAGACTACTAAACGTTCTCCTATGGTTTGCATCTGTAGCCTGTCACTCCTAGATGTACTAGACATAACATCACATCATGATCACACGCGGCTATCAATAATACACAACGGAACCAAAGGATCACAAAGTACAGCTATCAACTCTATGTACGTGCAAGTGTCATACATGCAACGTGAGAGAGAGTAAACGAAGCCACAAAGACTAGCTTTGCGTACTAGACCATACCTCAACCTAGAACCGGATTAATTACCCAAACATAGGTGAATGAACACACAAAGAGGAATGATTTATCGTTGCCATCAACATGTTCAGTTTTACAAAATACAAGTACGAGCATAGAGATGGACACCGGTGCGCCCGGCCTATGACTAACGCCCAGTGATGGCGGCGGTGTCGTGGGAACGTGTCTGACAGTAGATGGTAGGGGTACGAAAGGAGAGGGCAGAGTCCTAGCTACGGCGAGGGTGTACACACAGATGTATGAGTTCAGGCCTCACTCGGAAGTGATAACAGCCCTACGTCTCAGGTGCTCCGGGGAGCTTACTCTATCGAGTGATAAGTGCGTTGCGTTTACAAAGGATCGCGAACCCTTGTGCCAGTGGGGAGGGGTGGCTTATATAGAGCGCGCTGCCCCTCATAAACGTCTGGCATTTAGGGGTTTGATTGTAGGTAATAAAAGGGGGGGGGACGTTACTGGTAACGTATACAATAAATGCTAGTTAAGGCGGCGAGCGTAACGTCTGCCCGTTGGCCTCCCTGGTGAGACTCTTGGTCTTCTGCGGTCGAGTGATTTGTGGCCCCTCCGAGTGAGAGCTGACCGTCGAGTGGAGGGGGGGGGTATTCCGAGGTACTCATACGCCATGGCTAGTTCAGTCGGAATCTCTCTCGTAGTCTTGTAGTCCTCCAATGTGGCGTCCTTAGGTGGGGTATGTAGGATGGGCCTAGCACCCTACCCTAAGTACATATCCTCGTCATTAGCCCCCGAATGGATCAGGGCTCGAGTGGAGAAGGTGCAGTGCAGGTTCTGTCGAACTCAGCGTTCTGAATGAGCTTCGGGATCTTTCCGATACCTGTGACGACTGGGCCTTCCAACGTCTGCCTTGATCTATTCAGCTTGTCATTTCTTCCGAGTGAATTTAGATGCAGGTTCGAGTCCGAATGGTCAACAGGGTCTTCAGGTGTGACAGGACGCTCTGTCCGGCCTGGATTTCGCGGGATTCGAAATTTTGGGGAACGCGCGCCGAGCATGGGATGACGCAACCGACGGGGAAGCGGCTCCTCGATCCTCACGCCACCTTTATCGCCACATATCGCGGCTCCTCCGTTAGCGGGATACACAGGGATTTGGCGGGCCCACGAGTCAGTGACTCGGGTCGACGGACATAAAAAACGAGAGGGGAGGGGAATTTGCGACAGTGCGCTCATTTTCCCCTCGTCTCCTCCGCTTCTTCTGCTCCGCCGCCGCGCTGCTCAGATCGAATCCGCTCGCCGCTGCGACAATGGCGCCCAAGAAGACGACGAAGGGGAAGAAGCCCTCGAGCGCCTGGGCCGCAGCACCACCCGGATGGATGCAGGGCGATTTCCTGCCGTCAACCGTGACGGCGTTGGACGTGGAGAAGCTCGTCGCTGACGGCCTGGTTGCGGCCGGGTCGTGGAGGTTGCCGGGGACGGAAGGGGAGCCAGAGCCGCGCGAGGGCGAGCGGGTCCTCCTGACCACCCATTTGGAGAGAGGTTTTGCTCTGCCTCCGCATCCCTTCTTCCGCGGTTTTCTGAATTTCTTCGGGGCTCAGTTGCATCATTTTCCTCCCAACGCAATTGCGTATCTCGCTGCATTCGTGACGATGTGCGAGTGTTTCTTGGGTTGTCCCGCCCACTGGGGTCTGTTCAAGCACATCTTTACCATCCGTTCTCAGTCGGTGAAGAAGGCCCACACTAGTGATAATAGGACCAACGTCATCCAGCTATGCGGGGGTTTGGGTCTTCAGAAGAGGACGGGGAGTGCATTCCCAGCGCTCACCCTTCCGGAGTCGGTGCGGGGCTGGCAGTCGACCTAGTTCTACTGCCACGACGTCGCGTCCCCAAACATGTCGACTGGCCTTCCGCCCTTCACGCTGGATCGACCCACTGCGCCCCCATCTTTGACCGTTGCCGAGGAAGAGAAGGCCAATGTGGGGATCTTGATGAACAGTGTTGTGAATCTGATTCGTGATGGAGTGACCGGCTTGGATCTGTTGGAGGTGTTCCTGGGTCGACGGATCCAGCCGCTCCAGGTGCGGGACCATCCGATGTGGCATTACTCAGGAGTCGACGATACCACTCGTACCCACCCGGAAGATGTCTCAGAGGAAACCATCACGCTATGGCTGCGCGGCATCACTGGTGCGCGAGACAACCCCCGGGGTTCCAAAAGAGTATCGCCTTTCTCAGCTGCGAACCCGCCGAATGTGGTGAGTCATGTCATTGTCGATTGCTTTTGTATCTTGTCGAGTGAATATGTCTTCAGCTGACTGACTTGAATCTTTGCAGGAGCTCACGAATATGTATTCACCCGTGCCGAATGGCGGTCAGAACCTTGAAGGAGCGGGGAGCGAGAGCGACAGTGACAGCATCAGCTACGCCAAGGACAGCGAAGGCAACGGTGACGACTCGTCGGGGAGTGATGAAGTTGAAGTCGTGTCTCCTCCGAGTACTGAAGGGCGTTCCAAGCAGCGTCACGACCCAACACTCGACCGGGGTCGGGCCGGGGGGTCGACCACCAGGAGCTCCAAGCGCAGTCGGACGTCGACGCCAGAGCCGATTGAAAAGGTTGCCAAGCAGCCCAAGGTCACCACCACCAAGCCCCGGAAGGCTCTCCCCAGAATCAAGGTTGACGTGCCGATTGCTTCAACGTAAGTATCCTTGCTCTTCGCTTTAACTTGTTGCTGAACTTCATATTTTTGCTGACCGAGTGGATCTTGATCGTCAGGGCCGCTACCTCGGTGACATCTTCGGGGCGGGGAGAGGAAAGCGCGGAGAAGGACACGCCGGACGCAGCTACTTCTCGCCAAGGTATGGCATATTGTCATTTGACATTCTTCTCAAACCATTCGACAGTCATGTGATATGTCGACTGGTGACATGCAGAGCCAATGGATACCGACCCCGCAGCCCCGTCTCCAACTGAACCGATTATAGCACCGACCCAGATGGCCGTGGAGCTCACCAGTCCGCCACAAGCGCCTGTCTCCCAAGTGCCAGCCTCGCAAGCGCCAGTCCTTCCGACTACATCGCCGCTCCCTTCATAGACCATCTTCTCTCTGCACCATGTTCCAGAAGATCAGACTGTAGCTGCTAAGGAGGCGATGATGCAGGCCGAACATATGATGCGGCGTACGAAGGAGGCGTACGAGGCCAGCAAGCTGGCTTACGACGCTAGCTCAGCGCTTCGGGCGAACATCCAAGTAAGTGCACTTGTAAGTGCGCTTTTTGATTGTGTCGCTTTCCGTCTACCATGACTTGACTTCTGCACCCGCTGGGAGTTTTCTGTCTGTCGACTGGTAATCGCTTGTCACGCACTCGGCTAGGGTTGACCTTGTCGAGTGGACAATCTTTTTTTTTGTTCGGCCGTCACTCGGATCGGGCGGACCGTTCCGAGTGGATACCGTTCCGGTGGGGGCACGCTGAGTGCACCCACTGGGTGTAGTCCCCGAGACTGCCGTCGACTGTGGGCAGTCGGCGGGAGTCTTAGAACTTGGACTCGAAGCCCATATTTCTGTCCACTGAATTGTTTTTGCCGTTGATCTCAGAAGGCCTGTGAGCTCGGTACTCGATACGCTGACTTGGAGAAGGAGAAGACTCAGCTTCAGCTCGACTTGGAACTGGCGAGGAGAGACCTGGAGCGTGCGCAAGCTGATCTGAAGGCTTCAGGAGGTAAACTTTGTTGATCGAGTACTTCATTATTTGTTTCTTCTATCTTTGAACCGAGTGACTCCACTCGAGCAGACGTGCGTGCTGAAAACCGTCGACTCCGAGCGCGACTCAACAATGCTATTTCTTTAGATGTCATGAAGAAGGCGCTGGAGGACAAAGACAGATCACTCGCCGATGCTCAGAAGACGGCGAGGGAGAAGACTGAAGCTGCCGAGAAGAAGCTCGCCGCGGCCAGCAAGCTTGAGGAAGAGAACACGAAGCTGAAGCAGGAGAGAGCTGACTGGAGCAAAAGGCTTGACCATGCAACCAAGGGAGCAAAGGGCTTGGAGACCTATCTGGGGGATTACGCCCAGAAGATGTATGTTTTGCTTGAAGGTAATTTTCTCCAGTCGAGTGAATTCCGTTAATCCCAACTTCATCCAGTCGAGTGAATTCCGTTGATTTTCAGGGAACAGTATCACGACTAATTCTTTCCATCTTCTTCATGTAGAATTCTGCAAGGACTTCGAGAAGGAGACCGAGGCGGTCGAGCCCAATCTGGACCCTTCCAAGTCACCTGTCGGAGATGCTGTGGCTATGAACATGTTCCGGCTTGAAGCTCGAGTCGCAAGCGTCCGGGAGTACGTTGCTCGACTGCGAGGTGCAATGGAGAAGGTCGACAAGGAGCTGTGGCCGGAAGACTCACTTCAGGCCGACCTCGAGTCAATGATGACTCAGCTTGACGAGCTCCCTGGTCGAGTGCAGGCATGGAAGAAATCTGCTGCACGCTGCGGAGCTGATATAGCGCTCTCACTCGTCAGGGTCCATTGCAAGGAGGTCAAGGAGGACAAACTGAAAGCACTTCAGGTGGCCAACACAAAGAAGCTCCAGTTCCAGGACTTCATGGAGACCTTCATCGAAGCGGCCACTCGGATCGCTGACGGGATCGACCTGGACACCTTCGTCGAGCCTGCAAGTCCCACTGGAGCTTGAAAAAACTTTGCTGGTGATCAAAAACTTTAATTTGCCTCGGTATGCCGAGTGGTGGTGTATCGTTAAAACTTCTTTCGGGTCTTGGGCCCGAGTACTTTCGTCATTTGCATGGGCAACTTTTATCCATGCTGAATACTCTGGATTTATCTGAATTTGTTTTTCAGTCCTTTGCTTGATTTCCTCTCGAGTAGATCAGGTCTTGTCGAGTGGTTTCTGGTCCAGTGGGGGCACGCGGAGTGCACCCACTGGGTGTAGTCCCCGAGACCGCTGTCGAGTGGCGGCGACATCGGCAGGGGTCTTAAATTTGTTTGATTGATTTCGGACTTAGGCGAGGACTGACTCGCAGCTAAGCCCCCCGAGTGAGAGGACCGCTCGTCATTCGGGAGTGAGTATCAGAACTTAGGCGAAGACTGGTTCGCAGATAGCCTCCGAGTGAGAGGATTGCTCGTCACTCGGAGTAGTTTATAACTTGGGTGATGCGGAATCACGGCTAAGCCCCCGAGTGTGAGGATCGCTCATCACTCGGAGTAGTTTATAACTTAGGTGATGCGGAATCATGGCTAAGCCCCCGAGTGTGAGGATCGCTCATCACTCGGAGTAGCGTTTTAACTTGGGCGAAGCGGATTCGCAGCCAAGCCCCCGAGTGAGAGGATCGCTCATCACTCGGAGTAACGTTTTAACTTGGGCGAAGCGGATTCGCAGCCAAACCCCCGAGTGAGAGGATCGCTCGTCACTCGGAGTACGATTTAACTTGGGCGAATCGGATTCGCAGCCAAGCCCCCGAGTGAGAGGATCGCTCATCACTCGGAGTAGCGTTTTAACTTGGGCGAAGCAGATTCGCAGCCAAGCCCCCGAGTGAGAGGATCGCTCATCACTCAGAGTATGTTTATAACTTAGGTGATGCGGAATCACGGCTAAGCCCCCGAGTGTGAGGATCGCTCATCACTCGGAGTAACTTTAAACTTAGGCGATGCGGAACCGCGGCTAAGCTTTCGAGTGATGCTATTCAATCGACGAGGTTCTGAACTTAGGCGACACGGAGTCGCGGCTAAGCCCCCGAGTGTGAGGATCGCCCATCACTCGGAGTAGATTTAAACTTAGGCGATGCGGAACCGCGGCTAAGCTTTCGAGTGATTCTATTCACTCGACGAGGTTCTGAACTTAGGCGACACGGAGTCGCAGCTAAACCCCCGAGTGTGAGGATTGCCCATCACTCGGAGTAGATTTAAACTTAGGCGATGCGGAATCGCGGATAAGCTTTCGAGTGAATGCTATTCACTCGACGAGGTTCTGAACTTAGGCGACACGGAGTCGCAACTAAGCCCCCGAGTGTGAGGATCGCCCATCACTCAGAGTAGATTTAAACTTAGGCGATGCGGAACCGCGGCTAAGCTTTCGAGTGATGCTATTCACTCGACGAAGTTCTGAACTTAGGCGACACGGAGTCGCAGCTAAGCCCCCGAGTGTGAGGATCGCCCATCACTCGGAGTAGATTTAAACTTAGGCGATGCGGAACCGCGGCTAAGCTTTCGAGTGATGCTATTCACTCGATGAGGTTCTGAACTTAGGCGACACGGAGTCGCAGCTAAGCCCCCGAGTGTGAGGATCACCCATCACTCGGAGTAGATTTAAACTTAGGCGATGCGGAATCGCGGCTAAGCCCCCCGAGTGGAAAATCGCTCGCACTCGGAGTATTCTTGAACTCAGAATTGTGCGATCGGAACCGACAAAAGACTGCAGGAGTCGTATCCTTGATAATCAAAACAGTTTACTCTTATTACATCAGACAGATCAACCTTCAGGTGTAGAACCGACGAAGCAGATCCGCGTTCCAGGCCCGTGGCTCGTCAGCGTTCTTCTTGAGATTGAAGAGGTGGTAGGCTCCATTGTTCAGCACCTTGGTGACGACGAAAGGGCATTCCCACGCGGGGGCTAGCTTGTGAGGTCGCTGCTGATCCACTCGGAGCACGAGGTCACCTTCGTGGAAGGTCCAACTCCTGACGTGCCTTGCATGAAGGCGACGCAGATCTTGCTGGTATGCAGTCGACCGGATCAAAGCCATTTCCCGCTCTTCTTCAAGGAGATCCACAGCATCCTGGCGTGCTTGCTCAGCTTCAACCTCCGAGTAGAGGTCCACCCGAGGAGAATTGTGAAGAACATCACTCGGCAGGACAGCTTCAGCCCCATACACCATGAAGAAAGGAGTGCGATCAGTTGATCGATTTGGAGTTGTCCTCAAGCCCCACAGAACAGACGGTAATTCTGTAACCCAAGCTCCAGCTGCGTGATCGAGTTCGCGCATGAGTCGAGGCTTCAACCCTTGAAGGATAAGGCCATTTGCTCGCTCGGCCTGACCGTTTGACTGGGGGTGCGCAACGGATGCGTAATCCACCCGAGTGCCTTGAGAGGGGCAAAAGGCTCTGAACTCTTCCGAATCAAAATTAGAACCATTGTCCGTGATGATACTATGGGGAACTCCGTATCTGAATATTATTTCCCTCATGAATTTGATGGCTGTGCGAGAATTCAACTTCCTGATAGGCTTGGCCTCAATCCATTTAGTGAACTTGTCGACTGCTACCAGAAGGTGCGTGAAACCACTCTGGCCCGTGCGGAGAGGTCCGATCATATCCAATCCCCATACAGCAAACGGCCAGACGAGTGGGATGGTCTTCAAGGCAGACGCAGGCTTGTGCGACAAGTTTGCATAGAATTGGCATCCTTCACAGTGCTGCACAATATCCTTAGCCATCTCATTGGCGCGCGGCCAGAAGAAACCAGCTCGGTAGGCCTTGGCAACAATCGTCCGAGAGGACGCATGATGGCCGCAAGTTCCCGAGTGAATTTCCTCCAGAATCAGTCGACCTTCTTCGGGAGAAATGCATCGCTGAGCCACGCCGGTTACGCTCTCTCTGTAGAGCTGCCCATTCATAACAGTGAAAGCTTTGGATCTGCGGACAATCTGTCGGGCTTCAACTTTGTCTTCTGGAAGTTCTCGCATGAGGATGTACGCGATGTAGGGCACCGTCCAATAGGGAGTTATCACCAGAATCTCACTGACCAGATCTATGACTGCTGGGACATCAACTTCAGTCGGATTGGAGGCGCTTATAGGCTGCGGGGGCTCTTCGGTGAAGGGGTCCTCTTGTACCGAAGGAGAGTGCAAATGCTCTAGGAACACATTGCTGGGCACAGGCTTCCGAGTGGAACCGATTTTTGCCAGTTCGTCAGCTGCCTGATTCTTCACTCGGGGAACGTGATGGAGTTCCAAACCCTCAAACTTCTTCTCAAGCTTTCTTACTGCATTGCAATATCCAGTCATGGCGGGGTTTCTGACATCCCACTCCTTCATCACTTGATTGACCACCAAATCCGAGTCCCCGTATACCATCAGGCGACGGACGCCGAGCGAGATGGCCATACGTAACCCGTAAAGGAGTGCTTCGTACTCAGCTTCATTATTGGAGGAATCAAAGTGAATCTGGAGGACATAGCTGAGTTTATCGCCCTTGGGAGACACCAATACCACACCAGCACCAGAACCGTTCAGCATCTTCGAGCCGTCAAAGAACATGGTCCAGTGCTCCGAGTGGATCTGGACTGGCTGCTGCTGTTCTATCCACTCGGCCATGAAGTCAGCAAGTGCTTGAGATTTAATGGCTTTCTTCGCTTCAAACTTGATACCAAAATAAAGAAGTTCAATGGCCCATTTGGCCACTCGACCAGTCGCGTCTCGATTGTTGAGGATTTCATTCAAAGGCGCATCACTGACGACTGAGACTGAGTGATCTTGAAAATAGTGTGCCACTTTCTTCGCTGATAGATATATACCATAGACAAGCTTCTGGTAATGTGGGTACCTTTGCTTAGAAGGAGTCAACACTTCAGAGATGTAATAACCTGGGCGCTGGACTTTGTAAGCCTTGCCCTCTTCTTCTCGCTCGACAGTAAGAACTGTACTGACGACCTGATTGGTGGCTACAATGTACAGGAGCAGGGGTTCTTTGCTGTGTGGAGCGGCAAGCACCGGCTGGGTGGAGAGCAGGGCTTTGAGCTGGACAAACGCTGCTTCTGCCTCTGAATTCCACTCGAACGTATCAGATTTCTTCATCAGTCGGTACAAAGGGAGTGCCTTCTCTCCGAGACGAGAAATGAATCTGCTCAGCGCTGCCAGGCAACCAGTAAGCTTCTGGACATCGTGAATACGCTCAGGGCGTTTCATTCGGACGATGGCACCGATCTTCTCGGGGTTGATGTCGATTCCTCGTTCGGAAACGAGATAACCGAGTAACTTTCCACCCGGAACTCCAAAAGTACACTTGGTTGGATTCAGCTTGAGGTCATATCTTCTTAAGTTGGCGAATGTTTCCGCCAAGTCAGTCAGCAGGTCGGAACCTTTGCGAGACTTGACTACGATATCATCCATGTAGGCCTCGACATTCCGACTGATCTGGTCGAGGAGACACTTCTGAATCATGCGCATGAAAGTAGCGCCAGCATTCTTCAAACCAAAAGGCATGGTGATGTAACAGAAACACCCGAAAGGGGTGATGAAGGCCGTTTTTATTTCATCTGGACCAAACAGACGGATCTGATGGTAACCAGAGTATGCATCGAGAAAAGACAAATGCTCGCACCCCGCAGTCGAGTCCACAATCTGGTCGATGCGGGGGAGCGGGAAATGATCTTTCGGGCAGGCCCGATTGATATGCTTGAAGTCTATACACATTCGGAGCGACTTGTCCTTCTTGGGGACCATGACGACATTCGCAAGCCACTCGGAGTGGTAGACCTCGCGAATGAACTTGGCCTCCAAGAGTCGAGCCACCTCCTCGCCGATTGCCTTCCGCTTCTCTGTTGCCGACCGGCGCAAGTGTTCTTTTACAGGCTTGGCCTTCGGATCAACTCTCAGACGGTGCTTAGCCAGTCCCCTGGGTACACCAGGCATGTCAGCGGGCTTCCATGCAAAGATGTCCCAGTTCTCACGGAGGAACTGGATGAGCTCGGCTTCCTATTTGCTGTCGAGTGTGATTGAGATGTTGGTCGGAGCAGCAGTAGGATCTGTCGGGTGAATGTGCACTTGCTTCAAGTCTCCTGCCAACTGAAAAGCTGACTCGGTGGTGGGCTTCTTGGAACGCAACAGATCAGTGGGATCAGCAGTCTTCTTGTACTCTTCTAACTCGACTACATCCATCTGCATGTCGGCGATCTTGGAGCCCTGTTGGAGGCACTCCTCAGCCCTCTGTCGATTGCCTGTGACTGTAATCACACCCTTGGGCCCGGGCATCTTCAGCTTGAGATACACGTAACACGGGCGGGCCATCAAACGTGCATACGCTGGACGGCCAAGGATGGCATGATATGCACTCTTGAAGTCTACAACCTCAAATGTCAGCTTCTCTTTGCGAAAGTTCTTGTCAGTGCCGAACACCACATCCAGCGCAATCTGTCCGAGTGACTTGGCCTTCTTCCCAGGGATGACCCCGTGGAATTGCATATTGCTTTCGCTGAGCCTGGACATCGGAATGCCCATCCCTTTAAGGGTATCAGCGTACATAATATTCAGGCCACTTCCTCCATCCATGAGAACTTTGCGGAGCCGAGTGCCTCCTACCACCGGATCCACCACCAGCGCCTGTCGACCTGGGGTAGGGACATGAGCGGGATGGTCCGACTGATCGAAGGTGATAGCTGTCTGGGACCACTTGAGGTACTCGGGGGTAGCTGGAGCAGCCATGTTGACCTCCCTGTTGATGACCTTCAATCGACTCTTGCTTTCTACATCGGCAAAAATCACCAATGTGGCATTGATCTCAGGAAAGTCTTCTTTATCTTCGTCCTCTTCTTTCTCAGGATCTTTGTCACTCGACTGCTCTCCCTTGAACCCTTGGATCAGCAATCGGCACTGTCGAGTGGTATGCTTTGACAGGATCAAGTTGCCTTCTTCATCCTTCCGTGAGTGAATGGGACATGGCATATCCAGGACATCTGTCGACTGGTTCTTGGACTTCTTCTGAACAAACTGCCCCTTTGGCTTCACTTTCCCTTTCGCCGCCAGAGCGGCTACTTCTGCCTGGACAGAGCCGTCAGCTTTACGCTTTTGCTTCCGACTGGAATTTCCGCCGCCGGGATTACTGTCGACTGCTTTACCCTTGCCACTGCGGAGGCAATCCTCCTCCTCGCCGTTGGCGTATCGGGTGGCAATCTCCATCATCTTGCTCAGGGACATATCTCCTGTCCGACCAAACTTCAAATAGAGCTCTCTGTATCTGACTCCGGCCTTGAAGGCGCAAACAGCCTGGTGCTCGGAAACACCTTCCACCGTGTGATGAAGAGTGGTCCACCGCTGAATGTAATCCCTCAAGGTCTCATTCGGCTTCTGGACACAGTGCTGCAACTCGAGCAAACCGGCAGGGCGCTTGCAGGTGCCTTCGAAGGTCTTGACAAACACTCGGGCAAGATCCTCCCAGCAATAGATACTAGAAGGAGCCAACTGATTAAGCCACGCCCGGGCCGGAGCATCCAACATCAGGGGCAGATGCTTCATAGCCACGTTGTCGTTGCCTCCGCCGATCTGAACAGCCACTCGGTAATCGTCTAGCCATGTTTCCGGCTTCGACTCGCCAGTGAATTTGCTAATCCCAGCCGCCAACCTGAAGTTGGGGGGGATCTCAGCAGATCGGATGGCTCTGCTGAAACACTCTGGACCAGAAACAGCTGTACCACTGCCACTCGGAAAATCTCTGTCATAGCCACCTCTATTGTATCTGCCTCTGTCGACCCGGTTCTGAACAAGAACGGATCTCGCGTCAAACCCAGGGTCCCGCTCATCACCGTGCGGGCGCCTGTCATCATAGTGCCGGGGCACGTATGGACCACTCCGCGGAGGAGTAGGCACCCGACGGTGGTCATCACGGTGATGTCGAGGAGCAAACTGATCTCGCATCTGATCTCTGTACTGATTGTTGCGGTAATCTCTGCCTCTGCGACGCTGAGGTGACCCTGGACTGTGGGCCGATTGGACTGTGTCTGCTCTAACTGATTTGCTGTGAATCCTGTTGCGCGACTGAGAGACAGCGGAGTTCTGTCGTCGAGCCGCCCCAAGCATGGTTCGGATCTGCTCGAGTCCTCTGCCGGCCTCTGAACCGGACGGCTGTATAGAATCTGCAATCCTAGCCGCCGCTGCAACATTCTGGATCGGAGTACGGTATACCTGACGATTGTCGTCGACTGGAGGGAACAACTGACGCTCGCGGCGCTGTCGAGTGCGCTCGTCGAGTGACCTCTGCATCTCCTCGAGGCGCGTGCGCTCTGCCAAGGTGGCGAGACGCGCAGCCTCCAGAGCCTGGGCTTCTGCAGTCGTGCCGACGATGGGGGTTTGGAGGACCTCCTCATCCCTGCGCTGCTGATCATTCAACGGGCCGCCACGCTCGCGGCCGCCACGGCCATAGCCGGGTGGGCTCTGATGAGAACCCGCCATGAAAACCTTTGCTGCAGGATCGCAGCTCTCGCACTCGGAAGGGAGCTCGGATGAATCTGATGCCGAGTCGAACGCGCCGTGAAGTGGCTCGGCGGGCTCGATGGCCGCGATCTGCGGAGTCGACGCCTGGCGCGCCGCCGCGTGCCTCACCCATCGCTGGAGCCGCGAACGACCGGATCGCTTGCGGCGACGAACAGCGGGGAGAGTGGACGACGCTGGAGCCGACATGTATGGGGTCGACGGCTGACGAAGGAGAACGCCGCATGAACTCGCGCTGAAGTGCGTCGCCCCGCGGACGGGGAGAGCCTCAACGTCGAGAGGGGCTTCCTGGAGCCATGCGGAGTCGTCAGCGATGAAGGTGAACGCACCGAGACGGATCTCGCAGCCCAGGATCAAACCGCCGTCGGGAGACATGGTGAAGATGAAAAACTGCAACCTCGCTAGAAGTCGCTTAGACGTCTGCCCCACGGTGGGCGCCAACTGTCGTGGGAACGTGTCTGGCAGTAGATGGTAGGGGTACGAAAGGAGAGGGCAGAGTCCTAGCTACGGCGAGGGTGTACACACAGATGTATGAGTTCAGGCCTCACTTGGAAGTGATAACAGCCCTACGTCTCAGGTGCTCCGGGGAGCTTACTCTGTCGAGTGATAAGTGCGTTGCGTTTACAAAGGATCGCGAACCCTTGTGCCAGTGGGGAGGGGTGGCTTATATAGAGCGCGCTGCCCCTCATAAACGTCTGGCATTTAGGGGTTTGATTGTAGGTAATAAAAGGGGGGGACGTTACTGGTAACGTATACAATAAATGCCAGTTAAGGCGGCGAGCGTAACGTCTGCCCGTTGGCCTCCCTGGTGAGACTCTTGGTCTTCTGCGGTCGAGTGATTTGCGGCCCCTCCGAGTGAGAGCTGACCATCGAGTGGAGGGGGGGGGGGGTATTCCGAGTGACTCATACGCCATGGCTAGTTCAGTCGGAATTTCTCTCGTAGTCTTGTAGTCCTCCAATGTGGCGTCCTTAGGTGGGGTATGTAGGACGGGCCTAGCACCCTACCCTAAGTACATATCCTCGTCAGGCGGCACCTCCTTCTCCTCCTCTTGCATGGCCTTCGTCGTGATGGTGATGGGGGGAGAGGCCTCCCTCTAGACGAGATAGTAAAGCCTCCCGAAAACTGCGTGGACTTGTGGTGGAATGAGGATGATGATTCCGGCGGCTAGATTTGGAGCTTTTCATATAGGAGGTATCCTCGGGTCTCCTCCGTTGATGTAGCCTCCTCCCCTTCATCCAATGGCTCTAAGGGAGTCAAATCCACGCCCAAATGATGCCTTATCTGCCAAGTATTCCATAGGAACAAACCGGGACGAATACGGGTGACCATCTGAGCTGCTATGCTCGAATGGAAGGTTGTCATCCGTTTTGGACTCCGGGGGCACTTTCGTATTTTGGTCGACATTTCTTCATACGAACTCCGATTTTGATGTTCTTGGGCTCTTTGGATTTCTAGTGAAAATCCCGATGCATATATGGCCTTGGATATTCAATTTGGACAATTTAATAAATGTCAAAACATCAAATGATCCATAGGGACTTCATCTGGTGCATGGAACTTCTTCGGTTTGACTCCCAACTTGGTTGTTTTGATGTATCAAGTTCTTGATCATGCCAATACACCTACAAAGACCAAAAAATAAAGGAAAATAAGCAAATACTAAATAAAAACTAAATCAAAATAAAAGTTGCTCAACGAACTTGGTAAAATGAGTAAATACCAAAAACTATGTATAGCGGACATGTATAAGTGCAAGATGAACACGTTGTGAGGGATTTTTGCACTAGAATATACTCTAAAAAGTATGCATGAAATCGACTCATCACTTTGTTAGGCTTGTTTTAGCCCGAAACCTCCGTATTTCCTTAGGCTTTCATAGTTTATGTATTGTTAATCCCGAAGTAATTCCTAGATAGATTCCAAAGACTGCGGACATGCTTCGATTTCATGCAAACATGCATAACATGCAATTTTCTGTGGGGCTATATATATACCCCCTTATTCTCAAAAGGTTGGTGTTGTCCAGATCCAACTCTCCCCCATTCACCTCCAACCTTCCACTCCCCCCTCTATAGACAAGTTAAAGCACATTTCTTAAGAGTGAAGAAAAGAGGAGACCTAGAACTACATTTCAAACCAATCTTGAATCCCCCAAAGTTCTTTGCATGATTTATTACTCTTGAGTTTGTAGGAAACCCTAGTTGGATTGGTGTCTCCCTGGAGCTTCCAAGTTGTAAAGTTGTGCCTATGGCTCACATGTGAGTGTTTGGAGCTCCCCCCAGGAGCTAGCCTAGTACAGGGTGCTTGGACATTCGTTGGCCAAGGAACTCACAGGCTAAGTTGATACATTCGTTCTAGTGAGAGCATTCATTGTTCTCACCACTCCAACAGAGATTAGCACTCCTACAAGAGCGGAACTTTGGATTGCATATTCATTTCTGCCACTTTGAGCTCAACTCTTTCCCAAGATTTATTGACCATGAAAGTAATACTGAATAATTTGCCTAACTTAACGGGTGTGTTTGTTTTTTGCACCAAGGGCAGAATGGGTCATCGTATTTTACATATAGTTAAAAAATGTTCTAATAGTCTACCTCACTTCTTGGTTGCATTTGGTTTTTGCGACAAGGACGTGATGGGTCATCTAGTGATATATTACATCGCAACAACACATGGGATACCAGTAGAAAGCAACCTCGTATGAAGGTGAAGTGGCATCGTGATTTAGGATAATGCATAGACTTGAACTTTGGTTAGATTGAAACCTTCTCGACCGTGGATTTCTTCTATTTTTTCAACAACTAAAAAAGAAAACCCTTTATAAGGAAACATTCGTTGATCTGACTTATATCCATCTCGTAGTTGTTAGTGCATTTTTAAGGGTAAGAGTGCATGTCTTATTATGATTGATGTGGCTACATATAAATGACATGGTTTCTAACTCTAAAACTTCATCACATAAGCAGGTTATCATTTTTTGATAAAGAACACTTTTATTAACTCAAAATGTAGCATCAAGGATGCAAAGCACAATGAACAATCCCCGATAAAAAATTGGGAGATAAGTTCACTTCCTTGCCTCTGCACCAAATATGTATGCACACAACCATTTTAGAATGAGCACCAAGATAACCATGGTCCTCAAAGAGTTTTTTCATGAGTACCAAGATATTATTTTGATGAGTAGTTTCACCAAAAACCAAGCTTGATCATCAATAAATGAGGAAAACTCATGTGCATCACCTATTAATTCTAGGAATTGAACCTAGATGGTTAGGTTGCACAACTGCTTGCCTAAGCACTAAGCTAATGCTGTAAGTAAATGCAGGTTATCTACCGGTCAATGCACTGGCTCATGCCATGATCTTATCCACAATGGTTGAAATATCAACCATTGTTTTTGGTTGTGTGTATGTGTTTGGAGAAAATCGCCATGGATGTTTTTCTCCTTTATGGGTGGCGATGTAGTGCCTTCTCCTAGTTTTGGTCTACTATTTTTCTCAAACAAGAGAAAAAAATTGACTCATCGAAATTAAGAAGAAGAGAATTGCCGAGTTAATTAATAAAAAACCAGCTAAAAAACAAGTTTGAGTCTACTATGACTTTGTTGTGGCTTGTGTTTCACTTTCTTTCTCATGTACGTGATTGGTCTTTCTTGTGTGTTTCTTAATCATGCAGAGGTCAGATGTATGCTCATGATGCGTTGTATATGGTTGATGCTACAATGTAAGTTATAATACACCTTGCAAAAAAAATACTGTTTTTCAATCACATTGAAACAGTATTGCAGCCTTGTATGAACGTGAAGTGGCAACATGATTTGGGACAGTCCAGAGACTTGGACTTTTGTTAGATATACTGTGAGATCTTCTCGACTGTTTGTGGAGATCTTCGTTGCTTGCCAAGAATTACAAAATTTCCTTTTTGAAAGGACACATTCCTTGATCTGACTTGATGGAATGATGTACTGGTTAGAGGATAAATCACAACCAAACACATCAACGGAGATATTTACATACTCATTCATAATAAAGAGTATGATGGTCTTTTTTGAAGTATGTCGCCCTCGCTGATATGCGGCATGTGAACGTACAGCCTCACTACATGAACCCCCCTCCGTGCAAAAAAGTGTGCCACACATGATTCAAATCCACGACCTCCTTCTTAAGTGTAGGCTGCAGTAGCCAGACAACTCACCTAATGTGAATACTTACATCCTTTGTCTTCTTTTCTTCAGTCTTATGTTCGTGTCCCACTGAACGAGGAGGTCGCGGGTTTACTTTTTTTTTTCTGGTTCCATTTGGCCGAGGAGGTTACGGGTTTACTTCTTTTTTTTTGGTCTTGTTTGCCCGGTTTTACTTCTTTTTCTCTTTTTCCTTTTTCTCTTTTTCTTTCCCTTTATTAAAATTCTAGAACTTTCTCAAATCCATGTTTTTTTTTCAAATTCGTGAACCCTTCTTTCAAAATTGATGTAGGGTGTCTGATTTATTGTAGCGAACCGGTCTTTTATCAGTATTTATATTTCTTTTTTTCTGTTTGTTTTTGTTTTTCTTTGTTTTCATTTTTTCGTTTATCCTTTTTTAAAATGGCCGCGCTAATATGTGTATATATATATATATATATATATATATATATATATATATATATATATATATATATATATATATATATATATATATATATATATATATATTCGAAAAATGTTTGTTTTTCTTTCAATTTTTGTTCACTCAATACAAGTATTTGCATTTTAAATTTTTTCGAGAAATTTTAAAGTAATGTTCTTGTCTTTCAAAATTGTTCAACATGTCAAAACACAAAAAAAATAGAAAAAAAAAGAACATATTATGAACATGTTCATTAAAAAAACTAATAAATTTGGAATTTTTAGAAAAATAAAAAATAAGAAGAAAATGAAAACATTTTTTTCTGAATTTCCCTAAACATTTTTTGTGGTATAAATAATTTGAAAACAGGAGTATTTTCTAAATGCGGAACAAATTTTGAAAGTGCTAACATCAGTTGAAACACCCCAAACATTTTCTGAATTTGTGAGTTTTTATAAAAGTAACATTTTTGAATTTGTGAACAAATTTTAAAACTGGAACATATTTTGAATGGATGAACTTTTTTAAATTCAGCGATCGCTTGGGCCGGCCCAACAGTCGCCCTGCAGGAGCGATGTCGTCACCTAGTTGCGCTAAGGCCTAACCGTTTATTTTCTTTAACTTTTTTGTTTTTCTTCTCCTTATTCGTTAATTCAATTTTCTCCTGTTTGAACTTCATTATTCTTTTGAAATATTGTTTTGATTACCAAAATAATTATTTTAAATTAATTATTTCCTTTAAATATTTATTTAATGGTTTAAAAACATTTACTGATTTAAATTTTAACACTTCGAATTTATTAGTTTTCTTAAAAGCTTAAAATGACAGTTCTAAGTACTTGTTAAAATTATGATTTTAAATATACTTTTTCTTCAAATCTAGCATGGATACCTACCATGGACATGCTCATCTACTTGCAAAAGGTTGGGTCATTCGAAGAATGTCCAAAAAACACCATGTTCGACGTAGGGTGTCCGGTTGACGAGAAGGCTCCGTTTAAGAGCATGTTGTTTCTTGACATCCGTCAAAGTACCCATTTTTTTTCTTGAAATCCAAGGCACCATGCCAACTTGTTTTGCTTTTCGAGTTTTTTTCTTTTTCTGGAGTTTCCACTGTCAAAAAAGGTTGACAAATGGCTGGACATGTCTCAACTTGCATATGATGTCGAAAATTGTTCAAATGCTAGAAAAATATGCGTTCATTTCAAAGATGTCCAAAATAAACCATGTTCCATGGAGGGTGTTGTTCAAACCTGGCTAAGAGCACGTTGTTTCTTGAAATTCTTGAATGGCCCCAATTTTTTCATCGCCTTGTATAACCAAGTCAAGGCACTATGCCAAGTTGTTTGTGTTTTCGACAAGTTTTGCATTTTTGGAGTTTTCGCCGGATGTGTGGAGATGTGCATGCTATGTCAGAATTTGTTCAAACCTGCCTTGGATGACTACCATGGGCACGCCCACCTGGTGGCAAACGTTAGGGTCATTTCAAGGACGTCCACAAAAACAACATGTTCAACGAGGGTGTTCGGGTAGTCGAGAAGGGTCTGTCTCAAAGCACGTTATTTTTGGACATCCTTTAAGTGACCCCAACTTTTTTCCCATGGCCTTGTATGAACAATTCAAGACACCATACCAAATTATTTTGGTTTTTGACAAGTTTTACATTTTCTAGTGTTTTCAGGTGAGAAAAGGCCGATAAATGGGTGGACGTGTCGAAACGTGCCAAGCTACAACATGGATGCCTCATATGTGTGTGCCAAGCTACAACAAGAAGTTGGTGCTATTTATTCATAATGCAAAAAAAAAAACACCAGTCTAGAGGAGTGTTTCAAACTATGTTAGACAGGTGTATCCCCGAGCATGTAGTTTTTCCTAATTTTCACGCTTGTGTTATTTGCAATTTCCGTCATTATTAACCAACATGAACATTTTCTTATGTCGTAACCATTTTCTGAAATCTACTACAATTTTGGAATTTCAAATTATGTATGAAATTTTTAAAAACATGAACACTATTTTAAAAATTGTTAATTAATTCACATAATATATGAAAATTTTGAACACAAATTCAAAACCATATACTTTTTTCCAAAAAAATACTAATTGTTTTTTAAATGCAAACATTTTTTAAATTGGTGACCAGAAATTCAAAAAGGGAACATTTTCTAAAATTTCCAAAATATTTTTTAAAATTGTACACAATATTTTAAAATACAAAATATGGTATTACAAACAATGTTTCGATTTTTTGAGCAAAAATAATAATAAAGTTTAAAATGGAGAAATCTGAATTAACGAGAAAAGTGAAACATAACAAAAAAAATAGAAAATAATGGTTAGGCATGGCCCATCTAGGCGACGACATCGATCCCGTTGGGTATTTTACGCTTTGAACTTTTTGTTAAATCAATGAACTTTTTTGTCCAATTTGTGAATTTTGCATTGTCATGAATTCTCTACTTTGAGAAAAAGATCATGACTTTCAAAAAAATCATGAATTTGAAAAAAAAAGCGAAAAACATTAATGCTTTAGGAATAAATCAGAAATTTTAAAAAGTTCACGAATTTCAGAAACTGTTCATGGTTTTATATAAAATGTCAAAAACTAATGTTTCCTCACGAATTTAAGAAAATGGAAAGAAAAAAATCTGGAGAAAAAAGTTCAAACAAAACCAAAAAAGAAATAGAACCTGAGAGATAAGGTGCATAGCAAGAAGAAAAAAGAAAGTAACTACGCACACCTAGGCGTTTTGGCACTCGGCCTCCATGGAGGCCTTTTCCGAAAAAACTCAAAATTCAATTTTTTTTAGTTTCAAAAAAATCTGAAAAAATTTGTACAAGTAAACAAGGATGTTATGCGTATGTGTGTAAAATTTAAGGATGAAATACGTTGAAATGTGATCTGTACAAAAAAGACAAATTCATAGCCTGGGAGGATGAATAGTATCATGTGTTAAAAAGCTCCAAATTTGTCTTTTTTGCACAGCCCACATTTCAACGTATTTCGTCCTGAAAATTTACACACTTGCGCATTATGCCTCTAAGTATATCTATATTTTTTTTCAGAATTTTTTGAAATGTAAAAATACGAATTCTGATGAATTTTGACTTTTTCAAAAACCGGCCTCATTGGAGCTCGGCCTCCAAAAGGGATTTTCGCACCTAGTGGCCTTTCCCAGTTGATTATAGCGGGTTGAAGTTAACCCAGAGGTCGTGAGTTTGAACTCAATTCACACACTTAAATACAGCGTTGACGTTTCGGCGGGTGACCCATCATGCATACGAAAGTAGGTATAATTTATCAAATTGTCTATATTATAGTACTTTATATGTTTATTAGTAGAGGGTGTACCGTAGTGGGCCTCATGTAGAAATCAGATACTTCCAATGAAAAATCCATAGTATTTCATTTCCTAATTATTTCACACTGAACCGCGTCTGAATAAACTCCAAATATATATATATATATATTTCTTCATTGTAAAACAAAGCCAGCTATTAGGTAAATAATTTTCTTTTAATCTCCTTGATTAAGCTTAAGCTGACTTTGGCGCCTTGACGGCCTCGAATCTTGGCTCCTTGGCATCGAACTTCTGCTTGTTGTACACATCCATGTAATCTCCGAACACGTAGTCCGGGTACGCGGCGGTGCCGCCTTCGCCCACCGCCGGCGAGATGGCCGCCTCGAACGCCGGGTTGTAGAAGGACGCAATGGAGCGGCGGTTGCCGTTGCGCATGGGCAGGACGCGGTGCCACGCGCTGCGGTAGCGGCCGTTGCTGAGCACCTCCACCTGGTCGCCGGTGTTGACGACGATGGCGTCGGGGAGCGGCTGCACGTCCAGCCACTCGCCGTCCTTGAGCACCTCAAGGCCGCCGACCTTGTCGTCCTGGAACAGCAGGATGACGCCGCCGGCGTCGGTGTGCGCGCGGAGTCCGGTGATGAGGTCCGGTCGCGGGCACGGCGGGTAGTGGCTGACCTTGGTGCCAAAGAATGGCGCGTGGAGGCCGTCGCCGGTGAAGGCCGCCTTCATGCGGCCCTTGTCGAGGCCGAGGTTCTCGTCCATAGCCTCCATGACCCGCTCCGCGAGCTTCTTGAGCTCGGCGCGGTACTCCCGCATGGTCTCCTTGAAGGCCGGCGGGTCGGAGGGCCACTGGTTGTCGTCGTGGAGGTAGAAGATGTCCTCCCAGTCCATGTCGTCCACCGGGGCCACCGCCTCGCCGCGGCGCTCCGCCTCCACCAGCCTCTCCAGCGTCTGCACCGGCTCCGACGACCGGAACGCGGCCTCGCGGAGGCGGTAGCTCTCGGAGCACACCTTCTTGACGCGGTCAAGAAGCTCCAGCGGGATGCCATGGTTCACCAGCTGGAAGAACCCCCAGTTCTCGCACCCGTCGGCAATCTGCGCCATCGTCTCCGCCCTCTCGGCGCCGGCGAGCTTCGAGAAGTCGATGACCGGGACAACCATGGTGAAAATTCTTAGGCGAAGATGAGTGAGTAGCTAGGTAGGCTCTGATCTGATCTGATCTCTCTACAATGAGATGGTTGTTATCTGCAGGTGCTGGTTGAGATTGAGTGAGTGAGAGTCACTGGCCTTTTTATAGGGCTCGCGATGCCCCTCGAGACATTCTCTGCATAAAAAATAAATTCAATAAAAATTCTGTGCATGTGCCGAAAAGAAAGAAGTTTCTGCGAGGCAGCTGGCTAGATTGCAATGTGATTGGATGCTCATGCTCATGCTCAGTTGGATCCGGCAAATGAACAGAGCAGACAACCAGATTGATTGGTCATATCATTGTCAAGGACTTCTCTGAACAAGAAACAAACCTGTCACCGTCCATATGGCTTTCTATGAAGAACCGTAAAGTAGCCAACTCCAGGGTCTGGTCTCTGAAGAACCATAATAAACTATCAGACGGGATTCCCAAAAATAAAATAAAAACTATCACGGATATGTGTATGTTAGAACAAGTTGATCGGAAAGAAAAAAAGAACAAGTTGATCGGGAGGCTTGGCCGAGGATAAACACACGAACACGAACGTACAAAGATTAGATTCAAGCATATCCACCGATGACTAGTACCGACTGAATCCTACAAGATGCATTAGAGACACATCTTCACATGCCCTCCAACGACGTTAGATGCACCGCTGGGACGGGGGCTAGGCGATGAGAACCTTATTTCATCCTTCGGAAGCCACCATCGTTTAGCCTTCTTGAGCAGGGCACAAACCGAACAAACCTTAAAAAGACCTATAAACAAAGCAGGATCCCTCCTGCCGGCAAGGTGTCGGTGTCAAAACCGGCAGACCTCGGGTAGGGGGGCACGAGCTATGAGATCGGATCGATGGGTTACAAGAGCGAAGGACATGAAGCTTTTACCCAGGTTCGGGCCCTCTTAAAGGAGGTAAAACCTTACGTCCTGCTCTTGTTGTATTATGAGTGTAACAAGTACATAGTTGATCTAGCCCAAGATCGTATGTTGTGGTCTAAACCCTAGGAGTGATGATGAATGCGTGTATCCCCTCTATGGGCTAAACCTTCCGGTTTATATAGGTACCGGGGGTATGTCAGGTTACATAAAGGTCGGTTGCCATCTAGAGATTACATGCCAAATCTAATTACTTTGAGTGTACGTCGAGTCTTCGGTGAAGTACGATGTGCCTACGTCAGGGGTCGAGTCTTCCACGGACTGGACCAGCTCGGCTAGGACCCCCTAGTCCAGGACACCGTCAGTAGCCCAAGAACTAGTCTTCGACGTCGAGGATGATAATCTTCTTCGAACGTGTTACTTCGGCTTAGGAATCTTCGGCTCGACAGGCGAGTTCCTGTCCCTACTTGAGAGCATTCAGTTTTGAATATGAGAGTTCACTTCGGCCCTGGCTCCACCAAACGCCACTTCGAGCCTCGCGTTGCATGTGAAGCCGACCGCCTTTATGACCGGACGTCAAAGCGTCGATTTTTCCTTTACTTTATTTAACCGGAACCCGACCCAAGGTTGCATCCAAGCGCATCCTGATCTTCTCCCTTCCACCCAGCGCCATTCCCTCCCCCAAAGCTCAGCCTCAAAAGCTTCAGCCATAGCAGGCGACGCTGGATCTTCCAAGCGTCCCCATGGCCCCTTTAAGGGAGACTGGGGGAGCTGTGTTGTTACTCGCCTCCAACTGCATCGGCTTGCCACCCAGGGCTACCTTCCGGATCCGGATTTGGCCCCAATTCGCCCGGGCCTAATATCTGTTGATGAGCAAGCACACGCTGACAGCCGCCGCATCCCTCATGGAGGCGAGCGGGTATGTTCCGTCCCCTTTCTCCTCCGCGGCCTGGGGTTCCCCATCCATCCTTCTCTCATGGGCTTGCTTGAATTCTACGGGATCCAACTCCATCATCTTACTCCCAATTCGATATTGCATATCGTGGGATTCAATGCCTTCTACGAAATGTACCTCGGCTGCGAAGCACACTTCAGGTTATGGAGGAAATACTTTTGCGTGATGTCCTATTCCTGAAATGGGAAATTACTTGAATTAGGCGTCGTTGAAGTGTGCAGAATAGCCGGGACCGGCTACCCCACCGGCACCCCCCAAGAAGATGATACGTGGGCGTCCGAGTGGTTCTACATGGCCGATGTCCCTCTGCACGACCCATTTTGGACCGGGATTCCCACCTTCGATTGAAACTTCGAAAGAAGAGTTATAGCTGGAGACCACGGAATGTTTCTCAAAATGACGACCCCGACATGGCCTGCCTTGTAAATAAAGTGAAGTGTCTGACCAGTATTGTCCTGGCCATTATAGACGTGATGGCAACAACCATTATCCGAAGAGTCCAACCTCTTCGGCAATGCCATCATCCGCTGTGTATGTACAATGGAACCGACGACGCCACCCGGTCGATCCAAAGGGACTTCAAGGATGACGCAACCTTTGGAGCGGCCCTAGCCGACATATACATGAGAGAAGCCGTGGATTTTGCCAAGAGGATATTCACATATGACATGTCTTACAGTAATCCAGGCAACAAAGTAAGTTCCTTTCTAAACTTCCTTCTTTACCCGAGTAGCTCACCCTGTGGATTCTAAACAATCATTGTGTTGATCCAGAGATGGAGGCGCTGGGTTGAGACATTAAAGTGTCCGGCGCCCGAGCCAGGGACATATCATCGCGATGATGACCCCATCTTCCACGAGGACGAGGAGATATCCACCATATATGAAGGGGGGATATTTTATCAAGAGAGTCTTGACGGCTCCAGAGTGGCCATCACCCCAGACCTGCCGGGGATACTGCCTTCTTCATTGGTAAATCCTCCTCTCGTTACCTCTCGAAAGAGACCATCAACTCGAGGAACCCCGAGCACCCTGACTCCTCTTCCTAAGGGTCGACGCTCGAAGCGTTCGCGCAGCGATTTGGCCCCTCCAGGGGGGCCTTCCAATGTTGTGCAGGCTGCCCCTCAGCAAGGAATGGACACGAAGGCAGAATGTGATGTTCATGCCCCGAACAGGTTGTGCAGGCTGCCACTTCGGGGACCTGCTTGGCTACAGTCTCCAAGGTTCACAGTGCAATGAAACATCAGCACCGACAAGCTGCTTTAAAGAACCCTGTGTTTACCAGTTAGGAGTTCAACGCACTCGGCTCGGTGAATGCCTATCTTCGCACTGCTCGTACCTCTTTCACAGTGGCAGTGGATGTCCTGGCCAAAGGCTTGCAGGTACTTATTCCATTTTGAATTTATGCCGTACTAGGCAGTAGCCCCCAAGACACTTGTTAGATGGCACATCTGACTAGTGTGTAAATCAGATGAAGTATTTGTGAAGGCGCAGGACAGTAGCCCCCAAGCCGAATTGTGGACACATGTGGCCATAATGAGGCTTAATTAATAATGCCATTGTTGCAGAGTCTTCTCGGGAGTAAAACGAGAAGTTGTCCGAGAAGTTCGTTGAGACTAAGAAGCTTCTAAGCGCCTCAGAGGCCGAGGTGAAACAAGTAGAAGCCTTCACCATAGAAGCTCATGGCTAGTGCATATGGCATACTATGACTTGCTTACGGGAGGCTCGCAATCAGTGTTTGACATATTTTTGTTTCTTAGCAGCGGAAACCATCGGTCAGTTGGAAACTGACTTGAAGCAAGCTCGCAAAGATCAGTTATATGCTGAATCGCAGAGGCAAGCCGGCCAGCGAGTTCTGGCCCAGTGTAGGGAAGACGTCAACACGTTGAAAGCGAAGAACAAGCAACAAGCCCAAGAAATTACTCAACTATGGGCCCAGCTGGCTGCTGTTGAGGCAAAGAGCCAGCAGACCAGTGAAGATGTGTCTGGTAACTGTGCCCTTTCAGAAAAAATTCAATACGATAGGCTGTTTGAGCTGAACTAGCACATGCTTCATCTGGTATCGATGGCAGGCCAACCACAAGAGGCGCCGGCCCCCTCATCCGAGGGTGCCAATGCGCAGCCGACCAAGGAGCGTGAAAGAGCTCGGAAGGCAATGATAATTGTGTTTAAAGCTCTATGGGCCGAGGAAGAGAACATGCCTGAGGGCGTGTCCGAGCTTGTTGAATGCCTTGAAGGTGCTCGATGTCATATAAAAGCTTGGTAGATGTCGACCTGCCGAGAGGGCGCAAGAGAGGCATGGGCAATGGTCAAGACCCATTACACAAAGGTAGACACGGAACGCCTTCCCGAGGTAGGCCCTGCTGGTCCTGCGGGGAGGTGATTCCGACCTTTCTAGCCTATGATAATGTGATGCCTGCCGCTCGTTTCTCCCAGCTGGATTGTAGCCTTAAATCCTTAATAGACGGCCTGAACAAGTTGTAAGTTATTAGTAATGACTCCATGTATCTATGTACGTTACGTCATTTTTAATGCTTATGATGTACCAAACTTTGTTGGCCAGCCTTTGACTTCTCCCTCCTTGGCCAATGGCCCAGAAGTGTTCCTACTTCGGATACCAACGAGTGGGCTAAATATTTCGGATAGCAAGGCAATCCGGCCATGTGGCTCGAAAAAACAAAGTGATCTGGAGCTTATGCTATATCACGTTCAGGCGTAAGAAGCATCTTCCAAGGAAAATAGTTCATCTATCGGTTCCGTTCCCAGGGTAATCATGTATGATCACGATGACCTCCCTGATCAGGACAGGGTATATGCATCTGAAGTGGGCGTAAAGCCCTCGGTTATAGCGTTTGTTACTTCTATCGCTGCCGACCAACTATTTTCTTAAGAACGCTAGCTTTTGGCTTCACCGGTCTGAGGTGTCGATCCAGTTGATCCGGTGTCATCAATCGTAGAGGTGCTCCCTTTACCTCCTAGCCAAAAAATCGGGAACGTAGGGGTAAGCACAGGAGCCAGACAACCCAGGTTGGCCAAAACTTAAGTCAAGTTGATGCATATAAAGGCAAAAAGCGAGAAGATTATATATAGACACCAATAGTAACCGGAATATATCTGGCTGTCAAAAAGCCTGAAGCATAGTAATTTTCGTACATGTAGAATGTGTTAGAAGGAATCATATCACTTCGGATTTACCGACCATAACTAGCTAGCAAAGGATGTTTTAACTTGAAAGAAAAAAACTGAAAAGCCTATACATGTAAAATGCTAAATACCAAGTAAAAACATGGAACGGGGATGGTTGCGTTTAACCGTAAAAACGCCAAAGCAGGGCGACATTCCAAGGACTCGGCTCCAGCTTGTTATCTGCAGGATCTAGGATACGATATGCCTCTCCAGTGAGCACCTGGTCAATTATGAATGGTCCGTCCCATCTCGGGTGAAATTTATGCTTCTGCTTTTCCGGATGATACCTCATGACCAGATCACCTTTGTTGAATGCTTTCATCTGGACTTCCCTACTCTGGTAGCGCCGTGTCTGTTGTTGGTAAAAGGTGGAACGCGCCCGATCCACATCCCCTTCTTCTTCAAGGACATCAAGGTCGTCCTGCCGATCTAGCTCGCCCCCCTCTCTTCGTACATGCGCACTCGAGGTGCGTTGTGAATGAGTTCGCATGGTAGAACGGCCTCGGCTCCATATACCATAAAAATGGTGTGTAGCCTATAGACCGGTTGGGCATAGTGCGTGTCGGATTCGGGGCTCCGCAGACCCAAGAAGGTTCGAACATTGGGGTGTGCTCGCTCTCCGGCCCTACTCTACCTCGCAACCTCACGACGACTCTCCGATGGCTCGAGTTGGGAAGACGAACAAGAACACACAGAGTTTACCCAGGTTCGGGCCACCTCGCGGTGTAATACCCTACTCCTGCTTGGTGGATTGCTTGGGGAGGAAGAGGAGTACAAAGCTTGCTCTTGCCCAGTTGTTGTGTCTCTTGCGGGGGGGGGGGGGGGGGGGCTGGTTCCCTCCTTATATTGGCCCCGGTCCTCTTCCCCCGAAAATATCAAGAGGGAAGGGTTGCCACAACGGCCATTTTGAAAGGGGACAAGGTTGCAGCTTATCCTGACAAAAGGTGGTCTTCGCCTGCTAAAGTTCCCCGCTGTGACGCGCTCGTGGGATCGGGGGTGACATCCGTCCTGCCGAGCCCTCGGTCCTGTTCTTCTTGCACGGAAGAGGAAACCTTTGGGGGATGCTTTGGGAACCCGCGGGCTGGCGCGGCCCTTCTATCACCAAAGAGGAAACTCTTTCCCCCATGCCAGTTGGTGCGGCCCCGGAGGCCGCTCGATGCACGCCACGTCGACCACGTGGGGGGAAGAACCACCTGCCCTCGCGAGGGCGCCAGAGGTGGCTTTGCGAGAGGGGGTGTCCCCAGGAAGCTTGTGGCATCGCGGCTGCCGAGCACCTCGCGAGGGATCAGCCCTTGCGAAGGCTCCCCTCAGGAGGATGATTGATGGGTCACCTGGTCGCTTAGAACCAGCGCCTCGCCCGGGCCGCGGGCAGACGGGCCTGGGTACCCCTAGTCCCAGGGGGCCGACAGTAGCCCCCGGGCCCGCGGTGCGCACAATCCCGTCGGTTGGTGGGGATGTCGTGACGTGGGCCCTAACCGCTCATGGGCCGGGCATGCTAGCGCCTTGGGGTGCGCGGCGCCCCACTTCCCTCGAGGCGTCGGAGGTTGTGCAGGCCGACATAAAGCTGGGGTGCGTCCGGGGGGGCACCGTTGCCATTCCTCGTGTTTCCCTCATCTTCTTGCATCTTCTCTTTCCGCGCGGAACTGCTCCAGATCCGAGCTCTCTTGAGGCGCCTCCTCTGCCCTTCCTGCGACCCAACGCTCAGATGGCGTCCGTCAACAAGAAGGGGAAGGCCGTGGCTGCCGCCGGGCTGACACTCCTGCCCTCCCTCATCTCCAACGAGGAGGACCTCGGCCCCGTCCTCCTATTGGTAGCCGACGGGCAAAACGGGGGGCGAGCGACCGGGCTCTGGCCGGGCTCATCGGCGCAGAGCGGCTTGCCGAAGTCTGCCTATCCCTTCTTTCTCCATGGCATCTATGCCAGGCTGGTCCCGCCATTCTCCAGGTTCTTCTATGCCATCCTCTCCCATTATCAGATCCACGCCTTGCACCTTCAGCACAACTCCATCCTCCTCCTAGCCATCTTCGCCTTCTACTGCGAGGCGTTCGTGGGCGTGAGGCCCTCGGTGGTGCTCTTTCGCCACTTTTTCAGCCTGCGGTTCACTGCCCAAGAGCACCGCGCCGCGTGCATCTCCTTCGTAGACGTCATGGGCACGAGCATTCGCCTGAAGGCCGGGAGGAAGGTGGAGGGCTACCGGCAGCGTTGGGTACTCATCGACGCGTGTCAAGTCTGCCCACACCTGGCGGCCCCCACGAACCATCCCGTGTAGTCCCCGAGGTGGGCGCACGAGAAGCTCACCAACCCGAGGGCGGAGCCCATCCCGAAGCGCATCGCCACCCACGGGCATGCCTCTCTGACAGGGGCGATGGTCATCAAGGAGTTCCTGGGGCAGTGCATCGCGCCGCTCCAGGCGCGCTCGCTCCCTATGTGGAAGCTCTTCGGCTCGGAAGATTCGATGAGGCTGTGCGTTTATGGCTTGACGCACGACGAGCTGGAGGGGGCCCTATGGGTCCTGCTCGGCTATACCCCTGAGGGTCCTCCGGAGGCGGCGCCGCTGCTGTACGCTTGCGGTCACATGGAGGAGCTGGTTGGGGAGATGCCCGTTTTCGACGAGTGGGGTCTCGTCGGATCGTGTAGGATTCCCTCCATTGCGGTGACATCCCCCGGCGGGAGCGGTGGCGACGGAGATTCGGAGGCAACCGAGGAAGACGGGAGTGCCACCGGGTGCTGTCGGCCAGCCTCCATTCATCCATGCGCGACCTCGGGGATGACGACGCTGTCTCGGGTGAGCAGCACCAAGCAGTTCCCCCAGGCCCGTGGGCCCGAGAGACGGAGCGGGGTCGGGCCCCGCGACCCCTCCAGTACCAGCGACGGCGGTCGGCGACGGAGACGCTGTGCCCACTCCAGCGGCCGCCGTGTGACACCCTGGTTTTTGGCAACTTTTTCTTTTCGAAATCTTTTTGGTTTTATTTGCATTTTTGGTTGGTTTTTCAGTCAACTATGGACTTATGAATCCTTGAATCTTTTCCTAAGTAACCCAAATCTCTCATCGCCTTGTCTAAATATTGCCAACACCATGTCATACACCTTCTGGACCACAATCCATTTTTCTAATACTTTCCAATAATTCTTTTATTCCTTTGGGAATTATGTCATCACTATGGGTTGTGAAGCAACCTATAGTTTGGATGATCAATAAAATCCCAAACTCTTGTCACACCTTCTTATCATCATATAATCCCATAATCTTCAAAAATATTCCATTGTCCAATACAAAATTTTGGCCAGAATAATTATTTTCTCTCTGGTCAGAATTGGTCAATTGTGAAGCAACCCCTATTTTCCTAACTCAGAAAATTCCCAATAAATTTCCTGAGATATTAGGGATCCTATCTAGCCACAATATCCAAAAATATCACATTGGCCAGTAAAACTTTTTAGCAACAAGGCTCTGCCAAGTTACTGCATTTCTGAAACCCTTGTGAAGGAAGTGCCAGCTAGGAGCGGCCAACTGCCATGAATTTTTTATGGCATCCTCTCTACCTCATATGACTCCACCATGCCAAATTTCAGCTCCATCAGATCTACCATATGAGTGCCACGAGCAGATCAAGTTTCTGGACCAGTATGGCAGTTTACACATGAACCCTATTCAAAACTTTTCCAAACAACTTCAAATTTGGTCAGCCTGTAGTCCTTCCAACCTAAACCACTCCAGACATCTCCATTGGCCCTATCTTCAGCTCACCTCTCCTCTAGATCTCTCTCAATATTGCTGTCAGAAACTGTAGCTGAAGCTACACTTCACAGCAGAGTGAAGCTAGCCAAAACAAGCATGCAGGGGCACGAAGTGATCAAAGGAGAAGGCACTGGACATGGTGCGCTGGGCCTGCACGGCCTCTAGGTGCCAGACACGGTGGTGAGCACGACGATGGCATGTCAGTGCGCGTGCTCTGTAGCCCGCCCGCGTCGGGTGCTGTCATTCCGGCCGTCCTGCGTGGCCAGACGGTGTCCGCTGGTGCCGACTTCGCCGATGCCGTCCACGCACACCTCTCCCGAAGCCTCCCCTCGCCGGAATCCTCCCCGACGGCCGCCACGCACTCGGGCACTGTGGCGCCCGTGCGGCCACAATGGCTCTGGCGCTCGTCTTCTTCCCCCGCTAGCCTCCACCACGCCATTACTCCCTCCTGCTCTCTCTCCCATCCCGTCGCCCGCAAGCAGCCAGCCAGAGCGGCGTCCTCTCGCCGGCGACGTGTCCCGCACCTCGCCCTTTCCAGAGAGCTCGCCCGAGCTCCGCTCCGGCCTATATAAAGCCACGGCCAGCCCTCCGAGCTCCTCATCCCACTCCCTCCACCACAAATCGACTCCCAGAGCGCTGAGCCACGGCCGAGAGGCCCTCTGGCCTTGCACCCTCGCCGGAGTTCTGCCGCCAGAAGGAGCTCCGCCACCAGCACCTTCCACCCTATTCCAGCCTCGTCCGACTGCTCCCACGAGCTCAGTGAGGTCCCCTGGTCCTCCTCGACCCCTTGCCCAGCCGAATCCTCGCCGGATTTGCCACTGCCGACGAGTCCCGAAAGCTGCCGCCACCAGAGAAGAAGGGGGCGACGCCATCCGGCCACCTCTTGCTGATCTGTGGGTACGTGCGGGTTCGCCACGGTGAGCTCGTCCCATCACCACTCTCTCCCGACCTCACCGCCGCCTGGATCGCCGGCGGCGATCGCCGGAGCCCCGCCTCCCTCTGTTCCCTCTCTCCCTTCTCTGTTTTAAAACGAGCGGACCCCACCCGTCAGCGGCTCAGCCACGCGCGCTCGAAGCGGTAAGTGGAGACGCCTCTCCACTTTACGCCTTCGACGTGGCCCCCTGTCAGGTCTTTCTGTTTTTATTTAAATTTCTAGTTTGACCAGTACCTTTGACTGGCCATATCTTTTTATTCCTAAGCCCAAATTGATTGATTCTTTTTGCACTTGGTTTGTCTTGAGCTCTTCTAATTTATGGTAAAGTTTGGTATTTTTCTCTTACTCACAGAATTTCTGGTAGCCAAAACAGTGTTATGTGACATTTTAAATTGTTGTTTAAAAATATTTTCAGAGGGAAACTTTGGTAACTTTGAAGACCAGGAGTTCTTGGGCAACCCAACAGAGCAAGGCAAGCCAGGACATCCATCTTTTGAAGAATTTCAATAGCATTGCATATTTCAATGCATTATGTTCATTTATTTGCTATATAATAAATCATAGTAATTTAATTTAAATGCTTAGTTGCTGCCATTTTAAGTTATTATGATAAACCACATGCTTGCTTAATGAAACCTAGTCGGTTGATCTGGAGTCACCTGTCCGGGCTTATCCGTGCAACCACATTTGCCGGTATGGGACGGCCTTGACTTGGTCTGGCTCCGTGCTCTTTCACCGGTACCTCTAGACAGGGAGGGTTATGCGTGCGTGCTGCCCTGATCAGGTAGACGGCGGTAACCCTGTGAGCCCAGTTGAGTATTGTGCCGGCGTCCCCGTTTGGGACAGTTTAGTTTGACCACGACGGTGGCAGGTGTCACGAGGTGACACAGGGGCCACCCAAGGCAGGACTCCGGGGGAGGATGAATGTCGGTGGTACGATGGGAGAGTCACGGGTCAGGTGGGTTTCGTTGGAGCAACGCTGGTCCACCCGAAGGGGATCACGAGGCCAGGTGCTTCAGGGTGTGGGTAAAGTGCGCAACCTCTGCAGAGTATAAAATCTATTCGAATAGCCGCGTCCATGGTATTGGACAGTCCGTCCAGGCCTCACTAGGTGGCCAACCGTAACAGTGATAATAATGATGGAAGAACTCGTCTTGTGTTCGGAAGTACTCGATGGCTTATGAGTATTCCGAGGGTTGTGGGACAACCCGAAAGAGAGTAAGTTGATAACTGATGATAGTAAGTAAATCACTTAAGAATTTAATAAGTTGATTGCCATGCTATTGTTTGCTGCATTACTTGGTTGTCGTGAGCTTGCGAGTACATTCAAAGTACTCACCTGGCGTATCATGCCAGATGCAGGAGAAGCTGAGGACGGAGGTCCCGATGGTTCGTGCTACGCTAACTAGGCTGTGTCCCAGCAGTGTCCCTGTGGATGGAGTTTCCGCTATGTTCCGCTACGCCATAGAGTTTCCCTAGTAGTTTCGAGGCCGCTATGTTTCATAATTAATGTAGATATTGTCATAGCACCAGGTGTGCCTTTGGCCACGCTATCGATGTAAAATATGAGTTTGTACCCGAAGTTTATCAATAAAGTTCAGTTATGTTCTGTTCCAAGTTGTTGTGTGTTTCCAGAAGACATGATCTCTGGGTTGGAAACACTGGTAATCCGGTTCGCTGAGCATGTGAGAGCCTGGCTTAATAGGAATGATAGACTACTCATATCAACAAGGAATTCCTTCTTTTCCGGGATCCCACTCGAAAAGAACTCCAAAGTTAAGCGTGCTTGGCTTGGAGCAATTCTAGGATGGGTGACCGACCGGGAAGTTGGTCCCGGGTGCACACGAGTGAGGACAAAGTGTTGGGGAACGTAGTAATAATTCAAAAAAAATCCTGCGTGTCACCAAGATCAATCTAGGAGATGCTAGCAACGAGAGAGAGGGAGTGCATCTTCATACCCTTGAAGATCGCTAAGCGGAAGCGTTGCAAAGAACGCGATTGATGGAGTCATACTCGCGGCGATTCAAATCGTGGAAGATCCGATCCAAGCGCCGAACGGACGGCGCCTCCGCGTTCAACACACGTACAGCCCGGGGACGTCTCCTCCTTCTTGATCCAGCAAGGGGGGAGGAGAAGTTGAGGGAGAGCTCCGGCAGCACGACGATGTGGTGGCGGTGGAGCTCGTGGTTCTCCGGCACAGCTTCGCTAAGCACTACGGAGGAGGAGGAGGTGTCGGAGGGGGGAGGGCTGCGCCAGGGGCAAGGGGTGCAGCTCCCATGTGCCTCCCCACTATATCTAGGGGTGGAGGGGGCTGGTTTCTTGCCCTCCAAGTCCATTGGGGCGTTGGCAAAGGTGGGAGGAAAGAAATCCCATCCTTTCCCTTCCCCACCGATTGTTATCCCCCCTTTTTAGGGATCTTGATCTTATCCCTTCGGGATATGATCTTATTCCTTCTAAGGGGGGATCTTGGTGCGCCTTGACCAGGGGTGTGGGGCCTTGCCCCCACTACCCACGTTCATGTGGGTCCCCCCATCCAGGTGGGCCCCACTCCGGAACCTTCTAGAACCTTCCCGGTACAATACCGAAAAATCCCGAACATTTTCCGGTGGCCAAAATAGGACTTCCCATATATAAATCTTTACCTCCGGACCATTTCGGAACTCCTCGTGATGTCCGGGATCTCATCCAGGACTCCGAACAACTTTCGGTAACCACATACAATTCCCATTACAACTCTAGCGTCACCAAACCTTAAGTGTGTAGACCCTACGGGTTCGGGAACCATGCAGACATGACCGAGACACCTCTCCGGCCAATAACCAATAGCGGGATCTGGATACCCATATTGGCTCCCACATGTTCCACGATGATCTCATCGGATGAACCACGATGTCGGGGATTCAATTAATCCCGTATACAATTCCCTTTGTCCATCGGTATGTTACTTGCCCGAGATTCGATCGTCTGTATCCCTATACCTTGTTCAATCCCGTTACCGGCAAGTCTCTTTACTCGTTCCGTAACACATTATCCCGTGACTAACTCCTTAGTCACATTGAGCTCATTATGATGATGTATTACCGAGTGGGCCCAGAGATACCTCTCCGTCACACGGAGTGACAAATCCCAGTCTCGATTCGTGCCAACCCAACAGACACTTTCGGAGATACCTGTAGTGCACCTTTATAGTCACCCAGTTACGTTGTGACGTTTGATACACCCAAAGCATTCCTACGGTATCCGGGAGTTTCACAATCTCATGGTCTAAGGAAATGATACTTGACATTAGAAAAGCTCTAGCAGACGAACTACACGATCTTGTGCTATGCTTAGGATTGGGTCTTGTCCATCACACCATTCTCCTAATGATGTGATCCCGTTATCAACGACATCCAATGTCCATGGTCAGGAAACCATGACCATCTATTGATCAACGAGCTAGTCAACTAGAGGCTCACTAGGGACATGGTGTGGTCTATGTATTCACACATGTATTACGGTTTCCGGTTAATACAATTATAGCATGAACAATAGACAATTATCATGAACAAGGAAATATAATAATAACCATTTTATTATTGCCTCTAGGGCATATTTCCAACAGTCTCCCACTTGCACTAGAGTCAACAATCTAGTTACATTGTGATGAATCGAACACCCATAGAGTTCTAGTGCTGATCATGTTTCGCTCGTGGAAGAGGTTTAGTCAACGGATCTGCGACATTCAGATCCGTATGTACTTTACAAATATCTATATCTCCATCCTGAATGTAACCACGAATGGAGTTGAAGCGGCGCTTGATGTGCTTGGTCTTCTTGTGAAACCTAGGCTCCTTGGCAATGGCAATAGCTCCAGTGTTGTCACAGAAGAGAGTCATCGGGCCCGACGCATTGGGAATCACTCCTAGGTCGGTGATGAACTCCTTCATCCAGACTCCTTCCTGCGCTGCTTCCGAAGCAGCTATGTACTCCGCTTCACATGTAGATGCTGCCACGACGCTTTGCTTGCAACTGCACCAGCTGACTTCCCCACCATTCAAAATATACACGTATCCGGTTTGTGACTTGGAGTCATCCGGATCTGTGTCGAAGCTAGCATTGACGTAACCCTTTACGACGAGCTCTTCGGCACCTCCATAAACGAGAAACATATCCTTAGTCCTTTTTAGGTACTTAAGGATATTCTTGACCGCTGTCCAGTGTTCCATTCCGGGATCACTTTGGTACCTCCCTACCAAACTTATGGCAAGGTTCACATCAGGTCTGGTACATAGCATGGCATACATAATAGAGCCTATGGATGAGGCATAGGGGATGACACTCATATTTTCTCTATCTTCTGCCGAGGTCGGGCATTGAGCTGTGCTCAATCTCACACCTTGCAATACAGGCAAGAACCCCTTCTTGGACTGATCCATATTGAACTTCTTCAATATCTTGTCAAGGTATGTGCTTTGTGAAAGACCAATGAGGCGTCTCGATCTATCTCTATAGATCTTGATGCCTAATATGTAAGCAGCTTCTCCAAGGTCTTTCATTGAAAAACACTTATTCAAGTAGGCCTTTATGCTTTCCAAAAGTTCTATATCATTTCCCATCAACAATATGTCATCCACATATAAAATGAGAAATGCTACAGAGCTCCCACTCACTTTCTTGTAAATACAGGCTTCTCCATAAGTCTATATAAACCCAAACGCTTTGATCACCTCATCAAAACGAATGTTCCAACTCCGAGATGCTTGCACCAGCCCATAGATGGAGCGCTGGAGCTTGCATACCTTGTCAGCATTCTTAGGATCGACAAAACCTTCCGGCTGCATCATATACAATTCTTCCTTAAGGAAACCGTTAAGGAATGCCATTTTGACGTCATTTGCCAGATCTCATAATCATAAAATGCGGCAACTGCTAACATGATTCGGACGGACTTCAGCATCGCTACGGGTGAGAAAGTCTCATCGTAGTCAACTCCTTGAACTTGTCGATAACCCTTAGCGACAAGCCGAGCCTTATAGACGGTCACATTACCATCCGCGTCAGTCTTCTTCTTAAAGATCCATTTATTTTCTATGGCTTGCCGATCATCGGGCAAGTCCACTAAAGTCCATACTTTGTTCTCATACATGGATCCTATCTCGGATTTCATGGCTTCAAGCCATTTGTTGGAATCCGGGCCCGCCATGGCTTCTTCATAGTTCGAAGGTTCACCGTTGTCTAACAACATGATTTCCAGGACAGGGTTGCCGTACCACTCTGGTGCGGAACGTGTCCTCGTGGACCTACGAAGTTCAGTAGTAACTTGATCCGAAGTTTCATGATCATCATCATTAACTTCCTCTCTAGTCGGTGCAGGCACCACAGAAACATTTTCCTGCGCTGTGCTACTCTCCGGTTCGAGAGGGGGTACAATTACCTCATCAAGTTCTACTTTCCTCCCACTTACTTCTTTCGAGAGAAACTCTTTCTCTAGAAAGGATCCATTCTTGGCAACAAAGATCTTGCCTTCGGATCTGAGGTAGAAGGTATACCCAATAGTTTCCTTAGGGTATCCTATGAAGACACACTTTTCCGATTTAGGTTCGAGCTTTTCAGGTTGAAGTTTCTTGACATAAGCATCACATCCCCAAACTTTCAGAAACGACAGTTTAGGTTTCTTCCCAAACCATAATTCATACGGTGTCGTCTCAACGGATTTAGACGGTGCCCTATTTAAAGTGAATGCGGCAGTCTCTAATGCATATCCCCAAAATGATAGCGGTAAATCAGTAAGAGACATCATAGATCGCACCATATCCAATAGAGTGCGATTACGATGTTCGGACACACCATTACGCTGAGGTGTGCCAGGCGGCGTGAGTTGTGAAACAATTCCACATTTCCTTAAGTGCGTGCCAAACTCGTGACTCAAATATTCTCCTCCACGATCAGATCATAAGAACTTTATTTTCTTGTCACGTTGATTCTCTACCTCACTCTGAAATTCCTTGAACTTTTCAAAGGTCTCAGACTTGTGTTTCATTAAGTAGACATACCCATATCTGCTTAAGTCATCAGTGAGGGTGAGAACATAACGATAGCCACTGCGAGCCTCAACGCTCATTGGACCGCATACATCGGTATGTATTATTTCCAACAAGTTGGTTGCTCGCTCCATTGTTCCGAAGAACGGAGTCTTAGTCATCTTGCCCATGAGGCATGGTTCGCACGTGTCAAATGATTCATAATCAAGAGACTCCAAAAGTCCATCTGCATGGAGTTTCTTCATGCGTTTGACACCAGTATGACCAAGGTGGCAGTGCCACAAGTATGTGGGACTATCATTATCAACCTTACATCGTTTGGTATTCACACTATGAATATGTGTAACATCACGTTCGAGATTCAATAAAAATAAACCATTGACCAGCGGGGCATGACCATAAAACATATCTCTCATATAAATAGAACAACCATTATTCTCGGATTTAAATGAGTAGCCATCTCGCATCAAACGAGATCCAGATACAATGTTCATGCTCAAAACTGGTACTAAATAACAATTATTGAGGTTTAAAACTAATCCTGAAGGTAGATGTAGAGGTAGCGTGCCGACAGCGATCACATCGACCTTGGAACCATTCCCGACGCGCATCGTCACCTCGTCCTTCGCTAGTCTCCGCTTATTCCGCACCTCCTGTTTTTAGTTACAGATGTGAGCAACCGCACCGGTATCAAATACCCAGGAGCTACTACGAGCGTTGGTAAGGTACACATCAATAACATGTATATCATATATACCTTTGACGTTGCCGGCCTTCTTATTCGCTAAGTACTTGGGGCAGTTCCGCTTCCAGTGACCGGTTCCCTTGCAATAAAAGCACTCAGTCTCAGGCTTGGGTCCATTCTTGGGCTTCTTCCCAGCAACTGATTTACCGGACGCGGCAACTGCTTTGCCGTCCTTCTTGAAGTTCTTCTTACCCTTGCCTTTCTTGAAACTGGTGGTCTTATTCACCATCAACACTTGATGTTCCTTTCTGATCTCCACCTCCGCTGATTTCAGTATCAAATATAACTCAGGAATGGACTTCTCCATCCCTTGCATATTGAAGTTCATCACAAAGCTCTTGTAACTAGGTGGAAGCGACTGGAGGATTCTGTCAATAACCAAGTCATCCGGAAGATTAACTCCCAGCTGAGACAAGCGGTTGTGCAACCCAGACATTTTGAGTATGTGCTCGCTGACAGAACTATTTTCCTCCATCTTACAACTGAAGAACTTGTCGGAGACTTCATATCTCTCGACCCGGGCATGAGCTTGGAAAACCATTCTCAGCTCTTGGAACATCTCATATGCTCCGTGTTGCTCAAAACGCTTTTGGAGCCCCGGTTCTAAGCTGTAAAGCATGCCGCACTGAACCAGGGAGTAATCATCACTACGCGACTGCCAGGCGTTCATAACGTCTTGAGTTGCTGGGAAAATGGGTGCGTCACCTAGCGGTGCATCAAGGACATATGCTTTCTTGGAAGCTATGAGGATGATCCTCAAGTTACGGACCCAGTCCGTATAGTTGCTTCCATCGTCTTTCAGTTTGGTTTTCTCTAGGAACGCGTTGAAGTTGAGGGCAACATTAGCGTGGGCCATTGGATCTACAAGATAGATTGTAAAGACCATTTTAGACTAAGTTCATGATAATTAAGTTCATCTAATCAAATTATTTAATGAACTCCCACTCAGATAGACATCCCTCTAGTCATCTAAGTGATACATGATCCATATCGACTAGGCCGTGTACGATCATCACGTGAGATGGACTAGTCATCAATGGTGAACATCTCCATGTTGATCGCGTCTACTATACGATTCATGTTCGACCTTTCAATCTCTCGTGTTCCGAGGGCATGTCTGTACATGCTAGGCTCATCAAGTCAACCTAAGTGTTTCGCGTGTGTAAATCTGGCTTACACCCGTTGTATGCGAACGTTAGAATCTATCACACCCGATCATCACGTGGTACATCGAAACAACGATCCTTCGCAACGGTGCACACTTAGGGGGAACGTATTTCTTGAAATTTTAGTGAGGGATCATCTTATTTATGCTACCGTCATTCTAAGCAAATAAGATGTAAAAACATGATAAACATCACATGCAAATCATAAAGTGACATGATATGGCCAATATCATCTTGCGCCTTTTATCTCCATCTTCGGGGCGCGGCATGATCACCATCGTCACCGGCATGACACCATGATCTCCATCATCGTGTCTTCATGAAGTTGTCTCGCCAACTATTACTTCTACTACTATGGCTAACGGTTAGCAATAAAGTAAAGTAATTACATGGCGTTTTTTATTGACACGCAGGTCATACAATAAATTAAGACAACTCCTATGGCTCCTGCCGGTTGTCATACCCATCGACATGCAAGTCGTGATTCCTATTACAAGAACATGATAAATCTCATACATCACATGTATTTCATCACATCCTTTTGGCCATATCACATCACATAGCATACCCTGCAAAAACAAGTTAGACGTCCTCTAATTCTTGTTCCAAGTTTTACGTGGCTGCTATGGGTTTCTAGCAAGAACGTTTCTTACCTACACAAAAGACACAACGGTGATATGCCAATTGCTATTTACTCTTCATAAGGACCCTCTTCATCGAATCTGATCCGACTAAAGTGGGAGAGACAGACACCCGCTAGCCACCTTATGCAACAAGTGCATGTCAGGCGGTAGAACCAGTCTCACATAAGCGTACGTGTAAAGTCGGTCCAGGCCGCTTCATCCCACAATGCCGCCGAATCAAGATAGGACTAGTAACGGCAAGCAAATTGACCAAATCATCGCCCACAACTACTTGTGTTCTACTCGTGCATAGAATCTACGCATAGACCTAACTCTGATACCACTGTTGGGGAACGTAGTAATAATTCAAAAAAATTCCTACGTGTTACCAAGATCAATCTAGGAGATGCTAGCAACGAGAGAGAGGGAGTGCATCTTCATACCCTTGAAGATCGCTAAGCGGAAGCGTTGCAAAGAACGCGGTTGATGGAGTCGTACTCGCGGCGATTCAAATCGCGGAAGATCCGATCCAAGCGCCGAACGGACGGCGCCTCCGCGTTCAACACACGTACAGCCCGGGGACGTCTCCTCCTTCTTGATCCAGCAAGGGGGGAGGAGAAGTTGAGGGAGAGCTCCGGCAGCACGACGGCGTGGTGGCGGTGGAGCTCGTGGTTCTTCGGCAGAGCTTCGCTAAGCACTACGGAGGAGGAGGAGGTGTAGGAGGGGGGAGGGCTGCGCCAGGGGCAAGGGGTGCAGCTCCCATGCGCCTCCCCACTATATATAGGGGTGGAGGGGGCCGGTTTCTTGCCCTCCAAGTCCATTGGGGTGTTGGCAAAGGTGGGAGGAAAGAAATCCCATCCTTTCCCTTCCCCACCGATTGTTATCCCCCCTTTTTAGGGATCTTGATCTTATCCCTTCGGGATATGATCTTATTCCTTCTAAGGGGGGATCTTGGTGCGCCTTGACCAGGGGTGTGGAGCCTTGCCCCCACTACCCACGTTCATGTGGGTCCCCCCATACAGGTGGGCCCACTCCGGAACATTCTAGAACCTTCCCGGTACAATACCGAAAAATCTCGAACATTTTCCGGTGGCCAAAATAGGACTTCCCATATATAAATCTTTACCTCCGGACCATTCCGGAACTCATCGTGACGTCCGGGATCTCATCCGGGACTCCGAACAACTTTCGGTAACCACATACAATTCCCATTACAACTCTAGCGTCACCGAACCTTAAGTGTGTAGACCCTACGGGTTCGGGAACCATGCAGACATGACCAAGACACCTCTCCGGCCAATAACCAATAGCGGGATCTGGATACCCATATTGGCTCCCACATGTTCCACGATGATCTCATCGGATGAACCACGATGTCGGGGATTCAATTAATCCCGTATACAATTCCCTTTGTCCATCGGTATGTTACTTGCCCGAGATTCGATCGTCGGTATCCCTATACCTTGTTCAATCTCGTTACCGGCAAGTCTCTTTACTCGTTCCGTAACACATGATCCCGTGACTAACTCCTTAGTCACATTGAGCTCATTATGATGATGTATTACCGAGTAGGCCCAGAGATACCTCTCCGTCACACGGAGTGACAAATCCCAGTCTCGATTCGTGCCAACCCAACAGACACTTTCGGAGATACCTGTAGTGCACCTTTATAGTCACCCAGTTACGTTGTGACGTTTGATACACCCAAAGCATTCCTACGGTATCCGGGAGTTGCACAATCTCATGGTCTAAGGAAATGATACTTGACATTAGAAAAGCTCTAGCAGACGAACTACACGATCTTGTGCTATGCTTAGGATTGGGTCTTGTCCATCACATCATTCTCCTAATGATGTGATCCCGTTATCAACGACATCCAATGCCATGGTCAGGAAACCATGACCATCTATTGATCAACGAGCTAGTCAACTATAGGCTCACTAGGGACATGGTGTGGTCTATGTATTCACACATGTATTACGGTTTCCGGTTAATACAATTATAGCATGAACAATAGACAATTATCATGAACAAGGAAATATAATAATAACCATTTTATTATTGCCTCTAGGGCATATTTCCAACAGTCTCCCACTTGCACTAGAGTCAATAATCTAGTTACATTGTGATGAATCATCCTCCCCGGAGTCCTGCCCTGGGTGGCCCCTGTGTCACCTCGTGACACCTGCCACCGTCGTGGCCACACAAACTGTCCCAAACGGGAACTCCCGGGTTAACCAATCAAATGGGCTCATAAGGTTATCGCCGCCTACCGGGCCAGGGTAGCGCGCGCGCATAACCTTCCCTGTCTAGAGGTACCGGTGAAAGAGCACGTGATCAGACCAAGTCAAGGCCGTCCCATACCGGCAAATGTGGTTGCACGGATAAGTCCGGACAGGTGGCTCTTGATCATCTAGCTAAGTTTAGCTTTAGCAACATTTAACAAGCATGGTTATTTCTCACGACAACTTGAGATGGCAGCTGCTATACATTTAAATAAATTACTTTAAATTATCACATAGCAAACTATGTAAGTAATGTAAACCGTAAGTGCAATCTAGCAGAAGTTTAATTTTTCTATTACGGGCATAATCATTAATTAAACACTCAAGAATAACACAGAGCAATGCTTTAGGGCATATGTCAGATGGTCGGCTTGCCTGGGGGTGAAGGAACACTCCGGGAGAAGTGCGGAGAGTCCGCGGAAAGGATCGCCGGAAACTGTTCTCTCTTGGAGAGGGCTGTTTAGAGGCAAGGGCAAAATGGGCATTTTCAGAATGTGTAAACATTATGAAAGTGGCCGGAACGGGCTCGACGCACTGAAGACGTGAGCGTTGGTTTCACCTGAATCGGAGTTACGAGTGAAAAGTTACAAAGGTTTCTCTGCCAGGGACCTATCTGTAAAAATAATATTTTCAACAGGGTCCCTGACAGCTCGGCCGGTTGCGCACTTTTGTGGAATACGCCTTCCTTCGGAGAAAACGGAAAGACGCCGAGGGCGTCTCCACTTAATGACGTGGCGGGGCGGGGCCCCGTCTCTGGGTCACTTACAGGTGGCCCCCACCCCACCTTCTCTCTCCTCCTCACCTCTCTCTTCCCCCTCCCGACGAACAGAGGCACCGGTGAGACCGCGCGGCGCCGGCGCACGTCCAGCCGGCTTCGGCCACCTCTGGCTGAGGCGAGGGCACCAGCGGCCTTGGGGTGGAGCGCCGCATCCGTCTAGGGACAACACGCGCGTCAGGGAGCTCAGAGTCAGGCGGGGCATTGGCCACGGCGGAAGGCTGCTCCGGCGAGGTCGGGCACGTCGCCACAGTGCACCAGAGGCGGAGCTGAGAGGCGGGGAAGGGTCGCCGGACATTGGGGGTTCCTCTGGTGACAGAAAATGGAGAGAAGGGGCTCGGGGCAGCTCCAATTTAGGAGGACCGAGGCGGCGGCCATGGCGGCATAGGGCGGCGGGGAGGGGCTCTCCGGCTGGATGGAGGGTTCGGGGAGGACTAGGGGAGGGAGGAGAGGCTGCTGGTGAGCTCGAAGGGCTCCGGGGCGGCCTATATATATGCGGGCAATGGAGGCGGATGAGCACGGCGGCGATGGCGATCTTATCGCTGCACTGGAGCGTTGGGGAGACGTGGCTGGCCGTTTGCGGCGTCGAGCAGCTTCGCGGGGAGGGAGAGACCTCGGAAGAGCTCGAGAGGGATCGGAGAGGAAGAAGACAGAGGGGAAGGCGACAACGATGGGGTTCACGCGCAGGACAGTGCCGTGGCGGCGCTCGCCGTGGCGCGAGGAGGACGATGGAGGAGGGGAGAAGGTGCGGAAGAGGGGCATGTGGACGCTGCAGAGCCACTAGACACGTCGGGACACGCCGGAGCTGGCCGGAGCGAGGTACCCGACGAGGACAATACCCAGTGCGCCGTTTCTGCACGGCCGTGGCGTGGTCACCACGTGCACTACAAGCTCTGGCACTCTCCTGCCTGTCCAATCGTGTCCAACAGCTCCCTCACTGCTCAAATAGAGGATCTATGCGAATGGAACCATCTGGGAGGCTCTGAGGTGAGGGAAACTTGCTGAAGAAGTTTTTGACAGCAAGGTGTTTGTAGTGATTCCAGAAAAATTGGCTAAGGGAAATAAGCTGAGTTTTGGTGTGTGTAAATTAACTACTAAGGTGAATCCCTTGACAAGTTTTCAGGTCAAATGAACCAACCTAGCTAGCATTTCCTTCACACACCAACACTCTAGACAGAAATGAAGATGTTGATACTGTGCTCAAATGGCTGAAGGAAATTGGATGAATTTTGGTGTAGGGTGATTATATGGACATATGGAGATACTGGAAAAGTTTAAGCTCATTTGGAAATGCCTACATGGTACTTCCTTCACAGCACTTCCAAATGGACAGAAACTTGAGAAAAAATGTTGTGGATGAAAGGATAGAGGGATTGAGCTGGTCTTTGGTTTCCATGAGTGATTTATCAATGTTAGTCACCATGAAAAAAATTCAGCTCAAATAGATCAAGGGTTCAAGCACTTCCTTTGCAAATTGCCCCACTGGACAGAATTTGCAAATTGATGTTGTGCTCAAAATTTGAACTATGGAACTTGGGTTCTTGGTGGAAATGGTGAATATATGGATAGGAAAAGCTCCACAATTTATTTGGGATTTTTCCTGGCTACCAAAATGGTAGTTCCTTTAGAAACTGCCCAAAATGCAATATTGGCATTAAATAGGAAAATGCCATTTCCCTTATTTAATTATGGCCAATATTTTTGTGGGAGCTCAATATGACCACAAAAAAATATCTCCACAAGTTTTCATGAACTTTGGAGATGGATAGATATTTTCCTGGATTTAATTCCTTTAACTGGCAGAAAAAGGAATTAATTATAAATGAAAAATACTGCAAATGACCTGGCAATATTTTTACATCCAGGGTTTATAGAGGTGGGATGATCACTGGGAAAGGTTTGGGAGGCAGAAGATCAAAGGAAATTGGGGTTCCTTTGTAACTGAAAGGATTAGGGTTTCCCTTCCGGTGACTCGGAAGGCATGGTTTCGATGGCAAAGTCCGGAGATAGATCTTGGGTGGCAAGGTTGGACTGGGGAGAATCTCTGATTGGATAGGGAAGGCAAGGCTAGATGACCATCTTCACATACCCAAGAGCTAGAGAAATCCGATAACACCGAGAAAAAAAGACGGGAGTCAAATCCCGCAAAGGAAACAAACAGGGAGCGAAAACCAGGGTGTTACAAACCCTGGTAATCCGGTTCGCTGAGCCGGGGTGCCACACGCCGCGCCCCCTCTGGCGGCTCCTCAGGCCCCTACGGAGATGGAGGGCTCGGCCGGTCCCGCCAAGGGTCGCGCCGATCACCCTTCAGGCGTCGTTGAGATGACCCGCGGAAGCGGCGCGGGCATGGCGTCAGCCATTGCGAACAAGAGGAAGTGGGCTGCCCGGGACGAGTAAATTTCTCATCTCGCTCCCGCGTCATGCACCTTTGGATGGTTTCTCCAGCTAATTCTCTCCTTGGTGCAGGTGCTCCGGCAACAGCGGGGAGAAGAAGAAGAAGGCGACCGCCGGGGCAGCAATTGTGCCTGTCAAGAAGGCGGCCTCAACCCTCGACCGGAACCTTGGCGGGCGCGGGGGCGGCCTGCGTCAGCCTAGCGCCACGCTTGGCCGTGCGGGTGCGGCCATAGGCCCCAGCGCCTTCCGGCGCATCGAGGGGGCGCGTGCCCCGGGGTCCCGGTGGCTCAGCCCCCGGCATCACCTGCCAAAGCTGTGGCCGATCAGCCCCCGATGCCGTCCACCGCGGCCGCGGCCTCCCAGCCGGCAGAAAAGGGAGAGGTCATCCAGCCGCTGCTAGCCGCCCCGGCTCTGGCGGCCGACCACGACGCGGGGCGTGGCACAGGCTGTCCTTCGGTGGTGACCACCCCAGGGGGCCCTAGCGCCAGCGTGGCGGTCTCCTCAAGCGAACCGCGGGCGCAAGGCGCGGGGCAGGGCCTAAAGCCCCCAGGCCGACTCTCGCCCTAACGGATCAGAGCACCTTGCTTAGGCCCGGGGCTTTGACCGACGCCCAGGACACGCTTGTTCGTCTGGGGGCGGATTTCCGAGACGCCGAGGTGCGTCTCTCCGCCGAGCGCCTCAAGCTCGCCATGTGTTGGCGTCAGCTAGATGCCTCCACTAGGGAGGCCCATAGCAAGGCCAAGGCCACCCTCGCAGAGGGCAAGAAGGAGGCTGCCGAGGCGAAGGTCGCTTACGAGATGGCCCTTACCGAGACAGCCTCGTCCTCCTTCTTCACCTCCTTTTTCTTCACCTTCTTGGCCTCACGCTTCCAGAAGAACTCGCACTCGGCCTGAACATACTCCGGATGCCCCCGGATGAACCTCTCCATCGCCGCCTTATCGCTATCGCCGGGAGCAACGACAATGGTCGGCTTCTTCATCTTCTTCGTCATCTCCTCCATCTGAATACCCTCCGGCACGAGGAACTCTACAGCCGCCCGGGTCTCAATCTCCAGGAAGTTGAGGTCTGACCTCGGCCTCCCGGCATGCCACACTGCCACGTCGTAGGCACGCGTGGCCACGTCGGCGGTTGGCTACGTGCCGAGCCAAAAGGGCGGCCGTCGTCGGTGAACTCCATGCCAAAGTTGCCGGACGGCTTCACACACACGCTGAAGAGCCATGTCTTGCTCTTCGGCGGCATGGCGATGATAGGGCGACGCGAATCGGGGCGGCAGCGGCGCGAATCAGGCGGCGGGGGGCGCGAATTGGGGCGGCGGCGGTGGACCTTCGGGGCGGCGGTGGCTGTGCTGGGGGCTGTGCGTGAGGCGGAGTGGGTAGCGAATCGGGGCGGTAACAGTGGAGCGGCGGGGCGGCTATTCGAAGAGGAGCGGGTAGGGGGAACGGCGGAGGAGCAGCGAAGGGGGGCAGAGACAGTGGGGGACGGTCAGATCTGGCGTGGGCGGGCGGCGACGGGGGAGCGTCGGGCGAATCGGGACGGCAATGGCTATGTGGCGGCCGAAGGGAGGAAGAGGGAAATGAAACTGAAAAGCGGTTGGCGGTTGGTGCGCGACCGCTGGTTTTAAATCCCTATAGGTGAAGATGTATATTTACATCTCGAGGTGTTCTATTTTACATCTCTGGAAGATGGAGATGTAACTTTTTTTTTGCATCTACATCATCTATTTGAGATGGATTTTTGAGTCTCGAAGATCATCTATCGGAGATGCTTTAAAGAATATACTTTGGTATCTGCAAAGACCAGAATATATTTTTCATCCATCACTGTGATGCTCCGGATTTCAGACTTTGCGCCTTCATTTTTCTCATTCTAATCCATCAGTCGTTAGACTAGCAATTAGCATGGAAACCTCTCCTTTTCCATCATGTGTTCGCCGTCTCCATGTAACACGTGATTTACCGGTGGCTCCTGAAATTCCTAGTCATGACAATCAATTCCGGCACCCATGCATGCACCATTACCTCATCAGTTAGCCGTTGGGTATTATTTTTTTCCCCACAAGAAAACACTAGTAGTTGTTAACCTGTTAGGTACTTAGCATTTTCATTTAAAATATCTGTTATCTTTGATCAAAATCAAACGGACGACCTGTTCAAAGCACATGAGAAGAAGAAAGATTCAAATGTCTGCTCAAGGGAGATAGATAAACTACGCAGAAACGGAGACTAGTCAAGCGATCAGTTAGCAACCACGTGCATGCGGCAAAGATTTGCTTGCTAGATTAGTTAATGCCTTGTGGTCCTGTCGATACGATGCTCGATGGCTTTCTGGGTTCGTTAACCATATCCAGCAAAAAAGTAATCAGCTTGTTGAACATGCATAGTCGCCTCCTGTTCGGGCAAAGGTGATGGAGACATTTGCCGGACTGCCTGCCTGGCCTTGTGTGGCTCTCGATGTCTCTCCCGTGGTTCGTTCTGCCACGCGCTAGGATGATTATAGAGCACAAGTAAGGCGAGGGCGTGGCGTGCACAGCCGTGCCGGCCGTGTTCAACCCCCCCTGGGCCGAGCGTGGCATCTGGTTCGTGCCGCTCTAGAGAAAGAGGGGAAAGAAGTTGCAACGAATTCTTGGGAAACCTGCATTCCCTTAATTAATTGCAGTGGACACAAATGATCATCGTTGATCAGATTTTATGGATTGTGAAGATGATCAGTAAGCCTCCTCCCAATGCTCCACCTTGTACAGATGCTAAGGTTGCCATGTAGTTAAAAAATCTGATGTGGCAAGGTATTTAAGAAGAGAGAGAGATGGGTGTGGTGACTCCAGAAAGAAACGATACCAAATGCGTGAACCTAGACAAAATACTTAAATAAAAGAAAGCCCATGAATGCATGAATAATTTTAGTACTAGCTAAATCATTAAATGAAGTATGCTTATCTACAACAAGTTAAACACATATGCATTGAGGGTTTGGTTGCTAAACTTTTAAATGTGCTTAGCACCTCATCTTAGCACCAATGCATTGGAAGTAGCCTAAGAGTATCTCAGCACAGCATGTGCTTTTTTTGCCGACTAACTTTAAACTAAAATTAAATCAACCCATGCTTTTATTAGTAAAAGACTGCAGACAATTATTATGGATAAAGATGTAGAAATCTTGATGTTCGAAGGGATAGGACTATTGTTCCGCGATTATGGGGGAGCAATGGCTCCAGGGAGTCCTCCTGTCTATGTCCATGTCTAACATAGTCATGTTTATCTGAAACAGTAACCAAACCGAAATCAGTGAGAAGTTATGATTCAGATAGCAACAGTCACATGGCAAATCTATTCTTTGGTTCCCGGTTGCAGACGAAGTCATTGCGACGTACTTGCAGAAAAAAACATCAAACTAAATATGACTTGCATTTTATATTCAGATGACTAAAATAGATTTGGTGGCTGATTTAGATGATTGGTACCTCAGAACACTCGTGCTTTTATTAGTAAAAAGATTGTTAATAAGTATAGCTAAAGATAAAGATATATTTGTTATACTTCATGAGGTGACCAAACAACACCGATGCAAATGGAACATCGGCTGTGTTCGGTTGATGCCATCGGAGTTAGTTGATCCCGTGGAGCCTTCTGCTTTGGCGGTTGCAGGTCTCCACAAGATGGTCTCCATTGGCAAGGTGGCCAATGAGATCAACCTTGCTACTACCGGCTCTGCTGATGCTTGGGCTGTTGGTAAGGGTTGCTCTTTGGTGGCTGGACACGATGACGATTTTCATGACTTCACCGAGCTGATCAAAGGTCTCCTTGCCGTGCCTTCTATCTCCCAAGGTTTGATTCGCCTTGTCAACGAGAGGAAGGTTGCAAGATGTTAGTTTCAAGGATGTGTTTCTCGCTCCGGTGTTTCTTATTTTGTGAGTAGTCCGCTTGAGGTTGTGGGTTGGCTGTTGTGGTGCGTGATGCTGGGCATCTTCTGTTGGGGTGCCATGTTGGCGAGAGTGGCGTGGCTCTGGGTGCGTCGTGCTTTCGAGAGGGCGTGGCCCTGTTTGTATCGGTTTTCGCCCGGTTTCCCATAATTAACTGGGCAACTATCTTCTTCTTTATTAATGAAAAAGGCAAAGCTTTTGCCTTCGTTTCAAAAAAAAAAAAAAAACACCGATGCAAATAAAACCTTGATACTCAGAGTGATGGGACTAGTTTTCCGCGATTATGGGGAGCAATGGCTTCCATGAATTCCCTTGTCTTTGTCCACGCCTAAAATAGTAGTGTTTATCTGAAATAGAAATGAAATCGACATCAAAGAAATTCAGCTAGTAACATAATCACATGGCAAATTAATTCTTTGGTCCCCGGCTCTAGACGGAGTTATGAATGAGGTCATCACATATGTAAGAGGTTTATCAACCATTTACTGGGAGAGTGATGTTTTTGACATTTTAGCCAATAGGTGCTCTCTTATTCTTTGTATCGTGTTGCCGAAAACATTAGAACCAAATTCCTACTGAAATAATTGTCGGTAAATATAGATAAAAATGTGGTAGTATGCATTATACTCCACGATGAGGACCAAACAAGACCGATGCAAATAAAATATTGATGCCCATGGGGATATGTATGAAAGACAAGGCCTAGTTCACTTGGTTAAAGGAGTGAATGTACGATCCAATTTTCCGGATTCAAGTCCTCACATATGCAAATTTGGATTCTTATTCTTTCGAAAAACAAACATCGCTGTTGGAGTATGAAATAGTCATGTTTATCTGAAACATAAATGAAACCGGACCAAGCAAAACCTATTATTATTGAGATGGCCGTACAATCCATCACAAGGCGAATTAATTCCATGGTCCCCAACTGCACATGGAGTTTTTTTGTCACACCTGCAGGAAAAAGAAAACACCAAGTCAAATAGGACTTATGTTTATCTACAACAGAAATCAACAAAATCAAATAAAACTTGTACTATTCCGGTAGGAACCACGCAACCACGTGGCCAGCCAATCCCTCCGGCCCCCAATCACAGAAGGAGTTTTTCACACACTTGCAGAGAACACACACAAGAAAGGGACCTCTAGTCCAGTGCCCAGCGTGAACTTTCCTCGGGCAAGAGGTCAAATCTGAATTCCGAAGAATCCAACCCTGGCCTCAGGAGCTCCAGCTATTTTCTCCACATTTTCCTTGAGCAAATTGGGGGTGACAAGAACATAATTCAGCCAGGACCGCTAATCAGTCTTTGGCGAGATGCAGCGGGTTATTTTCATGCCAGGTTTCGCTTGTACGTGCCTTCCGAGATGGCTTTGGAAGATGCCGGGTTCGAGGCCACATTTTCCTGCTGGGAATTGAGCAAAGGCCCGTGGGAATAGGGTATGGGCATGAGGTTCAGTGGTTCGAGAATTTGTAGTCTTTGGCTGGTTTCGGAGGTTGTGGACGTGGATGCGGAGCACTCGACGATATTTTTCGTTAGGCTGAAGAATGTTGCTCCAGTGCAAGCTGTGCCAGTCTACTGTCTACATGAGCTGAGAGTGCAAGCTTAGTTCACTGCCAGAGTGGATGTTTTTCAGAGCAACAGGGATCGGCTCTCCCTGGTTTCATACAAACCAAACCAATGTTCAAACACAAGGTCTAGGCCAGCCGACCGCCGTGCCATGAAAAAGTAGGAGCCAAATAGCCGACGATCGTTCTCAGGGAAGGCACCTGTGGCGAATGAAACATTCGTTGGGGGATGTTCGTTCGAGCGAACCAGTGCCCCTCTCTAGTAGTTTTTTTTAGGCTTTTTTTAGTAAATGCGTAAGAGCATCTACAGTCGGACTTAGTAAATCTGACCCCTTATACGTCCGTGGACGTGTCCGCGCACGTCCGTCGGCCCCTCATATGTTATGCCGCACATCCACATACCTCAAACGCAATCCTCAAATCCATGCAATCCATGCACATCGATCATCCGATACAAATTGTCTGAATTCAACAGTTTGAAACAAAGCAAATCAAATCGTAGTTCAACAAACCGGACATGCCAAAATGAAATCAATGTCCGAGCGAGAAGGGGCATGTCGGATCACTAGTGGGACGCGGCCATCCATATCGCCTGCTCGTCCTGCTCCGCCTGGGCAGCCAGCTCCTCCTGCATCCGGGCTGCGTGCTCCGCCTGCATCTTGGCCTCGTGCTCCGCTGCCGATGCCACCCTCGCCGCCTCCTGTGCCCTACTGTCGTTGATCTCCTTCTTCTTCTCTGCAAGCCACTTCTTCGCTTGCGTATCCAAGAGGGTTTTGTCCGCCAACATGATCTCGCATCCTCCGCGTCCCTTGCGAGTTGCAATCTCTCCTTCTCGAGCTCGATCTCTCCAAATATCTTGGCCTTCTCGAGTTCATATTTGATCGCCGCATCTTGCTTCTCCAACTCAATCTTCTCCCTCTCAATTTCCAGCCTCCTCTCCGCCCTCGTCCGGTCCCACTCCATCCTCTCCTTTTGCGCATCCAACATGAGCTTGTACCTCTCCTCTTTCTTGTTCTCCCTTGCCAAAAATGCCCTTCTATGTGGACGACATTTTTGTAGCCGTGACATCACGGGAGATCCTTGCCTTCTCCCATTTGTTGCCCATGACTTGTCGGTTATCCTTTGGCACGGTAGCTCTTCCAATGACGACGAGAACCTCGTCCTCCTCATCGTCCAACCCAATGGATTGGTGGGAGCTTGAGCCATCATTCCTCTTCTTGTAGGCTTTGAGATCGGCCACAACTTGTATCCACTTTGGCTTGCCATTCAGTAAGAGCCAACAATGGCTAAAAGCAAATGGCTTCTTCTCGACCTCGTGATACAAAGTGGCCGCCACCGCCATCTAGCAAACAACATACGTATGAGCACAAGAATGCAAACACATAGAACATATTGAAATGACAATAAGATGAGGCAATTGAGCTTACATGAGTTGCCACTCCCATCCCACAATGAGGCCGTTTGGTCACTTGTGAGTAGTAGCCGACGTACTTGTTCACTTCTCCTTGCGTGATCCCCCATCGATGTTGGAGAGATGCCACATTGCGGGTGGTAACTATAGGATGCGGCTCCACACACTCCTTTCGTTCATGATAGTCCTTCCAAATCTTCTCCCAATACGTGCTCCCCTTTTGCTCGGTGCCGCTTATTGGATCTAATGTTGTGTCCAACCAAGATTTGACCAACAAGATGTCCTCAAAACTTGTGAAAGCTGGACCTCTTGCCTTAGCCGTCTTGCCCTTCTTCTTCTTCTTGCTCGGATTGGGATCGGATGTTGCCCCAACAACAAATGCGGTGGTCTCCTCCAATTCATAATCCATTTCGGCCGGATCTTCATTCTCATTGATCATGTTTTCCACGTACGCCTCCTACACGATCATGGTTTGCAAGCATTCATAATGTGTGAACTAGTAATCTATGCACAACATTGAACATTTGATCGGACAGGAGCAAACGCACCCGGTCTTGTTCAGTCATTTCGTCGAACATGTGGAGTGCAGCCCGGGTGGTGGCGGTGCCCGTGCTCATCTGCTCCCGAACGAGCTACGGTGACTCACATCCGTCGACCGACGGCTTCTGCATGGGCGGAAAGCTGTCTGGAACTGCCCAGCTGACCGTCGCATCCTCCTCCATCCCAACGGTGCCGGACGGCATAATCCGCGTCAGCGCTTGGATGGATAGGGTGCGGGGAGACGGGCGTGCCGAGGGAGACATCTCCTCGACGATGTTCACATCTACCTGCGACGCTGTCTCCGCCTCCCTCTCTTGCTGCCGGTGACGGTGCATCTTCCGGACGACATTCTCCGGCTTGCAAGATGAAGTGGAGGAAGGGACGCCGACAGACGAGGCGGACTGCGTCTCCCTCGCGCCGGTCGGGGGCGGGCTGGAAGACGTCACGGCGGCGGATCGGGACCGGTGGTGAGGATGGGGAGCAAGGGTGCCGGACGGCGAGGGCTCGGGTGCGGGAAATGTTGGAGGGCGGCGGGAGGAGGAGGAAGGGTTTGGAGAATTTGGGGCAATTTGCGGTGGAGCCCCACCGTCAGGCCGACGTGGCAGGCCTGGATGCGCCCGGGCTCCCCCATATCCTCCTCATATTTGGGCTAGATATAAGGGGTGCCGGTCAGCCCGGGCGTTTGAGGCCCGTTTAAGAAGCCTATCTGGGTCAAAATTTCATGACCGGTCAGTGACCGGGCGGCCTGCCCCGGGCGTATGAGGCGGATTTGGGCGCCCGACTGTAGTTGCTCTAAGTCTGTTGTAGTGCGATTACAGCGCGATCCAGTTGGTCTAGTAAGCGCGGGAAAATACATGTTAGAGCCAATTTAGTATGTTTTGCCAAAGAAAATCACACAAAAAGGTCCAATAAAATGACACAGAAAAGGCAGAGAATATAAATTTACAATTTCATGCTATACTTTACAAAATTACCATTCTATAATTTAAAATGTAATCATTCTACATTCAAAACAAATGTGCCATGTTATCTACAAATAATTAAAATTGCCATGCTCTAATTTGTAAAATAACAGAATTGGTCTGATAGCAACTTGAACAGAAAAAATGTTTTATCCAGATAAGCCCAATAAATTTGCCATGGTCCTAAGACGGAAAAAAAGTTGAAAAAGACACACAAAAGTTGTCATGGTCTAATGAACAAATTTTCCATGGTGTAAATAATAAAATTGCCATGGTCTAACTAAAAAGTTTGCCATGGTCTGAATAATGAATTTTTTATGGTACTTATAAAAACTACCATGATCTAGATAATTAAATTGCCATGGTCTAAATAATGAAATTTTCATGGTACTTATAAAAACTACCATGATCTAGATAATTAAATTGCCATGGTACCTACAATGGAACTACCATGATGTAATTACTAAAATTGTCATGGTCTAATGGAAAAAAACTCCATTGTCAGAATAATGAAATTGACATGCTACCTATAATATAAGTTTCACGTTGCAAGTTTTAGAAAACCAGCCTCTAGAAAACATGACAACTTTTGGGAATTCTAATGGGCACATGGCAAAAACAATATAAAATTGCACATGGCATGTTTGGAAAATTTGTTCCCTAAAAACACGACAATTTTTGGAATTTGTAATGGGACCTTCATAAAATAGGGATTTTTGTTTCATTCTTAGATTAGGGATTTTATTTGACCAAAAAATTCAAATGAAAATTTGAATTCAAAATATTTTAGCTTCAAGAATATAGCAAGTTTAACCATGTATGTTCATAGTGCGCTTCCGGTTCAATTGGTTAGCCTGCATGTCCTTCTTTCTCGGAAGGTCACATGTTCGAGACACACCTCGAGCAGATTCTTTTGGGGGGGAATAAAGGAGGGGACGTTCACCCTGGCAGCTGGTTAGAGCGAACGATTCAAAAAGGCGACATGGCGCCAGCGCAATGTCGTGATTCGTGCCAGGAGATCGGATGGCAACCAATGCATTCGCTAGGAGGAATGAAAAAACTAACTTCAGTTAATAACATTTTCCAAAAACTAAACGAAGATAAAGAGAAGGTAAATACATGTGAAGGCAAACAATTGTCTTAATCAATATTGTTACGAAACGTTAAAGCATCAAGCCCAAGACAAAGAAGGAAGCAGCAGCCACATTATTCGGGATTTTTTCTTCACAGCCAGCACTATTTTTATTTTTTATTTTTTTTATAAAGACCAAAAACCATACATTAGCATAGATCCTTATGAAAACACTCTTACAAAAATAAAAAAATACATATGACTTCTATGGATGCTGGATTTTTCTTCTTCCTCTATCCTACAATGGCATACCATGAGTTGAGCTCATGCAGCCTGTGGGCCTTCGCATAGCGGAACAAACTTGTTGAAACTCAAGAGCTCAAGCCATCGATTTGACTAGAAGACACGACGGTCACGATCCACATAGCAAATCATTGTCTGTAGAGAAAACATCGTAGATGAAGTCAAGGTAGATTTGCAGCCGCCTGTCTCTTAGGTCATGTACGGGGGCAAGGAAGGAAAACAATGAATTGAATCATGCAACTAGCCTTGATTTGTGTACAAGTTTTACACTCTTGGCATGTACTTTGAACTGATGTTCCCTTATGGAAGTAATGGAGCCCAGATTCCCTTTGGGAGGCGTACAAGGGAAAAAACTCGACATTGATTTGCCAAAGAAGCGCCCCCATAGCAGCTCTGAATTATACGAATCGCATGCTCTTCAGAAGGATTCAGACGAAGATACGTTGGCGATGTGTATCCATCATCATCCGCATCTTGAGTTGTGAAGAGGTGGACGATGTTAATACCACCACCCAGTTAGTATGTGTCCATTTTTGCATGGTCGCAATGCTCAAGTTCATCGTAAGTATCGGACACAAGGTGGATCATATCATTGTGCTTGTCAAAAACTCTGATCTCCGCATTGCCATCTTGAAGTTCCTTCTTCTGTGTTTTGAATATCTTTCTGGGCTTAAAATTAATCTCTCGAAAAGTGAAGATTTGGTTCTTGGGTGTTCTGAGGAGGAGGAGACGAGGGTTTATAATATCCTCAACTGCAAGCTTGGCACCTTCCCTTTTAACTATCTTGGGATTCCTATCTCGTTCTCTAAGCTATTCATAAAAGATCTTGCCCCTACGGTCCTGAAAGTGGAAATAGGGTTATGCCCCGACGTGGGCGGTACAAGACAAATGTTGGGATAGTTATCCTCACTGATTCTTGTGTCTCTTCCATGCCTATGTTTATCATGGCTTTCTATCCGGCTACTGGAGAGCATGCAAGTTTGCTTCGATAAGAACCAAAGTGGTTTTTATGGAAATTCGGGTTGATAACAATAAAAATTTAGATTGATCAAGTGGAAGGTCATTTTTAGACCTAAAAGTCATGGTGGCTTGGGTATCATCAATACCTCTACTATGAATGAGTGCTTGATCATCAAGTGGTGGTGGCGTATTCTAAAAGCTTCTCCTAGAACTCTTTGGTTGAACATCCTAAAGGCTAAATATGTTCCCTTATCGAGTCATCTGTTTGCCTCTGCTTCAAATGGTTCTCAATTGTGGTGTGACTTGATTAAGGTGCGCGATGACTTCCATGCTCATGTGAAATTTGTCGTCAATGATGGCCAATCCACTCATTTTTAGCTGGATTGGTGCTTTGGGGACGGTCCTTTATGTTCTCTTTTCCCTGCCTTTTTTGTTATGTGGTAGTCCAGCTATTTCTATTTTTGATCTGGGTCTCAATAATTAGGATTTGGGCTTTCGTCGTTCCTTATCTCTTGAAGAGTTGGAAGATTGGCACCGTTTCGTTGCCATATTCCCCGCGCTCTTGGAAATTTCCCATTCTGTGATCTGGCCTCATTCATCTTCCGAATTTTTTCCGATTAAGTCCTTATATCTCCAGCTGGTGTTTGGTTCTCCATCCTCTAGGCTTAAGGATGTGTGGAGTGCTCGTATTCCGTTGAAGATCATAATCTTTCTTTGGCAGGCAATTAGGGGCAAGTTGCCTGTTGTCGATCAGATTTGTTAATGGAATGGCAGGGATTCGGTGCTTTGCTCTTGTGCTGAGAATACTGACCATATCTTGTTTAATTGTGACTTTTACAACATTAATTTTGAGTTGCACCCGGTCATGGTTGTGTGTCAATTGGAATGCAACTTCTTTTATTCAGTTATTGCCACTAGTTAAGTCCATGTTTGGTCAGTTAAAAGGCATGTTCTGGTTTGTATTCGCTGCTGTTAGTTGGGCTCTACGGATAACTAGGAATAAATTTACCATTGAGCATGTGTTTTTCGCTAAACCTGGTGACATTATCTTCGAATCTTTGAACATGTTCCAACAGTGGAAGTCGTTGGTTAAAAGTTGTGATATCGATGAGACGGAGTTCTTGATCTGTTGGTTCGAGTTACTACAAATTTCTTATCTCCAAGAGTGCATGCTCCGGCGACGTAGATAGCGTGGCGTGTCATTGTTGCTCTTTTGTCCGGCTCTTGTAGGTTATATATTGTTGGCATGCGTACATGTTACTTATTTATTTTGGTTGTTGTGTAACCCGTACTTTCGTTGCTGGTGTGGCTATGATAACTTAAAGGGTTGATGTTTCACATCTAGATATAATATACTTATCTCACATCTAAGTCCAGGACCATTGATCTTTGTTTGTCTTTAAAATTTGCGCAACGTGATCGTGTCCCTCGTGCGCTTCTACTTCCGTAGGAGTTGTTGGGTTTTGCCCTAAAGTGGAAGGGTGATATAGCATAGAAGCAAAGCATTTTCCTCAGTTGAGAACCAAAGTTTAATTGAACTAGTAGTAATCACCAAGCTAATAGGGTCAACAATGCCTGCATACAAACAGAAACAATACTTGCAACCAACTTGGCAAGGGACTTGTCAAGCCCCTTGTCTTGCTAGTTACAAGGTCCAAAGCAAATAGATAGATAGTGGTACGGTAAAAGTAAAGAAAATACAAGAGCAATTTTGTAGAAGTTTGTATTGATGGAAGAATGGACCCGGGGGTATAGGTTCACTAGAGGTGTCTCCCTCGAAAAGAAGGCAAGTGGAATTGTAACAAATTACAATTTGGCAATTGACAATAATAGCAACGAGTATGCCTACTATCATTTATGGCATAACCTATTAGGAAACATAGTATAAAAAAATCATTCTACAATCAAGGTCCTAGATCATAATGAAGATGCATACAAGGTTTGATTGGACCGTTACCAACTTTGAGATGCAGTGGAAGAAGAGTTGGTGTAGATTGTCCTTGAAGTCCCTCGAACCGTCCATGATGATCCATCGAACAAAAGATCGAAAGCACGACCTCTCTACAAATTGCAAACGTACATGCTTACAATCCGGTAGCGCTTCACCGTCCAGAGCTAATCCTTGCTGGAAAATTAGAGGGATAAGAAGAGAACCACACGGAGCTTCTCTATTATGAGGGTTAAAGATAACTATGTCTAGAACTAGTCTAGATCAAACTAGAACAAGATAGAACCAGAGGAGGCTCCAACACTTATGTTCTAGGGGCTAGCCCTGCCCCTCTATTTATATGTTGAGCTCTGGGTCATAACTTGGGGAGAAGGCCTCCCCAATGTCGGTTTGGAATGCAAGGAAGAGTCCTCCTCAGATTCCAACATGAAAGGCCAAGGTTCCTGGCGTTTCTAGAAACGCTACGGACATCGGCGTTTGGTCCCTGTCCTTCACAAAAACTCCTTTTGCACTAACCTAAAGCCTCATCGGCCTTACCCCATGTCCCATCCAATGTGTCCTCGCACCAGGGACCCTTTGGATTTATCCGAAAGGTTTCATAACCTTCTGGACATCGCCAAAAGTTCCTAGGACCTTCCGAGGACCTCCGAGAACATTTTTGGAAACATCTGAAACTCTTTCGGAACTCTCTTGAAACTATTTCCTATATTCCCAGAACTATGTCGAGAATATTTTCTTATAACTCTCACTCCACTAACATTCAAAGATCGTGTTCCCTTAAGCTTGTGACCCTGTAGGTTCGGTAAAACATAGACATGAACAAAACACCTTTCATTCAATGACCTATAGCAGAGCTGTGGACATCCATATTGATCCCTATGAATACATGAATGACATTCGAGTGAAACCTTTGGTTATCATATGATATTCCCTTTGCTTCATGATACTTACAAAACCCGAGGTGAGATATATCGGTATCCTCTTGAGTCATTCTCATGCTCACTATACCAGTCTCCTCGTTACCGGTTTTGTTCTTCTTTCTCGTTGACATATTCCGGCATCCCCGTGACCTAGTCAGATGTGTCTTACTAGACGATGATGGATTCCGTCACACCGAGAGGGACCTAAGAATATCTCTCCATCCTCAAAGGAGCAAATCCCACTCTTGAGCTATCTTGTCCCTTGTCAAACTTTTTGATGTACCTGTAAGTAGTCATTATGATCACCGTGTTACAGATGACATTTGAGCAACCCCAAATTCCATCGTACGGTAAGAACAAACTACGATACTCTCATGGTCTAAGGAACTTAAGCATATGTTAACTCACTGTGTTAACAATTGACTTGTGGCGATTGTATCTCAAAGTATAAAAAACAAGTTTGGGTCGATTCAATATGATCGTTCTCCCAGTGTCATATTCTCAAAGTTGTTTTAGGACTATTATTACACTTAATGATATCCTAAGATCTAGAAAACATGATCACTAACAACACTTGAGCTAGTCTTAGTGGAGAGACTAGGAATCTGAAAATATTCAAATAGATTCAATGAACAATCTGATCATAAACTCACAAATCATCATGTCTCAATAAATACACCGCAAAATTACATCGGATTGATACCGATCAAAGGAACAAGGGGAACATGGTATTGAAGATTCAGAGAGAGAGAGAGAGAGAGAGAGAGAGAGAACCATCTGACTACTACTATGGACCCATAGGTCCTAAAGGAACTACGCACACATGGTCATGGCGGCAGCAAGGTTGATGGACAGCCTCCCGGCAATGGCTTCCCCCTCCGGCAGGGCACCAGAACAGGGCTCCAGATGGGATCTTTTGGAACTGAGGCTCACGTCGGCGATAAAATTCTCTTGGAGGTGCGGTAGATGGTTTTTGTATTTATAGGGAACTATGGCGATGGAATTGGACTAAGGTGGTATCTAGGGGGGCACATGGACAGGTGGTGTGGTAACCCTTGGTCACGCCATGTGTCCATGCGAGAGCCACATGGCCCTTCTCGCTGCTTCCCAAAGCTTTCAGTGTTTCTTGTCGCCCAAAAAATCGTGTTAAATCGGCAATGCATTTTGATCTTTGTAGATACTGATTTCCTGTGAAACAAAAAACAAGCAGAAAATTGGAACTAGCACTAGGCACTAAATTAATAGGTTAGTCCAGAAAGACAATATGAATTGCTATAAAAAGTATATAAAAACGTATCATGCGCTCGTTTGCGTCGCGTTCTCGCGCGCGGCGGCCTGTGTCCATGTCCACGTGAGTGGGGGCGCATCATTGGTGGATTTTCTTTTTCACGATCTCGGGCTGGCAGGCCATTATTTTGTCTCGGTTGTGGGCTTCCTCGGTCCCCTCGCATTCTCAACACCATAATATTTTCTCTCGAGAGGGAGGGGCGGTTCATGTTCATCTCCCGCAGTCCACTCGCATTCCTCTCCGAGCAGGCAGTGTTCCAGGCGGCAAAGATTTTCGAGAGCGGGAAGGGAGGAGAGAGCCCCGAGTGAAGTGAGTTTTTTTCGCTTGCTTTTTCTTCTTGCTTGATTCTTTTAGCACTTTCTTTGTGTGTATTCATCGATATAGTGTTTTCCCCCAATCGACAGATCTTGTGTAAAATGTGCACGGATTTTAAGATGGTAAGATTTAGTGGAGCGAGTAGATTTTGTGTCTAGATATTCAGTGGGATGGTAGGATTGATTGGAGTTGATTTGATCTAGTGTTTTGCCCCAATCGAACACAGAAATTTCAGTGGGGTGGGTAGATTTTTGTTGCTAGTCCGGTAGTGTGTAGTGGTGGGGCTTAATTTGGAATTTTTTTGGTAGGTGGGATGGGGTTTGGGACGGATTAGTATAGGGTTTCAACCCTAGCCACATTTCATCTGCGTTTTTCTATTTTTTCTATAGTTCAGGATGTTTAATTTGATAGCGGAACTTATTAGTACCTGGAATTTTAGTCAGTCGAGGGATTTCCATTTTTTTACCCTTTCTTTTGTTTAAAAACAAAGGGGGAAATACATGAGTTTTTTATGTATATGTGTTGATGTAGGTTCAGTATAGTTTCTTTGGTAGTTCATGAATATTTTCTTATGTGTACATTTTCTGTCTTTTCGAAGTAGGTTTTCAGTGTAGTTGTTTAGGGTTTATGAATCAAGGTTTAAGAATCAGTGTTGTTCATTTTCTGTCAATAAAGGTTTATGAATCATGTTTTTTTAAGGTTTAGGTTCAAAGGCCATTTTTAGAACTGGTCTCCTCTGTTTTCTTGGCGTCTTTTCATTCTTGAACTGCCAAAACTGCTTTGTTTTTTGTGGTTCTGATGACACTTTTATTTTATTTTACACGATTTGATTCATTTTTTGTACGCCTTTGTGTTTGGTGGATTTTTTGGTAAATTTAGTGACAAAGTTAACCATGTGTCGGGAGTGCGGAGTTTGTTCGTGTAAAATTAAATTTGCAAGTTAGGCTTAAACTACTGGTTTATTTATATACTTTAGGAGATTCTACCGGCATGTGACCGACTAATTTTCTTTTGATTGTGTTTCTTGTTTGTTGAATTCTCTGCCGTGAGAATCTAGCATTCTAAAATTTTAGATATTTTCTTACATCTAGTCTTATCAATCAGTTCAGAAAAAAAACGTTTCTTCCAACAATTAGTCAATGAACTCCCATTTTAACAGAAATTATGTATGCGCCATGTGAATTAGTCAAAGGCTACCATCTGTTTGCGCACCAGTGACATTGTGTGTACAATATTTTTATTTTTTGCAAGGCCATGTCATCAATTGAAATCTCTCTTCTTTAGATTGTTTTTCTTTTGCCACATCCATAAATTTATGGTGTGGAGTCAATAGGTTATGTTGTTTGTTTTTTCAAGTAGTCGATGATCTATAAACTACACGTATGACCGCCGGGAATGTCTCTCTTCGGAAAGCCATGGCCTGAAAGCATTTGTTTTGGAAATAGGTTTTCTGTGTAGTTGCTGATGTAATTCTTGCAGCTTTTTTGTCGACTGTATAGTTTATACATGGAAGTTTAGTATACCCCAGGAGTGGGAGATTTTTTATGTTTACTTGATAAAGTTCTATCAGGATGCCACTTTTTTATTTTTTGCTTTTTGCTTGACCAGGATGCTTTGTATAGTTTGCTATTCGCATTGTGAGAGTGACAACGGTCAGAGCTTCGAATGTATCTTCGTGATGCCAACAAAACCTTTGAGGTAAAAAAATTGACATAAATATTTGTCTTTCCTGTTGGAAATATGCCCTAGAGGCAATAATAAAGTGGTTATTATCATATTTCCTTCTTCATGATAATCGTTTATTATCCATGCTATAATTGTATTGATTGGAAACTCAGATACATGTGTGGATACATAGACCACACCATGTCCCTAGTGAGCCTCTAGATGACTAGCTCGTTGATCAAGATGGTCAAGGTTTCCTGACCATCGACATAAGTTGTCATTTGATAACGGGATCACAACATTAGGAGAATGATGTGATGGACAAGACCCAACCATAAGCATAGCAGTTCGTGTCAGTTTATTGCTACTGCTTTATCCATGTCAAGTATAAGTTCCTACGACCATGAGATCATTCAACTCCCGGACACCGTAGGATTGCCTTGTGTGTATCAAACATCACAACGTAACTGGGTGACTATAAAGGTGCTCTACAGGTATCTCCTGTTGGGGAACGTAGTAATAATTCAAAATTTTCCTACGTGTCACCAAGATCAATCTAGGAGATGCTAGCAACGAGAGAGAGGGAGTGCATCTTCATACCCTTGAAGATCGCTAAGCGGAAGCGTTACAAAGAACGCGGTTGATGGAGTCGTACTCGCGGCGATTCAAATCGCGGAAGATCCGATCCAAGCGCCGAACGGACGACGCCTCCACGTTCAACTCACGTACAGCCCGGGGACGTCTCCTCCTTCTTGATCCAGCAAGGGGGGAAGGAGAAGTTGAGGGAGAGCTCCGGCAGCACGACGGCGTGGTGGCGGTGGAGCTCGTGGTTCTCCGGCAGAGCTTCGCTAAGCGCTACGGAGGAGGAGGAGGTGTAGGAATGGGGAAGGGCTGCGCCAGGGGAAGGATGTACGGCTGCCCTCCCACCCCCCACTATTTATAGGGGGAAGGGGAGAGGGGGCCGGCCCCCCTAGATCCATCTAGAGGGGGGGCGGCGGCCCCCCGGGGGACGGCGGCCCCCCTAGGGTTTCCAACCCTAGGCGCCTTGGGCCCTTGGGGGGGCACACCAGCCCACTAAGGGGCTGGTTCCCACCCAACTACAGCCCATTAGGTCCTCCGGGGCAGGTGGACCCTCCCGGTGGACCCCCGGAACCCCTTCGGTGGTCCCGGTACAATACCGATAAACCCCGAAACCTTTCCGGTGACTGAAATTGGACTTCCCATATATAAATCTTCACCTCCGGACCATTCCGGAACTCCTCGTAACGTCCGGGATCTCATCCGGGACTCCGAACAACTTTCGGTAACCACATACAATTCCCATTACAACTCTAGCGTCACCGAACCTTAAGTGTGTAGACCCTACGGGTTCGAGAACCATGCAGTCATGACCGAGACACCTCTCCGGCCAATAACCAATAGCGGGATCTGGATACCCATATTGGCTCCCACATGTTCCACGATGATCTCATCGGATGAACCACGATGTCGGGGATTCAATTAATCCCGTATACAATTCCCTTTGTCCATCGGTATGTTACTTGCCCGAGATTCGATCGTCGGTATCCCTATACCTTGTTCAATCTCGTTACCGGCAAGTCTCTTTACTCGTTCCGTAACACATGATCCCGTGACTAACTCCTTAGTCACATTGAGCTCATTATGATGATGTATTACCGAGTGGGCCCAGAGATACCTCTCCGTCACACGGAGTGACAAATCCCAGTCTAGATTCGTGCCAACCCAACAAACACTTTCGGAGACACCTGTAGTGCACCTTTATAGTCACCCAGTTACGTTGCGACGTTTGATACACCCAAAGCATTCCTACGGTATCCGGGAGTTGCACAATCTCATGGTCTAAGGAAATGATACTTGACATTAGAAAAGCTCTAGCAGACGAACTACACGATCTTGTGCTATGCTTAGGATTGGGTCTTGTCCATCACATCATTCTCCTAATGATGTGATACCGTTATCAACGACATCCAATGTCCATGGCCAGGAAACCATGACCATCTATTGATCAACGAGCTAGTCATCTAGAGGCTCACTAGGGACATGGTGTGGTCTATGTATTCACACATGTATTACGGTTTCCGGCTAATACAATTATAGCATGAACAATAGAATATTATCATGAACAAGGAAATATAATAATAACCATTTTATTATTGTCTCTAGGGCATATTTCCAACAGTCTCCCACTTGCACTAGAGTCAATAATCTAGTTACATTGTGATGAATCGAACACCCATAGAGTTCTGGTGCTGATCATGTTTCGCTCGTGAAAGATGTTTAGTCAACGGATCTGCGACATTCAGATCCGTATGTACTTTACAAATATCTATATATCCATCCTGAATGTAACCACGAATGGAGTTGAAGCGGCGCTTGATGTGCTTGGTCTTCTTGTGAAACCTGGGCTCCTTGGCAATGGCAATAGCTCCAGTGTTGTCACAGAAGAGAGTCATCGGGCCCGACGCATTGGGAATCACTCCTAGGTCGGTGATGAACTCCTTCATCCAGACTCCTTCCTGTGCTGCTTCCGAAGCAGCTATGTACTCCGCTTCACATGTAGATGCCGCCACGACGCTTTGCTTGCAACTGCACCGGTATCAAATACCCAGGAGCTACTACGAGCGCTGGTAAGGTACACATCAATAACATGTATATCATATATACCTTTGACGTTGCCGGCCTTCTTATCTGCTAAGTACTTGGGGCAGTTCCGCTTCCAGTGACCGGTTCCCTTGCAATAAAAGCACTCAGTCTCAGGCTTGGGTCCATTCTTAGGCTTCTTCCCGGCAACTGATTTACCGGGCGCGGCAACTGCTTTGCTGTCCTTCTTTAAGTTCTTCTTACCCTTGCCTTTCTTGAAACTAGTGGTCTTATTCACCATCAACACTTGATGTTCCTTTTTGATTTCCACCTCCGCTGATTTCAGCATCGAATATAACTCAGGAATGGACTTCTCCATCCCTTGCATATTGTAGTTCATCACAAAGCTCTTGTAGCTAGGTGGAAGCGACTGGAGGATTCTGTCAATAACCGAGTCATCTGGAAGATTAACTCCCAGCTGAGACAAGCGGTTGTGCAACCCAGACATTTTGAGTATGTGCTCACTGACAGAACTATTTTCCTCCATCTTACAACTGAAGAACTTGTCGGAGACTTCATATCTCTCGACCCGGGCATGAGCTTGGAAAACCATTCTCAGCTCTTGGAACATCTCATATGCTCCGTGTTGCTCAAAACGCTTTTGGAGCCCCGGTTCTAAGCTGTAAAGCATGCCGCACTGAACCAGGGAGTAATCATCCCTACGCGACTGCCAGGCGTTCATAACGTCTTGAGTTGCTGGGAAAACGGGTGCATCACCTAGCGGTGCATCAAGGACATATAATTTCTTGGAAGCTATGAGGATGATCCTCAAGTTACGGACCCAGTCCGTATAGTTGCTTCCATCGTCTTTCAGCTTGGTTTTCTCTAGGAACGCGTTGAAGTTGAGGGCAACATTAGCGTGGGCCATTGGATCTACTAGATAGATTGTAAAGACAATTTTAGACTAAGTTCATGATAATTAAGTTCATCTAATCAAATTATTTAATGAACTCCCACTCAGATAGACATCCCTCTAGTCATCTAAGTGATACATGATCCACATCGACTAGGCCGTGTCCGATCATCACGTGAGATGGACTAGTCATCAATGGTGAACATCTCCATGTTGATCGCATCTACTATACGACTCATGTTCGACCTTTCGGTCTCTCGTGTTCCGAGGCCATGTCTGTACATGCTAGGCTCGTCAAGTCAACCTAAGTGTTTCGCGTGTGTAAATCTGGCTTACACCCGTTGTATGCAAACGTTAGAATCTATCACACCCGATCATCACGTGGTGCTTCGAAACAACGATCCTTCGCAACGGTGCACACTTAGGGGGAACACATTTCTTGAAATTTTAGTGAGGGATCATCTTATTTATGCTACCGTCGTTCTAAGCAAATAAGATGTAAAAACATGATAAACATCACATGCAAATCATAAAGTGACATGATATGGCCAATATCATCTTGCGCCTTTGATCTCCATCTTCGGGGCGCGGCATGATCACCATCGTCATCGGCACGACACCATGATCTCCATCATTATGATCTCCATCATCGTGTCTTCATGAAGTTGTCTCGCCAACTATTACTTCTACTACTATGGCTAACGGTTAACAATAAAGTAAAGTAATTACATGGCGTTTTTGATTGACACGCAGGTCATACAATAAATTATGACAACTCCTATGGCTCCTGCCGGTTGTCATACTTATCGACATGCAAGTCGTGATTCCTATTACAAGAACATGATCAATCTCATACATCACATATATTTCATCACATCCTTGTGGCCATATCACATCACATAGCATACCCTGCAAAAACAAGTTAGACGTCCTCTAATTGTTGTTGCAAGTTTTACGTGGCTGCTATGGGTTTCTAGCAAGAACGTTTCTTACCTACGCAAAAGCCACAACGGTGAAATGCCAATTGCTATTTATCCTTTATAAGGACCCTCTTCATCGAATCCGATCCGACTAAAGTGGGAGAGGCAGACACCCGCTAGCCACCTTATGCAACAAGTGCATGTCAGGCGGTGGAACCAGTCTCACGTAAGCGTACATGTAAAGTCGGTCCGGGCCGCTTCATCCCACAATACCGCCGAATCAAGATAGGACTAGTAACGGCAAGCAAATTGACCAAATCATCGCCCACAACTACTTGTGTTCTACTCGTGCATAGAATCTACGCATAGACCTAGCTCATGATGCCACTGTTGGGGAACGTAGTAATAATTCAAAATTTTCCTACGTGTCACCAAGATCAATCTAGGAGATGCTAGCAACGAGAGAGAGGGAGTGCATCTTCATACCCTTGAAGATCGCTAAGCGGAAGCGTTACAAAGAACGCGGTTGATGGAGTCGTACTTGCGGCGATTCAAATCGCGGAAGATCCGATCCAAGCACCAAACGGACGGCGCCTCCGCGTTCAACACACGTACAGTCCGGGGACGTCTCCTCCTTATTGATCCAGCAAGGGGGGAAGGAGAAGTTGAGGGAGAGCTCCGGCAGCACGACGGCGTGGTGGCGGTGGAGCTCGTCGTTCTCCGGCAGAGCTTTGCTAAGCGCTACGGAGGAGGAGGAGGTGTAGGAAGGGGGAAGGGCTGCGCCAGGGGAAGGGTGTACGGCTGCCCTCCCACCCCCCACTATTTATAGGGGGAAGGGGAGAGAGGGCCGGCCCCCCGAGATCCATCTAGAGGGGGGGGGGCGGCGGCCCCCCTAGGGTTTCCAACACTAGGCGCCTTGGGCCCTTGGGGGGGCGCACCAGCCCACTAAGGGGCTGGTTCCCACCCAACTACAGCCCATTAGGTCCTCCGGGGCAGGTGGACCCTCCCGGTGGACCCTCGGAACCCCTTCGGTGGTCCCAGTACAATACCGATAAACCCCAAAACCTTTCCGGTGACTGAAATTGGACTTCCCATATATAAATCTTCACCTCCGGACCATTCCGGAACTCCTCGTGACGTCCGGGATCTCATCCGGGACTCCGAACAACTTTCGGTAACCACATACAATTCCCATTACACCTCTAGCGTCACCGAACCTTAAGTGTGTAGACCCTACGGGTTCGAGAACCATGCAGTCATGACCGAGACACCTCTCCGGCCAATAACCAATAGCGGGATCTGGATACCCATATTGGCTCCCACATGTTCCACGATGATCTCATCGGATGAACCACGATGTCGGGGATTCAATTAATCCCGTATTCAATTCCCTTTGTCCATCGGTATGTTACTTGCCCGAGATTCGATCGTCGGTATCCCTATACCTTGTTCAATCTCATTACCGGCAAGTCTCTTTACTCGTTCCGTAACACATGATCCCGTGACTAACTCCTTAGTCACATTGAGCTCATTATGATGATGTATTACCGAGTGGGCCCAGAGATACCTCTCCGTCACACGGAGTGACAAATCCCAGTCTAGATTCGTGCCAACCCAACAAACACTTTCAGAGACACCTGTAGTGCTCCTTTATAGTCACCCAGTTACGTTGTGACGTTTGATACACCCAAAGCATTCCTACGGTATCCGGGAGTTGCACAATCTCATGGTCTAAGGAAATGATACTTGACATTAGAAAAGCTCTAGCAGACGAACTACACGATCTTGTGCTATGCTTAGGATTGGGTCTTGTCCATTACATCATTCTCCTGATGATGTGATCCCGTTATCAACGACATCCAATGTCCATGGCCAGGAAACCATGACCATCTATTGATCAACGAGCTAGTCATCTAGAGGCTCACTAGGGACATGGTGTGGTCTATGTATTCACACATGTATTACGGTTTCCGGCTAATACAATTATAGCATGAACAATAGAATATTATCATGAACAAGGAAATATAATAATAACCATTTTATTATTGCCTCTAGGGCATATTTCCAACATCTCCAAGGGTGTCTGTTGGATTGGCGTGGATCGAGACTAGGATTTGTCACTCCGTATGACGGAGAGGTATCTCTGGGCCCACTCGGTAATACATCATCACAAGAAGCTTGCAAGCAATGTGGCTAAGGATTTAGTCATGGGATCTTCTATTACAGAACTAGTAAAGAGACTTGCCAGTAACGATATTGAACTAGGTATGGAGATACCGACGATCAAATCTCGGGCAAGTAACATACCGATGGACAAAGGGAACTGCATACGAGATTGATTGAATCCTTGACATCGTGGTTCGACCGATAAAGATCTTCGTAGAATATGTAGGAACCAATATGGGCATCTAGGTTCCGCTATTGGTTATTGGTGGTAGAGGTGTCTCGGTCATGTCTGCATAGTTCTCGAACTCGTAGGGTCTGCACACTTAACGTTCGGTGACGATTCGGTATTGTTGAGTTATATATGTTGGTGACCGAAGGTTGTTCGGAGTCCCGGATGAGATCCCGGACATCATGAGGAGTTCTGGAATGGTCCAAAGGTAAAGATTCATATATGGGAAGTTGGTATTCGGGCACCGGAATAGTTTCGGAGTTCGCCGGATTCCATCAAGAGTGCCGGAAGGGGGTCCGGGGGTCCACCGGGAGGATCCACCCGCCCCCGGGGTCCCCATGGGCTGAGAGAGGTGGTGCACCAGCCCTTGGTGGGCTGGATGCCACTTCCCCCAAGGTCCCAAGGCGCCCTAGGGTTTAGGGAAACCCTAGGGGCGTACCACCTGGCTTGGGGGCCAAGTTTCCCCCTTGGCCGCCGCCCCCCCTTGAGGGAGGCCCTAGGGCCAGTGCCCATCTCCCCCTCCCCCCTATATATATGAGAGGAGAGGGAGGGCAGCCGCACCACAAACCACGGCGCAGCCCTCCCTCTCTCTAGATTGGTTTCTCCTCTAGTTGGTCGCGGTAGTGCTTGGCGAAGCCCTGCCGGGCCAGCTCCATCACCACCGCCACCACACCATCGTGCTACCGGAGAACTCATCTACCTCTCCGCCCTCGCTTGCTGGATCAAGGAGGCGGAGACGTCATCAAGCTGCACGTGTGCTGAACGCGGAGGTGATGCCGTTCGGCGCTAGATCGGGACGGGTCGCGATTGGATCGTGAAGACGTATGACTACATCAACCGCGTTATATACGCTTCCGCTTAGCGATGTACAAGGGTATGTAGATGCACTCCCCCTCTCGTTTTTGTTGATCTCCATAGATAGATCTTGGGTGTTCATAGGAAAAAAATTGTTTCCCATGCAACGTTCCCCAACAGTGGCATCATGAGCTAGGTCTATGCGTAGATAACATGCACGGGTAGAACACAAAAGAGTTTGTGGGCGTTGATGTTCAGATTGCTTACTTCCTTAGTCTTATCTTGATTCAGCGGTATTGTGGGATGAAGCGGCCCGGACCAACCTTACTCGTCCACGTACGAGAGACCGGTTCCACCGACTGACATGTAACCTAGTTGCATAAAGGTGGCTGGCGGGTGTCTATCTCTCCCACTTTAGTTGAATCGGATTCGACAGAGGCGGTCCTTGTAGAAGGTTAAATAGCAACTTGAATATCACCATTGTGGCTTTGCGTAGGTAAGAACGGTTCTTACTAGTTGCCCATAGCAGCCACGTAAAACTTGCAACAACAAAGTAGAGGACATCTAACTTGTTTTTGCAGGGCATGTTGTGATGTGATATGGCCAAAGACATGATGTGATATCTGTGATGTATGAGATGATCATGTTTCTGTATAGATTATCATGACTTGCAACCAGCAGGAGCCATAGGGTTGTCTTTAATTGTTTTCGCCCTTTTTTGCTTTACTTTATCGCTATGAGTTAGCAATAGTTGTAGAAGCAATAGTTGGCGCGCCAACCACATGACGACACGATGATGGAGATCATGGTGTCATGCCGGTGACGATGGAGATCATGCCGGTGCTTTGGAGATGGAGATCAAAAGCACAGGATGATGATGGCCATATCATGTCACTTATATGATTTGCATGTGATGTTTATCCTATTTATGCATCTTATTTTGCTTAGAATGACGGTAGCATTATAAGATGATCCCTCACTAAAATTTCAAGATAAATTGTGTTCTCCCCGAGTATGCACCGTTGCGAAGTTTCGTCGTTTCGAAGCACCTCGTGATGATTGGGTGTGATAGACTCTACGTTCGCATACAACGGGTGTAAGCCAGATTTACACACGCGGAATACTTGGGTTAAACTTGACGAGCCTAGCATGTACAAAAATGGCCTCAGAACACAAGAGACCAAAAGGTCGAACATGAGTTATATAGTAGATATGATCAACATGGAGATGTTCACCATTGAAACCACCTCATCTCACATGATGATCGGACTTGGGTTGGTGGATTTGGATCATATCACACTTAGACAACCTGAGGGATGTTTATTTGAGTGGGAGTTCTTTAGTAATATGATTAATTGAACTCATTATCATGAACATAGTCAAAATATCTTTGCAAATTATGTTGTAGATCGATAGCTCGCGCTGTAGCTCCCCTATATTTTGATACGTTCCTAGAGAAAAACTAAGTTGAAAGATGGTAGTAGCAATTATGTGGACTAGGTCCGAGATCTGAGGATTGTCCTCAGTTGCTGCACATAAGGGTTATGTCCTTGATGCGCCGCTCGGTACGCCACCCCTCAAGCATCGTCTGTGGGTGTTGAGAACATCGGACAGGCATGTTTTTGATGACTACTTGATAGTTCAGTGTGTCATGCTTTACAGCTTAGAATTGAGGCTCCAAAGATGTTTTGAACGTCACGGATCATATGAGATGTTCCAAGAGCTGAAATTGGGATTTCAGGCTTGTGCCCGTGTTGAGAGGTATGAGACCTCCAAAAAGATTCTTTGCTTGCAAGATGAAGGAGAATAGCTCAATCGATGAGCATGTGCTCAAATTGTCTGGGTGCTACAATCGCTTGAATCAAGTGGGAGTTGATCTTCCAGATAAGATAGTGATTGACATAGTTCTCCAAGTCACTGCCACCAAGCTGCTAGAGCTTCGTGATGAACTATAACATGCCAGGAATGGACAAGATGATCCCTGAGCTATTCGCGATGTTTTACACCGCGAAAGGTAGAAATCAAGAAGGAGCATCAAGTGTTGATGGTTAGTAAAACCACTAGTTTCGAGAAGGGTAAGGGCAAAAAGGGAAACTTCAAGAATGGCAAAACAGTTGTCGCTCCAATGAATAAACCCAAGGTTGAATCCAAACCCGAGACTAAGAGCATCTCCAGCCGTTGGCCCCCCCAGGGGGCCGAAATAGCGCCGCCCGGGGCCGAGCCGGCGCTAAAATCGGCCTGGGAGGGCTCGTTTTCCCAGTCGAGCCCCCGGGGTCGCCCCCCAACCGCCGCTTTCGGCCCATTATCGGCGTAGAATCGGCCCAAATTCGGCCCAGATTCGGCGCTATTTTGGCTTTAAAACCAACAAAATTGGCGCTCTTTCGGCATAAATTCAACAAAATCGGTGCTCTTTCGGCATAAATTCAACAAAAAACTGAATGTTTCGTACGAAAGTTCATCATAGAAATTAATACAAAATCAAATAGTTCAATGAAGCAAGTTCCAACATAAATTAAAACAAATCGAGCTAGGCGTTGCCCTTGAGCCTCCATAGGTGCTCCACCAGATCATCTTGCAGTTCTTGATGCACTTGTGGGTCTCGGATCTCCTGGCACATATTGAGGTAGGCAGTCCATGTTGTTGGTACCTGGTGATCAACAACTGCAAGAGGTCCCATCCTGTGATATGGTTCAGGATCAAACACTGGCTCTTCCTGCTCGCTCTTAATGATCATGTTGTGCAAGCAGACACAGCAATTCATGATCTCCCACATCTGCCTTTCGGACCAAGTCATAGTGGGGTACCTGACAACAGCAAATCGCGATTGGAGCACACCAAATGCTCGCTCGACATCTTTCCTGCAAGCCTCCTGACACTTAGCAAAGTGTGCCTTCTTTGGCACCACAGGTTTTGAGATAGTCTTCACAAATGTGGACCATCTCGGATAGATACCATCTGCTAGATAGTATCCCTTGTTGTATTGGCGTCCATTGACCTCAAAGTTCACCGGAGGAGCATGACCTTCAACAAGCTTGGCGAAGACATTCGAGCACTGCAAGACGTTGATATCATTGTGAGTTCCTGGCATACCAAAGAAGGAGTGCCAAATCCATAGGTCATGTGTGGCTACTGCCTCAAGTACCACACTGCAACCACCTTTGGCGCCTTTGTACATCCCCTGCCAAGCAAATGGGCAGTTTTTCCATGACCAATGCATGCAGTCGATGCTTCCAATCATCCCTGGAAATCCTCTTGCTGCATTCTGTGCTAGGATTCGAGCAGTGTCTTCAGCATTGGGTGATCGCAAATATTGTGGTCCAAACACTGCCACCACTGCCCTGCAGAACTTGTATAGACACTCAATGGTGGTGGACTCGGCCATTCGCCCATAGTCTTCTTGTATGTCCGCGGGAGCTCCGTATGCAAGCATCTTCATAGCTTGGGTGCATTTCTGAAGTGAGGAGAATCCAACTGTGCCGGTGCAATCCTTCTTGCAAACGAAATAGTTGTCGAACTCCCAGACGGAATTAACAATCCTGAGGAAGAGCTTCCGGCTCATCCGGTAGTGACGCCGAAATACTTTCTCACCGTGCAATGGAGAGTCGGCGAAGTAGTCGGCGTAGAGCATGCAATACCCCTCCAGCCGATGTCTCTGCTTGCTCTTGCGCCGGCCCGGCGCCGAGCCACCTCGCCGGGGCTTGTCATTGTTGACGAACAGGCCGGCCAGCGAGGCGAGTATCATGAGGTGCTCCTCGTCGGCGGTGTCGGCCTCAGCGTCTTCCTCCAACAAGGGCGCGAACACCTCCTCATCGTCCGAGTCCATGGCCGAGCAGGCAAAATGTCGAACACCTTGTCGGCGTGATGGGCGAGCAGCCGCCGGCGCCCTGCCGGCGTGGCTTGGGCCGGAGGACGGCGATGGGCGAGGGTCGGGGGAAGTGAAATCTGGCGAGGGGGCGAAGTGGGGCCTTCTAGCGGCGGCGCAGTGGCCGTGAACAGGCGAGGGGCGCCGGGGTCGGCATTGGGGAGAACGCGGGAGGAGTGGCTCGGCGCCAGGAAAAGGACGAGATTCGCCTGACAGTGGTGTCCCACACGCCGGTTTGTTACCGCCGGAGCCCCCCAAGAGGCTCCCAGCGCCCTGGGTTCGGCCTGGGTTCACCGGCCCAAAAAAGAGCTCTAACCGGCGAAAAACCGGGTCCTGGGGGCGGGACTGGGCCGATTTTTCGGCGCCGGCGATGAAAAAGGGGCCTGGGGGGTCCTTTGGGGCCGCGGCTGGAGATGCTCTAAGTGCTTCTATTGTAAGGGGAATGGTCACTGATAGCGGAACACCCCAAATACTTGGTAGATACGAAGGATGGCAACGTCAACAAAAGTATATTTGATATACGTGTTATTGATCTGTACTTTACTAGTACTCCTAGTAGCACCTGGGTATTAGATACCGGTTCAGTTGCTAATATTGGTAACTCGAAATAAAAGCTACGGAATAAACAGAGACTAGCTATAAGGGCGAGGTGACGATGTGTGTTGGAAGTGTTTCCAAGGTTGATGTGATCACCATCACATGCTCCCTCTACCTTCAGGATTAGTGTTAAACCCTGAATAAATGTTATTTGGTGTTTGCGTAGAGCATGAACATGATTAGATCATGTTCATCGCAATACGGCTATTCATTTAAATCAGAGAATAATGGTTATTCTGTTTTCATGAATAATACCTTCAATGGTCATGCACCCAATGTGAATGGTTTATTGAATCTCGGTCGTAGTGATACACATGTTCATAATATTGATGCCAAAAGATGCAAAGTTAATAATGATAGTACCACATACTTGTGGCACTGCCGCTAAGGTCATATTAGTGTGAAGCGCATGAAGAAACTCCATGCTGATGGATCTTTGGACTCACTCGATTTCGAATCGGTTGACACATGCGGGCCATGCCTCATGGGCAATATGACCGAGACCCTGTTTTCCGGTATGATGGAGCGGGCAAGTGACTTATTGGAAATGATACATGTTGATGTATGTGGTCCAATTAGTGTTGAAGCGTGCGGTGGATATCGTTATTTTCTTACCTTCACTGATGATTTGAGTAGATATGGGTATATTTACTTAATGAAACACAAGTCTAAAACGTTTGAAAAGTTCAAGCAAATTCAGAGTGAAGTTTAAGATCATCGTGACAAGAAGATAAAATGTCTACGATATGATCGTGGAGGTGAATATCCGAGTTACGAGCTTGGTATGCAACTTAAGACAATGCGGAAGTTGTTTCACAACTCACGCCACCTGGAACACCATAGTGTGATGGTGTGTCCAAACACCGTAGTCGTGCTCTATTGGATATGGTGCATACTATGATGTCTCTTACCGATTTGCCACTATCGTTTTGAGGTTATGCATTAGAGACAACTAGATTCACTTTAAACAGGGCACCATTTAAATCCATTGAGATGACACCGTATGAATTATGGTTTGGCAGAAACCTAAGCTGTCATTTCTTAGAGTTTGGGAATGCGACACTTATGTCTGATAAGCTCAAACCCAAAGTGGAAAAGTGCATCTTCATAAGATACCCTAAAGCAACAATTGGGTATACCTTCTATCACAGATCCAAAGGCAAGGTCTTTGTTGTCAAGAATGGATTTTTCCAGAGAAGGATGTTCTCTCGAAAGAAGTGATTGGTAGGATGGTAGAACTTGATAAGGTTATCGAACCTTGATGTCTACTACGCAACCTTCTTCTTGTAGACTCGTGTTGGGCCTCCAAGCGCAGAGTTTTGTAGGACAGTAGCAAATTTCCCTCAAGTGGATGACCTAAGGTTTATCAATCCGTGGGAGGCGTAGGATGAAGATGGTCTCTCTCAAACAACCCTGCAACCAAATAACAAAGAGTCTCTTGTGTCCCCAACACACCCAATACAATGGTAAATTGTATAGGTGCACTAGTTCGGCGAAGAGATTGTGATACAAGTGTAATATGGATGGTAGATATAGGTTTTTGTAATCTGAAAATATAAAAACAGCAAGGTAACAAGTAACAAAAGTGAGCAAAAACGGTATTGCAATGCTTGAAAACAAGGCCTAGGGTTCATACTTTCACTAGTGCAAGTTAGCTTAACAATACTGACATAGTTGAATCATATGTAAATCCCTCACGTGCGACAAAGAGTTCACTCCAAAGTCACAAATAGCGGAGAACAAACGAAGAAATTATTGTAGGGTACGAAACCACCTCAAAGTTATCTTTTTCGATCAATCGTATGAGCTATCCCTATAAGTGTCACGAACAGCCCTAGAGTTCGTACTAAAATAACACCCTAAAATACACATCAACCAAAACCCTAATGTCACCTAGATACTCCAATGTCACCACGAGTACCCATGGGCTTGATTATACGATATGCATCACACAATTTCAGATTCATCATGTTCAATCCAACACAAAGAACTTCAAAGAGTGCCCCAAAGTTTCTACTGGAGGGTCAAGACGAAAACGTGTGCCAACCCTTATGCATAGATTCCCAAGGTCACGGAACCCGCAAGTTGATCACCAAAACATACATCAAGTGGATCAATAGAACATCCCATTGTCACCACGAATATCCCATCGCAAGACATACATCAAGTGTTCTCAAATCCTTTAAAGACTCAATTCGATAAGAAAACTTCAAAGGGAAAACTCAATTCATCACAAGAAGATAGAGAGGGGAAAACTCCATATGATTCATCTATATTAATAAAGCTCGCGGTACATCAAGATCGTGTCATCTCAAGAATACGAGAGAGAGAGATCAAACACATAGCTACTGGTACATACCCTCAGCCCCGAGGGTGAACTACTCTCTCCTCGTCATAGAGACCGCCGGGATGATGAAGATGGCATCCGGTGATGGTTTCCCCCTCTGGCAGGGTGCCGGAACGGGCTCCCGATTGGTTTTTCGTGGCTATAGAGGGTTGCGGCGGCGGAACTCCCGATCTAGGTTTCTTTCTGGGGGTTACGGGATTTATAGGAATACTTGGCGTTGGAATCAAGTCAGTGGGACTCCCGAGGGGCCCACAAGCCAGGGGGCGCACCCTAGGGGGGGCGCCCCCTAGGCTTGTGGCTGCCTCGGGACTCCTCTCCGGTATCTTTTTGCTCCAGTATTTTTTATATTTTCCAAAAATATTCTCCGTAAATTTTCAGCCCATTCCGAGAACTTTTATTTCTGCACAAAAAATGACACCATGGTAGTTCTGCTGAAAACAGCGTCAGTCCGGGTTAGTTCTAATAAAATCATACCAAAATCATATAAAATTATTGTAAACATGGCATGAATGCTTCATAAATTATAGATACGTTGGATACGTATCAGCATCCCCAAGCTTAATTCCTGCTCGTCCTCGAGTAGGTAAATGATAAAAGAAATAATTTATGAAGTGTGAATGCTAGCAAGTGCATAAATTTGATCAATGATAATTCCAATCACTTTTTCTAGCATCAATATAAACCATAAACAGTAGCTCATCTCATAAAACTTCTCATGATCAAGTAACAAGCTATTCACATGTTAAAGTATAGACCAGAAAGTTTCTTGAAAACTAACAAACCATATTCCTAGTCATCGAACAATTGCAATTCATCTTATTTTCAGGAATGGTCTATGTAAGAGCTTTGATTTAGCAAATTCCACATACTCAACTATCATATAGTCTTCCATGATTATTGACACTCAAAGCATATTTTTAGAACAAATAGCATCCATCGAACACAGAGAAAGATAGGGGCTTAATTTTTCGCCTCCCAACTTATTTATCATATAGATAATTGTCAACAATAATAATTCATGATCAAATATATTTGTGTGGATATATATGTCTAGATCATTCCCCAACACATGACGCTTGCCAAGAGAAAAAGGCGAAATATAGGAAGTGGTGAAGATCACCATGACTCTTGCATAAAGGTAAGTACTAGAAAGTAAAAGATAGGCCCTTCGCAGAGGGAAGCATTGATTTGCAAAGGTGCCAGAGCTCGAGCTTTTAAAACAGAGATGAATAATAATTTTGAGCGGTATGTTTTCATTGTCAACATAACAACCGAGAGATCTCGGTATCTTCCATGCTAGATACATTATAGGCGGTTCCCAAACAGAATGGTAAAGTTTTTACCCCCCCCCCCCCCTCCACCAATCAATCACACTCCACGGCGAGCCGAATCCACGGGTACCGTCCATACAAACAACAATCTTGGGGGAGTTTTGTTTCATTATATTTTGATTTGATTTTTGAGCATGGAACTGGGCATCCCGAATACCAGCCACTTTCTCGTGAATGATTGTGAATCAACACATATCGTGAGAATAACCCACCTAGCATGGAAGATACTGACAGCCCCTAGGCACTATATGAGCGATTCGGGCATATAAAACAGAATATTATTTGAAGGTTTAGAGTTTGGCACATGAAAATTTACTTGGAATGGCAGGTAAATACCGCATATAGGTAGGTATGGTGGACTCATAACAACTTTGGGTTTAAGGGTGTTTGGATGCACAAGTAGTATTTCTACTTGGTGCGGAAGTTTTGGCTAGTATGAGGTGGAAGCAAGCACCACATGTTGGAGGATCCATAACAATATAACTTCTATACAAATATACCCAAACGTAACTCATTAAGTTGTCTTCCTTGTCCAATTTTAACTAATTTTCTCGAGTTTGAAAATAATTAATGAGCTCTCATAGAAGATGTCCAAGATAGTATATTTATATGTGGAATCTCTCTTCCTTCAATATTCTTTCATGAATTGTTCAAATGACCATTGCGGTGTTTGCTAACTTTCAATAAATTTTACCACCCATACTTATTATGTGTGAAGTCATTACTCCCCATGGGATAAGTATATGAAGCATATTTAATTTCAGATTTATGATATTCAATTCATTCAACCATTTACTAATAGGATATAAGTGAAGCACGAGAGTGAATGACAAACTACTCCAAAAAGATATAAGTGAAGATCAATGCGTAGTCAACAATTAAATAACTATGTGAACACTCTCTCATCTCAGAATTTCAGATCTTAAGTATTTTATTAAACAGCAAGCAAAATAAAAATATCACTCCAAGGATAGCACGCATCATGTGAACGAATAAAAAATTTAGGCTCAACATAGGCTAACCGATAATTGTTGATGAAGAGAGGTGGGATGCGTAGCATCCCCAAGCTTAGATGCTTGAGACTTCTTGAAATATTTACTTGGGGTGCCTTGGGCATCCCCAAGCTTGAGCTTTTGTATCTTGTTCAATCCTCTCATATCATGGTTTCACCTATTCTCAAAAACTTCATCCACACAAAACTCGAAAAGAACTCGTGAGATAGGTTAGTACACATAAGAACAAATCAACACTTCATGTACTGCCAAGACAAGTTTCACAATAATTTTCAAACATCATATACTGTTTACTATCGTTTCCACAATTTATATCTACCAATATAGGCTATGGAAACTATAGGATAAGCAGATAACAAAACTATGACAGCAATCTGTCCAAACAGAACAGTCTGTAGAAATTTATGAAAACAGTGTACTTCTGTAACTCAAAAAATTATGAAAATTTAGGAAATGCTAAATAATTTATATGAAAACACTGTGTAAAAATTTCAGAAATGTTCCTCGTTCCAGTAAAATATGAAAATTCAAACACTACAGCAAAAGTTTCTGTTTTTACACAGCACACATCAAAACATGCAATGCAAGCATCCTAAGACAATTCTTGGAACTTTTTATTGAAAAACAAGATTGTAAATAACACATAACAGAAAATAACAAAATATAATGACGCTCCAAGCAAAACACATATTATGTGACGAATAAAAATATAGCTCTAAGTAAGATATACCGATAATGTTCAAGACGAAAGAGGGGATGCCTTCCGGGGCATCCCCAAGCTTAGGCGCTTGAGTATTCCTTGGATATTACCTTGGGGGTGACTTGGGCATCCCCAAGCTTAGTTTCTTGTCACTCCTTATTCTCCTCATATCGGTGTCTCACCCAAAACTTGAAAACTTCAATCACACAAAACTTAACGGAACTTCGTGAGAAGGGTTAGTGTAATAAAGATAAATCATTCACTTAGGTACTATCAAGACAAGATTCATAATTGTTACCACATGATACTTACTGTATTATATCATTCCCATAATTTATACCGCTAAATATAAGCTATGAAAACAATAAAACAAGCAAACTATGCATGCAAAACAGAATCTGTCAAAAACAGAACAGTCTGTGAAGATATGTAGTGTAACCATACTTTACTGTCTCTAAAAATTCTGAAAAATTAATACAACCTGAATAATTTGTATATAAAGACTGTGTAAAAATTTCAGATCATTATCACGCTCCAGTAAAAAATTAAAATTCCTGTACTGGAGTCAAAAGTTTTTGTTTTGATTCAGCATCAATTCTACTCATCTTGTGAGTCATCCCAAAGGCTTTACTTGGCACTTTATTGAAATAAAAGGCATAAAACATGATTACTACAGTAGCTTAATCATGTGATCACACAAAAACATAAAGTAAAAGTGTTGGGTTGTCTCCCAACAAGCGCTTTTCTTGAATGCCTTTTAGCTAGGCATGATGATTTCAATGATGCTCATATAAGAATAGTAGTTGAAACATGCAAAAGAGCATCATGAATCTCATGACAAGCACATTTAAGTCTAACCCTATTCCTATGCATAGGGATTTTGTGAGCAAACAATTTATGGGAGCAAGAATCAACTAGCATAGGAAGGAAAAACAAGCATAACTTCAAAACTTTGAACACATAGAGAGAAAACTTGATATTATTGCAATTCCTACAAGCATATGTTCCTCCCTCATAATAATTTTCAGTAGCATCATGAAGGAATTTCACAACATAACTATCACATAAAGCATTCTTTTCATGATCTACAAGTATAGAAAATTTATTACTCTCCACATAAGCATATTTCTTCTCATTCATAATAGTGGGAGCAAACTCAACAAAATAACTATCATGAGATACTTGATTGACATAACCACTTTGAATATTAAAATCATGATGACAAGTTTCATGGTTACTATCACTCTTTATAGCATACATGTCATCATCATAATCATCATAGATAGTAGGCATGTCATTATCATAACAAATTTGCTCATCAAAACTTGGGGGACTAAAAATATCATCTTCATCAAACATAGCATCCCCAAGCTTGTGGCTTTGCATATCATTAGCATCATGAATATTAATAGAATTCATACTAACAATATTTCTATCATGCTCATCATTCAAGGAATTCTCATCAAGTATTTTCATAATTTCTTCCTCTACCAATTGAGCACAATTTTCCAAACCATCGTTTTCACGAAAGACATTAAAAAGACGAACCAATTGATGCAACCTAAACTCCATTTTTTTTGTAGTTTTCTTTTATAAAACCAAACTAGTGAAAAACAAGAAACTAAAAGATTTAATTGCAAGATCTAAAGTTATACCTTCAAGCACTCACCTCCCCGGCAACGACGCCAGAAAAGAGCTTGATGTCTACTACGCAACCTTCTTCTTGTAGACTCGTGTTGGGCCTCCAAGCGCAGAGTTTTGTAGGACAGTAGCAAATTTCCCTCAAGTGGATGACCTAAGGTTTATCAATCCATGGGAGGAGTAGGATGAAGATGGTCTCTCTCAAACAACCCTGCAACCAAATAACAAAGAGTCTCTTGTGTCCCCAACACACCCAATATAATGGTAAATTGTATAGGTGCACTAGTTCGGCGAAGAGATGGTGATACAAGTGTAATATGGATGGTAGATATAGGTTTTTGTAATCTGAAAATATAAAAACAGCAAGGTAACAAGTAACAAAAGTGAGCAAAAACGGTATTGCAATGCTTGAAAACAAGGCCTAGGGTTCATACTTTCACTAGTGCAAGTTCTCTCAACAATACTGACATAGTTGAATCATATGTAAATCCCTCACGTGCGACAAAGAGTTCACTCCAAAGTCACAAATAGCGGAGAACAAACGAAGAAATTATTTTAGGGTACGAAATCACATCAAAGTTATCTTTTCCGATCAATCGTATGAGCTATCCCTATAAGTGTCACGAACAGCCCTAGAGTTCGTACTAAAATAACACCTTAAGATACACATCAACCAAAACCCTAATGTCACCTAGATACTCCAATGTCACCACGAGTACCCATGGGCTTGATTATACGATATGCATCACACAATTTCAGATTCATCATGTTCAATCCAACACAAAGAACTTCAAAGAGTGCCCCAAAGTTTCTACCGGAGAGTCAAGACGAAAACGTGTGCCAACCCCTATGCATAGATTCCCAAGGTCACGGAACCCGCAAGTTGATCACCAAAACATACATCAAGTGGATCAATAGAACATCCCATTGTCACCACGGATATCCCATCGCAAGACATACATCAAGTGTTCTCAAATCCTTTAAAGACTCAATCCGATAAAAAAACTTCAAAGGGAAAACTCAGTTCATCACAAGAAGATAGAGAGGGGAAAACTCCATATGATTCATCTATATTAATAAAGATCGCGGTACATCAAGATCGTGTCATCTCAAGAACACGAGAGAGAGAGAGAGAGAGAGAGATCAAACACATAGCTACTGGTACATACCCTCAGCCCCGAGGGTGAACTACTCCCTCCTCGTCATAGAGACCGCCGGGATGATGAAGATGGCCTCCGGTGATGGTTTCCCCCTCTGGCAGGGTGCCGGAACGGGTTCCCGATTGGTTTTTCGTGGCTATAGAGGCTTGCGGCGGCGGAACTCCCGATCTAGGTTTCTTTCTGGGGGTTACGGGATTTATAGGAATACTTGGCGTTGGAATCAAGTCAGGGGGACTCCCGAGGGGCCCACAAGCCAGGGGGCGCGCCCTAGGGGGCGCGCCCCCTAGGCTTGTGGCTGCCTCGGGACTCCTCTCCGGTATCTTTTTGCTCCAGTATTTTTTATATTTTCCAAAAATATTCTCCGTAAATTTTCAGCCCATTCCGAGAACTTTTATTTCTGCACAAAAAACGACACCATGGTAGTTCTGCTGAAAACAGCGTCAGTCCGGGTTAGTTCTAATAAAATCATACCAAAATCATATAAAATTATTGTAAACATGGCATGAATGCTTCATAAATTATAGATACGTTGGAGACGTATCAAACCTTCACTTGAATTGGAAAGTAGCGCAGCGCAGAAAGGTGTTCCTGTAATGCATACACCATTTGAAGAGGAAGCTAATGATGATGATCATGAAGCTTCAGATCAAGTTACTACCAAGCCTCGTAGGTCAACAAGGACTCGTATCGCCCCTAAGTGGCACGAAATCCTGTCTTGGAGGTCATGTTGTTAAACAATAGTGAACATACGAGCTATGAAGAAGCAATGGTGGGCCCCGATTCCAACAAATGGCTGCGAGCCATGAAATCCGAGATAGGATCCATGTATGAAAACCAAGTATGGACTTTGGTGGACTTGCCCGATGAACGGTAGGCCGTTAAGTACATATGGACCTTTAAGAAGAAGACAGACACTGATGGTAAATGTCACCATTTATAAAGCTCGACTTGTCGCTAAGAAGTTTCTAACAAGTTCAAGGAGTTGACTACGATGAGACTTTCTCACCCGTGGTGATGCTAAAGTCTGTTGGAATTATGTTAGCAGTTGCTGCATTTTTCAATTATGAAATCTGGCAGATGGATGTCAAAACAGCGGTTCCTCAATGGTTTCCTTGAGGAAAGGTTATATGTGATATAACCGGAAGGTTTTGTCGATCCTAAGGATGCTAAAAGGTATGCAAGATCCAGCAATCCTTCTATGGACTGGAGCAAGCATCTCGGAGTTGGAATATACGCTTTGATGAGGTGATCAAAGCTTTTGGGTTTATGCAAAGTTTATAAGAAACTTGTATTTACAAGAAAGTTAGTGGGAGCACTATAGAATTTCTGATAAGTATATGTGGTTGACATATTGTTGATCGGAAATAATGTAGAATTTCTGGAAAGCATAAAGGGTTGTTTGAAAGGAGTTTTTCGAAGGAAGACCTGGAATGAAGCTACTTAAATATTGGGCATCAAGATCTATAGGGATAGATCAAGACGCTTGATGAAAATTTTAATGAATACATACCTTGACAAGATTTTGAAGGAGATCAAAATAGATCAGTCTAAAAAGGAGTTCTTGGTTGTATTGTAAGGTGTGAATTTGAGTAGGACTCAAAGCTCGACCACGGCAGAAGAAAGAGAAAGGACGAAGGTCGTCCCCTGATGACCCACAAGTATAGGGGGTCAATTGTAGTCCTTTCGATAAGTAAGAGTGTCGAACCCAACGAGGAGCAGAAGGAAATGACAAGCGGTTTTTGGCAAGGTAATCTCTGCAAGCACTGAAGTTGTAGGTAACATGTAGTTTGATAGCAAGATAATTGGTAACGAGCAAGTAACGGTAATGGTAAATAAAGTGCAGCAAGATAGCCCAATCCTTTTGTGGCAAAGGACAGGCCAAAACAGTCTCTTATAATAAGCAAAGCGTTCTTGAGGGTACACGGGAATTTCATCTAGTCACTTTCATGATGTTGGTTTGATTTGCGTTCGCTACTATGATAATTTGATATGTGGGTGGACCAGTGCTTGGGTGTTGTTCTTACTTGAACAAACCTCCCACTTATGATAAACCCCCTCGCAAGCATCTGCAACTACGAGAAAAGTATTAAGTTAAATCTAACCATAGCATTAAACGTTTGGATCCAAATCAGCCCCTTACGAAATAGCGCATAAACTAGGGTTTAAGCTTCTGTTACTCTAGCAACCCATCATCTAATAACTACTCCACAATGCATTCCCTTAGGCCCAAAGATGGTGAAGTGCCATGTAGTCGACGTTCACATGACACCACTAAGGGAATCACAACATTCATATCATCAAAGTATCGAACACATATCAACTTCACATGATTACTTGCAACATGACTTCTCCCGTGACCTCAAGAACAAAGGTAACTACTCACAAATGATATTCATGCTCAAGATCAGAGGGGTATTAAATAGCATAATGGATCTGAACATATAATCTTCCACCAAATAAACCATATAGTAATCAACTACGAGATGTAATCAACACTACTAGTCACCCACGGGTACCAGTCTGAGGTTCCGGTACAAAGATTGAACACAAGAGATGAACTAGGGTTTGAGAGGAGATGGTGTTGTCGAAGATGTTGATGAAGATTGGCCTCCCAAAGATGAGAGGGTTGTTGGTGATGACGATGGCTTCGATTTCCCCCTCCGGGAGGGAAGTTCCCCCGGCGGAATCGCTCCGCCGGAGGGCAAAAGTGCTCCTGCCCAAGTTCCGCCTTGGGATGGTGGTGTTCCGTCCCGAAAGTCCTCTCTTACTTTTTTCTAGGTCAAAAGACCTTAAGTACCAGAAGATGGGCACCGGAGGTGGGCTGGGCTGGCCACAACCCACAAGGGCGCGCCGGGGGGGCCTGGCGCGCCCTGGTGTCTTGTGGTCACCAGGATGCCCCACTCCGGTAGTTATTTGCTCCAGTATTTTTTTTATATTCCAAAATAATTCTCCGTGAAGTTTCAGCTTACTTGGAGATGTGCAGAATAGGTGTCTTTGATATGCTTGTTTAGGTCCAGAATTCCAGCTGCCGGCATTCTCCCTCTTTGTGTAACCTTGCATATTATGAGAGAAAAGGCATTAGAATTACTCCATAAAGCATTATTATGCATAAAAACATTATAAACAACAGTAGGAAATCAAGATGCAAAATGGACGTATCAACTCCCCCAAGCTTAGACCTCGCTTGTCCTCAAGCGAAAGCCGATATCGAAAAACATGTCCACATGGTTTGAGAGAGAGGTGTCGATAAAAACAAAATATGGACATAGTAGCATCATGCTTATTATCATAGCAGCAACAAACTTTGTTATAGGACTTTTTCATATAACTTTTATTATATAACTTCATCATATAACTTCTCATGAACAAGTAACAATTCATCGCAACATAGAAGTATAAAGCATAAACCTTATTGAAAACCAACAAACTATGTTCTCAGTCAACTTTGCAACTACAATTCAACATATTTTCAGGAAGGGTCTTGTGTCGGAGCCTTTTGGCAAGTCCACATACTCAACCATCATTTAATCCTCTATGATTGCTAACACTCACAACATACCCATGAGCAAAAAGTTTCAACCGGACACATAGAAAGATAGGGGCTTATAGTTTTGGCTCCCAACATATTCACCTCCAAGGTGATGTCAACAATAATAACTCATGCTCACTCATATCCAACTGGATATATGTGCCTAGATATTTCCTCACCACATGATGCTTGCAAAAAGAAAAGGTAAAAAGGAATAGGGAAGAATACTTTGACTCTTGCATAAAAGTAAAAGATGGGCCCTTCGCAGAGGGAAGCAGAGGTTGTCATGCGCTTTTTGGTTTGTATGCCAAATCCCTTAATGCAAAAGAATGTCACATTATATTGCCCCCTATGATAGCAACCTTTATTATGCAGTCCGTCGCTTTTATTACTTTGCCATCACAAGTTCGTACAACGCTCAATTTTCTCTTACACTAATTGATCAAACACATTTAGAAGCAATTTTTATTGCCTTAGTGCACCGATGACAACTTACTTGAAGGATCTTACTCAATCCATAGGTAGGTATGGTGGACTCTCAAAACATGAGTTTGGGTTTAGGGTTTTAGGATGCACAAGTAGTATCTCTACTTAGTACGGAATTTTTGGCTAGCAAAGATATTGAGCAAGCACCACGTGTTGAAGGATCTATGACAATATAACTTCTATGTGAATATGAACAAACATAAATCATTACGTTGTCTTCCTTGTCCAACGTCAACAATTTTGGCATATAATATTTAATGGGGGCTCACAATCATAAAAGATGTCCAAGATAGTGTATTTGCATGTGAATCTTCTCTTCCCTTATTAATTCTTTCATGAATTTCATCATTGACCAATGCTATGTTTGTCAATCTCCAATAAATTTTACTTCTTATACTTTTCCTTATGTGATGTCATTACTTACCATAAGATTAGCATATGATCCTTTTAATTTATTTCCTTTTTATTTTGATTGCAACAGGAAAGTAAAGAAGCAAAAGCTCAAACTAAATTATTATATAACTCTCACTCGATTACATAGATAGATAGATCACAAAACTAGCACTCGAAAATAGATTATACTAAACTTTTATTCAACTAGATCACGAAAGAGCTAAGGATCGAACTAAAATAGGTAAAGGTAAATAAAAGTGATGGTGATACGATACCGGGGCATCTCCCTCAAGCTTGGCACAAGCCAAGGGGAGTGCCCATACCCGTGTACTCAAGTCTCCTTTGGTGGTGAAGATGATGAAGGTGGTGATGATGAAGTGTCACACTTTAGCCTCAATAGGTACTCCAATTTATGGATGACGCTCCGAAGGGTGATGATGTGCTCCTCTAGCAAAATATTTTCACGAGTGAGAAATTTATTCTGAACACGAACCGCTTTGAAAGCCCTAAAAGCTTCAATTTCAGTGGGGGTGAGATGATTGTAATAAGGTCGAAGGATATCTTCTTATCCCTCCTCTTTTATTGGCATGGATTGCCCTCCTTCATGAGCTTGATCCCTCATAGCTTCCTTGCCCTTTTCTTCATTGTTGGCTTCTTTTGGCTCCTCTCTCTTCAGCTCCATCTTCATCAACTAAGCATCTTCTTCTACGTTATTGGAGGAGGGAGAAGACATGATGCCTGGCTTGATAGATCTGATAAGAAAACGGCACGAAACAAGAACAGGGGATTTTTCTACGATGTGGTGGTCAAAACAATCGGGGGTATATCTAAAGATTGTTTTATCTTAGGAAGCAAGAATATGGAAGGAAAACGGAGTTGGGAAGTTGCCCTAGGGGGGCACAACCCACCAGGGCGCGCCAGGTAGGGCAGGCGCGCCTTGGTGTATCATGCTCACCTCGGTTGCTTTCCTGTTTATTTCTTATTTTCCTAATTTTTGTAATAATCCAAAACTAGCAGTAAATATTTTTGCGGATTTTTTGGAGTCCGCTTACTTACCGTATCACGTACCTCCTCTTTTTCAGGATTCTGGAGTGTTCCGGAGGGTTCTTTTATGTGTTCCTCCGGTGTCATGGTTTGGATAATATTGCTTTCAACATAATAGGCGTACCTGAGATATAGTGTTTAATTCTTTGTCCATTGACCACCTTCGGGTTAGTACCTTCGGCATTATTAATCTCGATAGCTCCAGAACTATAAACCTCTTCGATAATATATGGTCCTTCCCATTTGGAAAGAAGCTTTCCTGCAAAAAATCTAAAACGAGAGTTGTACATAAGACCATATTCTCCAACTTTGAATTCCCGCTTTTGGATTCTTTTGTCATGCCATCTTTTAACTTTTTCTTTGAACAGTTTGGCATTTTCATAAGCTAGGGTTCTCCATTCATCTAGTGAGCTAATATTAAATAACCTTTTTTCACCGACAAGTTTGAAATCATAATTGAGTTCTTTAATTGCCCAAAATGCTTTATGTTCTAACTCTAGAGGCAAATGACAAGCTTTTCCATATACCATTTTGTATGGAGACATACCCATAGGATTTTTATAAGCTGTTCTATAGGAACAAAGTGCATCATCTAGTTTCTTAGACCAATTCTTTCGGGACCTATTGACAGTTTTTTGTAATATTAATTATATTTCTCTATTGCTAAGTTCAACTTGATCACTAGATTGAGGATGATAGGGTGATGCAATTCTATGGTTAACATCATATTTAGCAAGCATTTTACAGAAAGCACCATGAATAAAGTGTGAACCACCATCAGTCATTAAATATCTAGGGACTCCAAACCTCGGGAAAATAACTTCTTTAAGCATTTTAATGGAGGTGTTATGATCAGCACTACTAGTTGGAATAGCTTCTACCCACTTAGTAACATAATCAACAGCAACCAAAATATGGGTATACCCATTAGAGGAAGGAAAAGGTCCCATATAGTCAAAACCCCAAACATCAAATGGTTCAACAACAAGTGAATAATTCATAGGCATTTCCTGACGCTTACCGATATTACCAATTCTTTGACATTCATCACAAGACAAGACAAACTTACGGGCATCCTTGAAGAGAGTAGGCCAATAAAAACCAGATTGCAATACCTTGTGAGCAGTTCTATCTCCCGCATGATGTCCTCCATAGGCTTCAGAATGACATTTCCGTAGGATTTGTTCATGTTCATGCTCAGGTACAAAACGTCTAATAATACCATATACCCCTACTTTATAAAGATGTGGATCATCCCAAAAGTAATGTCTTAAATCATAGAATTTTTTTTTCTTTTGTTGGTATGTGAAACTATGTGGTATATATTTAGCAACAATGTAGTTAGCATAATCAGCATACCAAGGAGTGTTTTGAGAAACATTTATTGCAGCTAACTGTTCATTAGGAAAACTATCATCAATAGGTAGTGGGTCATCAAGAATATTTTCTAACCTAGACAAGTTATCAGCTACGGGGTTCTCAGCTCCTTTCCTATCAGTGATATGTAGATCAAATTCTTGAAGCAAGAGGACCCACCTAATGAGTCTAGGTTTAGCATCTTTCTTTTCCATAGGATATTTTATAGCAGCATGATCAGTGTGAACAATAACTTTGGAATCAACAATATAAGATCTAAATTACTCACAAGCAAACACAACTGCTAAAAATTCTTTTTCAGTAGTAGCATAATTTCTTTGGGCACTGTCTAGAGTTTTACTAGCATAATGGATAACATTGAATGTCTTATTAACTCTTTGTCCTAGAACAGCACCAACAGCATAATCACTAGCATCACACATAATTTCAAAAGGCAAGTTCCAATCAGGAGGTTGAACAATAGGTGAAGAAGTTAAGGCTTTCTTGAGTGTTTCAAAGGCTTCTACACAATCATCATCAAAAACAAATGGAATATCCTTTTGTAAAAGATTAGTAAGAGGCCTAGAAATTTTAGAGAAGTCTTTAATAAACCTCCTATAGAAACCAGCATGACCAAGGAAATTCCGAATACCTTTTCTTTAGGACATGGCATTTTCTCAATTGCATCAACTTTAGCTTTATCCACCTCAATACCTCGTTCAGATATTTTATGCCCCAACACAATACCTTCATTAACCATAAAGTGGCACTTCTCCCAATTCAAGACGAGATTAATTTGTTCACATCTCTGCAAAACTCGATCAAGGTTGCTTAAGCAATCATCAAAATAAGTTCCGTAAAAGGAAAAATCATCCATGAAAACGTCCACAATCTTTTCACAAAAATCAGAGAATATAGCAGTCATACATCTTTGAAAGGTAGCAGGTGCATTGCATAAACCAAAAGGCATACGTCTATAAGCATAGGTTCCAAAACGACAAGTAAAGGTGGTTTTCTCTTGATCAGATTGTGATACAGGTATTTAAGAGAAACTGGAATATCCATCCAGAAAACAAAAGTGTGTGTGCTTAGATAATCTTTCTAGCATTTGATCAATGAATGGCATAGGGTAATGATCTTTTCTAGTAGCTTTATTTAATTTTCTAAAATCAATTACCATTCTATAGCCAGTGACAATTCTCTGTGGGATAAGTTCATTTTTATCATTAGGAACAACAGTAATACCTCCCTTCTTAGGGACACAATGAACAGGACTTACCCATCTACTATCAGCTATGGGATAAATTATACCTGCTTCCAGAAGCTTTAATATTTCAGTTCTTACCACTTCTTTCATTTTAGGATTCAAATGTCGTTGGTGATCAACAACGGGTTTAGCATCAGGTTCCATATTGATCTTGTGCTGACATAGAGTGGGACTAATGCCCTTAAGATCATCAAGAGTATATCCAATAGCAGCCCGGTGCTTACTCAGAATTTCTAATAATCTTTCTTCTTCATGTTCTGAAAGGTTAGCACTAATAATAACAGGATATATCTTTTTCTCATCAAGATAAGCATACTTAAAAGTGTCAGGCAATTGTGTTAATTCAAACACAGGATCACCTTTAGGTGGAGGAGGACCTCCTAGAGTTTCAATAGACAAATTATGTTTTAGGAGAGGTTGTTGTTCAAAGAAAATTCTATCTATTTCATTTCTTTCATGCAAGTGCATATCATTTTCATGGTCTAGCAAATATCGTTCTAGTGGATCGGTAGGAGGTACGGCAATAGAAGCAAGACCAATTATTTCATCCTTACTAGATAATTCCTTATTACGGGGTTGTCTACTAAACTTGGAAAAGTTAAACTCATGAGACACATCACCAAAACTAACACCGACAGTTTGTTTTTCACAATCTATCTTAGCATTAACAGTGTTCAAGAAAGGTCTACCAAAGATATGGGACAAAAGTCATCCTGTGGGGAACCAAGAACTAGAAAATAAGTAGGATATTTTATTTTCCCACACAAGACTTCAACATCTCTAACAATCCCAAGTGGTGTGATGGTGTCTCTATTAGCAAGTTTAATAGTAACATCAATGTCTTCTATTTCGGCGGGTGCTATATAATTCATAATTTCTTGGTATAAGGTTAACGGAATAGCACTCACACTAGCACCCACATCACATAAACCATGATAGCAATGATCTCCTATTTTAACTGAGACAACAGGCATGCCAACTACGGGTGTATGTTTATCTTTTTCGTCGGGTTTGGCAATTCTAGCAGCTTCATCACAGAAGTAAATAACATGCCCATCCATATTTTCTACCAAGAGATCTTTGACCATAGAAACACTAGGCTCTACTTTAATTTGTTCAGAGGGCTTAGGTGCTTTAATATTACTTTTGCGAACCACAGTTGATACCTTAGCATGTTCCTTTATCCTAAAAGGGAAAGGTGGTTTTTCAATATAAGCAGTAGGCACAACTGGATCAACATTGTAAATGATGGTTTCATCTTTAGCTTTTACCGGTTCTTTAATTTATTATTTAATAGGGGGATGATATTTAAACCACTTCTCCTTAGGGAGGTCAACATGAGTAGCAAATGATTCACAGAAAGAGGCTACTATCTCAGAGTAAAGTTCATATTTAGTAATAAACTTGTGAAAAGCATCGGTATGCATAAAAGATATAACACAATTAAGCTTAATACCTGACTCATTACCTTCGTTGAGTTCCCAATCTTCAGAGTTGCGTTTAATTCTTTCTAAGAGATCCCACTTGAATTCAATAGTCTTCTTCATAAAAGAACCAGTACAAGAAGTATCGAGCATGGATCGATCATTATGAGAAAGCCGAGCATAAAAATTCTGAATAATAATTTCTCTCGGGAGCTCATGATTGGGGAATTAATATAACATTGACTTAAGCCTCCCCCAAGCTAGAGCGATGCTTTCTCCTTCACGAGGCCAAAAATTATATATATAATTCCGATCATGATGAACTAGATGCATAGGATAAAACTTTTGGTGGAATTCTAATTTCAATTGATTCCAGTTCCATGATCCAATATCATCACATAGCCTATACCATGTCAATGCTTTTCCCATCAAAGATAAAGGGAAAACCTTCTTCTTAACTTCATCTCCGGGTAAACCTGCAAGCTTAAATAATCCATAAATTTCATCCACATGTATTAGATGCATATCAGGATGTTCAGTTCCGTCTCCTGCATAAGGATTAGCTAGCAGTTGTTCTATCATACCCGAAGGAATTTCATAACCAATATTTTCAGTAGGTGCAGTAGGTTGAGGGGCAAATAATTGTGGTTTCGGTTGAGGTGAAGATACCCCGAACAAACCCCTCAAAGGATTGTTTTCCATAGTAGCAAGTGACAATAAATTTCAGCACGTAGTATAAGTTTTTCCTTACCGATTTCCACTTACCAAGAGCGCTTCACTCCCCGGCAATGGCACCAGAAAAGAGCCTTGATGACCCACAAGTATAGGGGGTCATTCGTAGTCCTTTCGATAAGTAAGAGTGTCGAACCCAACGAGGAGCATAAGGAAATGACAAGCGGTTTTCAGCAAGGTAATTTCTGCAAGCACTGAAATTGTAGGCAACATGTAGTTTGACAGCAAGATAATTGGTAACGAGCAAGTAACGGTAACGGTAAATAAAGTGCAGAAAGATAGCTCAATCCTTTTGTGGCAAAGGACAGGCCAAAACAGTCTCTTATAATAAGCAAAGCGTTCTTGAGGGTACACGGGAATTTCATCTAGTCACTTTCATCATGTTGGTTTGATTTGCGTTCGCTACTTTGATAATTTGATATGTGGGTGGACCGGTGCTTGGGTTCTGTTCTTACTTGAAAAAACCTCTCACTTATGATTAACCCCCTAGCAAGCATCCGCAACTACGAGAAAAGTATTAAGATAAAATCTAACCATAGCATTAAACGTTTGGATCCAAATCAGCCCCTTACGAAATAGCGCATAAACTAGGGTTTAAGCTTCTGTTACTCTAGCAACCCATCATCTAATAACTACTCCACAATACACACCCTTAGGCCCAAAGATGGTGAAGTGCCATGTAGTCGACGTTCACATGGCACCACTAAGGGAATCACAACATTCATATCATCAAAATATCGAACACATATCAACTTCACATGATTACTTGCAACATGACTTCTCCCGTGACCTCAAGAACAAAGGTAACTACTCATCAATGATATTCATGCTCAAGATCGGAGGGGTATTAAATAGCATAATGGATCTGAACATATAATCTTCCACCAAATAAACCATATAGTAATCAACTACGAGATGTAATCAACATTACTAGTCACCCACGGGTACCAATCTGAGATTCCGGTACAAAGATTGAACACAAGAGATGAACTAGGGTTTGAGAGGAGATGGTGCTGTTGAATATGTTGATGAAGATTGGCCTCCCAAAGATGAGAGGGTTGTTGGTGATGACGATGACTTTGATTTCCCCCTCCGGGAGGGAAGTTCCCCCGGCGGAATCGCTCCGCCGGAGGGCAAAAGTGCTCCTGCCCAAGTTCCGCCTCAAGACGGCGGCGTTCAGTCCCAAAAGTCGTCTCTTGATTTTTTCTAGGTCAAAAGACCTTAAGTACCAGAAGATGGGCACCGGAGGTGGGATGGGCTGGCCACAACCCACCAGGGCGCGCCTGGGGGGCCTGGCGCGCCGTGGTGTCTTGTGGTCACCAGGTGGCCCCCCTCCGGTAGTTATTTGCTCCAGTATTTTTTATATATTCCAAAATAATTCCCCGTGACGTTTTAGCTTATTTGGATATGTGCAGAATAGGTGTCTTTGATATTCTTTTTCAGGTCCAGAATTCCAACTGCCGGCATTCTCCCTCTTTGTGTAAACCTTGCATATTATGAGAGAAAAGGCATTAGAATTACTCCATAAAGCATTATTATGCATAAAAACATTATTAATAACAGTAGGAAATCATGATGCAAAATGGATGTATCATCCCCTATGCCTTAGCCATAGGCTCTATATAGTATGCCATCCTGTGTACCGCACCTAGTGTGTGTCTTGCCATGAGTCTGTCAAGGGGTACAATAGTGATCCAGGAGTGGATCACTGGACAGCGGTCAAAATTATCCTTAGTAACTCGAGGACTAAGGAAATGTTTATCGATTATGGAGGTGATAAAGATTTCGCCCTAAAGGGTTACGTCGATGCAAGCTTTGACACCAATCCGGATGATTCTGAGTAGCAATCCGGATATGTATAGTGGAGCAGTCATTTGGAATAGCTCCAAGTGGAGCGTGGTAGCAGCATCTATGATACGTCTCCAACGTATCGATAATTTATGAAGTATTCATGCCATATTCACCTATGTTTACAATACTTTTATATGGTTTTGATGCAATTTATATGATTTATTTAGAACTAACCCAGAGTGACGTTGTTTTCAGCAGAATTACTGTGGTGTGGTTTTTGTGCAGAAAATGAAAGTTCTCGGAATCACCCGAAACTTTTTGGTGATTTTTTCTGGACCAAATAAGCAATATTGGAGCGAAGAACCACCGGAGGGGGTGGACCAAAAGGCCACCACACAACCGGCCGCGCCCCCAGGGGGGCGCGGCCAGATGGCTTGTGGGGCCCTCGTAGCTCCGTTTGGCGTGATTCTAACGCTAAAAAATCCCATAAATACCAGAAATAAAGAGAGACTCCTTGCTCCGCCGCATCAACTCTCTGTATAGATGAAAAAACCAATCTGGAGGCATTCCAGTACCCTGCCGGAGAGGGTAGATCATCTCCGGTGGCCATCTTCATCATCCCGGCGGAGGCCATGACGAGGGAGTAATCCACCCTCAGGGCTGACGGTTTGTACCAGTAGCTATGTGTTCAATCTATCTCTCTCTCTCTCTCGTGTTCTTGAGATGGCACGATCTTGATGTATCAGGGGCTTTGTTAATATAGTCGTATCATATGATGTTGTTCCCTTGCCTTGTTCTGATGAATTGAATCTTTACCTTTGAGATCTCGTTATGTTGGATTGAATATTATGGTTTGAGAACACTTGATGTACGTCTTGCTTGGGATACCCGTAGTGACAATGGGGTATTCTATTGATTCACTTGATATATGTTGAGGCATCAACTTGCGGATTCCGGTGACCTAGGGGATCTATGCATAGGGGTTGATTGCACGTTTTCATACCACGTTCTCCGATAGAAATCTTGGGGTTCTCCTTGAAGTTCTTTGTGTTGGATTGAATATGATAGATCTGAAATTGTTTGATGCATGTCGCATAATTTAACCACGGATACTTGAGGTGACATTGGAGTATCTAGGTGACATTAGGGTTGATTGATATGTATCATTGGTGTTATTCTAGTAGGAACTCTAGGGCTGTTTGTGACACTTATAGGAATAGCCCAATAGATTGATCGGAAAGAATAACTTTGAGGTGATTCTACTACCTACACCAATTTCATCTTATTGTTCTCTGCTAGATAGAAACTTTGGATTGATTCTTTGTTGCACGTTGAGGGATGATCATATGATTCAACTATGTTAGCATTGTTGGGAGATTGCACTAACGAAAGTATGAACCCTAGGCCTTATTTCCAAGCATTTATACACCGTTTTGCTCGCTGTTTTACACTTGCTACCTTGTTGTTTTTATATTTTCAGATTACAAAAACCTATATCTATCATCCATATTACACTTGTATCACCATCTCTTCACCGAACTAGTGCACCTATACAATTTTCCATTGTATTGGGTGTATTGGGGACACAAGAAATTTCTTGTATTTGATTACAGGGGTTTTTGAGAGAGACTATCTTCATCCTACACCTCCCACGGATTGATAAACCTTAGGTCATCTACTTGAGAGAAAATTGCTACTGTCCTACACAACTCTACGCTTGGAGGCCCAACACGAGTCTACAAGAATAAAGTTGCGTAGTACACATCAAGCTCTTTTCTGGTGCCATTGTCGGGGAGGTGAGTGCTTGAAGGTATATCTTTAGATCTTGCAATTAAATCTTTTTGTTTCTTGTTTTTCACTAGTTTGGTTTTATAAAAGAAAACTACAAAATAAATATAAATGGATCCTCACCCACTTGCTAATCTTTTCAAAAGACCCGATGATGTTGGAACAATTGCTAGTGAGAGTTCACTAGATTATCTTTATGAGGTCTTGCTTGAAAATCATAAATCTAAAAATTGTGAAATTTATAAAGTGATTCATGATAGTTCCTTGAATGAGAAGCATGATTGCCATGTTGTTAGTATGAATTCTCTGAATATCCATGATGCTAATGATGATTGCACTAATCATGATAAAAAGATTTCCTATAAGCATGTCAATTTTTGTGGAGTGAATAAAATTTGTAAAGACATGCCATATAGGGATGATAGATTTTGTAAGAAGCATAAACAAGATCAAACTAATTGGTGGCTTAAAGTGATAGATGAACTTGCCACAACATTATGCTCTCTTCATCCCATTACTTGTGAACTTTGCAATAGGGTTGGTCATCTTAATTTCCAATGCATGCTTTTTCATGACTGAACCGTTTCCAAATATTGTGATAATTTGATCTCCCGTGAACTCTATAATGAACTTTGCTTATTTTTGGGGAATGAAGAATTATCACATAAAAATGATTGGTTTGATATATTCATTACCACAAATGATAATGAAACTAATCTACAAGAAATCTATATGTTCTGCGTAGTGAATTGCAATGAGAATGCTTATATTGCCAACTATAGAAATAATGAGAAACCAATCGGCTATAAAAAGGAATACTAATGAAAGGATAAAGTTCTCCCAATACCATCCTATTGTTTCTCGTGATAAATCAGGTTGCAAGGAAGAGCTTTCCATCGAACCAATTTCTTCAATAAGGAGCTCAGAAAAACTACTTAAACCCACACAAAATGTGGTAAAGCAGAAGAAGAAGAGAAGATAAGGTAAAGGTAAAAAGGTATCTCTCCCAAATAATGTTGCTCCTATAATCGTTGAGAATGAATACGAAAGTAGTGTGGATGATGATACACTTGATTATCATTTTGTTATGCCTACTACTTGTTGTGATGAGGATGATTGGGAAGATAATGATACTCCTTATAATATTGAAAATCTTTTTGGCACCAACTTGGAGAACTATGATGATAATTGTTACACTATTGGTGCTATTCATGCTATTGATGATTATGCTAATGATCGCAAACCCACAAGCTTGGGGATGCTATGCTTGATGAGAATGACATATTTGAGAATATATTTGCTAGAATTGATGTGTGTCCCAAGCTTGGGGATGCTATGCATAATGGAGATGATCTTTTCAGTTCCCCCACTTCGAATGATCAAATTTGTTATGATTATTACATATCTCCTATTTATGATGATTATTGTGATAATACTTATGTTATGAAAAGTAGTGATGATTATTATTATACAACTTGTCACAATTATGAATACCCTTTCTCTGAACATTACTCTTTTAATGTGGAAACAATTTATAATATTCAAGTCTCCTATGATACTCCCGCTACTATGTATGAGAAGTTTGCTTGGGGGGGGGGGAATAATAAATTTTCTATGCTTGTGAATCATGAAAAGAATGCTTTATGTGATAGTTATATTGTGTAATTCCTTCATGATGCTACTGAAAACTATTATGAGGGAGGAACTTATGCTTGTAGGAATTGCAATAATATCAAGTTTCCTCTCTATGTATTCAAAGTTTTGAAATTATGCTTGTGTTGCCTTCCTATGATAGTTGATTCTTGCTCCCATAAATTGTTTTCTCACAAAATCCCTATGCATAGGAAGTGGGTTAGAATTAAATGTGCTTGCCATGTGATCCATGATGCTCTTTTACATGTTTCAATTATTATTCTTATGTGAGCATCATTGAAATCATCATGCCTAGCTAAAAGGCATTAAAGAAAAGCGCTTGTTGGGAGACAACCCAACACTTTTACTTTCTGTTTTTGTGTGTTCACATTATTAAGCTACTGTAGTATTCATGTTTTGTGCCTTTTATTTTTAATAAAGTGCCAAGTAAAGCCTTTGGGATAGTGTGGATACTTGTTGATTTGATTATGTGCAAAAAAACATTTGCCCCAGTAAAGAATTTCTCTGATTTTACTAGAGCGTAACAAATTCTGAAATTTTTACACAGTATTGATATACAAATTCTTCGGGTTGTCCTAACTTTTCAGAATTTTTAGACTCGGGGAAGTATGGTGTTCACTCAGATCTTCACAGACTGTTCTGTTTTGGACAGATTCTGTTTTGCATACATAGTTTGCTTGTTTTAGTGTTTCCATAGCTTATATTGAGTGATATAAAGGGAATGATAGAATACAGTAGGTATTATGTGAAAACAATTATGAATATTTTCTTGACAGTACTTAAGTGAATGATCTATATTTACAATACTAACCCATCTCACGAAGTTTCGTTAAGTTTTGTGTGATTGAAGTTTTCAAGTTTTGGGTGAGACACCAATATAAGAAGAATAAGGAGTGGTAAGACCCTAAGCTTGGGTATGCCCAAGGCATCCCCAAGGTAATATCCAAGGAAGACTCAAGCGCCTAAGCTTGGGGATGCCCCGGAAGGCATTGATATGTCTCCAACGTATCTATAATTTTTGCTTGTTCCATGTTGTTATATTATCATTCTTGGATGTTTTACAATCATTTTATAGCAACTTTATATAATTTTTTGGGACTAACCTATTGACATAGTGCCAAAGTGCCAGTTGTTGTTTTTGCTTGTTTTTTTACTTCGCAGAATATCAGTACCAAACGAAGTCCAATCGCGACGAAACTTTTTGGAGATTTTTTTTGGGTCAGAAGACATCCAGTGGGCCAAAGAAGTGCTAGAGGGGAGGGTCGAGGAGACCACAACCAACCAGGGCGCGCTAGAGGCCCCGGGCGCGCCCTGATGGGTTGTGCCCTCCTCGGGACCCCTCTCCACCGCCTCTGACGCCTATAAATTCCCAAATATTCCACAAACCCTAGGAGAGTCGACGAAAAACACATCCAGCCGCCGCAAGTTCCAGAACCTCGAGATCCAATCTAACACCATCACGGAGGGGTTCATCATCCTCATTGGTGCCTCTCCGATGATGCGTGAGTAGTCCACCATAGACCTACGGGTCCGTAGGCAGTAGCTAGATGGCTTCCTCTCTCTCTTTTGATTCTCAATACAATGGTCTCTTGGAGATCTATTTGATGTAAACTTCTGTGGTGTGTTTATTGGGATCCGATGAATTTTGAGTTCATGATCAGTTTCTATCCATGAATATTATTTGAGTCTTCTTTGATCTCTTATATGCATGACTATTTATAGCCTCATATTTCTTCTTCGAATCTTTGGTTTAGTTAGGACAACTAGATCGATTTTTCTTGCCATGGGAAGAGGTGCTTTGTGATGGGTTCGATCTTGCGGTGTCCTCTCCCAGTGACAGAAGGGGCAGCGAGGCACGCATGTATCGTTGCTATTAAGGATAACAAGATGGGGTCTATTCCTACATGAATAGATCTTGTCTACATCATGCCACCGTTCTTATTGCATTACTTTGTTTTTCCATGAACTTAATACACTAGATGCATGCTGGATAGCGGTCGATGTGTGGAGTAATAGTAGTAGATGCAGAATTGTTTCGGTCTACTAATCTTGGACTTCATGCCTATATAATGATCATCGCCTTGGATATCGTCATGATTATTTGATCTTCTCTCAATTTCCCAACAGTAATTTGTTCACCCACCGTGTGCTATACTCATGAGAGAAGCCACTTGTGAAACCTACGGCCCCCGGGTCTACTTTTCCAACATATTGCTTTCCGATCTATCTTTTTGCCGCTTTTGTTTTCAGATCTATTATTCCAAAAACCCAAAAATACCTTGCTGCACTTTTTATTTGCCCTTTTTATTTTGTGTTCTTGAGAGATCTATCTCTCCAATCTATCACTATGTAATCTATCTTTTTACCGTAGAGAGATTGACAACCTCTCTTTCGCATCGGGTTGCAAGTATTTGTTCTTTGTGTGCAGGTGTTGTTTACGTAGTGGTGGTGATCCTCCTACTGGTTCGATACCTTGGTTTCATAACTGAGGGAAATACTTACGGTCGCTGTGCTGCATCATCCCTTCCTCTTTGGGGAAATACCGACGCAGTCTCAAGGCACGTCAAAGGAATTTCTGGCGCCGTTGCCGGGGAGGAAGCGGTCTCTTCTACGTGCCAATCTCTGGCACCGAGGAGACACCATCATCATCTAGTAGGTTCCTAATCGCAAATCTCATCTCCTTGCAATTACATTATTTGCCATTTGCCTCTCGTTTTCCTCTCCCCCACTTCACCCAATTTGCCATTTTATTCGCCCTCTTTTTCGTTTGCCTTTTTCTCGTCAGATCTCTTTATTGCTTGCAATCTTGTTTGCATAGTCATGATGACTCAAGAAAACACCAAATTGTGTGATTTTTCCAATACTAATAATAATGATTTTATTAGTACTCCGATTGCTCCTCCCGCCACTAGTGCGGAGTCTTGTGATATTAATGCCGCTTTGTTGAATCTTGTCATGAAAGATCAATTTGCCGGTAATCCTAATGAGGATGCCGCGTCCCATCTAAACACATTCGTAGAATTGTGTGATATGCAAAAGAAAAAAATATGTGGACAATGATATAGTGAAGTTGAAATTATTTACTTTCTCCTTGCGGGATCGCGCAAAAATTTGGTTTTCTTCTTTGCCTCGCAATAGTATCGATTCTTGGAATAAGTGCAAGGATGCTTTTATCACTAAGTATTTTCCGCCCGCGAAAGATATTTCCCTTAGAACACAAATCATGAACTTTAAGCAACTTGAGCATGAACATGTTGCACAATCTTGGGAAAGAATGAAATTGATGCTAAGAAATTGCCCTACTCATGGTTTAAATCTTTGGATGATCATACAAAAAAATTATGCGGGATTGAATTTTGTCTCTAGGAATCTTTTAGATTCCGCCGCGGGTGGTACTTTTATGGAAATTACTTTGGGTGAAGCCACTAAATTGCTAGATAATATTATGGCAAATTATTCACAATGGCATACTGAAAGAGCACCTACTAGCAAAAAGGTTAATTCGGTTGAAGAATTTAGTACTTTGAGTGATAAGGTTGATGCTTTGATGAAGTTCGTTGCTAGTAAAAATTCTCCTATTGATCTTAATGATGTGCCTTTGTCTACCTTGATTGAGCAAAATAGTGATTCCGTAGATGTGAATTTCATCTCGCGAAACAATTTCAATAACAATGCTTATAGAGGTAATTTTAATCCTAAGCCTTTTCCTGGAAATTCCTCTAATAATTATAGTAATTCCGATGGTAATTTTTCTTACAATAATAATAGGAACAGCTCTGATCTTGAGAGTAATATTAAAGAATTTATCAATGCGCAAAAGGTTTTCAATACTACGATAGAAGAAAAGTTGAATAAGATTGATGATATGTCTAGAAGCATTGATAGAATTTCTCATGATGTGGAAAATCTCAAGTTGAAAGCTTTTGCACCTAAGATTGATGAATCAATTAAATCTTTATATGTCTCTATGGATGAAAGTAAGAAAAGAACCGCTATGCTTAGAGCTAAAAGAGAATTCTTAGAAAAATCGTTTTCTAGTGATTGCTTTCAGAAAAATGATGAAGATCTTAAAGTGATTGGTGTTTCTTCTATTGATTCCTTGTTTAGTAATATTAAAATTGATGATAAAGGGACTGAAGTAGAGTCAACTTTATCTAGAAGGCGTCCCAATAAATTGGAGGGTGAAAATCTTGATGAAAAATTGATGAAAGTGGGTTTGAAGAGGTCAAAACTTTAACTAGTGATGTGCCCACTATTTTGGATTGCAAAGACTTTAATTATGATAGTTGCTCTTTGATTGAATGTATTTTTTGCTGCAATCCATGTTGAATTCACCCCATGCTTATGAACAAAATAAAGCTTTTACTAAACATATCGTTGATGCCATGATGAAATCTTTTGAAGAAAAGTTGGAGTTGGAGATTTCTATTCCTAGAAAATTATATGATGAGTGGGAACCTACCATTAAGGTCAAGATTAAAAATTATGAGTGCTTTGATTTATGTGATTTGGGTGCTAGTGTTTCCACGATTCCGAAATCTTTATGTGATGTGCTTGGTCTCACCAATATTGAAGAATTTTCTCTTAATTTGCACTTGGCGGATTCTACTATTAAAAAGCCTTTGGGAAGAATTAATGATGTTCTTATTCTTGCAAATAGGAACTATGTGCCCATAGATTTTATTGTTCTTGATATTGATTGCAATCTGTCTTGTCCCATTATACTTGGTAGACCGTTCTTACGCACTATAGGTGCCGTGATTGATATGAAAAAGGGCAATATTAGATTTCAGTTTCCACTAAGAAAGGGTATGGAACACTTCCCTAGAACAAGAATTAAGCCACCATATGAATCAATCATGAGAGTATCCTATGGAGCAAAAAACAAAGATGACAATACTTGGATCTATGCGTTATGCCTAGCTAGGGGCGTAAAACGATAGCGCTCGTTGGGAGGCAACCCAATGAATAAATTCATTTTCGTCTTTTCCTTTATGTTTTTGAGTGTTGAAACAATTATGCCTATGTTATGATTGTGTTTTTATGTTTTATTTAGTGTTTGTGCCAAGTAAAGCCTTTAGGATGATTCATAAGATGAGTAGAAACAATGCTGAATCTGAAACAGAAACTTTGCCTCCAGTGTTCGAATTTTCATTTTTTTACTGAAACGTGATATTGAGCTGAAATTTTAATACGGTATTTCTATACAAATTATTTATGTTTTCCTAATTTTTCAGAATTTTTAGAGTTACATAAGTGTGGTTAGAGTACAGATTACTACAGACTGTTCTGTTTAAGACAGATTCTGTTTTCGTTGCATTGTGTGCTTGTTTTGATGAATCTATGGGTTGTATTGAAGGGTATGAGCCATGGTAAAGTTAAAATACAGTAGGTATAATGCAATAATAAAATATGAATGGGTTTGCAACAGTACTTAAAGTAGTGATTTGTTTTATTATACTAACGGATCTCACGAAGATTTTGTTGAGTTCTGTGTGATTGAAGTTTTCAAGTTTTGGGTGAGATCACGATGGATGAAGGAATAAGGAGTGAAAAGAGCCTAAGCTTGGGGATGCTACAGCACCCCCCAAGATATATCCAAAGAGAAACAAGCAACTAAGCTTGGGGATGCCCCGAGTGGCATCCCCTCTTTCTTCTAACGACCATCGGTATTTTACTTGGAGCTATATTTTTATTCGTCACATATCATGAGTTTTGCTTGGAGCGTCTTGTATCATTTGAGTCTTTGCTTGCTTTGCTTTTTATTTTGTCACTTGTATCCTTTCTGGAAACACCTATTTGAGAGAGCCAAAATTATGCTAAGATTTGTTAGATTTGCTCTATATGCTTCACTTAAACTTTTTGAGCAATAGAATTGCTCTAGTGCTTCACTTATATCTTTTTGAGCACTGTGTGCTTGGATAGTTTTGAAGAAATCCTCTCATGCTTCACTTAGATTAATTTGAGAGTTAGTAAATTTTGAAGAAATTCTCTCATGCTTCACTTAGATTATTTTGAGAGTTAGTAAATTTTGAAGAAATCCTCTCATGCTTCACTTATACTATTTTGAGAGATGAAATCTCTATGCTCATGTGCTTCACTTAAATTTGTTTGAGCTTGCCAAAAGCAATGGCAATATATGAAACTAGTCCCAAAGTGATAGATATCCAAGGAGGATATAATAAAAACTTTCATGAATATCATTGGACAAATTAAACTTGATTCCTTGTAATAGTTTTGAGACATGATGATAGTAATATGTGAGTCATGTTAGTGAGTAATTATGCTTTAGTAAGAATATTGGTGTTAAGGTTTGTGATTCCCTATGCATGCACGAAAGTCAATAGTTATGCAATGAAATTACATCCTACTTATGGTGCATTATTCGGTGTTAGTTATGCTCCATGCTCGCTTATGTGAATTTTCGTTTCTTGGTTGGTTGCTTCTCAATCTATTTGCTAGCCTCCACTTGTACTAAGTAGAAATACTACTTGTGCATCCAAAATCCTTAAACCAAGTTTTGCCTTATGAGTCCACCATACCTACCTATATGCGGTATTTCCATGCCGATCTAAGCAAATTTGTATGTGCCATCTCTACTTTTCAAAATAAATTTCCTTTTTGTGTGCTCGTATCGCTCATGAAACAGTAGGGAGTATCCAATATTTTTCCATGCTAGATGTGTTATTCTCAATATGAGTGTTTATTCACTTGTCATTACACGAGAGTACGGCGGTAATAGGGATGCCCAGTCCCGAAATGAAAAAAGAAAAAATTACTTTATGTTGTCAAATAATAAATTCCTTGGAAAGTGTTGGTATGGAAGGCAACCGTGGATACGGCCAGCCATGGAATGTGAAAGAATGGTGGAAAAAGGAATAAACTTTATTTTATGTTTGGGAACCGCCTATGATATATCTAGCATGGAAAGTATTGTGAACTACTTTGTCATTTTCGTTGACAGGAAAGGCATGCCACTCAAAATATTTTTCTCTCTCAATTTAAACTTTGAGCTCTGGCACCTCTACAAATCCCTACATCCCTCTGCGAAGGGCCTATCTATTTACTTTATGCAATTTTTTTTTTACTTTGAGTCTCCATCTTCTCTTATAAAGCACCAACTAGGGGGCACTATGATCGTACTTGAGCATTGGGTGTAGTTAATATTTGAGTGTGTTTCATGAATGGATCAATGATTGAGCATGATGGGCTAGGGATAATTTTCTTTAGTGTTGATATTTTGAAAGACATGGTTGCATGTTGGCATGCTTGAGTATTGAAGTTATTATGTCAAAACTAGACTATTGCGTTGAACCATCTAAAAGTCCAAATGTCCATGCTACAAAAGAAAATATTATGTGATGAACATGTTAGGCAGCATTCCACATCAAAAATTCTGTTTTTATAATTTACCTACTCAAGGACGAGTAGGAATTAAGCTTAGGGATGCTGATACGTCTTCAACGTATCTATAATTTTTGCTTGTTCCATGCTGTTATATTATCATGCTTGGATGTTTTACAATCATTTTATAGCAACTTTATAACATTTTTTGGGACAAACCTATTGACATAGTGCCAAAGTGCCAGTTGCTGTTTTTCCTTGTTTTTTTACTTCGCACAATATCAGTACCAAACGGAGTCCAATCGCAACGAAACTTTTTGGAGATTTTTTTGGGGCCAGAAGACATCCAGTGGGTCAAAGAAGCGCCAGAGGGGAGGGTCGAGGAGACCACAACCCACCAGGGCGCGCCAGAGGCCCCGGGCACACTCTGATGGGTTGTGCCCTCCTCAGGACCCCTCTCCACCGCCTCTGACGCCTATAAATTCCCAAATATTCCAGAAACCCTAGGAGAGTCGACGAAACACACATCCAGCCGCCACAAGTTCCAGAACCTCGAGATCCAATCTAACACCATCACGGAGGGGTTCATCATCCTCATTGGTGCCTCTCCGATGATGCGTGAGTAGTCCACCATAGACCTACGGGTCCGTAGTCAGTAGCTAGATGGCTTCCTCTCTCTCTTTTGATTCTCAATACAATGGTCTCTTGGAGATCTATTTGATGTAAACTTTTACGGTGTGTTTGTTGGGATCCGATGAATTTTGAGTTCATGATCAGTTTCTATCCATGAATATTATTTGAGTCTTCTTTAATCTCTTATATGCATGATTACTTATAGCCTCGTATTTCTTCTTCGAATCTTTGGTTTATTTAGGCCAACTAGATCGATTTTCTTGCCATGGGAAGAGGTGCTTTGTGATGGGTTCGATCTTGCGGTGTCCTCTCCCAGTGACAGAAGGGGCAGCGAGGCACGCATGTATCGTTGCTATTAAGGATAACAAGATCGGGTCTATTCCTACATGAAAATATCTTGTCTACATCATGTCACCGTTCTTATTGCATTACTCCATTTTTCCATGAACTTAATACACTAGATGCATGCTGGATAGCGGTCGATGTGTGGAGTAATAGTAGTATATGCAGAATCGTTTCGGTCTACTAATCTTGGACGTGATGCCTATATAATGATCATCGCCTTGGATATCGTCATGATTATTTGATCTTCTATCAATTTCCCAACAGTAATTTGTTCACCCACCGTGTGCTATACTCATGAGAGAAGCCACTAGTGAAACCTACGACCCCCGGGTCTACTTTTCCAACATATTGCTTTCCGATCTATCTTTTTGCCGCTTTTGTTTTCAGATCTATTATTCCAAAAACCCAAAAATACCGTGCTGCACTTTTTATTTGCCCTTTTTATTTTGTGTTCTCGAGAGATCTATCTCTCCAATCTATCACTATCTAATCTATCTTTTTACCGTAGAGAGATTGACAACCTCTCTTTCGCGTCGGGTTGCAAGTATTTGTTCTTTGTGTGCAGGTGTTGTTTACGTAGTGGTGGTGATCCTCCTACTGGTTCGAGACCTTGGTTTCATAACTGAGGGAAATACTTACCGTCGCTGTGCTGCATCATCCCTTCCTCTTTGGGGAAATACCGACGCAGTCTCAAGCCACGTCAGGCATCCCCTCTTTCGTCTTCTTAATTATCGGTATATCTTACTTAGAGCTATATTTTTATTCGTCACATGATATGTGCCTTGCTTGGATCATCATATTTTGTTATTTTTTGTTAGGTGTTAATTATAATCTTGTTTTTCAATAAAAAATTCCAAGAATTGCCTCTTAGGATGCTTGAGTTATATGTTTGATATGTGTTGTGTAAAAACAGAAACTTTTGCTGTAGTGTTTGAATTTTCATATTTTACTGGAACGTGGAAAGTTTCTAAAAGTTTTACACAGTGTTGTAATATATATTCTTTATCACTCCTAAATTTTCATAATTTTTAGAGATACAGAAGTGCATTTTCTAAATTAATTGCTACAGACTGTCCTGTTTAGACAGATTGCTGTCATAGTTTTGTTATCTACTTTCCAATGGTTTTCATGACTTATATTGGTAAATATAAATTGTGGAAATGATAGTATACAGTAGATAATGTTTGGAAATTATTATGCAACTTGTCCTGGCAGTACATGAAGTGTTGATTTATTCTTATGTGTACTAACCTATCTCACGAGTTCTTTTCGAGTTTCGTGTGGATGAAGTTTTTGAGAATAGGTGAAACCATGATATGAGAGGATTGAACGAGATACAAAATCTCAACCTTGGGGATGCCCAAGGCACCCCAAGTAAATATTTCAGGAAGCCTCAAGCATCTAAGCTTGGGGATGCTACGCATCACACCTCTCTTCATCAACAATTATCGGTTAGCCTTTGTTGAGCCTAAATTTTTATTTGTCCACATGATATGTGCTATTCTTGGAGTGTTATTTTTCTTTTGCTCGCTGTTTAAATAAAATACTCAGATCTGAAAATCTTTATTGAGAGAGAGTCCTCACATAGCTACTTAATTGTTTGACTACTCATTGATCTTCACTTATATCTTTTGAGAGTAGTTTGATGTTTACTCTTGTGCTTCACTTATATCCTAAGAGTAAATTGTGAATGAATGAAATATCATAAATCTGAAATTATCAATGTGCTATATTCTTAGTAGCAGGTTCACATTTGGTTTAGAAAGTAAAATCTATTGAAGTTTGACAATCATCAAATTGGTCATACAAGCAATTCATGAATGATTAGTAT